>OX352745.1:6252500-7502500 GCA_947095525.1 Trisateles emortualis
TAACGAGATATTTTTTTTTTTATTTTTTTTTGGAAAGGTACTTAGGTCTGCTATATACCATTACAAGGTTATCCATTCTTTACTGGACACCCTGTATATAAGCATCGGCACCGTACCTATCTGGTCTGGGGTAAGAGAGTATGGGATAAATTTCTCTTTTGCCACCCACATTTCCCCTACAGGACATAACCTGTATCACATTATGAATTTGCATCTAGATTTTAGATAAATGTAACATTGAAATTGACATGTGAGGTGACCTAATTGGGAACAAATTGATATCAAATTAATCTAGAATTTTCTGTATGTACCATAACCATTTTTAGCCAAACAACAGCGTAGGTATAGTAGCTGTGCCAAAGTTGTGTTGTATGTTATTAAATTATGATTAAACAAGGATTATTGGAGCACACATTAAAAGTAGGTAATGTTATTTAATTGTCCTTTGTGTAATGTTAGCTTCTAAATTATTGTGAGGAATTGAATTGGCTGTGAGTTGTAGTGCTTATTAAAAAAAAAAGAATGTCAATTTAATTTTCTTTGTGTACTTCGTGAAGAGTATTTTAATAATTACTAACTTTTTTATTATTGACATTATAATAATTGTTTTACCTACTAAACGACGTATTTAAAAATCATTTTTTCAATAGCTGTTAGGTAAAAATGAATTAATTATATCATAATATGGTGGGAATTTAATAAATACATTTAATTAAAAATAATAAAAATATTTATTTTCCCTTATAAATATTAAGTTTGTATGTTCAACCATATTTACAATAGAGAAGATTAATTATTGACTAGATTTATATTATTGCCATTTATATTATTTGCTTCATTTCTTAGTTAACAGAATTGAATTTCGCAGTATAATATCTTATTAATAAATGTAGATATAATTTTTAGATGTCAAATTAAAATTAAAGAAGACTGTGAATGAATAATAAAAAAAATAGACTGTAGAGGGCCAGTATTTTAAATAATAAAGATAAAATATACGTTCACAGAATTTTATAAGCCACTTTGCTTGATATATATACCCTATCGATAAGCGCATCGCATTTATGTCAGTTCTGTTATCGATTAACAGAACTGACATAAATGCGAAAAAAATATCACTCTTTACGGATGCCAATCGATGCGCTTATCGGGCGTTTTAATATGAAAGAGAGGCATTAGAAACTCATTCCAAAGACTGAACATAAATAAAAATCGATAGGGTCAATAATATTTCTATAGTACTCATATAAATTAGTTTCCTTGCTGGAATATACCAAGTGGTGAAAGTACTAAATCAGTATTAGTACTTGCAATGATTGCTCTCATCAGCATCATATCATCCGGAGTGTATCGCCAGCCACTCAGCTGTCCAAGACTTTGTAGCTTTGGACAGCATTCCATGAGCAGTTCCACCGTAGCTACCGTCAGACGTGGAGCGTTGGGGAACCAAATGCCTTCTAGATGCTCGAACTTGTAGCGGCGAAGTATGCTGAAATGCAAAATGGTAATGTGTTTAGTATATTTGTACATTATATGTGTACACATAAACAGTATCTAAGTATCCTTTTGGGTGGGAAAAGCTCCTTATGTATACCGCCCCGTCCGGGAGAGCGAGACATTTACTTCGGGCTCTCTGGCCTAGAAGTGGAAGGCGGCCCCACACCGACTCAAACCCCCTTAACCGCATTAGTAGGTGGACCACCGGAACCTGGTATGACATCAGTGGTCCACCCAGATGATGGTTACTCATCATTCTATAAGATGACTACCCGTCTTTAAGATGGAGTATCGCTGGGATAAGGATATCGTTTGACGTTCCCCTAAACAAGCTCTGGAGACCTGTACGCACGCATAGGAACACAATTACACCACTGTGTGAAGTTATTAAGTTGGGTCAACAACAAGTGACTAATACGCCCGGTATTGTTAGCTTCTATAGGCAACGGTAACTGCTTACTATTAAGCGAGCTGTACGGTTGTATGTATTAGTCATATTTACAATTTTTTATCATTTTATCTCAACATTTTTGTTTAAAGGGTCTATAGTCAAGAGCCGCCTTTTAGTAACCGCTTACTATTAGGCGGCCCATATGATTTGAAAATCTAGTTAGCAACATAGAAGATATCTCCTTGACTAGTATGCAAGTATGAAAAGTAAATCCACATGGCACTTACCGTGACATGTCATTGTCGTCCAACTTAATTTCATCACCGATGATCAATTTCTTTAGCTTAGGGCTACTGGTCATCAGATATTTAAGGCACGGTGTCGACAGATTACCGCCAATAATTTCTACATGTTCCAATTTATTAAACGGCATCTCCTCTTCATGCGTTGCCGTCTGTATTTGATAGAACTCTATTGTTTCCAAGTTTCTACATGTTTCTGCTATTCTAGTAAAGTTAAATGACCCTGATGAACCAGAGAGCATCAACGTTAATATTCTGTGGCCAATTTTTTCTAACAACTGATGAAGTTCGTGACACTGGAATTTGTTCAATTTGATTTTGTTAACGTTGTTTAGTTCTTTGATCTGCTGAAGCACTCCTTGGTCAGGCTCTTCAAGGTATATTGTTTCTATCATTGGGCATAATGCAAGTATTGCCTTCATCGTTCTCATGTTAGTTTGAACGTCGTGCATGTATTGTAAGTTTGTTTTGAAGCCTGGAGTACAATCCGTGTTGTATATGTGATAAATAGCTTTACCGACATACGAATAACTACCAAGATTAGAAAGATTTGGCAATTTTTTAATTAATAAAGCAACGTCTGTATGATCAATGTTCTCTTCTCCGTACATTCCTATGTTGACTACAGTCAGATTCTGAGTTAACAGCGGATTTCCATTCAACATTGCATCTATACCAATCTCTGTAATGTCCGTCTCACCAGAAACGTCCAAAAGCTTCAACACTTTATTATATTTACCGATATATTTGAGCACTTCATCGTTAGCGATGTACGGAATATTCAAACACGTTAAATTAGGAGTATTCTTGAGTAACTGATACAGTACTGGCAGATGTTCGTCCTTAACCCACACTCCTTTTAAATTGAGAGCAGTCAAATGGTGACCTTGTTCCATAAGGAGCTCAAGGACTTTCCTATAATAGGGTAGAGGGAAGAGCCCTGTAGCAACACTCTTGACGTTTTCTTTGAGCAGCAACCGCATCGTGTAGTATCTAACCGACGGATCTAAGTACTCAGAACTAAGTATTAAGTTCATGAGATCTTGGAAGATATCACTCGTCGCACCCATGATCTCGTAATATGAGGAGACCAACATGAACGGTAGGGCAGAATCTTCCTCGGAGGTAACTTGAGACAGGGCGTGGATTAACTGTCTTGCGACCAGCGACAGCGTCATGTCCTGGAGAGGAGGCACTGGACATTTAGGAGACATATTTGCACACCACGAATCGTTCAACTAATATAAAATATCACTGTCACTACTGCACTAAGTTGCACTAATTGAGCATCGCACGAGTGCTTCGACTTTCAGTTTTGGGAAGAGAAAGAAGTGAAAAATCGTGTAGCTATTTAGTTCACGCATGCGCAGCGCGGCTGGCACTGCGCCAGCGCACGTTTATAATTCAAACTCGCGCTCACAACTCGCGCAGTATTTTTAGAACTTTTATAAAAGGTGTTTACCGCCAGTGGCGTATGCGATTGTTATTATAAACTTTGCTCATAAAAATTGAGATCTACGAACAAAATGGATTAAGCGCGAGTAATTAATGATAGATTTTATGTTTTACTGTGCTTTTAATGGCTTCTGTTATGTTTAATATATTTATTAATGTAAATAAAGATACATCCACGAAAGATGGTTACATCGCGTTTTAGTTTTTGGCATCACGTACGTATTTAATGTAGGTACTAAAATAAATAAGATGTCCTCATTATGACCAATAGTTCCTTATCTATTATTTTAAATATAAGTACTATTAATATTGCCATTAGATTTACAATAATTTAAATACTGTATTTCTGAAAGATTTAATTGGGCCTGATCTTTCATTGCATCACGAAATAACAGGAATAATTTCTAGCGAATATAAATTTAGTAACGAAAAAAAATACGACTTTTCTAAGTAAGCTCTCTTGCTATCAAGAGAGCGTACTTAGAAAAGTCGTATTTAATATAGTATAATCTCCTATTATCTCTCTCTCTATTTAATGTAGTAGAATCTCCTCTCTATAGAGGAGATTCTAGTAGTGAGACAATAGGTATGTAGGTAGCATATAAAAGTAACCTATGAAAAAACACGAATTGAAAAGTTTGAGAAACTTTATAAAAATAGTTAATAATTATCGATATAGTTCGTGACTAGGCGACAAACTAATCATCGAGTTAAACCGCGAGCATAGCGTGTATGAAATAATAAGAGTAAAATGGTAATGAATTTAAGCTTTATTCCATAGAATAACAACATTTCTTACTCCAAAATGGCGGAATTCTTTAACAAAGTCAAGTAAGTCAAAGATTATTTTACCTTAATACTAAAGTAAATCAATAATCTGTAATCCTGATATAAATATTTTTTATATAATACAGATAGGGTTCTGAACTTGTATGTATTAGGATTATTAAGTCCATCTACTTATAAGTAAAGGTGAAAATGTAAATAATGAACATACTGTCCATTTGGAACTCAAATCTTGTACTGGATCAACTAGTAGAATGAAAACGGTATACGGTAACGGTAGACAAAAATGGCACTGAAAATATCTTGCTAGAAAATGTATTTATGCATTCGCTGTGTATCAAATCAGTAATAGGGTATATAAGAGTTTTAAAACAAGTACAAGTCTAAACAAAAAATTAAATTGCCTGAAAAAGCCTGAAGATTGTGACGTCATAAAACAGCAAACAACAAACTGCTGTTTAGTGACGTCATGCGTCACACTCTCGTGTAGTAGTTGGGAGTTTTGTCGTACTAATATTTTTTTTCAGAATACGGATTCGAAAACTTTAAAAGCTTATAACTTTTTTATTAATTAACTAATTTGTTTACTGTTGCTATTTTATTTATTTTAATTTAAGAATAAATGCGCGAATAAATATTTACTTTGATATACCTATGATCCACAATAAATTATGCTAAATAATTATGATTTGTTGCGAAATGACCTATTATGGAAGTGACCTCTTTACTTCACTACATTTTACTAGGTCAAGGTCGCCCGCCACCTGAGCTAGTAAGACACCCTGTCTACACAACACTGCGGTCGGTGACCCCAATCATTAAATCACAAGGATGTATTTTTATCCATCCAGCAGATATCAAGAGTAACAGAAATATGTACCTAATTTTAACCATTCCGTCGTCACTCATAGGTAGTTAATAAAGGTCTGTCCAGCAGGGTCCCGCAAGAATACCTGCGTTGTGGTCCAGGCCACAACATTAGAGCTGACGCAAGGACCTTATTTGCATTCTTCTTTTATGTTTAATGTAATAATTTAAGTTTAAATGTTTTTTTAAAAAGCGGTGGTGGCCGAGTGGGAAAGTAACCGACTTGCACGCAAGAGGTGCGAGTTCGATCCCGGGCAGTACCAATGTGAATTTCACTTTGTGGAGTTTATATGTACGAATCAAATGATTCGCCATCTGCTAACGGTGAAGGAAAACATCGTGAGGAAACCCACATGTCTTAGAAGAAATTCTAAAGACATGTCAGATTCACCAACCCGCATTAGGCCAGCGTGTGTGAATTAAGGCCTAAACCCTCTCTCTCTCTCTTGATAGAGGAGAGGAGACCCGTGCCCAGCAGTGGGACATATATGGGTTGCTATTATTATTATTATATTATAAATGTTTTTACAAATAACAACTTTCTCTTTCTTTGTAATTTCTTTCACAAAATATTTTACCTTTATATATTAATAGCTCACCAGAACAATGTTGATACTATTTATATATCTACATAATACAATATCGATATAGGCAGAGCGCTAATTGCTGCACCTGTTATCTTCCATGTTGGACAGTGTGATAAACTTTTGATTCCACTTCTTTCTTTTTAATGAGGTTTTGGATTCGATCTTTGAGGGAGGTGAAATGGTTTTTCTGTCGAGCCATGCTAAATATCAGCTTGTAGCTTTGCTAAATATCAGTTGTTGGTATATTATCGACTGTGAACTAGTAACCGGTACCTACTATCTCGATTTTGACAACTTTTCATTCGATCGAGAAAGATGGACGGAGCTATACATGCTATATAGCTCTGTCCCTCTTTCTCCACGTTTTAACACGTCATGGTAGCCCAAGTCGAAAAATATACATGTTTGTGACAACACAAATTACAATACGTATTTTTTAAATATATTTAAATTTATTTAAAAAATACGTATTTTAAATTTATTTAAGAAAGGATTTTTTTCAACACTTTCAACATGAAGTGCGAAATAGCACAAAATGGTATTAAAAAGTAAAATCACCGTAATCACCAAAAAAATTGAGATAGGACTTGTTGCGAGTTCACAGTTCGATATGTCAATACTCTCGTGGAAACATAATACGTGATGAAACGTGCTTGGGATGCGTCTCTGCTTACCTCTAACAAAGAGAAAGGCGTGAAGCTATGTTTGTTGATGTCTCTTGTGGTGAAGTATTAACATTATACGGTTTTCCTTTCTTAGTATATATTCTAAACTATCTTCACGTAGGTACAGGTAAATTCTTAGCGACTAATAGAAGTATTTGTTCAGTATTGAAACACCAGTTGGCTATTTCTTTGGAGATTTTGCACCAAGCTTCACCGTGGTGCGGCTCAGCGGCTTTGCAGCGAGTTTTGACGTCTTCCTGTTGTTGTTCGTTCCCGTGTAGTAATTCGAATTTGTAGTAATAGGCCCAGGCATCGCCTAAATCTTGGTCGATTTTTACCTGTAAGGGAATTCTAGCGTTTAGTTTCGAAGCTAAATTAGATAACTTAATCTAGCAAATTAAATCTAGTTAAGTGCAAGTAAGAGTCGAATTATAAGTCTTTCTGCCCTAGGGCAGATGTTAACCTTTTATAGGGGAGTGAGGAATACCCGCATATCTAGCTCCCCGCAGAATAGGTCGATTTTTAACGTCATAACGTGAAAAATTTCCAAATCACATTTAAGGCACCTCGCGCGACCGGAGTAGACCTGACTGACACGATGGATACCGAGATTAACCGACAACAGCCGAATGGGCATTCTCCGACGATGGATCACTTCCACTACCGGTCATTCCGACTGGCACAAAGTTTAGTGACCAGATGATTGATTATATATTTAAATGTATTTGTTATTAAAAGTATGCTGTTAGCTCACCGTTCTGTTGAACCACTCGCGACATTTGTTGATCTTTCTTTCAGTCCAGAACAGCTGTGAGACCGCCAACAGCACGTACGCGTCATGCTCGCATTTCTTCAAAGCGTCCACCTACACAAAAACACATAATTATTGTACAAAATATACTTTTCATATAATCATAATTATATCTCGGTGTAACTCACACACAGATATCTTAAAATAAGCAAAACTATGGCAACCCGACAAATGGTACACATATTTATATATCTCTAAATACATACATATCCTACTTTCTACTAATATATTATAAATGTGAAACTTTGTGAGGATGGATGGATGTATGTTTGTTACTCTTTCACGAAAAAGCTATTGAACGGATTTAGATGAAATTTAGCATAGAAATAAATTGTAGTCTGGAATAACGAAAAGGCTTTTTTATCGCGATAACCGACATCTACGCGGGCGCAGCAGCGGGCAACAGCTAGTTATAGATAATTGTATTACACCCAAAATAACCATACACATAAAAATAATCGTGTTCATCTCACAAAGATTTGTCCTGGCCCTGTCGAACTTACAACCTCTGGCTTAGTATTTATTGCCACTGATCACTAGACCAACATATTCATAACTTTAACAGTAGGTATACTTACGCTTTTAGTTTTCCTCTGCGGTCTTGACTCCATGAATATGGCCTCTGCCCACAGTCGCCCAGCGCTGGGACAATCCTGCAGCGCCTTGGCCATGACCGCGTTAGCTATCTCCGCGCTGCCGTTCCGCTTCTCTAGCCGCACGCTCTCGAGCCTGAACAATAGTTATATCTGTTTATGATATAATTTCCTTCTGACTGTTCTTGGTCACGGTGGCCAATTTCATCGGAGATTAGCAAACTGCGTGGCAGATAATATTGATGATGATGATGAGTCTGACAGGACGGCAATCCGATCCGAGAAACTCAGGCTTACGTCGACACGTGCTTGCTGAGGCACGTGAGTGTTAACACCAATTTTCAAACTGTGTTAATTCTTAGTAAAAATACCCAATATCTATTTTACGTCCGACCTTTCTAAGAGATGTAGGGCACCATACTAGTGAGCAAGCCCGACTGGGGAAGGACTTCCACCTCACAGAAGTTCACAGCTAAATTACTACACACAGCGGTGTAGTTATGTTCCTGTTTGTGAGTACAGGTCCCCAGCGCTCATCTAGGGATGCGTTTTGAAATAAACGTACTCCTATACCACGGATACTCCCATCTTAAGCCTTGGTGTAAAAAATGGGTTAGTAACACGCAAGAGATACATCTGGTATTGCAAGCGTCCATAGGCTACGGTAACTGCTTAACATCAGGCGGGCCGTATGCTTGTTCGCCACAATTAGTATAAAAAGAAGACTTGGGAATTGAATCCCTTAACTCATTATCAACAATCACAAAGACCAGTAATACTTTTTCTTAAAGACAACTTCCGCACTGGGAAGCAAGCTCTGTGTTATTGCGGGGGACTTTACATACATACAATTCAAGGACACAAATTACACCCAATTAGTCTAATCCAACTATGTTTTATATAGATACATTTTTTACATTATAGAATGTGGTTTATCAATAACTTACCACAGTTCTGGGTTCTTAGGATTCCTAAGCCTGGCCTTCTCCAATACTGATCTCGCTTTCGTCACGTTTTTTAGTTTCTCCTCTAATCTTGATAATAGTATCCACATTGGTACACTCGTTGCGCATTTCTTGAGCTATAATGAAGAAAAAAAAATCTTGTAAAGAGTATTCGTATTTACTGTTTCCTGTGACCTGGTAAAGCTGGCGTATCCGATGAACAAGGTCAACTCAAGATCGAATCCTGTGGAAGTCCAGCAGTGGCCATATTTTGGCTGAAATGGTGATTATGATTATTTTCGGCACAGTTTCAGCTTCCGTGCTGTTACTTTTCACTGTTCCTGATCCGGGAATTGAACCCATGACCTTACGATCTGCCGCAAACAAGCACGAGTTTCAGTGTGGACTAATAAGCAGCAATAAAAATATAGTATTAATTACCCCTTGTGAATATGTGGTCCTTGCATCTTCGTCCTTAGTCATCTGTTCTTCGATCTGACCCTTCATCATGTGTAACTTCGCGTAGTCTGCAAACACCTTGATAGCTTCTTCTAACAAATTAAGCGCTACGCTCAGATTATTCAACGCCCATTCTAATTTTGCTGATTTTATCATTACCTACAAAAATAAAGATTACTGTGAATTACGTCATTTTTAAGATATTAATTAAGAAATAAAAACGTATTTATTATATTTTGCTATGTTTTTATAATGTCGATATCGTGACAAATTCAGGTCTGTTATTGGTGCGTAGCGTTACGTGTACGTATACGCTACGCAGGTATACGTAACGCACCTAATTTTATGAACTTAGTCGGTTCCCAGTTTATAATATGAGTTTTGTTTTTGCCTGCAAGTATTTCTATTTAGTAGCACATTTATTTTTAGAAGTACAGCAAATATACTTACTCTGGGTGTAGGAGCAGAAGCCCGAGCTTTGGAAAGCAGTCGTCTCGCTCTATCGTATTCTTTGTTCTCACTCTCAAGTTTGACGGCTGCCAACCAGATTTCTTCAGAGTTGGGATTAGCTTGAAAAGCTAGAGATAGAATACCTCGAGCTGCTGGCACGTCACCTAGTAACAAATATTGTTAAATATATATTAGAAATGCAATGGTAACTAAAATTAATATACAACAAAAACAAAAACATTTAATAAAAAAACTTTTAAGCTATTTTAGGAAGTTTTTGGTGATAAAAAGTAGCCTATATCACTTGGATATTGTATAGCTAACTACGACTCAAAATCGCATAAATTAAAGAGACAAATACTGACAACTAAGCAACAGAATTTTGTCTCTTACACTGCAAGAACAGTTTTCCATCAATTTGTGAGCGATGCTAATACTGCAGCTGTTTACCTGTTTGCAAAAATAACTAGATAACATACCTGCCAACCACTTAGACTTGGCCCCCATGAGCCACAACACTTCAGACTTGGGACAATGCGCGACCGCTCTCTGCAACAGCGCCTCGAGGCTGGCGCGAGTGCCGTGCTGCTTCTCCAGGTAGGCCGCTCGGAGCCAGATTGACTTCTTGGAGGGAAACACGGACAGTGCGTACCCGTACACTGCGCGTGAGCACTCGTACGCTCCTTCGTTCGCACACTATGGCAGATTAATGTATATGAAGTCACAAATTATGTCAAATATTTATTGTAGTCATTTATATAACAGTATATATCTATATATACAAACATCTATTTAAATAAAAATCAATTGCCACATGCATCACGAGAACGGCTCGTCTGATATGGCTCATTCTTTTTATTGTATTCGAAATTGTAAGGTTTTAATGAAATATTTATTAAATTATGAATGTAGCAGTCAGATAGGTGACGTCAGACAATTTACCTACAACATGTTAAAACCATGCTAAAATATATTTTTATTACTTACAGCTTCAGCATCTTCCATCCATGTATGTTTCTGATCTTCAGGTTCAATACCATGTCCGATTACAGCACGTATAATAGCCTGTTAAACATAAATACAGTGAGGTCAATAATACATTTTTATCTCTCCTATATTATCTGCTAGCAGTCGCCTAGACAATGATCAGATTAGTTCAAGGAAGTTGGTGTTTGGCGAGATACAGCCACTACCCTATACTTTCCTTAAATTAGTCAACCAGTACCTCAGCTATCTTGAGTCGTCTGATATCATCAGTAATACATACATGTATAAAACAACACCTTTTCTTGTGGGGTAGGTAGATACCACTGACATCCTACTTTTCAATATATCTTGTCTTAAATGAACACTACAATAATCTATACAGCTAGGAATCGCAGAAAATGGCGAGACGAATTGGATGGATTAAAAAAAGACTGATAAAGGGATGCGCGCAATAAATAGAAATGAAATCGTTGTCCAAAAGTGGGACAAAGATTTATCCTGGGTGAGAATCAAACCCACGACCTTCGGCATAGCAGTCAGGAACACTAACCACTAGACCAGACGAAACTGAAGAGTAAATACTTCACGTGCGTGTTAACACCAGCACTACCGTCAGTTTTCATTTTCGATAGTGATACCCTGTCACTCAGAATGTTCGACGACTTACCTGACAAGTATGTACGGCTCCTGACTTCTCAGCTTCCATCGCCTCCTTGAACCAGTGCTCGCGGTTAATTTCAACACCGTTAGCGCTAAGGGAAGTGATCGCACGATCGATGATCTTTTCTACCATGTGTGTGTTGCCTGTCGATTAAAATACATATAAAAAATGGTGGCTTGAAAATTAATTTAAAGATATTATTTACTTATTGTAAGTTATAATATTTTTTTAATTTATTAAGAGGGTTTTGTCGCTCAGCGACGATATCACCCTTTAAAAAATTGCGAATAGTATTGATGGTTTTCCGTGCTTATGACGTCATAAGAAAGCAATGTTGTTTCTATAGCAGAACTAGTCCTATGTCGTCAAATCCATATTAGAATGATGTTAACTTCGAACTTTTTTTATAAAAGTTCGAAGTTAACATCATTCTAATTTTAATTACAATTTTAGTTTGTTTTTCGAGAGCAAAAGATTTAGTTCTTAATCCAGTTACACTCGTCCAATATGGGTTAGTGAATCAGACATGTTTGTTTGCCACTTAGGTAGTGTTAAAAATGTATCTTACCGTGGGCCTCTTCAAGCTTCGCAGCAGTCACCCAGATCTGTCTATCCGTAGGTATATTCTCTCTAGCTTTGTTTAGCACTTTTCTCGCATTCTCGTATGTTTCAAGTCTTGCCAATGCGAGCCAGAGCTCGACACTAGTCGGACAACATTCAACGGCTCTTGAAAGCAAGATACGAGCATCTTCAGGATTCTCGAGTTCGACAGCCGCCTTCCATAAACGGACAGAGTTGGGGATATGTTCTAGAGCTTTACGGTATACACGACGTTTTGCCTGTAATAAAAGTAAACTTTATAACTCATTTTTTTTATATTTTGCTACGACACGGTGACAAACAAGCATACAGCCCACCTGATAGTAAGCAGTTATCGTAGCCTATGGAAGCTTGCAATAGCAGGGGCTATTGCAAGCTTCCATTCATTCCAAACATGTTATATCAAAGATAGATTTCCATAAATGAGCACAGAAGATCTGTACAGGAACACAACTACACCACTGTGTGTTATATGGCTGTGGGTAAGGCGGAGGTCCTTTCCCAGTAGGGTTTGCTTGTTTCTATCCATATATATATATATATGCCCTAACTCTCTTATATATAATTCTTCAAGTTTACCTTAGTTTCCTGTTCCAAATCGGCTGCTTTGACCCATATCCTGACACTATGCGGCAAGTTCCTCGCGGCGTGTGCGATGACCGCTCGCGCCGTGTCCCGCGGCTGTAGCCGAGCTGCCTCTAACCACAACTCTTCACTGCTCGGGTTCACTTCACACCCTTTCATTATTAAATTACGCGCTGACTGAACTTTGCCTGAAAGATATTATTACGTATCAGGAAAATACCTCAAACTTAGGTTGGTTAAAGCAAAGAGAACCGACGCAAGTGGAGATTAATAGACGATCCCAACAAGGAGTGCAAATGTGAATTTATATGTTAAATTACCTGTAACCTCTTCCAATCGGGCACTAGCAATCCAAGCAGGTGGATGATTAGGGTTGGTCTCTCTCACAGATTTCAACAGCAGCCTAGCCTTCTTAATATCGTTGATATCACCACCGTACGTCGGTATCATTGACTGTAAGTCTGTGAGGTAGCCTTTCGGATCAACTACTGTTTGGCCGGTAACAGAGTCTGATACTTGAGAAAGTTTTACTGTCATAAGTGTGTTACGGGCTTGACCAATCTTGCGGAGATCCAAGTCACCTGAAATAATAGAATTATGAGATGGCAAAACTAAAAGTCTGATTCCATCCCTTGTTATTTAAAATAAGGAATCAATCATGATAAAAACATTATTTGGGAGAAGACTTGGAATAAAAACAGCATTAAATTTAAGGGTTCAACAAGCATTTTATATATGTACATACCTTTTTTTTTTAATAAAATTGTTTAACCTGAGCGAAGTCGGGCGAGATTTTGGTTATTTCACACAATTTGTTACACATTGTATAAGTATACCCTGAACATGCTTAAGCTAAATAACTTACCCGACGGTGTTAACATCCCTGGTGTCATAACACCAGGCATCATGGAAGCTAATCCAGACCCAGGGTCTATAGAAGATGACGACTCCCCACCCAAGTTTCTCGACAGTACACTATCAGGTAACGGTGTGAACTTCTCAGCTCGAGGGTTCCTTTGCTTTCTATTGCGAGCATCACCCACCTCAGGTATAGCAGACCATTCTTCTTCTGACACTGATTTTAATTCACGTTTCAAATCTGAGAACTGCTGTTGTATTTTCGGTCTGAAAACGTTATTAAAGCGGTAGTATGGTGTCAGCTCTTTTGATAGAGAAGTGGAATAGTAAAGAAAAGTATTTGAGGATAACGTTTTCTAGGATCGCTTTCACAGAATATTATTAGTTATGATGCTAATGATGTTAATCATTATTCGTGCTAAAGCTATGTTAGGAAAGTTACTACATTGATATTACCAATGTAGGGTAGATCCACATAGGTTAAGTGATATTTATTTGTCGACTGCTGCGCCAGTCTAATGTACGAGCTTGTGCGTACCGGTTGTTATTATTTCATATTCCCCCGCGCAGCGGATCTAACAAGCTATAAATAATAACGAAAGTGAATCCAAAAAGTATTTTATAGCCTTTTTTTATGACATCTACACTAGGGAACAAGCCATGTGTTATGAGGGACTTGACAAACATATTATTCACAGACCCAAAACACCCAGATTTAGAAAAACATTTTTGGGGGAATCCAACCTACTTCACCCCAGCACTGTGTCAGTGGTTTTATGGCCACTTTAATCACTAGACTACAATCACTCACCTTTCCTGACGGTATCTCTCCAAGTCTTCTTTGAGACGTTTCTCTCTATATTCTTTCCTCTTCTCATCCATTCTCTTGTCAATTGATTCATATATAGCATCTGCTTCTGCATCGTCTTTGTCATAGGGATCCTGTGAAATGATATCTCATCTTCAATATGTTCTATCATTATAAACAAGATATGCATCAAATAAGGTTGTGTGGGGAATAGGGAAGGCATATGTATTTTTATATACTACCACAAGATTAAGTGCAATATTAATGTAGTAATCTACGTCTAGCAGTAGAAATTGTCCGGCTGACATGAATAAGATAAGAGGTTTGTGGCCCAAGCAGTTCTAACTTTCATAATAAAATATTGTTAATATAATAGCAACCCATATAATGTTCCACTGCTGGGCACGGGTCTCCTCTCCTCTATCAAGAAAGAGGTTTGAGGCCTTAATTCACACACACTGGCCTAATGGGGGTTGGTGAATCAGACATGTTTTTAGAATTTCTTCTAAGACATTTCATAACGATGATGATGTTAGCAGATTGCGAATCATTTGATTAGTACATATAAACTCCACAAAGTGAAATTTACATTGGTACTGCCCGGGATCGAACTCGCACCTCTTGCGTGCATGTTACTCACTTTCCCACTCGGCCACCACCACTTTTGTTATATTGTTATTAACTTTAAATTATCCACTTCACACCAATGTTTATTGTAATTTACTAAAACTGTTACATCAGAACTTAACCAATGACAGTAAGTAACAAATATAAATCAATGTTTAAGTATACCTTAGAAAATAGTGAGCCACTGTATCCTGAGAATTCATCATAGTTTGAGTCATTCAAGTCTTCATCATCATCTTCTTCTTCTGGCTTTTTACGTTTTGCTGCCGGTGGTGCATGACGATCATCCCTGAAACCAGCAGTCAAGCTTAAACTGGGTCTGTACCATGACTTGCGTTTGTTTGTTTGTTGTATATTTTTATAGCAATTTATTTTCGATCTTAATTTTGTACAATGACATAACTTGGCAATAACGTTGTCATTTCTTTTTCTTAATAGGATAAAAAATTAATGGGCGTCATGGTAGAGCCCCCGTAATGTATTGTAGGTATCTGTTGTGTACCAATTTTCGTAACTAGTATACTAGTATATGATAATAAACTTTATTGATTTATACACTGATACAGTGTCTAAAACAGCAGAATTTTACTTTGGACTTACTTAGGTAAAGACTGAAAATTTTAAAATATATTTATATTGTTGTACTTACGAAACATCATTGGCGTCTCTCGCTGGACCGATATCAGATCGTGTGGTAAAACCAGTAGCTCTAAAAAGTAAAGAGTTATTAAATGGACGATATTGTTTAAGAGATGTGTACTAAAGAATTATTAGTAAATAAACAAATACGTACCCTCTACCAACACCAGCCACATAACCTAATGGTGCTGGAATCCCAAGGAAATGTTTCTTGTTCTTATTAACAAATGCCTGTGGCGGCACAGACATTGTTGGATATTATATCTTATTTCTACTGCGGGCAAAACAATTGTTGGTTTTTTGGATAATTTCAATAAAAGCACAATTCGACATAGATCGGCTCTTCTAAATGTATTTTGACATTTCATTAAATTATTTTGACATAAAGACTACAGATAAATTATCAATGTTACTAGTTTCGTAAAAGGTTGTATTTTGGTAGAAATTTATTTACGGTTTTTGTGTGAATTATTACTTTTGTTTAATTCACTATATACACAAGCATTCATCATTAAATTCCTACGCATTGACGTCTACTGGAAACATGCCCAGAAGACTGGCAGCATTGCTACGTTGAATGGCAATGCTTTTTATTTGAGCCAAAAATAAGTCAGCCCTCTGGTAGTCTGGTCACGTAAAGCCTCGATTAATCACTTCGACAAATCTTTAAAAAGACCGCTAGTACTTGCACCCCACGGCCCAAGAGTTTCGACTCCAAACGGCTCGATGTGTGTGATCATAGAGTATAATAATATAGTAAGGTGTGTGTGATTCTGTAATTACGCATGATATTTTTTATGATGCTGAAATAGTCAGAAATAGTGAACTCAACTCCATTGTTGAATAGTCATCATATTTAATTAAAGTTTATTTCCCTTTGGGTTCAAATTCAAATAACTAATATTACTAGAATCATCACCGGTTCTTATGCTTTGATTCGGTTTATGTAGTAATTATTACACCACTACGACGTTTCAAAAATGGACAATATACTTTACGACCTTTACGTTTAAACATTGTACTCTGTGGTTTAAACCGTTGCTTAGCAACGGATAGTGTGTGTTTGATTGGAAAATATAATCGTAGTCCTGTGAATATTTAGTTTGATTAAACCTATTTTTCTTTCGCGACGTAGGTGTCTAAAAGTCTGATAATCATGGCGCAGAGTTCGGTCGTAATCCATCAAGATTTGGCGTCAAACGATAACAGTATGTCGACAAAAGAATTTCTGCAGTTTGAAAAGACTTGTGAGGCTTACCAAGATTGTGATGAAGAAATAAAGATGATATTTAACGAAATTCAAAAGTTATCTGCTAATAATAAGGCAGAAAAGGTTATAAGTGAAGACTTTGACGATGTGGAATTAATATTAAAAAGAGCCGAAGATATTGCTGTTGAGACTGAAAATTTACTAAAGAAAAGCCCTGTATCGACTGCTATCAGCCCTAATAAGAGTGATTCTGGTGCTATTCCACAGATAAAAGTCACAAAGCCTTGTGAAACTGAAAAGGAAGTTGTGGAGTGCAAGGAAAATTCAAACAATAAGGTAAGTAAAATCAGTACTAAAAGTATCTAGCTGAACTTTTTTGATAAACACTACAAAAATAGTAGTTTAAAAAGAACTAAAACGTTTCAGTAGTTTTTTCTTTAACATACCAAAGATTGGTCAGAGTATGTTTTTCTATGAAGACATCTAAATTTGTCCCTAATATATACTAAGTACCTGGGTGGCATTTTCAGAAAGAACATCTATATAAGTAAACATAAAAAGCAATCATCATCTCAGCCAAAAGTTAATCTTTATCTAAATACAAAATTTGTTCCAAATTGTTAGAGCCATTTCCAATATACATTTTTTTAAAATACAATGTCTCTGTGTATCTACTGGCACATTTTGTTATACTGTATTAGCTGTTGGATTTCCATTGAAATATATTTATGCTATAAACACTAAACTGTAATAATGTAATTAATAACAGCAACCATTGCATGTCTGCAATGTATTAGAGGTATTTATTTGCAATAAACATGCCAGGGTTGCTTTGGTAAATTACCCTTTAAATCAATGTTAAAGGTGATGGTTGTGGTGCTTCTTTTGTTTACAGAAATATATGTATACGTTTTTTTTATTGCAAATTAAAACTAAAAATATCTCATTCATTGATTCAATTATCGATGCTAGTATTATACATGTTGATATAAACACTAAAATAAAGTTGTCTGTGTGATGACAGATTAAGGATACCAATGTAACCACCCTGTTCCACCCCAAGAGTGTATATAAGGGTAGTAAGAGTCTACTAAGGGAGTAAGTCAGACAGTAAGTATGACTTACTCCCTTATAACATAACATATATTTCTGTAAACAAAAGAAGCTCCACAACTATCACCTTCAACATTGGTGTAAAACCTCTTTTAAAAACTCTCTCTCTCTCTTTTAAAAACTCGTTTAAAAACTCTGAAATGCAGACAAAACACGAATCAAAACCCTATACCAATGCGTCTGGCCAGCGTAGTATAGTAGGCTAATATTCCTCCAAGTGTATGGATATTAAGGGTTGAAATGATGATGATGATAATAATGATACTCAAAAATTACTTAGCCAATTTAAAAAAAAATTTAACTTTGTCTCTTTATTCTGGACTAGCCGCTAGTCAAAGTAGTTTTTGAGTTTTTTTTCGTTTCATACAAAAATACTAATCTTTCCTCTTTATAATATTAGTGTTGTATGCCCTATTATTTATGCAGGGATATTATTATGGGCTTGTGTAATAACAGACAGTTTATATTAAATATTTAATCTTAAATTATAGAACTTACAGTTTTTTATTACTAAAAAGTTTGTCACAGACTATGTCAGTCTTCATTCATATCTCATTCATTCATCTTCTCAATATTTTAAGATCTCTTCAGTTTAATAATTACCTTAGACTATAGTCTTTTTTTGCATACATAAATGCATTGATCAATAAATTAAAAACAAATATTTTACGATATCTTATCCTTTGTGCACCTGGTGTGCTAACACTCTCAGACCAGCTAAATTCTCCCTGGCAACTGGTTCAATATATGAGGCTGGCAACACAAAGCCATAGCGGCCAGTATCACTTAATTCAATAGTGTAGGTGTATTTAATTCCTAGAGACTTTGCCCAGTCATCAGAGCCACCTGAAGCAGGATATAAAAGTCCACTGGATGAGCCTACTTGGTATTTGGAGCCACCTGTCTTGTGTATCGCCTGTAAAATAGAAATTGTTGATAAATGCATGGAAATTGAAAATTTACATAATTTAACAATAGGTACTAAATAAGGTAGAACATGAACCAGTAAATTTAAAGAGGGATGGAATTGCCTGATCCCCTTTATGCACCCCATTAAGCTCGGTATAGTTTTAACTGTATTTGTGGCACAATAATAATACTTCAGATCGATTTCGATAACGGCAGCCATTTATAATGAAGATTTCCTTGCCAACAAGTGTAAGCGTAAACATGAATACATTCTTTATTTTCATAGTATTATCAATTTCTTCACGCTTATAGTCCGATGGGACGGCAGTCCACACGATCAGTGAGAGACCCACGGCATTACGTGCTTCCCGAGACACGGAGGGGTCTCTCAGATTTAAGAAAGAGGATCACCAATCTACGGACTAACCAGTTGCTTTACCTGGTTAATTTATTTATGAATTCGCGCGATTTATTAAGATTGAGGGCTAGATAGATAGATAGATAACTCTTTATTGTACACCAAATAACATAATTTAATAGCCCCTTAATTTAAATAATATCCAGCCCCTCCATTAAATTATAAAACCAATATATGCCTACAAAATAAATAGTAGAAACCGTTCCAATTTGAATGCATTAGTGGTTTGGCAGTGGCTGCAGTATGCGCCTGCTGTGCACGAGGATGTGGGTTCGATCCCCAAAAATTTGTTTGACCCACAAAGAGTTGTTTAGAGTCTGTGTGTAATTTGTGTCAGTGAATTGTATGTTTGTAAAGTCCCCCGCCACACACAGCTTGTTTTCTAGTACAGTAGTTGTCTTTAAAAAAATGCATGCTGCACTAATTAATATCCCGAAGCTACTTAATATCTCACCTCAGCAATCTGTTCTCCAACCGATTGTAGATCTTTGTAGTCTGGAGGCACGGTGTTATCGTAGCCCCATGGGTATAACAAGTACTGTCCGTAGCTGTGATATGTCAGATATGCTGAGAATTTCGCTGCTGTACTGCTGAAGAAGTTCTGTAAAATAATAAGTAGAGAAAAATATTTATTACTTTAAGTCTTTGAACGCCATGCAGTTCACCAGTGACTTCCAAACAATAGATATTCGGTCATTGTGTCTGCTAGCGCTGTCGATAAACGTGTTAAACTGTTGTGTTCAGTGTGGTTCACAACAAAAACTTACCCAAACAGGCTTAAATTTTTCGCCCCATATTCTATTGATTCTCGATAACTTACTTGATTGCATGAAATGAACATCATCATGTCGTTTCTAATAATATGGCCAAGAGCTCAGGGTTATGTAATGTCCAAAAACACCATTTCATACAGGCCACTTCTGACGAAGTTTTTGTCGATTCCTGACCCGGATAAGTTAAGTTAGAAAAGACCACCCAGAATGGATAATATCAGTATCCAGTCCATACTGAGCTCGTTGGTTCATAATCCAGTCAATCGATTTATTGTTATAATAATATGTACGTTATTGTTATGCAGGATATAGTGTTACTTATCGCAATAATTATCTTTAATTACACTTGTTTCTTATGCAATTAAAGGTTAGGTATTGATTCGGCTTTGTCATAATAGAACTATGAAACAATTAATTAACCCGCTGCCTCTGCTAATAAAAGGCGCTTATAAGGTTGCCATATGAACAGGTAGTTGCATAGTGGTATTTCATTAGAAATAGAAAATATAGAAAGCCTCCGATGCTTCAGACACTACGTTAAAAGTCGGTCCAAACTGTTACTAGGTAGATCACGGCTAAGAACTTTATGGGCGATCTAAACAACCAGGTTGGCTATTACCAACTCTATAAAACGAATACGACAAAAGTTAGCCGGCCTAATAACCTTCTGTAATGACATTATGAACACCGCCGCCCCTCTGCTAGAATTTATTCCCAAGAAAATGCTTACCGCGACGATACTACTTTTGCTATCTTTACTCACTTTGATTGCGCATACTGTTTATGCGCAATCGAAGTGACTCAAATTTAAGTGTTGTTTGATTAAAATCTTCGATAGGTGCTTATGTTTACAAGTAGACATTACACGTTCGATCATGCTAAACGACTTATAACTATATATTACGTTCAATAAAAACATAACATACTGAAACTGCTCTTGATTCTGGCTCGGAGAAAGCTTCACTGCCACGATAGATTTCACTGCATGGATATCTAGATGCACCTTTCTCTCCCCAGTGATATCTAAAACGAATTAAGATAACTTTATATCCACATTTGCTCTAATGATCTGTACCATAAATTGTATAAAAACAATTTTCTCAACAGTAGAAAACGCAGGCTGACTGCTGAGATTATTCAATTTTGAGAAGTTTTAAAACCTTATACAGTGTTGATAAAATCTTTAAATAGAGACAATAAATAGTTTCCGAGCAAAGCCAAAGCGGGTTGCTAGTTCAGAATACAACAGGACTAAACTAAGTAATTTTAATTTTATGACTGTAATTAAGGTACCCAAAATTCCTATTAAGATCGGCTCCAGTGCAAGATGCAACTCCAAAACCTCTCCTATTTTTCCTCCAAAGACGATCACTTTTATGTGTATACTCGTAGCCATCAGGGTTTACTACGGGCAGGAAATACCTGTAAATAACAATTCCATATAAAAATATAAACCTCTGCTCATAATTATATTTATCTTAACGCTTGTTAGATAAGTATATTTATTTCTGGCCTAATTTATACTAAACTTATGTTCGTGGCCCGTGCTTTCGAATTTGAACATACGGCCGAAATCCGGCTTGAATGTAATGCAAATTGTAACCCACATTCAACCCTATTTTCCATTGTTTATAAGTCTTCTTTGTGAATAGCAAAACTTTTTACTTCTGCTTATTTTATTTATTTCTTGAGGTTTGACCTAGTTTCTTTAACTATTTTGTGTCAATCTTGAATTAACTAGAGCAGTCGAATTATATAGCTACCTCCTTTAATATAAAAATACTGAAAATCATGCCTTTTATTATCAGCCTTTTAAATTCTTACCAATCGATGTTTTTGATGTCCTCGGACTCAACGTCAAAGTTTTCGGCAAATTGGTTAATGAAATATGTGGCTACTGCTGGACTGATCCATTCACGTGCGTGAATACCACCATCTATAAATACTGCTTTATTGGTCGGTTTACCATCCGAAATACGGATTACCTAAGAATAATAATAGTTTGTCATTAAACCCAAATCAACTGAAAATAATCTAAAAACTATTATAGGAGTTCTGCAGTTACATGACCAAAATATTACATTAAAATAATGTATTGACAAAACTAACGAATAAAACATTTAGCTAATCTCCTAAAAGAAATAGTTAAATATTTGTTTTATATTATATAAACTATCATCTGAGCTCGTCTTAAATTTAATCTTCAATCTCATATCAGACTATAGCGACAGATAAAACTTTACATTCGGTCAATCGGTGTTTCATCAGCTAAGTATAATGATAAGCAATTTTGGGGCAAAATATTACCAACCAGTTTTTACCTTAAGGTCACGACCTTCACTAGATTTTCCAATAGTATTAACACTAACGATAGAGGGATAGGTTTTTGCCAAGTAGTCCATAAAGCCGTGGATGTCCTCTACTCTGTGATATTGCTTCCATGTCATGCGGTGACCTGTAATATTAATCTTTATTGAAATATATGTTATATCAGGGTTTCCCATATTTTCTGGATTAACATATAAACAACATCTACCTGTATACATTTTTGTATACGTCCTTCCCAATCTCAGTTTCTGTGTTTTTATATTAGTGACGAAATCAGTGATTCCATGCTGTATAAATTGAGCATTAAAAACTGTTAAAACAATCCAAATCCAAAAGGTTAAACACATAATAAATAACTCAAAACCGATTTTTATTAAAACGGTTTAGTGCATAACATAGATTCGGTGCCGAACATCAACAACGAACCCCAATTCGCATTTGGCCAATACTCCATGGGTATGTTGAGGGAATTGTAGCCCATGTAGGCGCTAATTAAACCTATCCTGCGGGGAGGTGCCCTGTAACGCCAAAAATTGTAAGCTCTAGCTGTAACAAAATCACATGGACCCTTGGAATTTTGTAAATCATTTTTTTATTATCTTTCATATTTTAAAATTATACGAACCTCGTCTATCCTGTAGTTCTATTTCGTTTTCATCCAAAGGTGGGTTTTCTTCGTTGATCCTTTGTTGAAGGTCTTCAATAATAATCTCATATGAAATCTTTTTACTTTTGAAAACACTTGTAACGTTTTCAATTACTTTTGGCTTGATAAGTACGTCGATTGATGATTGGTTGCCACCCCAAGATGCTATGACTAGATAAATAGGACGTTAAGTTAGATTTCCAGGCATCAAAAGAATGGAACTATTCTAAAAAGTATAGATTATTTTTGCATATTACCTATAATACTAGTACATTTGAATTTGAACTATAGTCTTGATAAGCACGTACTTATCTTGTATTTTTAATCTTGATAAAAATGCCACCGACCTACGAATAAGTTGGATATTTTGCTTGAATTATAATATTGACGTCATTCCATCTTTGGTTGGTACAATAACACCACTATTATGATAATATGAATACAACTCTAATAACGTCGTCTAATGTTCATGCACTCAGGATACCGAAGTAACAAAAATTTCACCTCTATTTCAAACTATAGAAATGATTTACATATACATGGAAAAGTGATATAATGGGTTATACTTAAAACTTACGTTTTTCGGCTGCCAGCTTATTAATAGCTCTTTTAGCACTATTTTTAGTAGTGACGACTTTCCAAACTTGGCATCCACTGTAATCTACCTTCTCTGGTTCTGCCGGGGTATCTTTGAGTTGAGCGACTGGTTCAGGCGCTTTTTCAACCTCGATGGCATCTTCAGTTTCTTTTACTGAACCTTCGCGTTCAACAAGTTGTTGAGGTGTTTCAGGATGCGGTTGTTTTACCGAACTACGAGTTGGCCATTCTGAAATATATTGTTACCTTGAATAGGTCATACAAGTTTGCAAGTGTTGATTATTTATATGATTTATAGTCGTGACCAATTATGTTTTACTATCGCATATTGTGTTCGGTTCTATCTTAATAAGAAGTAAGTAGGTTGTATACCTATACAATTTACTGACTATAGTTGGTGGTTCTATCTACCATTGTTATATTTTTTCTACATATATATTTATGCATATAATTACCAATGATGAGATGGCCTTTGTGATGTGTGCAGAACCTGACAGAAAACTAGACACAATACAAATATATATTTTATTTTTATTAAAAAAACGCCCGCATGCAACAAGCCCGAAGTCACGGAGGACTTACAAATTCAATTCACGGGGACAAAATACACCTAAACTCGTATCAAACATTTATGGATTATATATAATTTTGAGTAGTACGGGAATCTTACCCACTCGGCGCGTATTGGTGGCGAGGTAACCACGTTTATCTCTAGACCACACGTGTACTATAGTGGATCTTGGAGCTCAGCAGCACAGATTCAAACAAAGTATTAACTAAAAATGCAATGCTATTTCAGACTAATCCAAAAGTTGACTTGTGTCACTTGCATTAGACGTTTACATAACATTATATTTTGCGCACGCAGGTTATTACCTACTTAAATTTTACGTTTATTTTACCATTACTTCGGATTCGGATTGATATGATGACCCGGACTTTGGAGAAGGTGTGCGTGAGACCGAACCCAACACGCAAAGAGGCCTTTTAGGTAGTTTATCTAAAATTTCGTTCGTGTGAGATTTAATAACAAAAATAAAAAGTAGCCTTCAGCTAACTGTCAGTGAAAGTCCCGTCAAAATCATGCCGTTTCAAAGATTAGCCGGAACAAACACACGGACAAAAATATTCAAAAATTGGGTTGTTACTTTCGTGTATTTAGTAAAGGTTGTTATATTGTCATTACAAACAAACATTTTGTTTATTTGTATAGATGTAATGGTTTAAAATACAAAATACCAATGTCAATGTTTTCTACTCCTAGATCGTTTGATACCGCACTTTTGTTTTGTTTCATAGCTGTGACCAGCTTTCATACATATTGTTTTACACAATATAAATGTTCCTATTTTTACATATGTTATACAAACAGACTAATTGTGAATAATGTTAGGTTTACTGAATGCTGTGTATATAATTCATATTCAGTAAAAAAAGTAACATTACTACTAAGGTATGTTTTTATGAAAAAAATGTAATGTCTGTGGCCAAAAAATATATTGATGCATTTGTTTAAATGCATTCTATTAATATTTATTTGTTAGGTCACAAAAATCAGATCCGAAAAAATGTTAAATATCTATTTAATTGCTTTACCGCCAAATTGACTTACTCCAGTCGACAGTCAGCGAATCCCGACAGAAAGCATTCTTTTAAATATCCAAGAAAATATTTAACTTTGTCTTTAGGTATAGTAGGTAGCAAAGTAGGTATATTAGATATTTTCCTGTTGTACGAATACGATGTACCTATATTGCAATTCATTGAGATATAGGTATATTGCGTATCGAAAATATGTATATTTATAAATAGTTTTATTTAAATCCGGAGCCTCTTGAAAACAGGTCTTCGTTTATAACTTCTAACTTTTCGAAGTTGTGTATGTGTATTATTTACTTTTTTATCTCTTGCTTTAAGGCTGTTAAGGAAATAATTGTAATAAAACTTACATGTCTCAGCGTTCCACTTACTTATGTTAATACCCCGAATCCTTTGAGACGAGGCCCAAGACCAGTTATTGGACGATTTGGGCGGTTTATAAACCTTTCTGATAATATTATTATATGAGATACTATTCTATTAGATCATTTCTTAGAGATGGTATTGATAAATGTATTATAGAAAGATGTCAATAACTTGAAGCAAGATTTGTTTTTGTTTCTTTTTTTTTAGAAGACAACTCCCGCACTAGAGAACAAGCTCTTTGTCGCGGGGGACTTTACAAACATACAATTAACGGACACAAATTACACCCAGACTCAGAACAACTCTTTGTTGGTGACACAAAGTTTTGTTCTGTGTGGGAATCGAACCCACAACTTCGTGCACATCAGGCGCATACTGCGACCACTGGACCACCGAGGCAGTCAATAAAGTCAGTTTAATAAAGTCACAAGTATTATGAACTCAATTAGTATTATGAACAAAACAACTTAAACGATTTCTACATTGATTTACAGCGAGGAACACGTTACATTAATAACGAATTGATAATAGAACATATTAAAATGCAAAGCGCGTATCTCCTGTGACATGTTTTAATGACTTTCTCTGGCCGAGGCTCGGTTTCCTTTCGCGGTACCGTGACTGGCCTGATCTTGCTTCTAACGGTTTATCACGAACTTGAAATAGACTTGTTCAAGGGTTTCCGCAACTTTCGATATTCCATTTTGCTCACGATTCACATGTGCTACGCTCTTTGCATTAAGATGAACTTAGAATAATAAAATACATTGTTTAGATTTCTATGGTTGTTTCCTATTTCCGAATGGCTAGTTTATTTTGACGCACTTTCTCAAAAGCAAAAATAACTAATGAAAGTTTTTGTTTATCTAATAATTATGTGCTTTCAAAAATAGAACTCGTTTTAATAGTTGTTGAAACAACTAAATTTATGTAAATAATTAATTATCACATGGCAATGTTTTTGTTTGCGATCAGGCTTGACATTATTGATTATGATGACTACCATTAGACAGATTTAATAGGTACACCCTTGATTAATAAAAATATTGCAAAGGTAAAATATATTTTTTAAATAAGATGAAGTTAAAAAATATATGTTTAATAATTCCATACCTTGTCCTGGTGGCAATTTATTGATGAATGGCGTACATAAAACTGCTGATGTGATGTATAGTAACACAACTATCTTCATCAACGACCCCATGGCTACTGGCTGCGATGACGATGCGGACGCGCCGCCACGAGTGATCACACTGATGCGCCTGCGCACTATGATTGCCTCTTTTAAGCTCCGATACAGCACGCTGTCGTTATTGATAAGTTGATGATACATGCGTAATTAGTTACTAAGATTATATTAAGGTTGTGGAGTCCTAGATCTGAGAAATGCCTTCACGTACCTATTCAGATTATGATTATTGTAAGGGCATATTTAATAGATTTTCGCTAAAATATTCATATTGTAATAGTAGGCATTTTTGCTGCATTAGAACAATATGAAGAAGACCACAGCCAAATAACTACACACAGCGGTGTATTTGTGTTCCTGTATGTGAGTACAGGTCTCCAGAGCTCATTTAGGTATGCGTTTTGAAAGAAACGCATTGCTATGCCAGGGATACTTCCATCTTAAAGCCCTGGTGTAAAAAAAAATGGATTGGCAACACGCATGTGATACCTCTGGTATTGCACGCATCCATAGGCTGCGGTAACTGCTTAACATCAGGCGGGTATGCTTGTTTGCCGCCCGAGTGGTATAAAAAAACGGGACAGACAATAACAAATTAATGACAAATAATATCATTAAAATATGACTGAAATGTAAGTCACTAATCTAACCGAAATTACATTTTAGTCGTATTTAATCGATTACATTTTGCAAGATCAACAGTTTATATTTGAGTAACTAATGGTGTTAAAAGGTTTTTTAATTAGATATCGGTGTAAAAACAAATTATATGCATGTCATGTTGTGCTTTTGCCTAGAGGTTAGATGCCGTTAGTATCTACCTAGGTATTATTTTTATACCAGTCTTAGAGCTGTATGTGCGCTTTAAATAGACTCATACATATTATTATTTCTTTCATATTATTTAGGTATATTTTTTGTTAATACTGTGACAAAAAGTAGTTTCCTTTTAAAAATAACATTTGTTATTATAAACGCGAAATTGTGTCCGGATAGATGGATGTTTGTTATTCCTTCATGTAAAAACTACTGGGCGGATTATACTTGTACATCATTACAATTCTTATATATTATCTTATACACAAGCAATTCTTTTTGTAAAATATACGAACCGTTAAAAAAAAACTACTGTGGACGCCGCGGGTAAAATCTATATTAATGATAAATATAATTAATAAAAAATAAGACAATATTAGTTACTTACTTATTTTATAGTAGGAATTTGGTTCCGACTAAGGCTTTTGATGCAGTAATTCGCAGTATTTTTTTAGCTTTTACATTACATTTATAATTATACCTTTTATAATGACTAAAAGCTTTTAAATCTTTAAAATATAGAAGTAATGATTATTATATTTGGATGATGGTAATGATTTTGCAGTATTAACATCGCATTGCATACCTATAGGTAGTTAATTTGTTTGGAACCAGACTGACAACTTTTCTCTTGGTCGAGCGCCATGCCCGGTCGTTGCCACCAAGTTGCAGTTATTTAACTTTGATGACAAACTTTGTTTACTGTAAACACGTTTTTAACGATGTATTTATCTGATTGTTGATTCATGGTCTATGACTTCTGGGGTATTTAGTTTATCTTTAAGTGGATACTTAGGTTGGAGTACTTACATAGTGCACAACATTGTATTCCTTCTAATTCTAATATTATTAATGCGAAAGTAACTCTGCCTGTTACTTTTTTACCACTAAACGGCTGAATGTGTATTAATGAAAATTGGCCAAGAAATAGATATGACCAGGAGTACATAGGGTACTTCTATTGCGATAACAGATACTCACGCATGCAGAGCCGCACCTACATCCAGTATATTTTATAAAAGTATTCTTACAATCAAAATAATATATCCGACAAGCTTGCATGAAGAATGTTTTTATTGATATGAATGAAGCGAGAAAAGTATGTCAACATATCGTTGCAAGTGAAATCCGTAGTCTCAGCCTACCCATCTAAAAAACAAGCATAAGTCTATCATCTACGTATATGTTACAGTAGTCTAGAGTTATCTATAGGATACATACAGAAAGCTGTACATCCATATCTGTACCTGTATTTATAGTAATCTTAAAATATGTTTTTAGGTTAACCAGTATGCTAAACAAAATGCTAAAGAAAACTCTGAAACACGGCGTAAGCCGAAGTCGAGGCCTTTCTCCGCTGGCGTCATCGATACAAAGAAACGAGAAACTGCAAAAGCTGGCAAAATCGTTACTAATTCACCTAAAAAAACAAATACAGCTAATATAAACATTGATCGTTTACTCGAAGAATTGAAGGATACAACAGAAAGAGCCAAAGGTTTAGAATTATCTAATGTTCAACTCAATGATGACAATAAAATATTTAGAAGAAAATTAGATCAAATTACTGAAGATAAACATGTAGCTGATTTAAAATTAGCAGAATGTGAAAAGTTTATCAGCAGGCTTGGTAAAGAGTATGAAAACAGAAATACAGAACTAAAATCTATTAAAGAAAATGAAAATAGACTATTAGCAGATTTGAATAGAGAAAGAAATGACCGCAAGAATTTGATTATACAACACGAAAAAGATATAGTTGTGATTCAGGATCTTCAAAGACAAGTTAAAGAAATGGAGATGATTTTAAAACGAAAACATCCTGATTCTGTTTCGGCTTTGATAGGTTATTATTTCTTATATCGTCAATTTTAATTAATATACTTATAGCTTAAATGTTTTTTAACTTTTTGCGTTTGCAATACATCATTATGTTTTTTTTATAGTGGCATCAAAATCGTCGACCGTAGAAGACAATAAGAAAAAGTTGTTAGAAGAACGTATTGCTAGACTAGAGCAAGAACTTAAAGATAAAGAAGTTCACTTTCAAGGTATACTATTGACGCTACAAGAGAAGTTCGGCGACATGAAGCAAAAATACGAAAGCCATATCATAGACGTCGAAAGACAATTGATGGAAGATCGTAAAGTTAATACTGATTTAAAAAACAAACTGAACAAGAGTAATATTGTTGATTCTGCTACTCAAACAGCAGTAAGAAATTTACATACTGTTGCAACTCAAACGTTCATCAGGCCAGATAGAGCTTCGTCAGCTGTAAGCAGATTGTCACAGAACTCCGCACTGATATTGAATAAGCTTAAAGAAGACAGTTACTTAGTGGCTACTATAAAAGGTCTGCAATCTGAATTGACAGTGAAACAACGAACTATTGCTAAGATCAATAGGGAAACTGAGGAGTTAAGGAAAAATCTTCGTAATTTACAGAAGGAAAAAGAAGGTAAATCATAAGCATTTTTATTAAGATCGGTTACACACTACGACTTTTTACTTCGATTTAAACGCGTGTCAATGACTGCGGTAGGCCCCTTCACCTTACAGAAGATAGCCACACAGCGGTGTAGGTGTGTTCCTGTGTGTGAGTACAGTTTTCCAGGGCTCTTTTAGGGATGAGTTTTTAACTTAACGTTTTCCTATCCCAGGAAAATTCAATCATAAAACCCTGGTGTTTATTCTTGAGCCGGCAACACGCAAGTGATACCTCTGATATTGCAAGCATCCATAGGCTACGATAGCTGCTTACTAATGCTTGTTTGCTATGTAAGTAGTATAAAAAAACACTGGTGGCCCCACCGGACAAAAATTCTCCCAGCTGCAGTTCAAGGAGCTCTTGTGACCCGACCCTACAATACTAACCAGGCAGTATTATTTGGCTGTTTATTTGTTATTGTGTACACAGACCTCATTTTTACTTTTACTTTTTCGTTTCGTGGAAGGAACGAGTGTTTAATTTGCATACAATAAATAACTTTACGTTTTAAACGTGTGTTGTCGCTGGTTTTCACTTTGTCATTACAAGTATGTGAATTAATATTCTTAGATGTATACCTTTGGATGGATGGAATTTGGTAAAGCTTCACTAGGTTAAATCCCTGTATCGAGGGAGGTATACAAAGTACGCTTAGACTCGGGATACATTATATATATATATGTGATCGACACAATTTTTGTGCCGTGCGGACATAGAACACCGCGCAGCAGAACATGGTGACGGGACCACTCAAACTAATAAGGCATACCGCGCAGTAGAACATGGTGACGGGACCACTCAAACTAATAAGGCATTTAAAGGCATACAGTCTACACGAGTAGGTAATTAGTCGATTAGGTATTTGTATATTAAGTTTTTTGATATGTATTTGAATTTAGAATAAAATAGAGATCCATAGAATACACAGGTGATTCTTCATGGTGATTATTTATATTTTTGTGTGCCTAGAAACAGTAATATTTTTGAAATCACATGGAGTAATTCCATAAAGACTTAACGTCCTCGTGTGATTTTTAGAAATAATACAGGTGAGAAATACTCTTTGGTTGAAATTCGACTGTAATTGCGTAATTATTTTCTACAGTACTTCTTCATAATATGAACTTTATCTATGCCAAATTTCATACTCCTACCTACTCGCAATATCGTTAAAAAGGGACGCAAAGATTTTGCTTCAAGTATTAATATAGATAGATTACAATTAAACTGAGATTAAAGGCAGGCAGTAGGTACCTATTAAAATATTTTAGTATTTCAATTATACCCATGTTAACGAACCGATAAAGATAAGTAAAAAATGGTAAATAAATAGACTATATGGAATGAATAGACACCAGGACCAGTTTTCTCTCTGATTTCTATGTTATAGATTTTACTATAGTTTTGTTCCTAAATAGGCTCGGCAATCACATGAATCTAACATAGCTGGCGACTCGTAGGTGTGATTCATCTTTGCCTACCAATTTATGGAAATAGGCATGATGCTATGTATTAAAAAAAACCCTGTTAACGTAAATTCTAACGTTTTGATGAGCCATACTACGATACCTATTAAATACATATTATTATAACTAGCTTATCAGACTTTGTCCAGTCCTAAACCCATTGTTACCGAAAGAAGGAAGGAAAACCGAAAGTACAAACCTATATAGATACAAAAATAATAGCAACATGCCTTTCTTCCCTGTTAGTGTATGACATCTAAATTTAACCAGCCACATACCTACCGGACACAATTCCATAGGTACTCGGACCTGATACTGAACATTGTTAGTCCGAAAAATCGAGTACCTACTACCGGACCCGGGGAACTTACCCAAGATTTCTACAAGGTAGTCTTTCGCACTACCATTGGGCTACTGAGTAGTTCCGAGGCAGTCATTATATTTAATACTTTTTCTTGTTTATAGTATTATTAAACTTGAATCCACAAAGAAAAACGGCGTGCAAAACAAAATCTACTGAGAACATACTAGCTCGGATGAACAAGGAAATGGAAGCGGAACTGACAGAAATAAGGAAACAAAAGGAGGTGCTTGTACAAGAACGGAACACTTTACTTGACTCGCTCAAACGTACGAACGAGGAATTTATATTGCTGAAGAAGAAAAGAATTCAAGATGTGAGTATCTATACGTTCCTAGGTTTACATACTTCTATCAATGGGCAATCTAACAATATTTTTTAATGGTTTGACACAGAATAGAAGCAAGCACGTCACGTGACGTCACACTCCCGTAACGCCATTAGATTGTAATTAATAGTTTTTATATTTAACCAGTGGCCCGGTTTTCACCGGTGATTAGCGTCAAAAAGGTTAGTGTTGGGATCATATTGGTATATGTTTGTAGGGTCGGCAACGCGTGAGTGACACCCCTGGTGTTGCAAACGTCCATAGGCTACGGTAACTGCTTACCATCAGGCGGGCCGTATGCTTGTTTGCCACCTTGGTAGTATAAAAAAAAATGTGTAAGCTTTCAGCTAAAACTTTCATAACTATAAGATTGTTTTTAATCAGATCAGAGGTCTCGACCGTGATCAATGAGCTTGACTCCTGCCTTTCTGACTGCAGCAAGGCAGGAGTCAAGTTTATCCCGCCAACTTTCTGGGCCTGCCCTGCGCCATCTTTTAATATTCTGTGGCAGCCACCTGGTCGTGGCCTTTGCCCATAGATCATAGGACATACGGCAGATATGTCCGGCCCAGTTCTACTTCAGTATATTGGCTTTTTGTTCAACGTCGGCGATTTGTTTTTAGAGCGCTGCTCTGAGTTTCATACACGGTCTGAAAGACGGAATCCCAGAATACTGCGCTCCATGGCTCACTGGCATACTTAGAGTCTAACCTTTAATTGAACAGTTTATAATGAATCTATAATGATAACATAGTAGATCAATACCTATAGATTAAAGGGGGAAGTTTATAATAATAAATAAATGTGCCTATAGAAAAAACATAACAATAAATATATTATAATACAAAGTTTCACGGTTTTCAAAACCGTGCCTTTTATAATAAACCTGTGTTTATGACTGTTTATTAAATAATTTCTAAAATATTGTATGTGATAACAATGCCTTGCCAGGTATGTGCGCGATAAATGATTATTTCACTTGACTACTTTATGCTCTGTTTACTTTTGTAATCAAATCGTACATAATAGATATGTATTACAAATACTGTCAACAGTTTATATTAAACAAACTGTTTATAGATGGGTTGTGTAAGGGTTTTTCTTAGTCTTCTTAAGCCATGCAGGAGCCTATTTCCATCATAAACGGTAAACTATATCTGCAGTGCACGTTGTTACTGCTATTGTCCAAAACAATACTTAGACTAACGCAATCTTTGCAATTTATTCATAACTCTGACCCGCGCGCGACCCACCCCGTGGGGTGTCAAATACGCCGAAATGTAATTGCAGATGCGTTTAAGTTAAAGAAAACTAGTTTAAATTAATAAATCATAATAAAATGTTTTACGCGTTGATCTTGGCGCGTCGATATACTATAGAACCATCGATCTTTCTGCGTGGCACAAGCCTACATCTGATACCTAGGTATACGAGTGCCTACCTATTTACATACCATTAAAGATTTACTCTCTAGGTGCAGTCACCACATAACACACGTAGGCTACGGTAACTACTTACCATCAGGCAGTCCTTATATTATATTCGTTTAAAAAAAAACTCCAACCTTGACTTTTGTGTGCCCACAGCTCCACACTCTGCAACTTGCCCACGAAAAAGAGCTTATGCAGATGAACATGCAAGTATATCCTCTTCAAGAAGAGATCAAGCTTCTAAACAGAACAGTTGAGATTCTCCAGGAACGCGTGCGTGGAGCCGACGATAAGCTGATGAGGTACCAGGCAGGTATAAAGGACGAGATGCATGCTGGAGGTGATGTACCTACTTCTAAGAATAAAAGAGATACCCGTTAAGATATATTTTGCCCTTGTAAGCCGTGCCGCGTCGTTGCATTATGTCACAACTAATATACGCTTAACCCTTTGAACACCACTGTCATCTATACATGACAAATGAAAGCATGTCCTATATTCTAACGTCATCAGTACATGACAAAATATTAGGTATTTTACTATAGAAATGATGACTTTGGCATACAGGACCTACTTTTTTCGCATTTCGTTTATACGAAATGCCACCGCTAATGCGCCGCAGTCTTTATTCCGTGGCGTTCAAAAGTTTAAACAAATTGTGATGTTGAATGATAGTCTTATAATGATTACTCGCAAGCGTGACTATTCGTGCGTTATATTGGCATTATTATACTACGTAGTAACAGTACTTCTTTTAAGCCGAATGAACTGTTATGGAAAATTAATTTATTTATGTTTTGCTTTTGTTGTCGTATTTAGGGTTTGTTAATTATGTTGTTTGAATAGTGAGTCAATAATTGCACGTGCGATAGATAGGTACCTATATTCATAAGTTTTATCAGCAGATTTTGGCACAATTTCATTATTTTCATTTTACTATATAATATTAATATGTGTTTGTTCTAGAAATATGTTAGTAACGATCTCAGGTCAGGAAATTAATTATGATCGATTACAAATGTCCAAAGACTACTTTTGCTTTAGTTATTTTTAGGTTTATTATATTATGTTCATTAAGTTGTTGTTTTTTAGTTCTTATGTTTTAAATATTAAGCAAATTTAGTTTATTTATGTGTACCTATGTAAAAAAGGGCAGACCTCAATAAGAGATTCAAATTTGCACCTTTATGCACTTTTGCTATCCGAGATCTTACTAACCTTAATTTTTGCGATATTTATTATACTTATGTTATTTGGTAATTTAAAGTATTTCCAGCTAACAAAGATAGAAAAAGCATAAAATAAAGGGATTGATAGGTATGGCTACCTAATCATAAAATAATCAAAGTTAAAAATGAGAAGTAAAATAAAAACCGCGTCTAATATTTATGGAATTAGATTTGAAATCAAATGACTCAGCTGGTAGTACGCGTTTCGAAAATATATAGAGTTAAATTATAAATAAAATAACTAGAAAGTAAATTGGTGGTAACAACTTCACCAAGTCATGGCGAGTAAAAGGATCTCGACCGCAACTTACATGGTATATTAAAAACCTTTAGATACGAATTTTCCTAGACTCGGTCAATATTTTTATTTATTTTGACATATTACGATATTTATTATAGTAAATGAATTGCTATTTATACAGTCTTTAAAATGAAACGCATTCCTAGACTCATTTATTAGAATTCGGATATTAGGGGCTGTATATACTTAAATATTATGTAAAATAATGTGCCTTGTCGGTTTTTAGGAGGTAGTTGATTAAAAAAAAAGTGTGAATTATAATGATAGTGTAGTATTGGAAGTGTGTAATGCCTTATAACTAAATGAAATAAAAGATCAATGGCCTAATGTTACGTGAAACTAGTACCATGAAAATATATCTCTTGAAGTAATTCTTAAAGGTACCTTTACCTTTATTGCAACTTATAAGTGTATATATCTTATATGTATTTTTCAGTAGACTCGAACAAATGTAAAGATATTTTTATTTTTGACTATCACCTGAATATCGCTGGAGAGTCCGTTTTTGACCAACTAGATGAAATGACATCGGACTATGGCCTGCTATTGACATTTTCATCTATTTTACTTGTCATACCGTACTTACATATTTATTATATCTAGTTATGTTTTTACTTTAAATAACAACCGTTGCATTTGGTCGAACGATTTACACAAAGAGTACATTTTTTACGTAACTTAGGCCCTCAAAACAATTTATCAATATGAAACAACTTTGATGTAGAGACTGGGACCATGTTAGTTATAACTTAGATATGCTATTTGTGCTTAGTGCCTAAGAGTGTTGTGATTGCTGGTTGTTCTAGAAATTAGATAACGCACAGTCTATATATAAGTATTATATATTATACATAACTCTTGATAAGAGCTTTAGATTTACAGAAACAAATTCTAGTCATAATTATTTTTGTGAGTGTTTTTAAACTTTTAGTTGTAAACCCACCGATACAGGCGAGTCAAAATTACCTATTGTGGTGCCTTAAGTGTAATAAATAAGTGCCTATATTTGTGTAAACTTAGTTGTGTTTTATTTTTGGATACCTATATACCTACTTAAAATTAATGATATGTACACACACGTCCGAATTTTCGGAACCCCAACTTTCGAGATTCGAATGTTTGTTTTGATTTTGCGTTCGTACCTGCGGTATCAATGTCGGCGGTGCAATAATAAATTGTAGGTACTACCGGTTATATTTTTATGTTTTTCTTTTTTTAAAAAACATCACCCACACTAGGGAACAAGCCCTGTGTCGCGCGGAACTTTACTAACATACAATTCACGGATACGAATTACACCGAGAAAGTTTTTATCCTGTGTTATAACTTACGTGGACCACACACGCCAACCTCACAACTGGTACAAGTTTACCTGTAAGACACACACGTAAACTTGTGCCAGAAAAACCGAAGAAAAACTCAGTCTTTACAATGTTTTGCAAAACGCTTGGGTAGTCAAAAAGTAGTTGCCTACTACCACTTAGATGTAGCACATTCATAAGATTGCTGAATAGTGGACTCGTAATCGCGTTTTATTTATTACATTACATAATACAAGCATACAATAGCAAGTGTTCTTAATGGGTGTAATAGGGTGGTTTGTCATCCGCTTCCCTATGTAACGTGTCTGTAGTTCCTCCTTTCACTGGAAATACAAGTAGGTACCTACCTACCTAAATATAACAAGATGTTGCCGCTGATGCCGGTAGCGCTATCAATTCATCGGTAATTATAGTAAATAGTGAGCAGAATGAAAGAATCTGCTCACTATTTACAATGATAGCCTAGGATATGGTTTTAATTTATTTTTTTATACTACTTAGGTGGCAAACAAGCATACGGTCCACCTGATGTTAAGCAGTTACCGTAGCCTATGGACGCTTGTTATACCAAAAGTATCACTTTCGTGTTGCCAACTCATTTTTTTTATGATGGTACTCCCATCCCTGGGATAGGAATACGTTTCTTGCAAAACGCATCCCTAAATGAGTGCTGAAGAACCGTACTCACACTCAGGAATACAACTACACCACTGTGTGTAGTTATTTGGCTGTGGTCTTCTGTAAGGTGGAGGTCCTTCCCCAGTCGGGCTTGCTCGCTAGTATGGTGCCCTACCTCTCTTAAATGGATGAATGTATGGACGGATATCTTTATCCTCGCGGCTCCGGTTAGGTTATCTGTCTATCTAAAGTAGTGTAGTTGTGGTGGTCTCTCCTGTAATAGAGGGGCTTTATAAAACGCTCACTTACTACACGGACTATCTATGGCAAGCGTTATCGAACATTTGAGAGGTTACTCTCGCAAATCTTCGATAGATTAGGTACACTCCTTCTTCTTCTTCTTATCGTTTGGTTAGTGGCCAACCTAGTGACAGAGTTATTTAGATCGCCTCTGTCGTGATTAGAGATGGGCAAAAGACCGGGTTTAAATCTTTTATTGGGTTTAAACCCGGTTAAAACCCGATAAATTTCTTCCCGTGGGTGTTTATTCGGGTTTTTATTATTTTCACCTTTTAAATAATAATAAACCTAAAATTTGTTAAAATATAAATTGTTACAAAATATTTACTACTTTTTTTATCCGTCTGAAACTATGTAATGTTTTTAGCGAGTATACGGACCGATATATACGGATAAATTATCTTTATTAACTCATATCGTCCAAATTACTGGACGATTTAGTATAGTATAATAGTGTTTTGAAATGTGTGACGTCAATAAATAAACACGGCCGCACCAAGCTGCAATTGTTTACCACGAAAAACACGTTTCTACCGACTATGAGATGCTAAAAAGATGGGTTTAAACTTTTCCTGGTCTTTTAATAGTGTTAACATGATATAACAATAAATATCTACGTTGCTCCCCGTACAACAAAATAAATCGGTCAGGGTGTAGCAAAGGGGGTGCACCAACAATTTTTTTTTCTCTAAGTAACGAGAAATATATTTTTAAGGCAAGATTTTGAAATATAGGTAAAAAAATGTGAAAAAAGAACTTAAAAAAATTTCGATCAAATTTGTATGGAGCTTCGACTTAGAATCAATTTGAAGCAGTTTATAAGGGAATTCACATTTGTAATTTTTTTCACTTTTTCACTCCCCTTGTGTATCAAAGAGGGTGCAGGTTTCTTTTTTTTAAATCACTATTTTTATTATTGCATCATGTAATTGAGCTAAAAATAAAACGTTTTTGCTTTTGGCACTTTTTGTCTCCGATCGATAGTTTAGCGGCAAATGACGTTGAAAGATGTCTTCGTATATCACATCACACATGAAAATACCACCATTGGGCTTTTATTGAACAAACCTAGTTCACCCCTACATGGATAGGTTAGGTTAGAAGGTTTTCTTAGGTTTCAGCTTAGCTTTTTTTTAGGTTGGGTTGACCACTGACGTCATATCAGGTTCCGGTGGTCCACCCGTGAAAGCGGGTGTAGGTGCACAGGGGGGGTTTTAGTCGGTATGCCGGCCTCCTACCATCTTTAGGCCGGAGTGTCTGACATAACCACTTCGCTTCCACGAGCGGGGCGGTATGCGTAAAGCATTTCCCGTCTACAAAAAAAAAGGTTAGAAGGCTTTCCCTTCGTGGTTATTTTTTTTTAAACCACCCAGAAGTAGGAGACCCGTGAAGCGGATCTCCGGCGACACTGATTCAACGAATCTGTGCGTAAATTTCAACCAATATTAGCTCGGTATCTCAAAAATGGAGCGTGCTATCGTAAAAATAATGAAAATTTGGCCCCCTCCCTGCCACAAGCTTTGATGCTGCTGGCTAAATACTAGCATATTTATTTTTCATGAATTAAAAAAAAAAATACAAAATCGATCGAAATTTCTAGTTTGATACACAAGGTTAGAGTTAAAAAGTGAAAAATATAACAAGTGTCAATTCCTTTATGAACTGCTTCAAAATTATTTTAAGTCGAAGCTCCATAGAAATTTGATCGAATTTTTTTTAAGTCCCAAAAATTATTTTTTTCACAATTTTGTCCATCAGTCTCTTTTTGAATCCTATATTTTTCGTTATTTTAAGGAAAAACATTTTTTGTTATCATTTGTGCGTCCCCTTTGGTACACCTCGACCAATAAGTCAAAAAGGTTGGTCACTTTCTACCATTTCTACCACAAAATGATTTTGATGGGCCTTCGGGCAACTGATTTACTTACTAGAACTGATAATAAAAGGCTTAGAAATAGAAAAAAAATATTATTATAATTTAAACCCGCTATTTGGGTCTTTATTTGGGTTTAAACCCGTAAAGACCCAAAAAACCCGGTTTAAACCCATAAACACCTATTGGGTTTTAACCCTCTGCCCATCTCTAGTCGTGATCTAACGACTGTTAACAGTCGGGACCGACTTTTAACGTGCCCATCGAAGCACGGAGACGCAGATGAAATAATCACTATGCGGTCACCCATCTATAGGGTTACACTGCTATAAATCATTAGACGTAGGTAGAGAAGAACGTAACGAACCTCGTTTTAATAACTAGTCAACATAAGCACCTATTTGCAACGCATTTTATAACATAATATAAAGTAGGTTTGTAGGTAGGTATAAAGCGTTAAGAGTAATCCGCTTCAGTTAAATTTCCCTATTTTGCATCTTAAATACGTTTTCTCCGGTATCTAATCAGATCAGCAGCTAACCAGTTTGTCAACATTGCCCTTGTAAATGTTAATAATAGTACTAAAATAATCTACGTAGGTACATACTACATTTTAATTTAACTAGCTGTTTCCTATGGTTTTACCCACGTTTATTTTGTATTTCGTTCCAGAGATTAGCGCGTACTAAAAAAAAGCAAACTCTTCAGCGTTTATTAGTTTATTAGTAGGTAGGTACCTATAATAGATTTAAATTGCTATTAGAATGTAAGTTTAGACATTACCCGAATAAATTATAAAGCTACATGTTATGTAAAATGTAATTTTTCAAGGTTAAGGAAGTTATCCGCTGACATTCATAGGTGACCAAACTACAGCTAGACTCCACCGTGCCTCGGAAAGCACGATAAGTTGTTGGACCTGCGCCTGATCCCTCTCCGGTCGTGTCGGATTGCCGTCTTGATGGGAATACACATGTGGTTGCGCATACACATACCTACACTTTCCACTATATACCTATGTATGCCGCCACGACTGAAATCTAAGTATCTAGAGGACTATTATTGATTAAATTTCAATTGTGTTTTTTGTTAGAAAGATCATGACGATAAGCTTGATCCTAGATTGAAAACCTAATTAATAAATTTATGACCTTTGTCATAAAAGTCATTCACTTTCGCGGACAGTAACGTAGACACAATATATTATTGTCATGACGTCTATAGGCGTTCACTGTCCTTCAAAGTGTTAATTTTCATATAATTAATATCATCATAATTAAAAAAACATAATAGGTATACAAACACAATTTTATTTACCATTTTTTACTTATCTTTATCGGTTCGTTAACATGGGTATAATTGAAATACTAAAATATTTTAATAGGTACCTACTGATAGTTTAACCTATGTAATCATTGATGTATACCTATATTTATTGGAGTATACTTTGTCGTACCTACTACGTCTCTCTATCTTTTCTTAATCTCCTGTTTTTATTTCTTATTCCGATGTATACTTTATTTGCTCTCTCTCGCCTTGTCTTTTCTTCTACCACTTTAACGTTCGCTGGTAGAATAATTATGAGTTAAGCTCGCCTTTATACATGATATTTATTTTTAAACTAGGGGTCGCCCGCGACTTTGTCCGCGTGGTAATTTGGAATATTTTCCCCGATTTTGCATCATATCTCACTACTGCTCCGCTCTTATTGACCATAGCGTGATGTTATATAGTCTATAGCCCTTCTGGATAAATGCACTATTCATCAAAAAAAAGATTTTTTATAGTCGAACCAGTACTTTCTGAGATAAGCGCGTTCAACCAAACAAACAAACTCTTCAGCTTTATAATATTAGTATAGATAGAATGTTTACTTGTCTGTACAATAAAAAATTAAGAAAGGTTACTTAGACCTAATAGGAACTTAAAAATATTTAGCAGTAGGTACGTAGTAGTAAATCGCAATATGGTTACTTATCGGTGAACTTTTTGGTCGTCACTGTCGTCTATTCTAGTCAAGCGCAAGTGTGCTGTTAGCCAACGACATCTATACTCGTCAATAATCTGGTTATAGAAAAAGGTGCATGTTTTTGTACTTTAAACAGCATGCTTTTATCCCGAGTTTTAATTATTAAATTAATTGATCACAAACAGCGCCTCTAGTGACAAGAAGCAAAACAAGATCAAGACTTTTACTGTATTCAAAATCATACACCTCGAGTACAAAAAACTGTTATCCTAACTGGTATAAACTAAAATACATATCTAAAACCACGACAGTCCATCACTCCCTCTCTGCAAGATTGGCGGATCAATGGCTTTTGCTAGGTATTCGACGGCAGAATACAACTCTCTGCCTGTGGGTTCAATCTCTGATGTCGGGAGCAAAAATCCATATTGGCCCTCATCTCTTGTTTCGATGACGTAGGTATGTTTAATCCCTAGAGAATAAGCCCAATCAAGGAGAGCTCCTGTAGCTGGGTAGACTTTGTGGTAAGTGGGACCATGTGTGTATTTTTGTCCGCTATTTTCCATTATTGCCTGTAATAAATATTTGTATTTAATTAAATCTCAAATCAATAGCATACACTACACGCTGCATATTTTTTTTGGTTCATAGAGTGGCTGTAACACATAGGTAGGAGTAAAAAGGACAATGCAAATAGCCAGCTATACCTAACACTTACGAGTCGTGTGAAAAGCTTAACATATAGACCTAAACTCCATAGCGAATCCAATTAGAAGTTAAAGTTATCAACTTCTTGCATAATAGAGCGGGAGACAAAGACATTGACAGGCTTTATAAATGGCGCCACATGAGGTTATGAATCACTATTATACTTATCTCGCGTAGCATGGAAAGTATATCGGCACAGAACAAAAGAACATTCCACAGTAGACTGCCTTGAAAAGATTATAAAGAAAATAGTAGAGTAATTAACCACCTGGACCATTCCTTCAGCAGTAAACGTATGAACATCTAAATCGTGGGTCTTTTCAGTCCTTGCACTCCAGGGGTAGAGGATCGAATTGCCATATGCGTGGATGTCTATTAATGCACTTGTTTTCTTCGCAAAATTCAATAGTAAGTTCTAGAAAATAAAAACGTTTTTGTTAGTTCTAGTCAAGTACGCAGTTAGTTATGAGTAGCAGGTATATCCAGTTTTTTTCTAGGGAAGAGAGTATGATGCAAGTCAGAATTTTTTTAAATAATTTTTGCTTGGCTAGGCGGGGCGAAGTGGAACACCAGTTGGTACGTACCTACCTATAGGCGTGGAATTTTAGATGAAAAGGCCATGCACATGCATATAACACTAGCGGCCTACCCCGACTACGTCCGGGTTATTAGGGATTTAATTTATAAAAATCCCTTCTTAGTGCTCTTTTACGTCATTTAAGGAACTTTTGTGCAAAATTTTAACTTTGTATCTAAGCGGTTTAGGTTCAGTGACGTTAGTGTTGATGAATCAGTCAGTTAGTCAGGACGAATTAGGACTTGAAAAGGTAATTTATTTTATTATTGAACAAAGTCGTAGAAAGACGCTAGTCCAAGATACAATAGTCACCTCACAATTTGATCACCGTGGGGCGTATAGTAGTTTCGAAGGACTCACAGGACTGTTTTCATAAATATTTTTTTCCGAATCTGTATGTAATTTGTTCCTGACATTTGACTACGTTGCAATAGGTAGGTACTTACAGGGTTTTTCTTCTTTTATAGCGGAAATCGTTTAATAAAGGGTAAAAATGATTACTTACGCGCACTGCAACTGATTCTGTTTCAGAAAAAGGGTAAGGTCCAGCGTAGGCATCTCTACACTCATTATTTTCTGTAATTCCAGCAACGCCCCAATCTATTCTAGAAATATTTGTATGGCACTTTATGGTCAGCTAAGAGAGTTCGAAATTCCCATAACAATTACTTATACTTAATTAATTAGTCAACAATAGATGTCATAATCGAATAACCGAAATACTTAAAACTTATAGGGCATAGATTAAAATAATAATTGTACCTAATATAAAAATGCCTTAGATAGATTATTAAATATCCACTTACTCGAAATTTCTATTAATATCGACGCCCTTACAAACAACGCATTGACGACGGGATTTTCGCCACAGCCGATTGTGACTGTGTGTAAACTTGTACCCGTCAGGATTTACCAACGGGATTATAATCCTAGAAAAATATTAAATGTATCAGAAAAATGTACGTAACTACTTTGAAAATATTTATTTAGGTACACACACGGACGCAGGAACGCGTGCAAGCAAGCACGCATGCACGCACACACATATATACACGCACACATACAGGTTATACTATTGGTGACATTGTATCATTAGTAATCCAGATATAATAAATGCAGATATGAAATAATTACCAATTGATAGATTTTATGTAGTCAGGTTTCTGGTCGAAATCGCTAACTATAGAGTCTAAGATAAACAGTGCAGAGGTGACGGAAATCCATTCTCGGCCATGTACTCCGCCTAGTATCATAATTATCTTATTGTTAGGATTGCCATTTGTTATGTTGATCATCTGAAATGTAAGTAAGTGAATGAAGTAACACAATAAACTGATAAAAGTTTGTTAGTTAAATAATTTTTGAAATTCAGGTCAAACAACGTTGTCGTACCTGCTGGTTATCTATGCCTGTTTTATTTTATCTCAAATACAGGTAAAACAATCTAAGTTAGGTAGTTGATTTATTTAATAATGAGTACTAACTAGGTGGAAAACAAGCAGACGGCTTGCCTGATGGTAAGCAGTTATTGTAGCCTAAGGAAGCTTGCAATATCACTTGAGTGTTGCTGACCCAAAGAAAATATGTAGAGGGTTTTGTGATAAGGTAGGGGTATTTACGTACCCCTGGGATACGTAAATACCCCTACCTTGGGAGGCAAACGTTTCGTAAAAACGCATCCCCAAATAAACTTAAAGTACTTACTGTATACTTTATCGACTTGCTGTTTTTATCATTTCAATGCTATCATAATCTAGAAAAATCTAGTTCATAGAACAGGGCCAATACATAATAGCTATTTTTTAATTGCCATTTATTGTAATTAGTAAAAGATTACCCGTATGTATCGGTAGAAATAATCGAAGCCCACATGCGTTTTATAATAACTTTCCTCTTACGATAGGTCTAACCTTTGTAGGTTTTTACTTAATATAGGTATCTAGGTAGGCGATACCTTGACCATTGCAGTTACGGTGGTAAACTTTAACAGGTATACCTATCGATGATTGCTGTTTACATACAATGAGCTCGTTGTATGTAATAAAACATTTTTATACTACCTGGATGGCAAACAAGCTTAACATCAGGCCGGCCGATGCTTGCATTGCTAGAGGTACCTACTTGCGTGTTGCCGACCCATTTATTTTCACCAGGGCTTAAAGATGGAGTATCCCTGGGACGGGAAAACGTTTCTTTCAAAAGACATCCCTAAATGGCCCAAGGTGGAGGGTCCTTCCCTCAGGCTTGCTCGCTAGTAAGGTGCCCTACCTCTCTAATGATACTGACGTAGGTAAATCATTGCGATAAAAGATCTTGGCCGTTATTACCTACATGATCCTGCTTGTACTGTCAAAAAATGATAGCAAGACGTTCTGAAGCGATTTTTAAATCTTAATTTTGGACAATGAGAACCATTAAAAAAAGTGAATTATCGCACGGCCTAAGTTAGGTTACCATTAATAGTTGAAGATCTCTACACTAAAGCATACAGTTACAATGTCTTTGCAACGATTACTTAAATTACAGGCATTTCAATCAAAAACATAAAGCGTTTCCTGAGAAGTCTTCAACTTTATCAGGTGATCCTGGATACCTTTATGCTTTGCTGATGGTACCTACGTAAGTACGTGCGCTTAATGTGATGTTTTTGGAGATGTATAAAATGTTTTCTTTTTTTGTGTAGTTTTGGCTTCATCTGTCTTTCTCTGTAGTCAACATGACAATTGCTTTATTTCGATTACATTAGATTAATGACGCCCCTAGCGGTGAATAGTGTGAACTAAATGTACCTTCGCTAAGAATACGTGGCGCCATCTATCAGGCCAACAGTAATGCCACATCCAAGCAGAACAAAGTTGCTAAATCGAAGATACATACCAGTACAAACAAACAATTTAGATCCCGTTATCAAAAAAAAATACTCGGTAGCGATTAGCCCTCTAGGTAGCGACAAACAATATCATGAGAAGTTACCTTAATTGTTCGATTTTCTGCAGAACGTCCGATAATTTGTACTTTGCATAGTGATGTATAGTCTTCAGCCAAGAAGTTGAAATACTCCTCAATGATGTGCAATGGAGGATATGATGTCCAATCCAATCGGTGACCTGTGTCATTTGGTTTTTAAGTAGATATACTAAAGTAAGTAGGTTCCTACTTACTATTTAAGTAGGTATGTTCATGCAACAATTATGTAGGTACTTAGGTAATTATAATAAATACCTAAGGCTCCGCGCAAACCAGCCACTGGTGGCTAGCGAAAAATAGTTAACAATATTTTTCATACAATTTGTATGGGCTGGCTGCCTATGCATTAAAACCTATTCCTAAAAGTAAGTACCTACATGCGTAAGTACTTACATTATTTTCGTGAAAGGTCGACAACAGAACCTTATTTTTTTCGTCGGTCGTCGTCGGTTAGTAAAGCTTTGTAAGGGAGAAATACAAGATGAACGCTGCGCCCTGAAACTAGAAGTTACAACTTCATAACGGCTCTAGCTTGGTATAGGTACAATGTACTTCGTCATGCGATTTACATATATTCGACTGCCTCGGTGGTCCAGTGGCCGCAGTATGCGCCTGCTGTGCACGAGGTTGTGGGTTCGATTCCCACACAGGGACAAAACTTTGTGTGACCCACGAAGAATTGTTCTGAGTCTGGGTGTAATTTTGTGTCCGTTAATTGTATATTTGTAAAGTCCCCCGCGACACAGAGCTTGTTCTCTAGTGCGGGAGTTGTCTTTTAAAACAAATAAAATAAAATACCTATCTTCTCTTCTCGATCTTTTAGTTTCCTCCGGTTTGGTACCTTCCGTTTCGCTTATCATTTATCTACTAGTTTAGGGTACGCCTTGCACGCACATAATGGATGCAACTTACCTACTACAAAGTTTCAACTTACCCTGTCTTAGCGTATGCTCAGTCCACAACGCAGGTTCTTGAATCTGCGCATCAACGCTACGCTGTATGTTAGCTATTATCACGCTATGGCTCAAATTCTTACTTTGCAGCTCACGCTGGACTTTCTCTACATTTTCCGGTTTCACTAAGAAGTCTGCTTGAACTGGGCTTAGATGCCACGAGTCTACATCTAAAGGTATTAGGAATAATAACAGTTACTTTTTCTTCAGCATATTGTTTACAAATTGGTATTGTTTAGGAGCAACAAAATATCGCTCTTGAAAGCATTTCACGTAGGCGTTTGTTTAAATATCGGCTTTTGCGTCAAATATCTCAAGAGCAATAAAGTTTTGCGTTAACGAATGTTGGACAATAGTAGGAAAAAGCCTCAAAATTCTGTAGTAAGCAGTATAAATTATGTTGCTATAAGAATCTAACAATCAGAAGTGCACTTTGAGTTCATTTGCTTGTTGTTTATTCATACATTCGTTATCGCAAGAGTTATTACACATTGCGATAGTCCCATAGTTATTTGTAGCTTCGATCTTCTATTTGGTGGAGATACTTCCCTAATCAGGCTGCTCCAATTTGAGAGAAAAAACTCAAAATATACTGACGGACGGACTTATGAACTGCATTAGAGAGGAATTTTAAAACTATCATATCACATAGCCTGTGCCAATTCATTCATACATAACTACATAGACTCGCACCAGTTTCCCAGAGGGGTTGGCATAGATACTTTTTTACTGCCGGAAATGTTTGAATACCGTACTATGATGCAGTTTGTGTCCGTCAGAGTATATTATATAGTATAATGATAACATATACAAAACCTTGGTTATCAATAAGATTTTTGATGAGTACAATGTCGGCAACGTTTCGCATAATCGCGTGCCATAGTTGAGCTCCTTCGTATGATGTTTCATTTTCCGCTGACACGTAGCTCACTTATAGATAATTAAAAAATTGTCCATTAAAATTACAAAACATGCAATTAAATAATTAGGGCCGTTAGTATTGTGGGAATATTCGAAGATGGCGCCACTGTACTATAAACTAGCCGTCAAGTAACTATATCGATGACCAACGATTATTTTACACCATCATCGAGGTAAACAAGCACAAGTCATTTCTGTTACTGTAGTCTATAAACCCTTGAAACTTATCCAGTTTTTTAAAGAACTCTATGTTTAAGTCTCTAACCCTGTGCTATAGCTTGTTTTTATGTGGGAGGAGTTAAGTAAAATAATTGAACACACTAGCGCACCTAGCGAGAGAAATTGTCACTAAGATCCTCCAACAATAACGGTACTGTAAGAGTACCTACACTGACCTACACGTATTGTAAGTGGCCCACAGAATCACGAAAACGCAACGCCACGATACGCGAGAATTTTTCAGTGCGTCGCGTGGGGTGTTGATAGTGTGACTCTGGTCGTGAAAAATACTACGATTAGGTCGCATCGCGTTTCAATAGTTTGTTTCCGCCATAAGTTTCTACGATGGACGTCCAAAATTTAATCATACCCAAAATTAACGTTATTAATGTTGAAAATAAAATAATAAAATTCTATTTAAAAAAATAAGCTACAAGTTTTAAAATACGCGACAATCTTATAACGTCCATATATAGCGTTCGCCGGTATACACAATACCGGTAAACTCTTAGGAATGCCTCCAGACCCTGCAGGTTATAAATACTTAAAACATCATATTGTTTGAGATACGTATACCCATATTCGATACGTTTATTCACAATAATTTCCCAAAATACGTTACATTTTAATGGATATACTTGTATGTCAACGGATGGACAAGGTCAGTTCATGACCGAGTGCTGTGGAGTTGCTTGGGCAGGGCCTATGTCTAATAGTGGACGTCTTTGGGCTAAGATAAATATGAATGCCATGACTCTGAATTTGATTTTGGAAACGGTATAAAATAATACCGTGTAGCGCTATTTTCGTAATTTTCCCTTTGCCTAAATTCTATTTTTTGAATCAGCTATTCATAAAAATACATAACAATAAAATATATATACTAAAATCAGTAATAAATATTTTTAAATTTTATGATTTAACTTACCTACACAAAAGAAAATACAATACACGTTTACAAAGCGCATTTCGTATTATTAACTATATTTTATTAACAGAATAATCTTTATTGAATATTTTAATGTAGCAATAAAAGTTTTTATTGTTTCTGCCATTTTGGCAGTTTGTGAACATATTATATAACCGTCTTTACACGGAAATAATACGCAACACTTGATGCAAGTTATATATGTTTATTAACATTACTATATACAATCATTGTAATTTGAAAATAGAAACATTTCATTTGAAACTCACATAAAATTTATTAAAAACTTGACAATTATTAAAACATTAGGCTTGGTGTTACACATTATTGCTTTATGTACCGACAGACACGAACGACTTCACTTCTCATACTCTGGCATATTAATAAAATAAATGCCACCAAACAAAGTTCTCGCAACACAATTCAATGCATTTCTCTTATATATCATCGGATCTCGTAATAAGTATCACAATTAATTCACTTATTATAAATAAATTATAAAATCGTCAACTCAGTGTCTAGTCTTATATTTCAAGTGTAAAAACAATGTCAAAAAACCATTCACTATATAATCTGATCACATGGTCCACTGTTGTGCATTAATACGCAAACTATATTTTTACCAAATGTTTCCTTTGTTTCATTTTCACGATAGACACAAATCATCACCAATTCATTGTCAATAGAAATGACACATATTTGTCTATTTTGTTATGTCTTCTAATGAAAGTACATGGTTTGTTTTAAAGAATACACTTTATATGCTAATTAACAAGCATCTCACATGTTTTAAAATGATGTGATTGACACTGAACCAGCGTACCACCTCAGCATAAGACATTAATGATCACTCACAATGATAATATTTCGAGTCAACGAAATGGCCGTACGGCTAAATAGATACGATAGCGTTTCACAAGTTTCACTAGTTCATATTAAAGTATCGTGTTCTGAACGCGAACACTGAGGTCCTGGGCTAGTCGGCGTCGCCGTTCGTCACGGTGAGCGGCTCCTCCTCCTCGTTGTAGTCGAGCGAGAGCACCGAGGCGCGCCTTCTCTTTCCCACAGGCGTATCGCTACACTCACTACCGGAATAAGTCCGTTTCTCTGCGGGCGAGGGCGGTCTATTTCCGTTCACTGTGGCGTGCGTCGCTCTCAACTCTTGCTGTAGGAACAACACCGTGCTCTGCATACCCTCCACATCCTCGTCCAACTCTTGAAGGAACTCGTCCAATTCTGTAATTTCACAATTTGTAGATAATTTTGATAAGTGTCAATTACAACCTATAGTGCAAAAAAATACATTAACAATTTAATCCTTTAACGGACTTTGTACCAGACAACACAAAGGAACTGTGTCTTTAAATATACAGTTGCAGTCAACGCGTTAGCTGCTGTCTGGGCGATTAAATTAGCTAGTGTTTTTTTGTTAACAAAATCTATCAAGCAGTTTAATTAACTATAACCAAATGTGCTGCAAGATTTAATTGTAGATTTTAAATTGTATTACACTGACAATCAATAACTTTGTTGGCCATCCCAGACACATTCTAACCTTCCTTATTTGCTCAGCTGCCAAAGCTAAATGCGTAGTTAGTGGACACACAACTCATATAGGTTTTGCGATCACCTTCACTGTAATATTTTTCTATTAACATTTATACCTGATTGTGATTTTTTGACTTCTTCACTAAAACTTTTCTGTAGAGCTAGATCACCTTCTAACTTAGCTATCCGACCGCTGGACGTCATTCGCCCGAGGTCTTCATTCTCTTGATGCAGCAATCTGCATTTTGCCATAAGTTTTTTGCCTGTATTTGAGTCTGGAGTAAATTTCCAAGCTGATAATTCGTTTTGCGTTTCTTCTAGTCTCGCTTTCGTCGAAGATAATTCTTGTTTTAATCTTAATATGAGTACATTGACAGCAGGGTCTAAGAGTGTGGGCCGCCCGTTGAGGCTCGCGTGTGATGATTTCAGTTCAGTAATTTGACTCTGGAAATAAAAAGTCCTATAAGAATTCGTTCTAGAATATAATAAAAACAGGCAGAGAAATCTACTATTGTATTTATCAATATTTGTTTAATAAAGTTACCATGATATTTGCATATTTATGCATAGTAATGTTTTATAAAAACAAATATAAAAGAGCAAATGCTGCAAGGGCAAAAAAAATAATGTAGCCTTGAATTATTTTGCAATGGTTTGACTAAACTTGTTAACTGTTTATTATGTATAGTACCTACAAATTTACAAAATCTTTAGTTATTTTTAATTTTGTTATAAAAATCTTTACCCAAATACGAATTAAATATTAAATTATTGATGGAAAATATACCTAGTAGTGTTTTTAACTGACTGCTGTCCAGCAGTGGACTGAAACAGGCTGATTGATGTTAAACATTTGATTGGACATAGGCCTTTCCTAATTCATGCCACAACACATAGTCCTCCGCCTTCCGCATCCAAACATTTTTAACATACCAAAATATAATTTATAAAATCCTATACCCACCCATCTGGCCAGTGTGGTATAGTAGGCTAATATCCCTCCAAGTGTATGGAGGAGACTCATGCCCAGCAGAGGGACGTTTATGGGTTGAGATGATAATGATGAAATATAATTCTAATTGTACTTTAAACTATCATTGGTATATAGTGATTATTCTGTAAGGATATAATTCCATTGGCTACAAGCCTATCACAATTTTAAAATCATTGTTTTACAATGCCATTACTATTATATAAACAATAGCCATATGTAACACCGCTGCTTTGACACTATGTTTAGCAGTACATCTGTCTTCTAGGGCTTTGTCTTAAAATGTAAACATTACAATAGTTGCATGTATCAAACTTAGTACTCACTACATAGTCCTGTATTTCCTGCTCCTTAGCAGCAAGCCTCCTAACCAGTACTTTTTCTCTGTGTTGTGACTCAGCATATTGCTGTTTTATCCTATCTTCTACCTCTTTCGCCTTTTCCAAGCTGCCTGCACATATTAATTACAAACATTAAGTTATAATTCCTTTTAAAAATGTACAACAAGACGTAATACAATACGGGTGGTCATTACAATATATCTGTAGTGTCAACAACCTATATAAATATAAGTAAACCGAGTTAACTACATAACACATTGCCTTCGTGTATTTTTATACTTCAACGTAGATAAGTTAAAAGGTTATCATTAAACAATTTTGTTGGCATAAAATTGTATGCGTTTTACATTGAATTTTGTTTTGTATTTTTAGTACAATATTATAATCGACAACACCTTAACTAAAATATAAAAATAATTTTAAAAATTACATGAAATTGTGACAAATAAGTTTCTATTACACATTTATGGCTTAAATTATAAAATATTAATAATTATAAATGCAAAGGAAGCATGATGAATTTTGAGCTAGTCATGTATGTGCTCTATGATAAATGAGTTTCTAAAGTTTTAATGTGAAGAAACTATCATAATGCAAAATCAATGCACAATATATATTGATAGTTTCACAAATAGTACAAGCATGAAAATTGAATGAGTAAGAAAATGAACATGCCATTGCTATCATCATCTTGGATGAAAAAAGTCCACTGCTATATCAGTGGACTTTTTTCATCCAAGATGTAAGCAACTAAAATAACTGATGAATACCTGTAATATGCTATTCTTCTAGTTGCTATTTTTTTTAATAGCCTAGGAAACGTGTGTTAAACTTTTTATGTAAAATTATAACATATTTGTAGAAAAACTTGATTAAATTTGTTACATAAAATATTTATTTCCATTATATTGTAATGGAAGAATTATTTGGACAAAAAACATATGACCAAAACCAGTTTATATACCTTTATCTCTAAAACAAAGTAAAAAGAGGCGATGTTTTTGGTTGTAGAAAACTTCTGGAAATCATGTTGTCATGAACCTCTTCTTGTTGCAATGTTGGCAAGGTCTTCTTTTTTCTCTCATACCCAAGGTAATATAATTTCAGAGACACATTTATCTAGTTTTATGATAAAATTTAGCACAGTAATACATTATAATCTGGAATGTGATATTCCAGATTATAATCTATTACTGTGCTAAATTTAATAGGCTGCTTTTATTCCAAAAATAATAAATTTAGCACAGAAATAGATTATATTATCTGGAATAGCACATAGGCTGCTTTTATTCCAAAAATAATAAATTTAGCACAGAAAAAGATTATAATCTGGAATAGCATATAGGCTGCTTTTATTCCAAAAATAATAAATGTAGCACAGAAATAGATTATAATCTGGAATAGCACATAGGCTGCTTTTATTCCAAAAATAAGAAATTTAGCACAGAAATAGATAATAATCTGGAATAGCACATAGGCTGCTTTTATTCCAAAAATTATTATTATTACCATAACATTGTACGCGCGGGCGGCAATAAGTAAAATACCTGATAATTCCTATTATGTGATATAAACAAAAAACCAGATACAAAAGGTAGTGTGTCCCAGTTTTATACCCGTAGTACATTTTTCTATTGTTTGTTACCACAAAAGAATAAAACGAGTATCCCTTTCATCGTACCCTACCATAGTACACGGTGAAGACAAGTTCCCTATATTCAATAAAATTTAGGGCAACAACATTTCCCACAGGTGGTTAGCCTTGGTATAAGTACTGAATCAAACCAGTTTTCACCTGTGTACATGACCTCCATGTGAAGGGCTCTTATTATTTATGATCCGAATCACATTTTAGAAATTGTTAAAGTACGCCATATTGAAAAATAGAGGTATTCATTGATACTTTGACTTATAAATAAATATATTAATTTATTATCATTCTGTAAAAAATAGGAATATGTTTGTTTTTATGAAAAAATCAGACATATTCCAAAATTAAGCCATATTACTGGACTTCACTGACATACAATTAACAGACACAATATACGGAACAACTATTTGTGAGCTACACAAATATTTCCTCTATGAAAATCGAATCCACAATACAGAGCATGGTGTTAGTGACGAGATGACTGCCTTAACCACTGGACCACTTAGTATTAACATTTTCTTATTTGATATCTCATTAACCAAAATTATACTACATCAATATCTATAATAAATAAATACACAAATTGAATAATATTGTTGAAAATGTATTATCACAAAAATTTGATTGCTATACTTCAATTGATTGATCACTTTAATAAATCATGTCAATCCAAGACTATCATTATTAAATATTATCAAAAATGTTTTGATGTTTTACCATAATTATCTTTACAATAAACATTTGTTTGATAAATGAGATATCTAACTTGAAAACATTTATTTTAATGTGTAAACGTATGAAACTAATTTTGTAGTTTGAAGCTTTAATCTTGTGTATTATAAGCATAAGGCGACAGTTTTAGCAAATAATGCACAAGATGGCTCATTGTGTAAAATATAAATGGTTTTTAGCAAAAGCTTGACACAAGTAAATTGGCTTTTACTTTGCATATCTCCATGCATTTGATGTGCATTGCATATTTTAAATATTGCCCTTTCTGCTACAAAGGGCCTAACTCCAAATCTCATACTTTTGGTACTAAGTAAAAACGAAAAAGTTTAAAAAACTTTTCAAACAACTGTTTTGTTTTTAGCAAACTTTAAAACAGAGGAGGTTTTATGTTCTGTCTATGTATAAAATATAAAAAAAATGTAAAGTTTTTTTTTCGTTTTTAGCTCATTGTAAAACTTGTATGGAATGGGGAGTTACATCCTTTGTAATAGAATGATTTGGCATTTTTAGTAATTAAACCAAAAACTGCTATGTGCGATTTTTGAGATTTCATTGTTTTGACTATTGCTACTAATTCATAAACCAAACTCATGAGTTCATCTCATCTCAGTTTTTGTGTATTATACATGTATAATACACAAAAACTGAGATGAACAGTAAGCACTATTATATGATGGTCTATTGCAATTTTATAAAATATGCTAGAACTTATTTACACAAATCTTCTAATATAGTTTTTTAAAACTTTCACTTCCACACATAGTATTATTATAATGAACAAGAGTCTAAATTATGTATCAGTCCACCTGTGACCGTGGTATGGTACGAAACATTAGGATTTCATACATATTAAAAGGATTTTAGACCCATTGTCCAATATAGTAACAATATCTTAAAGTATATGATTGCACAAAGCAGATATTGGTTTGACAAAAACAATACATTTACTACCAAAATTTGTTCCAAAACAACTTAAATGTGTAGAAATACACAAAATCCAATTACCAATTTATGAATTACTTTTTCATGGAGAATATTGACACCTAGCTTAGATTCTCTAAGGTGAAATTCAACCATGAATATTTTGAAATGGTCTTAGAAAGTTATGTTCCTTATTTAAACTTGAAAGTTTCATTGATATGTTTATGGCCTACCATTAACATAGCATAAAAAGAGATACTTCACTGTATGTAATACAGAAGTAATATAAACTATTAAAATAATAAAGAGTGTTAGTCATAATTGCCATTAAAGCTATAAACTAGTTATGTACTATCTAGTTAGTTATTTACTCTTGAGAATAACATGCAATGACTCAAAGCTGAACAGCAATCTAGAATATTGATTTAAAGCAAGGTTAATAAACCTCGAAGCATGGTACTGCTTCTAAACCAATAATTACCATTTTGTACTTACTATATATACATTATAAGTTAATTTATATGATTATGTGTATTTGTTTCTCATATTTATCTATAATTATCATTGTTATCTATTTTTCTGAATTAGTTTGACATGAACTTAAGCTATTATAGTCCGTAACACCACAACCAAAAGATTATAAAATGATTATGATTAGTCCACAATAATTTTCATAGAAGAAAGCATTTCCAGTCCTTACAAGATTACTATTAACAAGTATAAAACAATAATTAACAATAATGAGAGACAGAAGATAAATAAAAGCGAGTACAAAATAATAAAACTTATCTATACAGCAAAAGAAGGGATGAAAACATATTTACTTTTGTATGTGCACTTTGAAAGGACATCTCGGCAGCCTTATCAGTGACCGAGGCTACCGATACACCACTGAACATGGACACAGCTCCAGGGTTGTCTGGAGACACCATACGGCCTTGTGCCGACATAAGCACTTCCACTGAACACTCCACTGGCACCTCTCTTACACAGCATAACACCAATTCTTCGTCTTCAACTTTCGATAACTTAGAACACCTAAATACACCCCGTACCACATTCCGTTTTATAACTAAACAATTTTCAGTATCACAGTAACATTTCAACATCATTTTATAACAGTATCACTAGGTAATTTTAGTTAAAGTATTGTCGATATAGAGAGTAACTTAAAAACTCGCGGGTCGATCGACGCCGACCAGGGCGCTACCAAGCCGATGTAACTTTCTTAAATACCTTCCAACTGTTTGTTCAAAGATTCGAGATGGTCAATGTACAAGTCCTGGTTTTTCCACGCGGCGCGGAGTGAGTCGGCGGAGGCGGCGTCGAGCTGATGCGGGGTCAATAACACACGCGCTATGGCCGAGCCGCCACCACCTGCGCCGCCGTCAGACGTCGCCTCACCGTGCCGCTCTGTCTCCTCGGACATTTCACTCTTACAAAAACGTTAAGAGCCCCTTTCCGACTGCAAGCAAATAACCACCATTAATCCTACAGAGAAGTTCATTTGCATTTCTCCGCCGTTATCAGAAACCTGTAGTAATGTCAACTGGAGGTATAAACCAGAATCCGGACTACTTACAGATTATTGGGATAACGTCACAAGTTTAATTAAATACGAAACTACTATAGAACTATTATTTACAAGTACTTTTTTAACACTGTAGACTGTCTAATAATATTTTACGAGGTCATCAAGCGAAACACGACAGACGCCATTTTATCACATACCACTAATAAGATCAATGTTGCCAGATACAAATAATGTAAACTGTCACGCACTTATTCTCACGAAATCGATTGGTCGTTAATTTAGTATTAGTGTTTATAATTTTGTCAGTTATATTTAGATTTATTCCATTATTTTAGTTTGCTTTATCTGTAGTTTCTAAAAAATGTGCTGCATTTTTTTAAAGTGTAAGATCATTTTATAGTATAAATTTTAGTTTTTAACAGACAACACAACTAGGGACTATACCATGTTATCAAGGAGGAAATAAGTTACGGTTTTTAGTTAACGGTTCCGAGAATTTGTCTATAGGTTTTGTAAAAATCAAACAATTTAATTATATTATTTTGTTATAATGATTAGTTAGATTTAGATATATTTAAATTGTATTTAGGGCAAGGTGGACTATTTTACATATACTCGAAGACCCATAATGATTTCGCTGTTTGTTTTAATAAATACCTATCAGCGTTAGATAAAGTAGTCCTTTATCTAAGCTATCAGCTAAAATTTAGAACTTGACTTAGTAACTGTGCGACATTGTATAAATGTTAACGGCACAACACATTTGCTTGCAAGTAGAGATGGGCAAAAGACCGGGTTTAAATCTTTTATTGGGTTTAAACCCGGTTTAAACCCAATAAATTTCTTCCCGTGGGTGTTTATTCAGGTTTTTTAAATAATAATAAACCTAAAATTTGTTAAAATATAAATTGTTACAAAATATTAACTACTTTTTTTAACCGACTGAAACTATGTAATGTTTTTAGCGAGTATACGACCGATATATACGGATAAATAATCTTTATTATCTCATATCGTCCAAATTACTGGACGATTTTTTATTAAGGTACTTACCATTAGATTCATCGTGATTTCCCGAGTGTTTTAAAATATGTGACGTCAATAAATAAACACGGCCGCACCAAGCTGCAATTGTTTACCACGAAAAACACGTTTCTACCGACTATGAGATGCTAAAAAGATGGGTTTAAACTTTTCCTGGTCTTTTATTAGTGTTAACATGATATAATAATCAATAATATCTTCGTTACGTGTTACAACAAAATAAGTCTGCCAGGGTGTAGCAAAGGGGGTGCACCAAAAAATTTTTATTCTCAAAGTAACGAAAAATATGTTTATAAGGCAAGATTTTGAAATTTAGGTTAAAAAAAAATGTTTTTTTTAAATTTATTTAGTCGTCCATTAGCGATCGGTCGCCAGACCATGAGCAAGTTTGTTTTTTTTTTTTTTTTTTTTTTTTTTTATACTACTTGGGTGGCAAACAAGCTTACGGCCCGCCTGATGTTAAGCAGTATCCGTAGCCTATAGACGCTTGCATTACCAGAGGTATCACTTGCGTGTTGCCAACCCATTTTTTTACACCAGGGCTTTAGGATGGAAGTAACCCTGGGATAGGAATACGTTTCTTTCAAAACGCATTCCTAAATGAGCGCTGGAGACCTGTACTCACACACAGGAACACAACTACACCGCTGTGTGTAGTCATTTGGCTGTGGTCTTCTGTAAGGTGGAGGTCCTTCCCCAGTCGGGCTTGCTCGCTAGTATGGTGCCCTACCTCTCTTGATTGATTGTTAGGAGTGGTAATAAATAATAAATAAATAAATAAATGTTTATTGATCCAAAAATTACATAGGAACTTAACATGTAGGTACTGTATAATTTTAGGTGATACAACAGAAAACAGTTATTGGTTAAGGTAATCTATGTACAATTCATTGTGAACCCTGCCTCTTAAACTAGGTGAAACCTGTATCTTAAGGGACAGTGATTCAGTCAGCCATACTATTTATTAAATAGATTATTAACAATAGGACTGCGTCGAACCGCTAGATTGGCAGTAGGCGCTTTGTATTAGTACTATATAATTATTGGAGTGTGCGTGTATGTGTGAGCGTGAGTGTATGTGTGAGCGTGAGTGTATGCGTGAGCGTGAGTGTATGTGTGAGCGTGAGTGTATGTGTGAGCGTGAGTGTATATGTGAGCGTGAGTGTATGTGCATAAGTCATAATGTGAGTAAGGCGTAAATCTACGAGGGCAAAGATGCTAAGTTACGCGATGTAGGTTAGTAATAACTCCGTAGTAGAGTAATCCTGATTTAAAAGCCAATCAGTAACTACGGTTTTTAATTTGTGTTTATTTAAGTCTAGTAAGTTCAGATCTTTGTGCAATTTCTTGTATATATGTGAGGCTAAAACATAAAATTGATGTCTGGCAAAGGAGGTTTTGTGAGGGACGCCCAATGGTAGGTTAGTTCGTTTTTTAGGGTTAGATGGGGGGAGACTGCCATGTTGTCTTAGGACTGATCGGAGCACAAAGAGTTGTCGGACGGTCAGAAGTTTGCAATCAGCATAGAGTTGAGATGTTGAGTATCTATATGGTTTCTTAGTCATGACTTTGAGTACAGCTCTTTGTGCCCTTTCTAGTCTAATAAAAAGTGTTTTATTGGCACCACCCCATACAGTAATGCAATAGCCGATGATGGATTGACATAGCGTACTATATACCATCTTTAATATATCAAGCCCAGCCGAATCACGGAGTGATTTAAAAGTACAAATCAGACGCAGGGTTCTAGGTGTCAGGGTTTCAATTTGTTTATCCCATTTTAGGCCATCGTCTATCTGCACCCCCAGATACCTCACTGAGCCCTTTCTAGTGATTGGGGGACATGAGCATGGTAACAGTAGATCTTTACATGAGTGTGCTGTGATTGTGAATGTACGTGGAGGTTTTGTGGTGGGTCTTAGAGCGAAGGGAACGAAGACGGTTTTTGTTACGTTTAGAGTTAACAAGTTGTAATTTAACCAGGACATAACTTCTCTTAGGGCTGATTCTGCTTTTGATTTTACATCATCCCAAGTCGTTCCATAAATGAGAATGACAGTGTCATCAGCGTATGCATATATCTTGCCACTTGGGAGGGGCATCTTACAAAGATCATTGACGTATATTTGGAACAGAGTAGGCCCCAAGACGCTACCTTGCGGTATACCATACCTAATGGTTTGTTCGTCGCTCAGGTATGTATCGATCTTAACGCGTTGGCTGCGGTTTTGGAGATAGTCAATGAATAGGTCTAATGTTGTACCCCGTATGCCTAGACGTTCCATCTTCCCAATGAGCTTGGGGACAGAAACCGTGTCAAATGCTTTAGATAGATCTAGAAAGATACCTAGGCACTTAGTTTTTTTATCTAGATTTCTAGCCACAAATTCTGTCATGTCCAGAACTGCATCTTCTGTTGAGACACCGTTACGAAAACCGTATTGGTTGTCGGCTATAATCCGGTATTTGTCTAGAAACGCCTTTAATTGTTTGTTAATAATTTTTTCTAGAATTTTAGATATCGTGGATAAGACAGAGATCGGTCTGTAATTATTGACACAGTTTCTGTCCCCACCCTTGTGAACCGGGTGGACAATAGCTTTTTTTAGGCAATCTGGAAATACTCCGTTTTGCAGGCAGAGATTAAATATATAAGTTATAGGTGGTACCAATGTTTGACAGCATAGCTTTAATATAAGGGATGAAATTCCGTCCCAACCAACAGCGCAAGCGCTGCGTAATTGTAAAATGTGCGTTGTGACTTGATCTTCGTCTATTGGGAGGAGGACAAGCGAGTTTACAGGAGAGGGATAGGTTATGTTAATAGGCGAGGGTACGCAATTTGAGGTTAAGGTGGTGGTGGTAACATTAGTCTGGTTTTGAGATAATATTTTAGATGCTAAATTTTCTCCTACATTAGCAAAATAAGTGCAGACCTCGTTTACAGAAATTTGAGGGTTGGTGTTTATTTTTAGTAGGTCTCTAGTACTCGTATGTACTTTGCGCAGATGAGTTATGTTTTTTATAACATTCCATAGGTCTTTAGGGTTGTTTTTTGCTTTCTCTAATGCATTCTTGTCATGAATTGTTTTTAGTTTTCTTAGTAAGGCATTGCAGAAGTTTCGATAACGACTATATGTGATTTTTAACACTAGATTTTCGGGTGTCTTTTTTGTCGCCATGTGCATTCTGTCTCTATTGGTTATGCACTTTAGCAGACCTGGGGTTATCCATGGTTTCAATGTTCTTTGTTTTTTAGGGATTTTTTTAAACTTTGTATGTTTGGATATTATAGTAGAGATTATGTTAATTAGTTTATTCATAGCAAAGTTAGGATCAATGATTGAGTAGATGTCAGTTAAGTCAGTTTTATCTAATTCTAACTTTGCTGCGTCGTAGTTTAGGCGAGATACGTAATGACAGGTTTTACGAGAAAGGTTGCTATTTTTAATATTAAGTATTAAAGGTTTGTGGTAATGGCGGTAGTGGTGATGGCGTTATGGTGGAACGGCCATCGCCGCACCTCCCAATTACAGTATGTGGTCTCGTTTCAGTCTTCTGACCACAGTTGACGTGTCGAGTAACTCTGCAACGAGTGGGTTCGGATGTAGAATTAGGCGTTCTAAAAAAAAATGTGAAAAAAAATATTTTTGGGACTTAAAAAAAATTCGATCAAATTTGTATGGAGCTTCGACTTAGAATAATTTTGTTTTCAGTTTATAAGGCAATTAACATTTGTAATTTTTTTCACTTTAACACCTTGTGCAAAGGGCTTGAACAAAGGGGTGCAGGACTTTTTTTTTAAATTTACTATTTTTTTTATTGCATCATTTTTATTTTTATGTAATTGGGCTAGAAATAAAACGTTTTTGCTCTTGGCACTTTTTGTCTCCGAACGATAGTTAAGCGGCAGATGACGTTAAAAGATGTCTTCGTATATCACTCACACACGAAAATACCACCATGTAATTGGGCTTTTATTTGATCAAACCGACACTTCGACATGGATAGGTTAGGTTAGAAGGCTTAGCTTTCGTGGTTATTTTTTTTTAACCACCCAGAAGTAGGATGCCCGCATGAATCTCTGCGTAAATTTCAACCTATATTAACTCGGTATCTCAAAAACGGAACGTACTATCGCAAAAATAATGAAAATTTGGCCCCCTCCCTGCCACCAGCTTTAATGCTGCTGGCCTACATAGGTACTAGCATATTTATTTTTCATCAATTCAAAAAAACAGTACAAAATCGATCGAAATTTCTAGTCCTTTTGATACACAAGGTGAGAGTTAAAAAGTGAAACATTTAACAAGTTTCAATTCCTTTATGAACTGCTTCAAAATTATTTTAAGTCAAAGCTCCATACAAATTTGATCAAAATTTCTTTATCCCAAAATATTTTTTTTGTCCGTCCTTTTTTAAATCCTATATTTTTCGTTATTTTAAGAAAAACCGCCTTTGGTTCACCTCGACCAATAAATCAAAAAGGTTGGTCACTTTCTACCATTTCTAACACAAAATGTTTTGAAGGGTCTTCGGGCAACTGACTTACTTACTAGAACTGATAATAAAAGGCTTAGAAATAGAAAAAAAAAATATTATAATTTAAACCCGCTATTTGGGTCTTTATTTGGGTTTAAACCCGTAAAGACCCAAAAAACCGGGTTTAAACCCATAAACACCCATTGGGTTTTAACCCTCTGCCCATCTCTACTTGCAAGGTATATCTCATTTCTACATAGTGTAAGTTGCATTGCTGAAGTTAGATATATGACAGAATAGGCTATAGCTATTTTAGAAGTTAATACCTAGTTTAAAGTATATAGCCTTCTAGAAATAATGACAGAAAAATTGCTTATCGATTTATTTTTTCACTACTAGGTGTCGCTACAGGTAAGAATCACGGAGTAATTATTTTGATTTCTTGTCATTTTCAGTATTTTAAATCAGTTACATCATTTAGAACAAAATAATTTAATGGGTATCTGATTCTAAATTTCATTTCACAGAAAGGTGGGGCACCAAACTAGCGAGCAAGCCCAACTGGGAAAGGACCTTTATCTTACGGAAGACCACAGCTACATTCCTGTGTGTTAGTACAGTGGTCTCCAGTGCTCATTTGGGGATGCGTTTTGAAAAAACGTTTTCCTATCCTAGGGATACCTACTTTGTCTTAAAGCTCTGGTGTAAAAAAATGGGTCGGCCAAACGAAAGTGATACCTCTGGTATTGCAAGCGTCCATAGGCTACGGTAACTGCTTAACTTCAGGTGGGCTGTTTGCCACCCAAATAGTATAAATAAAAAAAAACTATCTAAAATTCTTCTAAATACCTATTTAGAAGAATTTTAGATATATTTTTTTAAGAATTTTGATGGGCAACTGCCTAACACTACATTTTTGGCCGGAACGTAGAGGTACTATGTTATGCAACGACATCGGTGAGGTACGTTATACCTATACTTACATATAGCACATAATACTAAATAGTAGGTACAGGTTTATGCTTGTAGTATATTTCACATAGCCTAGGTACGGTATGAATTTAAATTGGTGGCAAACAAGCATATGGTATGCCTAATGATAAGCAGCTACCGTAGCCTATAGACACTACATTACTAGGTGTTGCCGACCGAAAAATTTGTAAAACCATGGTTTTAGGATGGCATGTGTCGTGGGAATTTACAAAAAAATAAACACTGATACAGTGTATCCAAACGAGACAAATATTTATGGATGACACAAAGTTTTTGCCATGTAGGAATCGAACCCACAACACTCGGCGGCGCTGTGTTGATGACAAGTCACACGTCACATGTCATCGTCAGTCATCGTGCAGTCAACTCCTTTAGGTATCAGAAGGTTCATCGAATAATAATAGTCATATTAATAATTTTAATTTAATATTTTATTACTTAATCAATAAACTTAACAATTAACCTCTAATTAATGTTTAACATTAATTTAGTTTCTTCAATTTATTTCTATAAATTATAAAGAATAGTAGAATAGATTATATCACAATATGTACAATGGAATGTCTTTTTTCTTTAGGTAGGACAAAATGTCAATAGGGTCTCCAAACTTCTTGATTTCCCGCACCATATAGACCGTGTTTAACTTCATCATTTGTTTCACAAGATTGTACTAAGCCGCTATTGTCTCCTGACGATTGTAACTCTGTGGTAATAGAGATGCCACCGTCTATATCACTAATTTTAATTTCACCCGGGAAACATTGCGCATCTAAGTTATGTTTATCACCCGAACTGTGAAGATGTACGTGTATTTGGTTCTGATTTACTGTTGAATAGAGATTCGGAAGAATCATTTGTGGGTTCGGGTTAATATATGGCGCGTGTGATTGTAGACAGGCAGGATTATTGTTGATATTGTTATATTGATAGTTATTGTAGTTGTAGGTGTTGGTGGACCAGTTGTAGTAATTAGGGTCGTAACGTTGTGCCGCCATTGGTGTAGGTGCGTTGAGCTCCGTCAAGGATGAGCCCGTGCCGCTCGGACTGCCTTTTACGAAGCCAGTCGTGCTTGTTTGAAAGTTGCTGTAGTCCGTGTGGCCCAGGGGAAGCTCGGATAGCGGCACTGTGGTAACAAAGAAATAAAGAAGTTTAATATATAGAACAACAATAAACAAATAACAGTATTTAAATTAAGGTAGTATTTGAATCATTTTGTCAATTTTATAAACAGAGGGAGTTGGTTAGGCATATATTGTGTTCTAAAAAACCGTGAATTTCGCGACACTGACATCGTCACAAAAATGCAGAAACAGCAGCATTATGTTGTCTTTTTTGTACAAACTTTATTAAAATGTCTTTTAGATTGCGTAGTGGTGCGTACGATTGCTGTGCAGAGGACCCGAGCTCAGTATTGGGACTTTCCATCGCAAAAATGTTCAGTAGGTACTTATCAGTCCAGATTTCGGAATTGTGTTTCGGTTTTGAAATAGATTCGCCCCTTATTCTATGAGACCATTGCTAGTGAGACGAGTTCCACTTACGTCTTCGGCGAAAAGCTACATATATTACGTTTTTTATATCTAGCCAGCAGTCAGTTGCACAGAGTTGGACTGACGACCTGAAAAAGGTGATTGTAAAAAAATGTTGCGGCGTACAGGTTCCTGTGCGTGAGTACAGGTCTCCAGCACTCATTTAAAGGGAACTGTTTTAAAAATAACTTTCTAATAGTTTTCCTTATTCCAGCGTTACCCATACCTAACACAAATGTCCAAGATGTAGTGTAGACCATGCGCGAAAAAAGCTCTTAGTATTGCAAGCGTCCATAGACTACGGTATCAGCTTATCATCAAGCCGTATGCTTATTTGTCAAGATAGTAGTATAAAAATAGCGTTATTACGTTACGTAAGTTCACTTGTAGGTTAAATCAATTAACAGCCAGGGTTCTAGTTCATAAAATTTATTTATTAATAATAAATATTATAGGTATGTGGCATTTGGTTCCTATCATGTGGTCAACCGCTCCATTACCGTGGTTATGGTTTTGAATGGAGGAAGTTCGTTTATCAATATGTGACGCAAATTGTAGCCATATAATGACAATACAAATGTAATATAACACATTTTTTTATACTGCTTAGGTGGCAAATACGTATATGGCCTGCATGATGGTAAGCAGTTACCGTAGCCTATGTACGTTGTAAATATAAGCATTATTTGCGTGTTGCAGACCCAAAAAATGCATTGGAATCATCCTATCCTACCTCAATCCTACTTGTCAAGTCCAAAAAGGTATAATTTAACTATAAATACCAAGGAACTTATACCCAAGTGGAATGCGCACGGCTTATCGATTTTCGGTCCGCAATTAGGGAGGATTGTGTCTCTTTCTATAGGGTGTCCATGCGATTGATCAATGCTGGAATGTTTTAAAATTTCGGTTTATTTCTATGTAAAACAAATCTGGTTTTCAAATAAATAGGGTTTTGATAAATTTATTTCTGACTATCGGGGGGCTCACCGTTCCTTTCTTTAGTGCGTCTATTCGACCGAAAAAAAATCAAAATGTCTTGAAATTTGGGTTCATCTCTGTGTAAAGCAAAACGCCGACTTTCAATGATAAATATAGGATTTTATTAAAGAACCGTGACGAAACATTTATGTGCCTATGGGTGTCTTATGTTAGCAGCAAGCACGATATTGACGCTTAGAATGTCAATATCGTGCTTGTGGAGGTGTGTTCCGCATGGATTTCGGTTATCACTGTAAAAAGTAGTAGTAGCCTATGCGTTATTCCAGACCATAATCTATCTCTGTGCCAAATTTCATCCATATATTCCAGATCCGTTCAGTAGTTTTTACGTGAAAGAGTAACAAACATCCATCTATCCATACTTACAAACTTTCGCGTTTATAATATTATATAGTAGGATCTATAAAAAATCACAAAAGATAATATAATCCATATTATCTTTTGTGATTTTTTGACACATCACATAACATTGACACGTTAACAGACCACCGAGTGCTTCGTGATTTTACCTGGCACGGTATTGATCCAAAGCTGACATAGGAAACATTTTGGAAATCTACAAGCAATTCGAGAAATGTTGAACGTATTGTCCCCCTAATGTAAACAAAAGTTGTATTTTTTGATTTACAACGAATTATCTACTTACTTCAAAAAGGAAATGCCACGACCCGCAAGGGATTCACTTTTGCATCCTATTACACAACACTTTTTTACCCTTTTAATTTATAATTTTCTAAAATCGCATTATTAATTAAGATTCCTAAATGATTTTGCTATGATAACATGTACGGCCATATTGTTTGAAAACAGAAATATTAGTTGCCATATGAATTGTTATAAATACTTCTAATAATTTAAAACTTATTATAAATAAGTTGTTTTATAGTAGAAATAAGATTATAAATTTTTAACAATAATAAATCTATATTTACCTTCATGTTAAGAAATCCTCAGCTAAGAATTAGAACGTAAATATTTTTTATAAATAACATCTCAGGTAACTACCAATTGTAATATTTTCTACTAATTTTGTACTGGCATGCTTGTTAGAAAGGGACACATTCCACTCCGTTTGGCTATCTCATGTGGACCGTTTTTCTCCCTGATAGTTCTGCGTACAATTTTGATCTTTATTTTCATGATAATATGGTTTATTATGGAAATCGATATTTGTTGAAGTACTCAATCCATTAATATAAGATCCTTGATAAATACTAAGTCAGTCTTGGATAATTAATACTTTTTGTACAGATGTCACTTTAAATTCGCTAATGTCACGTTGAAATATAGACTGTCAAACTTCAAATAAGGTTCTATTATTCATAGACAAACATAAACATCCAGGCAAACTCAATGAAAGTATAATTACCTGCAGGTAAGTGTAAGGTAGGTTCAGGCTTGTAGTACGGTGGCTGGAGGGGTCCATACGTAGGGTACATGGAGGTCGTCGAAGGGTAGCCCGTGTTCCATTCACTCGCTCCTAAGATGTTCCCACTTGATTCTGCAAAACAAATTTTAATAAGGTTTAAACTCGTTATCTTTTTAATTTTTTATGTGGACTGCGATAAGGTGATGAAGATGATGATGACATAGGGTCAGACAGCGAGAAGCGACTTTGTTTTATACTATGTAAGGATAATTAGAAGTTATTTCTCTCTGCCCGTCACATACGCCTTCCATTTCGGTAAAAAAACATTCTTATGTTTTTTTTGTGTAGTTATGGCTCCATCCATTTTGTTATATCGTTGATTGTGCCAACGTCAAGGTGGAGAGAGAAAGCTAATAAAGATTGGTTGGCCGGTGTTTGTAGCTACGGTATCCTATCTGGGGTGTAAAAGGACAACACAGTAAACTTTAATGGCATAGAACTTTAAAATGACATAAATATTGCTTATTTACTAGGCATAGTAATTCGTGACATTTTGTTTTAATTTTCCCTTTTTGATAACCAAAGAGCAAAGATGATACATTTAATTATGGCCTTTTTCATACAGGATGTTGGGCAAATATGGACTATTTGGTACTGAAGCCATAATAACGTCCATATAAAGATTAATTTTCTAATTTAAAATTGTATATAAATTTTATTACCTACTATGTTGTCATTGTTTAAAAATGAACAAATTCTGTATACTACAATTTAATGGCTAAACTTTCCACACCGATTTAAAGATTTCGATATGTGTGATATGTACATATTATTCGATATAAGCTTGACGCCTGAAGAAGGAGATAAGTTACTTTTGACGTACCTACCTATGTCGCGGGCAATCGAATGTTTCTATAAAATATATACTAAGTAAGTACCAACTTTATAGAATAGATAATTTTAATTATGGCATATACCTATAAACACATTTTCCTCTAAAGGTATTTAATATTTCGCGCGTGGCTAATAAAGTAAATTAATTAAATTAACGTAATTTCTGTCCTTCATTGTTGTTAAAAACGTATAACTATTGAGTTCTTTAGTGGTGTCGAATTATTTTGATATCATGTCTTGTTTTAATACTAGGTAACTACCAACTTAGATGGCAAACCATAACACAGCTCACATTATAACACGCTCGTAAAGCCTGAGTGGGTAAAAGAAAAAACAGCATCACTACTTTATCTATATATATATATATATATATATATATATATATATATATATATATATATATATATATATATATATTATATATATATATATATATATATATATATATATATATATATATATATATATAAACGAATCCTTATTTTCCGTGGTCACGCTACCTATAACTTGAGAACGACTTTACCGATTTAATTCATCTTTTTTTAAGAATTTTTTCTGATAGGTAATTGCAGTAGGTTCTTAAAGAAGAAAAATAGCAGCAAGTAGTTTATACATATAAGTCTTACAAAATAATAAATATGCTCTACAAATTATATTGCCTGTACTAAGTAAAACTTGTATCACAGGCTAATATACTTATCATTTAGGTATTACTAGCTGTTGCCCGCGCGGCTCCGTTCATGTGGATGTCGGTTATCGCGATAAAAATTAGCCTATATGCTATTCCAGACTATAATCTATCTCTGTGCTAAATTTCATCAAGATCCGTTTAGTAGTTTTTGCGTGAAAGAGTCACACAGTATGTAGCTAAATAGATATAACTATATTATGGCATCTCTCAAACGATAAATAGAGACGTTTAATATTAGCGTCACGTGTGCGGAACCGGTCGCGTGCGACTTGGGATTGCCAGCTGATTCATACTATCAACTCTGTTCGTCGACGTTGCTCGTCGTATCGCATATCGTAATGAAAGTAAGGTCGGACCAAAACTATACATCTTTATTCATACTACCAAGGTTCATTGCAATTGTGACGTAAGTTATGATTGTATATGAATCGTGTAGTTGAATATCTCGTAAACATATAGGGATAATACCGGTTTTATCCCTAATTAATAGAAAAATACCCGTGATTAAGATGCAAATAATAATGTCCTTTTAAGCAAATTGTGGTTATGACTCATGACCTCATCTGCGCGGGAGATATTATAGTAGAATATGGAGTGCCCCTTGAATTTCTAGTCAAACAATGCCAATATCTATTTTTGACACGAAATGGGAACCGATCCCAGGACCTCGTGATCAGCAGTCGTACTTAACGATCACTACATCTATGAGACTTATAATAATTATTCTCGTGACCAATTTGGGTCATGCTCACATAGGTGTTTTTCAAAGGAGATAGTCAACTATTGGTGGATGGAACCTCTATTCTTTCAGTCTCATATTGCAATAGGACGGCAATCCAATATGACTGGAGAGAGAGATTGGGCTTATCAACGGCTTTACTTGCGTTCTTGTTCCTATTTTCCATTTCTTGTTGTCTTCTGGCAAAATTTTGTGTGTTTACCTATAGTGTTTGTATGTTGTGTGTCTTTTGTGTATGTAAAACTAGGGGTCGCCCGCGACTTCGTCCGCATGGTAATTTGGAATATTTTTCCCGTTTTTGCAACATATCTCACTACTGCTGCGCTCCTATTGATCATAGCGTGATATTATATAGCCTATAGCCTCTTGGATAAATGCACTATTCAACAAAAAAATATTTTTTCTAATCGAACCAGTACTTTCTGAGATTCAACGCGCGTTCAACCAAACAAACAAAAAAACTTTTTAGCTTTATAATATTAGTATAGATATATTGTTTTAACCGCGATACAAAAAAAAAAAATATATATATATGGGATATTTTGTGATTCTTAATTTTTCTTTCTTTCTTTTCAAGATACAGGGTTGGAAACACAGAAAATTTGCAAACTTTACGCATCTATTGTCTACACTCAACGATAACTAGACCAACGACAATTCACAATGATAATAATATAACAGGCATTGGAAATTTTTCCTATAGTAACTACGTAACAAAAACGTCATGTATGACTAATATATCTTTACGTAATGGTCTATTAGTTTTTAGATAAAGTTCCGTTTATGACGTTTCAAAATAATTTCTTGGATATGATGACAAATACAAAACGCATTTCAATCAAAATCCTGGTGAAAGTGTACTACTATTTCTCAATATTTTTAACCTTCGCAGGTTGCTACACCTTCTGGTTAATTTAAATGATTTTTATGAGTTATACTGGTAGGTACTTTCCAATGATGACTCATTTTTATTAAAATTCGTGTTATTTCATAGTGAAATATTTCACGATTTCTGTGGTACAAATCGACAAACCATCACCAGTTCTCTTTTGGCGGCATGAGATACATTTCTTTTCCTTCACATTCTCTCTTCTCTTTATTTAAACATAACTCCAGGACTAGGGAACAAGCCCCGTGTTGCTGGAGACTTTTGCAAACAATTCACGTATACAAAGTATACTCAGACTTTTTTAATACCTGGTATCTCAGGAGAGAGAAGTGTACTCTTGTATACAAGTTGGCCACTTGCTCACTCGACTATCACCACCACACATACAAGACGTTGATTTATTGTAAACAATATTGTGTATTCAACATCTAACTGTCAACAAAAAGTTCTTAAACGCAAAAGGAAGATACACTTAGCCATAAAACGATGATGCACAACTAAAGGGTGTTTCCAAAACGTGAATCGTTTACTTTATTAGCCGTCTGTGTACTGACTCAGTACTGATAAAGTACTACTGGCAACTGCTTACTCACGAAACATTCAACATAAACACAAAACATTTGTTTTATTTAAAAAAAAAAAATTATTTCATTCAAATTATGATACGTAAATAATGTAAAGCAAAAAAAAGTTTTCCATATTAAACAAATAAATAAAGACGGATTTACTGGTATGTTACAAAAAGAAACAGTTAAGCTTGGTCATACCTAAGTCTCATGATCTGAGAGAGAAACTTCAAACTTAGTTTCGATTAAACATAAACTTTTCAGTAACTTACTGAACTGAAGCCGTATCAAAAAGTCCTTTTAGCGATTTATTTTCGATCATAATTTGCAATATATTTACCTAGCTTTTTTATTGTAGGTGCGAAATTCAAATGAAGATCGAACATAAATTACTATCAGGACGTCAAGGTATGCGGCAATTGAAGAAATATTTTGTTCAAATGTTTCTGTTGATTGTTTTAAAAATCATATGCCTTCGACTCAGCTTATACGATACATTATTATGTTAATTCGTACGTTAGCTTTGTATTCGTTTTATGATTGTGTGTGCATTGTGTAGCTGTGTACCCGACGTATAGCACGTACGCATTATTTAAATTCGCGACAACAATTTTGGCGCTTTCGAAGAAATATATGCGCTTGTAGGTACTGTGCTTGTCCGATTGTAAATCTGATTAGGCGTATAAGTAAACGTGTCTGGCCCTTTGTCTGCTTGTTGAATTTAATTATTAATTACTAGGGGTCGCCCGCGACTTTGTCCGCGTGGTAATTTGGAATATTTTCCCCAATTTTGCAACATATCTCACTACTGCTCCGCTCCTATTGAGCATAGCGTGATATTATATAGCCTGTAGCCTTCCTGGATAAATGCACTATTCAACAAAAAAATAATTTTTCAAATTGTACCAGTACTTTATGAGGTTAGCGCGTTCAACCAAACAAACAAACTCTTCAGCTTTATAACATTAGTATTGATACTCAGTTAGTGTTTAAGTGGTAGGGCATCATACAAAGGAGCAAGTCTGACTGGGGAAGGATCTCTACCTTACAGAAGGCGACAGTCAAATAACTACACGTAGTGACGTAGTTGTGTTCCGGTACGTGATTGTAGGTCTCCAGTGCTAATTTAGGAATAAGTTTTTAAGGATATGTTACGAGTTATTCTATCTAGGGATACTCTATCATGGAGTTCTGTTATTGCATTTTTTATGAGAGGTGCCCGCGATAATAAAACTGTTTATTTGTTATTCATTTATCTATACTAATATTATAAAGCTGAAGAGTTTGTTTGGTTGAACGCGCTAATCTCAGAAAGTACTGGTTCGATTAGAAAAAAACTTTTTTCCGTTGAATAGTGCATTTATCCAGGGAGGCTATAGGCTATATAGCATCACGCTGATTAATAATGTTGCAAAATCGGCGAAATGTACGTTCCAAATTTTCACACAGACGAAGCCGCGGGCGACCCCTAGTCAAGTATATGAATTAACAATAATCTTTGTAACTCCCACAAACCGCAAGTAAATAACGTTATAATTACATAAGACAGAGTATATAAAGCATCTTGTACATTATGCATAGCTATTATTGTGTAGGTTTGTGTTTGTGTTGCTTCTATCACTTGTTTTGTCACTTTGTCATTGTTTTAATGAGTAATTTTGTGTAGATACTGCTTTATTTAGAAATATTATCAATGTTAAAGTAGATTCTTATAATAAAATAAATGATATGTATTATTAAAATAATAGTCCTTTTGAAAAAAGGGCTTTAAATTAATAAATAGGTATAAATATTACTTTTTAAAAGTGCGGTGGTGGCCGAATGGGAAAGTAACCGACTTGCACGCAAGAGGTGCGAGTTCGATCCCGGGCGGCAGTACCAATGTAAATTTCACTTTGTGGAGTTTATATGTACTAATCAAATGATTCGCCATCTGCTAACGGTGAAGGAAAACATCGTGAGGAAACCCACATGTTGACCCCCTGATTCACCAACCCGCATTAGGCCAGCGTGTGTGAATTAAGGCCTAAACCCTCTCTCTCTCTTGATAGAGGAGAGGAGACCCGTGCCCAGCAGTGGGACATATATGGGTTGCTATTATTATTTTTAAAAGTACAACTTTGGCGCTTAAGTAAAGTACCTATAGCTTATGCCTTTTCACTGACTACCTATAACATATCATTTTATTCATACTCGTATTACAAAATAGGCAAAATCTATACCCGAATCCTTACCACGATGTCGTTAATTCCTTACAGCGATTTATTTACGATCTATATAATACTAAGTAATAAAGTTAACATCTTACGCATTTCAAATTAGAAAAGAAAGGATTACTGATCTTGCGTGGAACGCTTATTCTTTTTCTTAAATAAAGAACTCATTTTTTTGTGAAATGTGTTTAGTGACTATGTATGTTTGGTTGTTTGTTACTCTTTTACGTAAAAACTACTGAACGGATCTGAATGAAATTTGGCATAAAGATAGATTATAGTCTGGAATAGCGATTGGGCTTTTTTATCGTGACAACCGACATCCACACAGGCGGAACCGCGGGCAAAAGCTAGTCAGCTATATGCCAGGGAAAGTCCTGTTAACAACGTGTTATTAGTTTAGGTTTAAAAATGTAAAATAGAAAAAAAAATTATAAATAGAATTTCTTACAATCATCTCGCTAACAAGAATAAGTTGCAAAATAAATTCCAGTAATTATATCGAGTCTGTTTATGTATCTATCTATTGACGCAAATCTGTGACCCTGGTAATTCCCGTCATATATGTATGTATTAATCATAGTTTCATTCTATTTTTAATAAAACCGGTGGAATATTTTTACTATAATTAGAATTCTATTTACATAAATATGGTAATGAAGTTATTAATCAACTTATTCGTAAATAAAAAAAAAATTGGTAAATTGTGATAGTTAAAAGAATCCAGTATGTGTGTTAGTGGCCCTGACTGCTACTTGAAGGTCGTGGGTTCATTTTCCACAAGGCAAAACTAAGTGTTTGTTCCGAGTCTGGGTGAAATTTGTGTCCGTGAATTGTATGTTTGTAAAGCTGTAATACAGGGCTTGTTTACCACTGCGGGAATTGCCTTTAAAAATCAGAGAAAGAAGTTTTTAATCTTCTTTATATATAAAAATGAATCCCTATTTCCCTTTGTTACGGCATTACGCGTGAACGGCTGGACCGATTTCAGTAATTCTTTTTTTGTTGTGTTTGTTATTGTCAGGAAAAGGTTCTAATGTAAAAAAAAGAAATTTGCGCTGAAAATAGTTTAACCCGGACGAAGTCGGGGCGCGAGCCACTAGTATAATATAAAATCACACCTTTTGCCCTAAAGAGCTGCGCAAAGATGGCATACCCATGTTACACCAACTTGTTAAGTTTTATGAAACAAACATCAATAAACACTATGCCCAATTCGTGCAGAAAGTGGTAGTATGTAAAAGCTTGTTTAGGGTTAAGAGGGGCCATACTGACCGAAATCGATCTAAGTACACACGGCAACGGAGATAGCTGTACAGAGCCTCTAAACAAGTGGCATAAACGGTAGTCGAATCGAAAAGACAAAAAAACAATTGTATGGGATTTGACGTAAGTTTACGACATTATATCGTAGACTTACGTCTAATTCCATACATTTGTTTTTTTTGACTTTTCGCAGGGCCGCTATATGAAGATTAGTTTTTTATGAAAATCATTGTGTATATTTCTGTGAAATTTGGTAACAGTGTAGAATTAGACTAAATCTACAGATAAAAATAAATTTCACACAATTTCATACATTGGTTTTCCTAAAAAATAAAGCGGTTCTGTACAGCTATCTCCGTTGCCCACCGTACCTAAGTATTATAGATAGATAGATAGATAATTCGTTATTGTACACCATAAGATTACAAAAGCTTACTTATTAATAATAATAATAATCATTTAATAATCATTTATTAAATTTTAATAGGTAAGTACTTACAGCATAAATAAGTCTTATAAAGTTATAATTAATAGCTAATACAATATTATACATACACGATACAAAACAGTCCATAATCTAGTACAATGGGCGGCCTTATCGCTAAGTGCGATTTCTTCCAGACAACCTTGGAATGGACAGTAAATACCTACTGTGTATATCCTTTTTAATCATCAATAAAACTAACTACATTATTCTTTTTTTTTGTATTACTTAGTTGGCAAACAAGCATACGGCCCGCCTGATGTTAAGCAGTTACCGTAGCCTATGGACGCTTGCAATACCAGAGGTATCACCGACCAATTTTTTTACACCAAAACATTAAGATGGGAGTATCCCTGGGATAGGTATCCCTGCATTTTGAAAGAAACGTATTTCTTTCAAAACGCATCTCTAAAATGAGCGCTGGAGACCTGTTCTTACACACAGGAACACAAATACACCGCTGTGTGTATTTATTTGGGTGTGGTCTTCTGTAAGGTGGAGGTCCTTCCCTAGTCGGGCTTGCTCGCTAGTATGGTGCCCTACCTCACTTAAATGATCTTTATTAACCATTGAAGACCTAGTACTGACGCCCTCCCTTCACTCCTCACTTATGTTGACACAAGTAACTGTATATTGTTTTATAAAATTGTACGTACAAATATATTTTAATTACTGCTATGATTTTACGTAAACCATTTACGTCAATCGCATGATATTTGCGTTTGATTGACTCACAGGCTCACGGCTAACGCGTATGTTAATTAATTCACAGAATATTGTGCTGTAATGTTAAGGCAATGACCCATTTTATTGTCGGTAAGGCACATTTTTGAAATAAATATTACTTACTAGTGGCACCCGCCTTCGTACGGGACATATATGTATATTTAGTTTTTTTTTAGTGAAAACTTCTTGAGGCGCTTTGAGCACTTTTTGGGTGAACAACTCGAGTCATTGTCGCATCGCGTCGTGTCGTTAAGCACTATTTCATATTCCGGAATTTTCATTTCATTTTATTCCTTCTAACCCTAATTCATCCACGCGTTTATGCTAACCCGTGCCTACTTCGTTGGATATTTTACGGGTTAATATATAGCCTATATATTAACCCTATGAGCCTTATGACACTCACAAATAACGAGGCTTTCTATTGGTAAGAGAATTCTCAAAATCGGTTCAGTAGATCCAGAGATAAACATGCGTAAAATCTAAAATCCATAACAGGCGTAAGACGTAGTCAGATAAGTATTCGAATAATGAGTATATTAATTGCGTATTTATTAATATCGGTATTCCCCACATTTTCAAGGTACTATTAATGGAAAGTTAGCATACATTCCAATATACTTGGCATAAAACTGATTTCTTGGCCTTGTCCTACTAATATTATAAACGCGAAAGTTTGTAAGTATGGATGTTTGTTACTCTTTCACGTAAAAACTACTGAACGGTTCTGGATGAAATTTGGCACAGAGATAGATTATGGTCTGAAATAACACATAGTTTTTACAGCGATAACCGACATCCACGAAGGCGGAGCCGCGGGCAACAGCTATTAAAATATAAAATAATTAAAATTTATTAGACAATGAAGGATATCGGCTTGATCTGATGCTACAGATTAAATATTTTATCGATTTCCAAAAAGAAGGAGATTTTATATTCGTCTGAATGTATTATTAAATACATCTTTATATATAAAAATGAATCCTTATTTACCTTGGTCACGGCATCACGCTTGAACGGCTGGACCGATTTCAGTAATTCTTTTTTTGTTGTGTTTGTTATTGTAGGGAGAAGTTTAAAGTGTCAGGAGAAATGTGTTTGTCATTATTTTCTTATGTAAAAAAAAGAAAGTTTGCAAAAATCCGCACTCGCAGTCTTTCAGCGGAAAATGTAACGTAGTCTTCTAAAAGTTAAATTAACAGATCACGTTAGAAACTCAATACTACGTTCCAAGACGCATATTGCTGACGTAGGCCATTCAGCAGCCAAGCTAAAGCTGTGGCCAAAAATAACGACGCAGTGGGTCCCAAACACCAGACAGCGGCCACGTGGTAGCCCAAAATGAGATGGCGAGATGAGAAAGGGTTTGGCTACAATTGGCAAAAGATAGAATATCATGGAAAAAAGAAGGGGAGGCCTTTGCTCTGCAGTGGGACAGTATAGGCTCATGATGATGATGCGCAGAAAATAGTTTCACCCGGGCGAAGTCAGGGCGGGCCACTAGTTATAGATAAATTACACCCACATACAGAAAAAAGAAGCGTGCTCATCACACAAAGAATTATCTTAGGTGGTAATTGAACCCACGATCTCTAGCTTAGTAGTCAGGATCACTAATAACTAGACTAACAGGCCAGTCATTACAATCAAATACACACGCCTGTTTCCCAAACGGGTGTCTGACCGTTGGCTGCCTAAGATTTTAACTTACTACAATCAGCACCACCCTAAACTATGCAATAGCTAGCTGTTGCCCGCGGCTCCGCCCGCGTGGATGTCGGTTATCGCTGGAAAAGTAGCCTATGTGTTATTCCAGACTATAATCTATCTCTGTGCCAAATTTCATCCAGATCCGTTCAGTAGTTTTTACGTGAAAGAGTAACAAACATCCATCTATCCATTCATCCACACTAACTTTCACATTTATAATATTAGTAAGGATGATGTTATCTAACAATTTATTAATCCAAACTGTATTCGATAATGATTTATCCCTAGTCGATACCACTCACACACTGCTGTAGCCGCACTGAACGAATCCACTTCATTTTGCGGTACCACCATGCACTGTTCCTAATTTTGCGCGCTCGTACATGAAATTAAAATCGGTTTTATGTATAAATGTGATATGCACTTAATTAATATTTAATTAGGTGTCTAAATAAAAGCGCTCTGCATTCGGTGTTGCGGTTCGTGATAGTGATTTCATGTAAAATTATGTACCTACTGTTTTGTTAAATAGATGATTTAAATTTGTTTGCCTGATGTTTTTATTTGATAAACTATTATTTTCATAGTTCACAATGTGCTTAGACAGGCAATATTCTAATATATAATCCCTTTCGCACTAAGACACAAAATTAAAAGAACGAATATGTTGCGGGGGACAAAAGTCCGCGCTCTACATTTTGCGACATGTTAGCCAAGTCATTTTGTTTTTTACAATCAAAATTCATCATTTTCAACCTATTGCAGTTCAATGTTGGATATAGGCCTCTCCTAATGCATGCCACTTTGCATGATCCTCGGCTTCTCGCATCCATCTGTGGCCAAAATTGCTTGAAGAAAAATACTATGAGTTAATTATGTTACTTCATTTACAATGATGACCATGTACAATCTCGCGTTGTTATATTATATTATAAATGCGAAAGTAAGTTTGTTATGCTTTCACGACTAAACGGCTGAACGTATCTTAATGTAATTTGACAAAAAGATAAATGGTATTATGGAGAAGAACATTTTTATCGCGATAACCAACATCCACATGGGCGGAGCCGCAGGCCAGCATCAGGTACTTCGAATGGTCAATCAAACGCCAACGTGTCGGTAGGTATTGAAGGTCCCTAAAAGAAATAATTTGTGATTCACACAATTTGTTGCCCCATATGGGCACTGAATCCAGAATACGTAGCAAATTGGTAAAATAACAAGAATCAATTTGATGGTGAATTAAAATAATCGAAAAAGTAAGACCTTCATAAAAAAGTCTTATAAAGCGTTTTTTCTATAATCTTGCATAATGCTGTAAATATCATAATCATAATTCTTTATGACACTACCATATAATATAACGCGTCGCCACGGCATGCGCGATGGTACTATTACCGAAGTCACTAATTAAGTAAACGAATTTAGTAGTCACGATTTAAAATAAATTCGTAAATTTTTGTATTTAATGAAAATAAATGTTTATTTAATAAATAGTAATCGTTATCTGAAAAAAAAAATTGTGATATTTTATTTTATCATTATGACATATTTAGTTCCTATCACAATCTGTTTTTTTCTGCATATTACTTTTACAAAATAATGTCGATGTTTCACATCTGCCAGGCGTCCCGTGATGGCTCACATTTTTTATTTTATAATAAGGACATACATAGTAACTTTCCCCTCTAGACAAGTGCCGTACGTTTATGACATTAAATCGTAAACTTACGTCAAATCACATACTTTTGTTATTTTTGAGAAAAGCATACTATACGCTGTCATACAAAATAATAACAGGATTGTTGATGACGGGCAATTAATAAAATCATTATTAATGACGTATAAAATTGCGTCAAACGAGTTTTCTGGAGTATTGTATCTTATCAGCATAACAGGGTCTGCGAGTGAATCACTCCAAGTGCCTTAGCTCGACATTTTGGACTAAATTTTATGCAATGAGGTATGTAATAAAGTTGATATCTTACAAATTTCAAATTAAGATTGAAAATAAACGGCTACAAGAATGTCATGTAAATTTCATTAAACCCTAGTATTTTCCGCAAAACAAGCGGCGAACAAAAAACAATATTTCTTAAACAAATTTTACATTCACTGGACTATAAATGCCGTAGTTATGAAGGCTCTGTTAACATAGGCACGGACAGGGAGCCTAGGCCTGCCGGTGACGTGGGATAATTACCGGACCCCTCCCTTCACCCCGCCGCTTCACCTCACACCCCCTTTGTCGCCTCCGGTAATGTCACATTAACGCCCTTACCTCGGGGCGTCCGCGTGGCAAACTGTCAAAACATCGCGCCCCAACCGTTTAACGAAATGAATATGAAATAAATGAAAATAGCGATTAAAATGGCCCCTGTATGTTGTCGATAGTATTTAACAAGTTGACGTCACTGAATATAATTGCTTTGTTCTAAGGATTAGATTTGTTTAGAGTTGCTTTTGTTTCATAATAATTAAGTATGTTGTTTTTTACAACTTTTTTTTAATCAGCTATATTATATAAAAATAAAGTCTAAATTTATACTAGCCAGTATTTCGTTGTACAGAAACAAATTAGGTTACGACCTAGCAAAACCTCATTTATAAAATAATAAAAATATCTATTGCAACTTCTATTGATAAATTTAATTACCTTCACTTTTGACATGTATTAATAACTTTAAACTTCCTTCGCATTCATTTATTTATAATAAATTTTATTTATTATTTGTAGTAATAATACCATAATGATTTTTATTAAGAATGTACATACTTTGCACGATTAAATCAATACATAGAATGGATAACCTAGTAAGTAAAACCTCTACAAATTTGTATTTATTTTTATTACGAAGTTAATTTATACAATTATTAAAGAATATATTTTTCTTTGAAATATTAATAATGGGTATAAATAGTAAGCTCCTATAAACGCAGCTTATGTAGCTGAAGCGACTTCCAAGTATGTTGCGGTCAGCCGCCTGTTTACCCTGATGCGAGTGCTTTGCGACACAAAATGTATTCTGAACCTTTGTTTCACGACTACTATAAATAACTATCACTAGGAAGTAGCTTTCAGTTATAATATAATCCTTACTAATATTATAAATGTGAAAGTTTGTGAAAATGGATGGATGGATGGATGTTGGTTACTCTTTCAAGTAAAAACTACTGAACGGATCTGGATGAAATTTGGCACACAGATAGATTATGGTCTGGAATAACACATAGGCTTTTTGCAGCGATAACCGACATCCACGCGGGCGGGGCCGCGGGCAACAGCTAGTTGATAATAATTATGATAAAAGCTGGAATGCGTAATATTAAAAGGTAAGAGTTGAGCTGACAAGACGTAGTGTAGGTGTGTTTTTTAAAGACAATTCCCACTCTAGGGACCTAAGTCCTGTGATACGGGGATTCACATGTATGTTTGTAAAGTCCCCGTATCAAAGGATTTGGATGAATACGTACAAATACACTCACATTGAAATAAACAAACCCACAATACGACGTAATACTCGTCCAGACAGATTTTGGTCACGGCAGCCAATCTCCACGGAGACTAGTCAACTGCGCAGGACATACTAACTATAATATGTCCTGTGCAGTTGGCTAGTCTCCTAGTAAGGAATAAAGAATGCAAACACAGGTGCATTCTATATTCCTTCACTCATAATCCGATGGGAAGGTAACCCGACCCGACTAGAGACAGTCCAGGCATGGAGGGGTCTTGCTGTGTTTTAGAAAATGGTCACCCATCTACGCACCGACCGTAGCAAGCTTGCTTTACCTCGCAGATCTCTCGACAACGACGTAAATTGCTAGGTAATTACATAAGCCACTGATCCAACCGGGCAGTTAATAACATTTGAATTTACATTGGTACCTTTCGTAACCGAACAATCTCTCTCGAGTAACAAGTCTATTAATATCCCAATAAGCTATCACCATCTATTTTTTATTTACTTTACAATATAATATTATAATAGTTAACACATAGTCACGTAAACGTTGTCGTATGCAAACAGGCTGAGCCAATCAAGGTGTTGATTAGGGGTGGGGGTGCAATTAGCCTCCTTTGATCGTGCCGCGTCTGTTCTTGTTACATACACATACACAATCGCCACATAATTAGACATATAATCGATGTGTTTGTATTATGATCAGTATTAACTAGGTACTACTATATACACAAGGTATACATACGTTAAAGAAGAAAGTAAGATGTATTTTGTAGACCAATTTACTGATTACACTACAGAAGCGTTAGGAAATTCCTCCACATTCCTGACTGTACACTACGGTAGTGTAACTATTTTTACAAGCTTTTATTTAGCTTGCAATGTATTTCTTTGTTTAGGTCATTTAGCATTTTCTGGTGTAAGATTAAGCCAAAATTTGGTAAACGTACCTTCGGTGACAATTACGTAACGTAACTTCGGTGACAATGCAATAATATGGTGCCAATTTAAGAATATTAATACATGAACACCCATAAATTAAAGAAAAATCCTACTAATATTATAAACGTGAAAGTATGTAAGAATGGATGGATGTTTGTTACTCTTTCACGTAAAAACTATTGAACGGATCTCTATGAAATTTGGCACAAAGATAGATTATGGTCTGGAATAACACATAGGCTGCTTTTTATAGCGATAACCGAAATACACGCGGGCGGAGCCGCGGGCAACAGCTCGTAAACTATAAAAGCTTGAAATTAAAAAAAAAATACAATATAAACTTATTATTAGGGAACAAGCCATGTATCGCGGGGGCTTTACAAACATGCAATTCACGGACATAAATTCCACGATCTTTAGAATCATACAAAGTTTTGTCTCGTGTGGGAATCGAACCCACGACCTCTGGCTTAGCAGTCAGGGTCACTTACCATTAGTGATACAGGTCAGTCATTCAATTCAAATTAAAAATCTTTTTTTTTTAGGTTGGTTATTAATTGATGCTTCAAGTGACCGCTAACATATTTTGTCTCACAGAAGAAGCATCTGACGAATAATGCTGCCAGTCTACTGTTCACATTGACAGTAGACATCTATAACCCGTATTGAAATGGTCTTTTAGTGTCTAGCGATTTAAACTGTGCGTTTGTTGATTAGTCAGTCACTTTTTTCTTTTAAACATTTAGATTCTGCAATTCATAAACTTCATGAAGAAATATTCCTTGTTTGTATGATTGTTCTGCTCTTTAAATTGCCTTAGCGCAAACGTGAACAACCCTAATTGGCCTATCGCCTAGCAAATAGTTTGAATTTGTGTATTTCTGTGTCATACCCTGTAGAAATCTCTGCATCTATTACATTTCATTTATAATTGGTCACTTCTAACCTGATAGGTACTGTTACACAGTCTGGGTGGGCTAAAAAAATATTTATTTCCTAAAGGGCGTAATGGTCCGCCGTTTTACCTACTACTTACCTATATTATTTTTATAGCGATAACCGAAATACACGCGGGCGGAGCCGCGGGCAACAGCTCGTAAACTATAAAAGCTTGAAATTAAAAAAAAAATACAATATAAACTTATTATTAGGGAACAAGCCATGTATCGCGGGGGCTTTACAAACATGCAATTCACGGACATAAATTCCACGATCTTTAGAATCATACAAAGTTTTGTCTCGTGTGGGAATCGAACCCACGACCTCTGGCTTAGCAGTCAGGGTCACTTACCATTAGTGATACAGGTCAGTCATTCAATTCAAATTAAAAATCTTTTTTTTTTAGGTTGGTTATTAATTGATGCTTCAAGTGACCGCTAACATATTTTGTCTCACAGAAGAAGCATCTGACGAATAATGCTGCCAGTCTACTGTTCACATTGACAGTAGACATCTATAACCCGTATTGAAATGGTCTTTTAGTGTCTAGCGATTTAAACTGTGCGTTTGTTGATTAGTCAGTCACTTTTTTCTTTTAAACATTTAGATTCTGCAATTCATAAACTTCATGAAGAAATATTCCTTGTTTGTATGATTGTTCTGCTCTTTAAATTGCCTTAGCGCAAACGTGAACAACCCTAATTGGCCTATCGCCTAGCAAATAGTTTGAATTTGTGTATTTCTGTGTCATACCCTGTAGAAATCTCTGCATCTATTACATTTCATTTATAATTGGTCACTTCTAACCTGATAGGTACTGTTACACAGTCTGGGTGGGCTAAAAAAATATTTATTTCCTAAAGGGCGTAATGGTCCGCCGTTTTACCTACTACTTACCTATATTATTTTGTCTAGTTTTTTATCTTGTTAATGAGTATTGATTATAAATCTTTATTTAAGCTGTGTAACATATTAGGGTGTATAAAAAATCCCTAAAATCAAAACACAATTTATTAAAGTTTGATATCAAAATCTCTGGGAACTCAGTTAGATCGTTTCTCATACGAGCTCGAACAAGCACAGGATGTATCGAATTACGCCAACTTACCTTGTAAGTGATCACCGACAAAAACAAAAGTGCGTTCATGACGAGGGGTGAGAATATTCTTATACACCAGTATAATGAGATTTATAAAGCTTCACCCAACTATGCGATACTTTGTTTGTCTTGTTTTAACACTGTTAATGCGTGTAAGGATTTTATTAGATGCGTTTTGTATTTTCATATCTGGAATTGTGCCCCTTATACTATAGTACCTAACAGACAAGTAGCTGGCGAATCGTGGGTGTTATACGTCACGTCACTACCTACCCCTTCTGGAAAATGTTGTTAGATCGTTTCGTTTGTTTAGATGCGTTTTTATTTTAATGATAGAAATCTTGCCACTACTATAGCAATGAGCTAGCCTTTATTTACGTTTCAAAATATTTTAAAAAGCTGATAATGAGGCTAAACCTTTGGGTGTAAGAAGGAAGGGTTTTTTTGGATTTTCTTAGATGCGTTTCGAAAGACATAAAGTTTCATTTGTTTTGTCTTAGGCCAATTCTTACCCTCATCACAAAATATTCATTTAAAAATTGTTACCAAGATAAAGCTGTAAAATACCAATGCGGTGTTAATGAAAACCGCTAGTACACGAAACCGGCGTTTTCAATTCCGTCGAACGAAAATGCGAACGGTATTGACAATAATTATTAGCCGGATGACGGATATCCGGTTTAAACTTACGGCGGACGGACGACCGGAATTCCGGACTTATTTATTCATCTTACAAAACAACATTTCTTGTTGAGGGTTTGCAATACGAGTTGATTTGTTCAGATTTAGATTAGTCAAGTATTTAAGGGTTGTCCTGTTTGTGCCAAACCGCATGGATTGAATTTAAAATTGCAGTCTTTTGTTTGTGTAGGAAAGAGCTTTAGAAAGTATATATTGTGTGATGTATACGTATTAATTGCTGTGGAAATCCTTAGGAGAGCCCTATGTACAGCAGTTGACGTCTTTAGGCTGAGATGGTGATGATGATAACACTGATCATGATGCCCCAGGTTCGATTCTCGGGTCCGACTAACAATAGATAATGGGTTTTCTGTCAATAAATTCACAATAAGCAAACCGCTGGCCCTACGACTAAACTCTCTTACGGCATGTCGTATTGCCGTCACTTCGGAATACAAGAGTAAGTGAACAAACACTGTAATATATGTATCTTGAATATAGTCTCCGTCGAGATTGGCCGAGGACTTTATTACAGACAAAATCATAAGATATAACTCTGGGAAACTATTTGTAATTTCTCTAAACATTACAGTAGCATGTTTTTTTATACTACCAAAGAGGCAAACAAGTATACGGCCCGCCTGATGGGAAGCAGTTACCGTAGCCTATGGACTTTTGCAACACCAAAAAACATATCAAAGAGAATATCACTCGCGTACCTATTGCCGACCCTTTATAACTCCTTTCTTAACAAAATTACAGCAGCTTCTTTATATATTGAACAAAAACTAAGTATAAATATAAATAGTTATAGTAAAAACAAAATATAAATAAGATACAAACGGTAACATTGTTCGGTTCAATGCGTTCAATTCTTAAGACACGTTCACTGTGGGTAATGTAAGTTGTCGAGATTAGATGTGGAGCCACTAAATAAGCGAGTATCGATATCTTAAATCATCGCTTATCCCTGCTGTTTGTTATTCAAACATGAGAAAACGTCTCAAATAGCAAATTTACTCCCCTTTTTTTATTTTTTCACAAATGTAAGACCCGCCTGGTCGCAATATCAGGAACAAGTTTTTTAAAAACCAATTGCCCCTAAATAAGCACTGGAGACCTGTACTCATGCACAGGAACACAACTACGAGTTTCTGTGTGTAGTTATTTGATTGTGGTATTCAGTAAGGTAGAGGTCCTACCCCAGTCGGGCTTGCTCGCTATATCAGGAACAAGGTTTTTAAAAACCAATTGCCCCTAAATAAGCACTGGAGACCTGTACTCATGCACAGGAACACAACTACGAGTTTCTGTGTGTAGTTATTTGATTGTGGTATTCAGTAAGGTAGAGGTCCTACCCCAGTCGGGCTTGCTCGCTTGTATGGTGCCCTATCTCTCTCAATTTCAACTTAATAAAAATGTGTTTTGAAGAGATCTGTCGATCTTGGAGCCGCTAACAGCGCATACGCATGTCTTGTAAATAACAGTTGATTTAATGGCCCCACCAAAGGTATTGTTACACGGAATGGATCCGGCCGATTGACGATCGTTGATACAGATCGCCGATCGCGTAACATTATCCGCCGTACACGCGATACGCAGGCTAGCGTTACCTATCTCGCGCACATGCCTACCTACATACACATGCGTACATACGACAGAGCAGCGCAAACGCATACTCCGCGCAAATCCAATCACACGCATCGACATCATTATTGACATATTAACGACTGATTGTCCCCACTTGTGAAACTGTTCAATAAAGTCTCTATAATAAAAAATAATGCTCCATAATCTCTTAAATTACCTCAATAGAAATAAAATACTTTTCACTACAGTTAAGTACAATGTATCTAACGTACCGTGATCCACAAAAGGAAAATGGCCAGACTAAAATTAGCAGTTTCTATGCGGCTACTCCACTAGTGTTCTGTGAGCTTTGTGCATTGCCCGTGCTCTTTCGCTGGGATAATCAAATCATTACCGCTTGACGACACAACGGCGTACTTACTTAGAGTTAAACCTAAATAAAATAAAGTGTCCTTATCCGTTTACTGGATCGTTCAATAGCAAATTATATGGCCGTTTTAAATTGTAAACTTAAAACTCAATATAATGTCGTAAGACGAAACGCAAATTGCCGACACGAATTTTACAATATTTTTTTGTAACAAACTCAAACATATTACCGACAGAAGGCAGCCGGGCAACACGTAGAACAATAATTGATTGTATTGAACCTGGCCGACACCTCAAAAATGTATCGGTAAGTATGAGGAGCGAATATTAATTTTCTATCCCACTCGCACTTTAAAAATATTATACGAAGAAAAGGGAAAGGAGTGCTGACGATGCTATCCGATATGCGTTTTCCTCTGAAGGATACGAGTACGTGATTCGGTGTGTTTTTTTCGTGGGTGGAATTATTTGTAAGGCTTCGTTATGTGTTGCTCATTATTGTACAAGCGCGTATCCTGCCGGCAGCGACCGCAAATGCGAGACATTACGCCTCGCCAGAGCCACCTGAACGTTGAGATGGTGCTTCGGTTGCTCCTGCAGTTAATGCTTCATACGTGCTTCGATATCGACTCAATACTTACTAGACTTTTGTTAAAACAAAACGTTTTATCGCCTTGCAGGTGTTAAAGCTTCAGTGATATTGGCGGCATGTTTAATTTTACAAGTTGAATTTCTATTGCGATGGTCAATAATCAGAAATTTACAGCTTTTATTTTATAAATTGTCAAAAATAATTACACGTGATTGTTTAATCAACTAATATTGAATTGAATGAGCTATACTTAGAGTACTGCACTACACAGTCAGCAGATATAGGTCTCCACCGCTTATTTACCTTACCTTGCCTTTATACGACATTCTTGGGCCGCCTACACGCTAGTGCAAGCATCTATAGCTTGCAATATGGATCAGACAGTTCACAGGTAGACATAATATATGCCTATTATAAAGCACCTAATAAATACAAAAGAAGAAGAATAAGTATAAAAAAATCGTTTAAGTATCAATGTTTATTTTAATACTTGTACTTCCACAGGTTCTATATTATAATAGAAATGGGAATTAACAAAGAAACGATCAAAGATTGGTTGTAAAGTGAACTTATTCGAACGGTGTTATCGGTGGCTGCGGTGGCGGTAAGTTTGGGCGGCCGCGGCAGCTTGCCGAGCTGCGACCGCAGACCGAACAATAAATACTTATCTGATACTACGGCTACGAGATTTTAGACTAGTCTATTATTAAAACAGGAAGAATTAAATAGAATTTATACTAATATTATAAATGCAAAAGTTTGGATGGATGGATGTTTGTTGATCAGTCACGCCAAAACTGCTGAATGAATTTTGTTCGCTGACTGAACAGATAGGGGTAGAGCCTAAGGAAAGAATCGGCAAGTAACTTAGGATACTCTTTTCAATCGCCAGATATTATGTGGTTGCAATTTTATTTGTGTTACTATTTCTGCGATAACTATTTTCTCAAAGAATATTCTATATGATAAAAGTTAAGGAGCACAGTTGCAACCTATTTTGTTAATGTTAGTATTTTCATATAACACGTAAGGGTGACTAAACAACTTTTGGCTGTTGATTATATCAGGATTGGAATATTAGATTAGCTTCGACGCAGTAAATTTTTTATGTATGTACACTTTTAGGGTTAAAACTCGCGTTTTAACGAACTAAAACAACAAGCGGATCTTTGCGGTTTTCGCTTTTCCATTTCACTTTGCTAGTACAATTTAAATGCGCGAAAATCGACACATTGGAAAATAGTGGCGGATTTTAATGAGTTACTGGACACGAGGAAATTAGATGAATAATAAAAGTGTTTGTCGGGAAAAGGTCGATAAAATCAGTCACTACTCTGTTTAGAAGTATTGCAACGCTTTTTGTTTCGTTTAGATAGTGTTGGGATATAGCGGGTATCGATAGATTCTGCACTTAGTTTTTTATACTAATAGATAAATATGCAAAGAAGCATACGGACCGACTCATGGATGTTTTCAATACTAGGGGCATCATCGACATGTTGCCGATCCTGTTTTTTCGGATATCGAAGAATGATATGATGACAGTATTATGGTCGAATACCAACACTGAGAGCATTAGGCATACAACATTGGATCTTAAATATCTGTCGAAACTTAGTTATTATACAACTTTGATTACTCCTTAAGGAATAAAGCTGAGATGCTATAAATACGTTCGAATTAGCTAATTTCACGCGTACGCTTTCAAGTCCGACTAGAAATATGGAGGAAATACATATATTGTATCAATAAAAATGTAACTTTAATAATCTATAAATTGCATCAAGTGAACTAACTCAATAAACCGATCCAATTACAAACGATAAACAGTGTAAAAATAATCGACGAAGTAATGGTAATTATAAAATTGAAGCATCGATAATATCGGACACGTACGAAGCTAACTGTGTACTCTACCCAGGAGCTGTGGTTTGTGGCCACTGAGCTTAATTCCACCCGCACTGCCCCGCCCACCATACATTTTAATAGTTTTAATGTCCAAGAAGCTATCTTCAGTAGCCGTACGATTACCGTCGATAGCTGATAAACATAGAACGATCGAGCTTCTTCAAACGTGTTTTTTGTGGCGGCTAGTTATGAAATACTAGAAAATGAAGACGTTATAAAGTACGTGATTCATTTACGTAGAACTTTTGGGAGGTCAAAAGGACCTTGGCTCGTCTAAATTAGTTTTGTAACTAGTAGTTTAGGTGCGGGTGGTTTGTAGTTTGGGTTTTTTTAGAATCGATTTCCGTTTAGAATTTTATTCATGATTGATAAATTAGATGATAAAGATAGCTTAGAATGAGTTCGATAGAATTGTAAACGCAGCGTGTTGTGGGTTCGATCCCCACATGAAACCAAAATTAGTAAGTGATGGTCCCGAGTCTGGGTGTACTTTGTGTTTCCTAGTACGGGAGTTGTTAAAAAAACAAAAAAAAAAACTTTTAAAGGAGTCCATTTGCCTTATATTTTAATATAAGATTATAAAGCTCAAAGGCTTAATTGCTTGAACGTGCTAATCTCTGGCACTATGACTGGTAGTCAAAAAATCTTGTTGCACTTTAAAGCCTATTTACTGTAAGTAATATAACGCTACGACCCACTGTCAGCATGGAGCATAGAGCATGGCAGTAATTATATATGTGACTTAAGACGAAATTCAAATACCTTTAAAGTCTTATTTCAGAAAATAAAATAAAAAAATAGTACGAGTTGTAGTTTTAAAAAGGATATATAAAAGATAGTGGATTACTTCAGAAGAGGAGAGTGAAGAAATGAAAATATGTCTAACTCAGCCGTATTATTTTAGTTATATCTACCTTTCCGTTCGAGCCTATCCGAACAAGGTGTGAGTGTGAACAACATTAGTTAGTAATGGCGCGTGCTGCGTTCCTAGTACCAACATTATGATCACAGTATAACAATGTGATATGATGTACGCGTGGCGCGTAGGCGGCTAATCCGTTGCCGCTTATTACATCCCACAGTAGCACACCGATTGAAACCGCAACCATTGGCCCCTGATTTCTGCAGCCCCATCGATCTATAGTTTCGTTATCAAATTTTCACACGGACCCTAGCTCTCGCACCAAGATTGACTTTATTTGAGTAAGTGTAACCGCAGAACTACGCGCCGACTCACCTAACGTTCGATAACCGACGGTGTTGACTTCGGTTTACGATACATAGCCGTCTTGCTACCATTTTTCAATTGTATCTATAGTGAATTAAGGGTATTGGAGTGTGAAACAGTGAAAAGTATCGATATAATGCGATAGGTTGTCGGTCGGTAGCCAATCACTGTACCTGAGATATTGATCATCGAAATTGATCAATCATATCGAAACTCTTACCGGAAATAAGGCGCGATATAATATTACGTTGTTCTTCGAATTGAATGTTTTTGAAAATAGGTTTATACTCCATAATAACTTAGTAAAAGTGTGAAAAGTGTTTGGGGCGGTTACGTGATTCAGAAAGCTGTTAGCACAGGGGTCTCATCATGACGTCATTATAGCTAATAATCTTAATTTGTAATTTGTTATTCTGCTTTAAATTTGAATTGAAATTCAAAATGAAGATCGAATACAAGTAACTATAAGAACGATCAGGTACGGTCCTTAACTTAATGTTTTCAAATATAATATGATTCGTAGATACTGTAGGCTGTAGCAAGTACGATTTTAAACAATGCACTGGCTGTAGTGTAATTACCAGATAGCGCTGGAAGCTGTTGAAATTGATAGTATTTGACGTACAAGTGATTATATGGTGTGCGTCGCCAATAGCAGCCGTCAGTGAATGGTCCGCTACTCTGATTACTTTGGATTCAAATAGTGATAGACAAGCGAACAATGTAACACTATGTGAGTATTAGACCAGTCTTTATTATTTGAAAATACTCAGTTTTAGATTTAGGCATTTATTTGACGTATCAAAAATACAAATACCGCTACGACCCAAGGGAAACATGAGAATAACAATCAAGGTGATACTGGACGAAATTCAAATTAAATGCGAATAAAACCGCTTGAAACAGCCATTTATAAATAAAACTATAGCCCGTCTGCGCCTGGGTTAAAATATTTTCTGTGCTATTTTCTTTTTTTTCTCCAAAGTATTAGGAAACTTAAAAAAAGATGAATGAAATAGGTGAAGTCGTTCTCAAGTTATGGCGTGATCAAAAGAAAATGTACATTACGGTAACTGCTTAACTTCAGGCGGGCCGTATGCTTGCTTGCCACCGAAGTAGTATAAAAATAATTCAAGGGATTTATACTTAACTTACTTTGTAAGAAACTAAAATTATCGAATAGGTATGTATTATATATAGGTACCTTCTCACAAGAAGTAAAACGAAAAGTTTAGAACCTATTTTTTAAAGTTTATTTTTGATTCTTTCAAATTTCTACCAGTAGTGCAAAGGCATCTAGGTCATAATTATAACGATTTAAAAGTCATTATCTATGAAGTATAAAATAAATATATTATGTTAGTTCTCTGTCTACGTCTATAAGTTTTGTAGCTCTACACATCACGATGTTGTGCCGCCGACGTAATGACATTGTACCGACGCTTTTTTCTCTCGGGATCGCGTTTGATGTTATTGTTATTATTTTTCTCTCTAACCCATCTAGAGGTCGACGACATTTGGCTCTGCTAATAGAAGTAGCTGAAAGCTTTACTAAAAAGATTGAAAAGAAAAGCGGATATTGCAGTGTTAGAATGAAAACCTACTAAGTGGTAGGATGTTAGTAAGTTAATTTTCACACTATGCGGACGACATAAGACTGAAGATTAACTAACTCACATCGAGTCAGTTAGTTAGTTTTCGTTCTAACACGGCGATTATTAGCTAGCAAGTATGACTGGAGAAGGAGGTAAAAGAAAGAACCTAATAGAATATTACAGCCAAATAACTAACTACACACAAAGGTGTCACAGTTATGATTCTGTGCGTGTCTATAGGTGAGCTTGCTGGTTTGTGGAGTACCACAAGCAAACAATCCCGACTTGGAAAGGAGGTAAGGTGATCTTTACAGTGAGTCTTTACAGTGAGTCTTTACATGAGTGACCTTTACAGATAATTACAGCCAAATAATTAACAAATAAGAAATATACATATAAGTATGTTTTACCAGTTGACGGTTTTTTTATAATACCAAGCAGGGAAACAAGCATACATAATATTTATGCTCACCATCAGGCATCACTCTAGCTTATGGACGCTTGCAACACCAGAGGTATCACTCGCGCGTTGCCGACCCTTTAGACACCTTATAACTCCTTTCTTGAAGAATTTCTAAAGTTCTGCCTAATTTGGGATACGATAGCCGCGTGTGAATTGTCCCACCAAAAAAAAATATGCTTGACGCGAAACGCCCTACTTAGTTATCATGATTCTAAACTTCAAGGATTTCCGAGAACATTGCATACAAATGAAACATTTGACTAACTGATTCATATCACAATATTTCAATGTAAATACTAAAAAATCCCGAGGACCTTGACACAACAACGCTTCGAAGAAATCTCATAAGTTTACTAGTAAAACCCAATATAATGTAGGTACACGTTATTCAAGTAATGTGCCAATTTATTATGGAAATTAAAAGGGAATTTCCAATATCCTAGTGTTGTAAGTATTTTCTTGTAATGGAAACTTTTTAAACGGATCTTTAAGTTTTGCTCACGGAAATATTTATTTTTTGCTTGGGACTTTTCACTATAAAATCTAAATTCACACTAATAATATAAACTAGCTGTTGCCCGCGACCTCGTCCGCGTGTAACAATTGTGTATGTGTAATTATTATTATTATAAAATTTATTACAACTGTTTTGCCTAGTGTTTTCTAGTTTTAGTGTTGCATTTAAAAAAAAAATCATACTAGTAATTCCAGAGATTAGTGCGTTCAACCAAACAAAGTATGTATTTAGTTTTATAATATTATAGTACAAATGCGAAAGTAACTCTGTTTGTTAGTAACCCTTTTCACGATTAAATGGCTGAAAGAATCGGAACGAAATTTGGCAAGGATATAGACGGTGTCTTGAGGAAGGACATAAAGTGCTTTTTACCGCGATGACCTATATTCACGCGGGAAAAGCCGCGGGCATCAGTTAATAACAGTAAGTATCCTATAAAACCTCTATCCATAGGGTTCAACAATTACTGAATTTGCTTTGCTTTTTTCCTTAGTGTAACAATATAATATTCTAATCGTAAAATACTCGGTTTGGGAAGCTGATTTTAGTATGAACTTTTCTAAAGGTTGGTTCAAAAATTCATCTATAAATATGAATCGTTGCATGGGGTCTAAGATCGCAAAAAAGATAAGCGACTTTTCGATAAACTTCATACTAAATTCAATAGCAATGTCTCTTTGCACCTATGTAAATAAATAGAGACATTGTATTTACCATGGCTTTCACTTTTAAGGAAAACTGCAAATAAAAAGTAAGTAACCAACCCAATGATTATCAAGTGTGAATCAATAAACGAAAGTGGAGAGACTGTGTGTGGTACACGATGTAGAACTGTTGCTATGTGTGTGTTGAGCGCCATTTGTTTCATGCAAGTTTTGCAAGACTTTTATGACATTTATTATTTTTCTTGGAGCCTTGCCTTGCTTTGTTACACTTGTATCGTGTAAATTACACTTTACATTAATTGATTTTAAATAAATAAAATATACTTACTTAAAAAAATCTTCTTGCACAAATAATGCAACTTCAAAAAAAACGCAAATACAAAGGTTGTCTTGGGAGATCGCTCTTAGCGATATGACCGCCCATTGTCACTACCTGTACTTAATTTGTTTTTTTTTGTATTGTTTTATCTGGTGTGCAGTAAAGAATATTCTATCTATCAACAAGAAAGAAAACATAGTTTAATCAAATATTTTTTTTGCTAAAAAATCGCTGTGCAATATTTTTTTTCTATAATTACTTTATTTATTTATTATTTATAGAAAATAAAAGTCAACCATTAAAAAAAACTAGTGATGATACTATATTATACTCGAATATCACGCCTTTTTATAATATAACGGCATAATTATTTACTAACTTTTATTTAAACTTTTTGCTGCACGTCAATGTCTGTTGACCAAAATTGCATAACAACACTACTACACTAATGCATTTCCAATAACTGGAGCATAGTTTAGGGTACGCACGGAGCTTGCAAGGTGTTCCATCAGTGTACATAATTGGCTTCTTCCGATTGTAGCCCCCTGCCCCGCGTGCCGCCTACGTCATCACAGGCGACCGCATTGTTTGTCGGCTTGCCTGATCGACAGCCTGTTTATAATATGAGTGGCTTGTTGCTGATGCTGGCGAGTTTAGAGTTAGACTTAGGATTTATATATAAACAGGTAGTCTATATTTTTTTAACTTACTGACAGATAAGGCACAGCTTAAACTGGTAGTTTTAGAAGTAGAAATTTTGCATAGAGGATCCTTATATAACGACGAGAAGAATTGGCAAGAAACTCCGGCCACTCTTTTTTCTCTGTCGATTAAAAAGAGTGGCCTGAGTTTCTGGCCAATTCTTCTCGAGATCCTACCCTAGTCATCGAGTTGACCGTAGGACACAAAAATTGTGACGTTTATAAGTATGTATTTACTTAATATAAATGAGTTTGACAAACAAAGGATTTTTGAAAATTCGTACCTTAAAAGGGTTGGTTTATGGTTAAACCATTTTTTTACCCATTTAGGAAGCGCAAACTCGTAGTGCAATCAATCAATTTATTTATTCATTACATTTTGGGTATTTCATCATGTTATGTTTACAAAATGTTGCTTAATAAGTATCACCAAAATCTACCAGCGAAGGCATATAAATATTTCAGAGTTGTTGTTTTGTAAGTTAAATTGCAGCTCTATTATCATGATTTTTCATACCTATTTACTCGAAAGGTTATTAGGTAGGTAGGTGAGGTATATTAGGTAAGTAATAGTAGACACCAACCTATCATAGAGTGGTACTATTTAGCCATACGAATCTGAGGATAGAACCCGAGACCTTCATAAAACAACTGCGCTTCCAAGAATTACTTAAACAGTGTAGTCCACGATTCTAAAGCTGTCGAACGGAACAATATTGTAGTTAAATAAATCGGTCGATACTGCATCCGTAATCATCAATTTCCTGTCTTAGATACCTTCGTAATACCAGTACGATTACCCGTTGATTCACGGCTGTAATTTAATGACATTTACGTGGTTTCCAATATATATTTTCCTACTATTGTCAATTTCAGAACATAGTTTCTTCCATTCATAGAATGCTATACGATTTTAAATGAAAGATATTTTAAATATAACTTATAGGTGACATTCTCTTTCCAAAAAGAAAAATATCCTTGCAGCATATGAATTTCAGTTTTAAAATTTATTGTATTTTCATTCTACCATTTCCATCGTTGAAGAACTCAGCGTCAAGAAACTCACATGTTCTAGTACATTTAAAATAAAAATAAAATTTTAAAGGGATATCTGATTAACTTTTACGTATTGCGCTTGTTATTAAGACATTTTAACTGTCTGATAGAGGATAGAAGACCCATAAAAATATGGATGCCTGCAACACCAGATGTATTATTTGCGCGTTGCTGATCCAAAAAAAAAGCAGGGTTTTGTGATGGAATATCTCTGGGCTAGAACAACATTTCGTTAAAATGCATCCGAAACCGAAGCGTACATATATGGTATATAGCACACTACTAGTGTTACTTAAATGTTGATGTAATTCAAGTTATATTTAGTCAGCAACAAGCATTAGAGTTGACATGGACTGTCGGCACCGGCTAATAACGTGCGTAATGGAGGCTCGTCATTAGGCGGCGCGCGCGCAGATTGCCGCGCAGCGCTGATGAAACCCGCTGGGATTGCCTTGTAAACGCCTCAGAGCTTACGTGTCTTCGTAATATTTAGACGTGACGTTTCGTTTTGTGTGTTTTTTTTTGGACCTCCACCTTACAAAAGACCACAGCCAAATAACTACACACAGCGGTGAAGTTGTGTTCCTGTGTATGAGCATGATGTGGTCTCAAGCGCTCATTTAGGGATACGTTTTGAAAGAAACGTTTTCCTTTCCCAGGGATACTCCATCTTAAAGCCCTGGTGTAAAAAAATGGGTTGGTAACACGTATTCGCAATTGATAAGTGTATATAGGCTACGGTAACTGCTTAATATCAGGCGGGCATTGCTAAAGTTCATGAGCGATGATTACCAGTGTCGTGGGGTTTTGATTCTCTTACAGAATTGCAGACTGTATTAGCTAATTGGTTTTAACCGCAACTAATGCGTAACGGTGCTGAACAATTAATATAATGCAGGTTTTGTTCCTTTACTGTATTGACATCCGTGAAAACAGAAATCAATTTGTGGTTTAAGGAAATTCTTGAATAATTGCAGTAGTAAATTGTAATCGTCACGCGTTTCATCGCATGCTTTTTTAACGTACAGTTTCGGGTGCAATTATTCATAAATTGAACATCAATTTACAGAATTTTAATCATTATCGTATTTGTGGAACAAAAGGATAAACGGTTTAGACTTGAAAAAGTCACTTCGGTACCTACTATATTTTTTGTTAATTTTATGTGCCGGGTCTATTAGATATGGTAGTGCATGAAGCTCGTCGGCAAATAAGGCGGCAGTCAGTTAGAGGTTCGTGATTCTGAGTGCTGCTGTAATGAGCACGGATATTAATAAATTTAACGCAGACTCCGGGACACTTTACAGTTATTTAGGGCATAATTACGTCAAGAAAATTAGCTATCTGTCTGCCTGTTGTTTAGATGATTTACAGGCGAATGGAAAACACGGGTGCTTATTACCTCACAGGTACTAACTGTAGAAGGTTAACAGCTTCTTTTAGCACGGTGAAAGTACGTAAGAATGTGAACAAGTGGACAAAATATAGTGCGTCACTCGTCGAATTTCCGTCTGTGTATTATATTGTTACTTTATTATATCTTTTACGGTGAAAGACTTTTCGTAAATCCTACTAATATTATAAACGCGAAAGTTTGTACGAATGGATGGATGGATGTTTGTTACTCTTTCACGTAAAAACTACTGAACGGATCTGGATGAAATTTGGGACAGAGATAGATTATGGTCTGGAACTCTGGAATAACACATAGGCTTTTTATAGCGATAACCGACATCCACGCGGGCGGAGCCGCGGGCAACAGCTAGTCATCTATACTCGTACTAGTATAGTAGATGGAGATATGAATGTTTGTTCCTGCTAAGGTCTAGATAATATCTGACACAGAGATAGAATATACTCTATGGAAAAGCACATAGGCACCATTACCCTGAAAAAAAAACACTGCTCCCATGGTTTTAAGCCGCGGGTAGAAACTAGAACGTAATAATATGAAAGCTTAGCTCAAAATAATATGAGAACATAATTATTTTGCATATTCGGTAGCAAATTTGAATGTGAAATCGGATTAAACAGTTTGAGTATTTTTTTATAATACACAGTTTTGAGGTTGATTATATTTATTAATTAAATATTATCAACGGTGTGGTTAATAATATATACGAAGCATACGGGTAAGTACCTACCTACAAATTATTATTATATTGATTTGTTTGTGAGTATATTTGTCAAAATGATTTAAAAATGGTGACCAATTTTACCTTGACGACAAGCAAGTGAATTAATTTGACAGTTTAAATTTCCTTCTAATTCCAATTTAAAAATAATCGTAGTAATTATTTCGTATCGTAAATTTTTTTAAATATTTTTGGTAAAAATTAATTTGAGTTATCTGTAAACGAAACTAAAAATAAGTTGATTTGATCCTCTCTTATTCTAAAGTATGTTCAGGTAGATTTTAAGTCAAACTAGATAAGGCTAAGAGTTAAGATAATACGTGACTACCACCTGACCGCCGCACTCAGAGGTATAAAATACCTATATTTTAAAATGGCAAAAGAAGACAAATACCAGTTGTACATTTTTAATCTTGCGCTAATGTACACAAGATGCAAATTGCCGAAATCGTGTATCTCGTCTTACGTCTTTTTTACATTAAGAGTGCGTTAAGTGAATAAACAAAACTTCCCCAGATATTCTATTTGGTTGACAGGAAGTAGTGGCATACCGTAATCTATTGGTTTATAACGTTTAAGGAAAAATGACATTTATTACCTTAACCAGATGCTTTTGGTCGTGTAACAAACCGCACCTCTAAGATTGTGACATTTCAGCAATACTTAATTAAGATTAAGTAAGTTTTGATAGAGTTAAGTATAGTATGCACGAGACTGAGTCACTTGCAAACCGAAAACAGATAGCTGAAGAGACTATCCATAGGTACAAATATAGGAAAGCGGGATGGAGTATAGTTTTATTTCAAGCAATAGTATAACATCACAATATTATTGTCACAGTAAGAAATATTGTCAATATTATTGCACATGCACGGTGTTTGTGTTCATTAAAAATAATAAAGATTAGAATTATGTTAAACGTTTGTAGGTAAGTACCTACTTATTTGTTCTTAAGTTGAATAACTTAAGAACAAATAAATACCTATAAACGTTTTTTAAACAAAGTAGAACTGCATTTAGAAAGATTATATACGAAAATTAAAAACTCACAGAATGTGATTTTACGACGCCATCTTATTCATACCGTTTTCAACCATTATTAAAGTATGACTTTGAATAGGTCTAGCCATAAACTACAATATTTTAGTCAGTTTTTTATAAATATAATATTGAACTTACCTCCAGTGGGTAGGTTGGCGTTAGTCTTGTACTCCCGCTCCTCGTGCGACAGAGACCTGATACTCCTCACAGAGGAGCTCTTGTACTCGATGTCGCGGAGCGCTAGTGACGCACTCTCGCACATTAGTGACCGTGGTATACCAAACGATCGGATTTGGTGAGTTGATACATTTGTACCTGTGATTAAAATAGAGTTTATTAGTTAATAATATATTAGTCACTAACAAATAGACGAAGTGAGGGAAACAAATAGAAGTACGGGAAAAACAGTTAAAAGGGAACGTCTCAGCATTAAATTATATCAACATTTCGCCTGACCACTAAAATGAATGAATCCAATTGTCTTAAATAGCATCAAAAATTAATACAAAACACGCTTCTAAAAGGTATCTAATTAGGCGAGTTTAAAAACCTATTTGTAGTATTATGGTAAAAAATGGATCAGTAATTTACCTAAGTAATTTAATTTAAAACTTATAAACAAAAAATTGTTTCCGGCGTTCAATAGTCAATTAAATTGCAATGTGTCAATCACCTTGTTACATAAATAGGTGGTCGTTTTTAATCTGTGGGTCTCAAAATTAGCGGACCTTCTGTCGGTTCTTACAATAGTACCCTTGAAAAGGGACCGCCTCAATTTTGGGACCTTGTTATGTTTGAAAAAAAATAAAGATAATTAGTTTATGAGTTTACACAATACAACTTTTATGTGGAGAAGACCACGCAAACAATGCATTCGGTTAATTATTTGTTGTAATAAATTTGAAGGGAGGAGAAATATAAAGTTTAAATGTATCGATATTAGGTGCTTAGAGAATAGTGTTGGAGTAAGCAGAAACTATTTTAATTAAATAAAATATTAAAAAAAAAAAAAAAAAATAACAAATAAATGATGGAGGACAAATATGTGCGCTATGTCCTGGTTCTGCGAGAATACCAGCATTGTGGTCCAGGCCACAACATTAGAGCTGACGCAGGGGCCTTATTTGCTTTCTTGTTATTAAATGTAGTAATTATAAGTTTTATTTAATGTAAGAGCATTTTTTTTTCTATCTTTCTTCTTTCTATGTTACGTAAACTTGTAGTCATATTTCATTTAATCTAATATCAGTTAAAATCTTAGAAATTATAACTTAGAATATCATTGACCTTTTATTAAAATGAGAAAACACAATTTATCTAAAAAAACAAAAGAAATACCAAACCCACAGAGCGTGACACAAATTATTTTCCGATTGCAATTATGTAAATATCAGAAGCAATTCCGTACAAATAAATTGCATTTTATCGTTAGTCGATAGTCCATGTAATGTTGGGTACAACGCAATTAGCGAGGGTCAACTGCGAAGCGGCTTACGCCGGCCCACCTACAAATTAAGTCTATTAACTCAAACTTTTAAGTCCCCTAGCACACGATATCTTCCTTTCTTGCTCCGCTGAGTTTCAGGCTTATTCGCTAAGTACTGACCTTTTGTTGGCCACTCTTTGCTTTGTTTGATATATTATTATTCTCTGTTGTAAATGGGATTTTTGAAACTTGATAAAGATCTGATGTTAATGAACTGGGGAATGTGTTTTGATTTATGTCGTTTGTGTACTTCTACCCTTACCTACATGATTTCATAAATTTCAAGAAATTCTTATATACATATCAGGATAATGCAGAATTACATTGAAATTTGGTAGAGACAGATGAAGCGTGTTTAAAGGCGCGGCCGCTGATTTCGATTGATCGAAGTATTATAAAAGTTTAAGCCACGCTGTCCTATTTATGAATAAAAGATTTTTTGAACAAAGTACACCAAAAATCTGACTAAGATTTCGGGCAGCCGACTATCATCTGCTCAGATCAGAATGCTGTGAAATCCTTGGGGGAGTCCTATATCTAACAGTGGACGTCTTCCAGCTGAGAGATGGAAAGTTTGGATATTTTTTGGTTAATCACGCTACTTCATGGATTTTAATGATAGTCGACAGGGTTGTACCTAATATACCTATAAAGGACATAGTTTTAAATTTTATTCATAAAAACGATATCCAAGGATAAGAAGCGGCAGACAAAAGCTAGTATTAAAATAAATGTCCCTGAGTACGAGTAGGTAGAGAGAGCGCCATAACGCGTCATGCCGGCTGCAGACACAAAGCTCCTTACTCACAGTTGCACAGTGCGTGAGTGCAACTTATTACTGATATAATTTCACTATTGTTTGCCGCCGGCTTCAATCCATATGGCGTAACGTGTTTTTTTTGCCAGCCAATTTCGTCGATAGTCGAAGTTTCCAACCTCCTTTTGAGACTCCTTGGTTATGCGTGACTGACAGCAGGAAGACGATGTTTTATGATATTAATTAGTTTAAGTTTATTGTAGGGTGAATAGTGGATATTAAATGAAAGTTAAATCGCACTGTTCTTTAAGAAAAACGTTTTTTTAGTTCGTGTCTAGACGCTCAAGGTATTTCTGGAGAAACTCTTTCAAATCTCTTGGAAATCATTGCATTACATTTTTTCTTACATTTGAATTGTTAAGACCTTTACCGTGAACTTATCTTTGTAGTTGGTCACATTGATCAGAAAGTGAAGGATTGGCAAATTATATTTAGCAGACTTTTTGGAGAATTAGTTACAAACAGAACTTGCATAGTAATCATGGCACGAAGCTATTAAGATCAAACCTAGACACTTTGAGATATTATATGATAATATCTTGGGATTAATCGTATCCTATTATCTATTGAAATTACAAATGTGTAAATTTGAGAGGATATTCGAATGTTTGTCGCTTTTCCACGTAAAAATTATTCAACGAATTCTAATGAAGAATGTTAAGAGATATAGCTACTAGTGAAATAGTATATAGGCTGAATTTTATTTGATGAACTGAGTACAAAACCGAATCCAAATCCCGCAGTTCATTTTAACTTAATTGGAAAAAAAAAATCGAAACACTACTGAGCCTCTAGACAAATGGCATAAGCGATAGTCGAATCGAAAAGTCAAAAAATAAAATGTATGGGATTTGACGTAAGTATACGATATAATGTCGTAAACTTACGTCAAATCCCATACATTTGCTTATGCCATTTGTCTAGAGGCTCAGTAGTGTTTCGATTTTTTTGGGCTCTGAAAAGATAAATGTCCGGAATGTAGTTTAAACAATTTACACTTTAGGTACACTTTAAACAATTTTAATTTAACAATCTCTAACAATCTTACCACAGACTACAATCGACCATAACCTTTAAATTTGTATAAATTTCATACTAAACAATGAAGTAGGTACGATAACAACACACGGTCGTGTTATCACCACGAGTCTCGTGGGAAGAAATGTACTTATCTACGAATTGTCATATCTCGGTCAACCGTCGCATCGTCCATATGAAAATTACGATAATAATAGAACGGTTCAAATAATATTATATATTTTAATTGTTTACGTTCCCAGTGCGGTTTGCGTCCCGCTACGTCGAAATAACAAATTGGGCTCACGACATGCCCGATCGAATTATGTTTTCATATTAGTTTTTTAATTAATTGGTAAGTTGGTAATTTCGTATTTCGTTGTACAAATATTGTTTGTAATTAATAATTTATATTTTGTTTGCTTGTGGAAATATAACTAAAATGTGGTTGAAACATTGGTGTTTGATATAAAAATATGAAAGTAGCGATATTTAATTGGCTAATGAATGGATATTTTTTCTAAAATCCAAAATGAATTCAAATTTATATAGTTAAAACAATCTGTGTGTAGGGTACTTATAATGGGCGATAGTCCTTTCGTTAAAAATGTAACTCCACATGTGAAAAAAAAAATTGCAGAATAGATAATAAATTGCGCGTATAAGCGAGGTAGGGCATCGTACTAGCGAGCAAGCCCGACTGGGAGAGGACCTCCACCTTACAGACGACCACAGCCTAATAACAACACACAGTGTGTAGCTGTGTTCCTGTGTGTGAGTGCAGGTAACTATTTAATAATCTGTGGTGCAGGTCTCCAGCGCTCATTTAGGGAAGCGTTTTGAAAGAAACGTATTCCTATCTCAGGGATAGTCCCATTATAAAGCCCTGGTGTAAAAAATAGGCAACATGCAAGTGATACTTCTGGTATTGCAAGCGTCCATATGCTACCGTAACTGCTTAACATTATGCGGGGCCGTTTGTACCTAAGTGGTATAAAAAAAGTATATCATTTTTTTATTCCAATATTTCATTTAAATAATTCATTTTAAAAAAACAATTGCCAACTGGTGGCAAATGAAAATCTATATCTAAATTTTTTGTTATTCTAATACAATTTCTGCTCATTTTTTGGGTTTCTTTTCTTAGTTATCAAACGGTTTACAACTTCTAAACCAAAAACACTAACAATTATAAAGATCATATAACTTCAAGTATATACTATACTTCTTTATCTTGACTCTAATTATGTAGTTTCGGCTACCGTTGTGATTGCGGTAAAGTCCTGCCATGATTGGTCATTACAGTGGTTTTGGTCGAGATTCATGTTCTGTTGCGGATTATAATACGGTTGTGATAACTTTACATGTATCATTAATTAACTTTAAAATAAACATATAAATACCTATATCTGTATACATACCTATATAAAAATTAGTCCGTATTTCCCTTGGTCACGCCATAACTTGAGAACGACTTCGCCGATTTCATTCATCTTTTTTTTTCAAGTTTTCTAATACTTTGTTGAAGGTAGGGTTTCAATTAAAGATTGAAAATCTAACGCTAAAAGGACGCCATGATACGGTTTCTGCCCCTCTAGACAAGTGGCATAAACGGTCGTCGACGGTAATCGAATATTTTATTCTATTTCTATTCTATTCGATTCGACTACCGTTTATGCCACGTGTCTAATGGGGCTGGTTTACGAGCTCTGTAGTGTTCCGGACCAGGTACTCTTAGGGTAATTCTCGTCCAACTCTTACTTAGCAGTTGATACATTATTTGCCGATACAAAGAAAAAAAATGCACCTATTACTCAATTTCCATTCAGAGCTACAATACCATAAAACTCAGGGCACCGTTCAGTTTATTAGATAGGTTTTCTAAAGAGGTAGAGAAATGTCTCAGTGAGTTTAGAAGTATTAAAATAAATAAATACTTACTAGTTTTGGAGCGGGGCTCTCGGGGTCCATCGACGGTGACTTTGATGGCTTTTTGGTACGTTGCTACTTGAGGTGGAGTTGTTGATATAGTTATCGTTAACGAGAAGCTTTTCCCTGAAACAAAGACATTACCTTTATTACACTTACGTATGAAATGAATGTATTACATAACATATTTCAGTCGAACAGTTTTTTGACCGAAAGCACTTTTAGTACAAAGTTTTACTGTAGTTAGACTTTACTAGATTTATGGTTACCATCACAGTAACATATATATGTTTTAATGTTACCGGCTCGTCCTACTTTCGCTCAGGTGGATATTTATTTACTTTTCATAGGATTTTTTTAAAAGTTATTGAGTCTATCTATTACAATCATACAAGAAATAACATCAGTAAAAAAGCGATGTAAGATTAAGAATTGCCAATTATTGGTTACTAGCGGCCCGCCCCGATTTAAACTATTTTCAGCGCAACATTCTTTTTTTTACATAAGAACCTTCTCCTGACAATAACAAACACAACAAAAAATGAATTACTGATATCGGTTCTGCCGTTCACGCGTGATGCCGTGACAAAGGGAAATAGGGATTCATTTTTATATATAAAGATTTTACCCATTTAATCAATCAGCCTATTTCAGAAATAGGCTTATTGATTGAATACACCCAGTCCTCCAACTTTCGCATCCAGTCTACCCCAGCTACCTTCTTAAGGTCATCTATCTGGCTGTGGGAAGTCCAACTTTACGTTTACCAAGTCGCGGTTTCCACTTCAGGACTCGCTTGCTCCAGCGACCACCGACAAGATATTATATTTTCGGACATATAAGCGCGCCCAACCTTATACATTTTTTTGCATTAAGGTTGCTATATGTATATATATTTTATACTACCAAGGTGGCAAACAACCATACGGCCCGCCTGATGGTAAGCAGTTACCGTAGCCTATGGACGTTAGCAACACCAGGGGTGTCACTCACGCGTTGCCGACCCTTTAAAAACCTTATAACTCCTTTCTTGAAGAACCCCATGCTATAGTCTCTTGGGAGAACCTCGGCAGGGAGCTCATTCCACAACCTTATATATGTATATATATATGTTACGGTAATATACACAAATAAACTCTTACAGACTACATTATCAACATTATAATAACCTAAATCACATCACCTACACAATAATCCTTCTGCGCTACGTTCAATCATATTAATCAACTTATTAGCCTCTATACTAGATAATTATGTGCGGATTCAAGCGTAACAGCGTATGTGTGTGTATGTATGTGTTCTAGTGTGGGAACGCACCCTAACTACTACGGACCGTGTATGGGTGGAAAATAGCGAGCTTTTTGGGCGTCCGATTTGCGGTTGCCAGTAATGAATGCACCGATAAATACCGAATAAAATTACAGTTAAAATGAGTGGATTAACATGTCTAATGCAGATAATTCGTATGTAGAGCACTCCATTTCGAATAAATGACTGATTCCAACGTGTTATGTGTTCGAGATTAGCTACGTGTTTTGTTCTTTGTATTGAGTTTTTTGATTATTGCTTTGGCGCTGTACTATGACTAACTTGTAACAATCCATTTAATAATTTTAGATCTGAATTTGAAATTCGTAAGTTGTCAACAAAATTATCAGGAAGTTTAAATTAATATCGAAAATAAATCGCTATAAGGGCAAATTGGTAGGACTCTGAAGAGGCTTATCAGAGAGGTTTATTATAATTATCACTGGCCTAATACATACAGTATAAAAATAACATTTTATTCGACTTTGAAACTTGTTTAAACTTGTGCTATATAACAGGAAATCTATTTTTAACTTATCAAACAGATATCCATGCTGCTCGTGCATTTTAATTAATCTATATAAACAAAAAATAATGTTACATGTACCTATGAAGGAGCATCACACACATCACATAAAAAAACTTTTTTACATGCATTTTTTGACAAAATAACCGAATAACGTTAAAATTTTAAGCTATAAAGAATAACGGTTGAATTTCGACAACTTAGCGACCATTAATAAATTCATTACTTATTGTAATTGTTGTTAATATTTAATATTTGGAAGCGATTTTGAATAGTTTATAAAACAATTATCGATTATAATGATTTCATTGTGTCAATTCCCACGGTGACACGTTCCATTTTTTTCATCAGTCATTTAATTATTTTAGGTTTTTAAAATTTAAATGAGAATAAAATACAAAATATGTTTTAAAAATATATAGTAAAACGATATTTTATACATTCATTAATTCGGGTTCATTTTATGTATTTCCTATTTTTATTTCTTTCGAAAAATAAGATGCGTGAAATGGATCTCATCAAACGTCACCTTACCCATGCTATGTGAAAAAGATTATAGTTTATGGAGTCTTAAGTAATTATTACAAGTATTCATTTTTATTATATATTTTTATGAATCATTGAGAATAAAATATAATGATTTAGATAATTCTGTAAAGTAATTCTTTACTTGTTTCGATAAAATACTAAATAATATGCAATAGCTTTACCGCGGCAGTCCCCGAGTGCCACACGTCTTTTTTTCATCATTATGTTCATAATTGTCACGCAAGGTGTCTATTTAAAAAAAAATACTAGGTTAGTTCTGTTTGCACGTTTCAATTGTCTTATTGTCTAAATACATATAATATATTATGAAGGGACCTATCTGCATCGAATGCATGCAAGTTTCATCATTAAAGGTGTTACAACAGTTAGGAGGTAAAGTAAAAATATTATTGTTTTAGATTTTGCCCACGGTTCCGCTGGTGTAGATGTCGGTTATCGCGATCAAAAGTACCAAAATATATCCATTTGCGGAAACCATCTGTCTTGCCAAATTTCATTATGACAGTTTAAGCCGTTTAGTTGTGAAGGCAACAGCCGACAGAGATGCAGACAGGTTTATAATAGTAGGGATTATTAAACCATATTACAAAGAAACATCCAACATTTTAACAAAATTTTGATTTTAATAACTTATTTTTGCGAAGTAAAGCTTTGCATCTCAATACGGAAACAAATCATCATAAAACATTGCCGCTAAGCTTAAAAGGCGTGTATTGAACGAGGTGAAATATTGCTTCTAAAGTTGCTATTAAACTTAATGGATTCCACATGATCACTCATCAACAGTTTAGGACCTAACACAATACGAGCCGGGTCATAAAACATAACATTGTATTGCAACGACCATCTCCAGAAGGTGTTGAGAGAGGTGCGCGAAATATTCAATTATTGGGCGCGGGCGCAGGTGGGCCGCAGGGGTGCAGGGAGGGAAATGGCCGCCATCTTGATTTACGATCGAACGTAAATTCTGAGTGACATTTGTGAGTGAAGACGACTCGCAAACCGTCGCCACTTATGTACACGACTATGACACGATTTTCTTGAAAACATTCTGTGGTTACTTTTACACTACTTTACGAGTATAGCGAGCTCACAGCAAGTTTCCTTTTAGAACGGCAATGATTTGTAAACAACAGTTTTTGCCGTTTCAGTTCTCGTATCCGATTCGTTGTCAGTATTGTATGGAACGCCCAATGTGCATAAATATAAAATGTTATGTGCTCGTCGGGTCATGTGAACTGACGTCCTGTCAAAGCTCTCACATCTTTCAGGAATTGAAGACACGGTGAAGAGTTATTTGCCTCTACATTATATTTCCGTATTATCTGATTGTAACATACTGATTTATTTTACAATAATAGTTCCTCCCAAAGAAATTTATAACATGACTTAAATCCTGATTTCCCTACCACATATAAGCCAAGTTTGAGATTCCCCTGGCTTGAGTTGTTTGGCTTATTTTGATTCAGCTACTACCACGAACTCGAAATCTATTCACATAACTAATTCGTTTCTAATTAGTCGTTAAATAGAAGAATTAGATGTTCCTTTTAAATGATAGAAGGGGGTATAGATAACTGTGCTCGGTGCGAATATACAAAGATTCGTTGTATAATAAATTAGTCAATATAATAAATTAGTTAGACTGCCTCGGTGGTCCAGTGGGTGCAGTATGCGCCTGCTGTGCACGAGGTTGTGGGTTCGATTCCCACACAGGAACAAAACTTTGTGTGACCCACAAAGAGTTGTTCTGAGTCTGGGTGTAATTTGTGTCCGTTAATTGTATGTTTGTAAAGTCCCCCGCGACACAGAGCTTGTTCTCTAGTGCGGGAGTTGTCTTTTAAAACACAAAAACAGTCTGTGCTACTATACCAGAATTAGTCAGTGCTTCTGTAAAGAAAACAAAAATAATTCATTTTCAGAATGATAATTGACAGTTTACAGTCGCGATCATACTATTTATTAATGAATGAACATCATAGCCCCGGCTGTCTTTGCATCGCTTTAAGTCGTTTAAGAAGTTAAGATAAATTTACCTTATTAGAAGAACCGACAAATTCGGGCATTTTGCTCCTAATCGAAATACTGGGTTGGCCAAATAAGGATGCTTTTTTGCCGAAACGATACTTACGATCGCGATTCATGAAAATTTGATAATCAGGTTAAGTACCCGTTTCTTCTATGATATACATATGGCTGTATTGATTATATTCGTTGCCCAACAAAGTAAGAAAACTCCAAATAAAAAAGTACATTTAGACGAAGATGTAGCCGTAGCGCGATGATGACCACACAAAATGATTTGGTCACACTCTGGTCACGGCGTTTACGTGCGTCGGTCACACAGCCCGTTCCTAATTATGTGTTCAATTTGATGACAAGTACTCTCTCTTTCGACATAACGCATTACGATCAAATTACTGTTGAAGCAATACCAAAAAATGTGTTTAGGTATTTGAAAAAGTTCATTAGGTGGTGGTAATTGCATTTAGTTGTGTAAGGTCAATTATATCTTAAGACTTGTTTTGTGAACTTGTTAGAAATTCTTTTTATTATGATTAATAACGATTTAAGACACAGCTTAGAAATAAAAAGAGAGGTCAGGATTCATACAAAGACTGAACAAGAACCTACACCTTGCAGAAGACAGCCAAATAACTACACACTGTGTTGTGTAGTTATGATTGTGTTTGTTTGATGACGACGTGTTAAAAACGTAAGTCGTTCGAGCGAAAAAGAGGGACGGATATAGCGTATATAGCTCCGTCTCTCTTTCTCGCTTTGAGTCTAGTGTTCATTTAAGTGATACTATTTGTCCTAATCCCAGAATAACCCGTATGTCTGCTTGCCTCCTCAGTAGTATAATAAATCCCATACCCCAAAACTCTGATCTCTAAATTACAAGATATATGTAGAGTTGACAACGCGCATGTATTGTTCCTGGTATTGCAAGCGTACGACTACGGTAACTCGTTACCACAAGGCGGGCTGTAAAATTGTTTGTCACCGAGTTAATATAAAAAAAACTCTCCTTTCTTATATAGAGTTCTGTATATGTATCCTGTCGAAACAGGATATGTCCAATAAGAATTGTAATGATACACAAAATCAAATCATACGACAAAAATAATACAAAATATTGAGTCGCGCTACCAAACCAGTTTGTGGCTGTACTCTAATCACATCATATTATCGAATGCACTGTTTTGATGATCCCGTCACAACTAATGGTAGTTCACACACGATGGTGTAGTGTTACATGTATTAATAGCTGCTGGTATGTAATGAAGTTTGTGTTTGTAACCGTCCTTATATCTAAGTGAATGAGTTTTAATAATAGAGGCCACACCATGAAGTCTTTATGGCCATTAATTTTTAATTTTAATTAGCATGCACTATTTCCTTTAGCTGCATCAAATAAATTATTCTTTCTTTTCGTTCTTAATTTGAATTTCTTACAATGACAACCCTAGTTATAAAAATGACATTTACGAATTACAAATTTAATTTGAATTTATATCGATTTAGGTACGTATAATACGGCACCAGGCTTTAAAGTAAAATGAGGCAGCTCAAAGAAGGACCTTTACTTTCCAAATAACCACAGACAAATATCTAAACACAGTATATAGTTGTGTTCTTGGGCGTATTCATTGGTCACCAGTGATAATAATTCAGGAATGCGAAAACGATTTTCTTATTCCAGGGATACGCCACAAAAACCTGGTTAACCCGGCAGCGGTCGCTACCGGGTAAAAAATACCACAGACATATGAAATTCCGTCATAACTTTTTACTTATGTACTTACAGACACTGTCTTTCTCAGTAGCGAGAAGTTTAAGAGAGGTAGGGCACCATACTAGCGAGCAAGCCCGACTGGGGAAGGACCTCCACCTTACAGAAGACCACAGCCAAATGACTACACACAGCGGTGTAGTTGTGTTCCTGTGTGTGAGTAAGGTCTCCAGCGCTCATTTAGGAATGCGTTTTGAAAGATACGTATTCCTATCCCAGGGTTACTTCCATCTTAAAGCCCTGGTGTAAAAAAATGGGTTGGCAACACGCAAGTGATACCTCTGGTAATGCAAGCGTCTATAGGCTACGGATACTGCTTAACATCAGGTGGGCCGTATGCTTGTTTGCCACCCAAGTAGTATAAAAAAAAAAAAAAAAAAAAAAAAAAAAAGTAGCTTCCTAGAGGTAAATGACGAACGCGCTCCCCGCGTACCCTTCAGTTAGCGCCGCGCGCTTGGATCATACGGACGTGTAAAGTGAGTATGGGCATTTTTTACCCAGTAGCGACTGTTTATGTACTAAATATATATAAATACTTTTTTTTTTCAGGTGATTATAATAGATAGCAAATTAAAAAAAGAGCTGCTATTATTAATTTACCATCTTTTATAAAGGCTAAAATACAATTTATGCTTGGTGGTGACCATGAAGAGCAAAGTGAACAACCACGTCCATCCGGATCAAGGGCCAACATAAGTTCTTCTCGTTGTTCGGTATGTCCGTGGAAAAAAGACAGAAAAACCAAGACAGAATGCCAGATATGTTTTAAAAAGATATGTCGTGAGCATACTGTACCTATATGTGATGCATGTTACAAAAAAAATAAGTCTGTGTAAAACATATTATGATTTATAAAAGTATATTGATTACAAAGTTCCTAACGAATAAGTGCCTTATAATATCTTTAGTTCAATGAGTCTTTTATGCAAGAAGTTAATAAGAAATGTTGATTGTTTTTATGTTTTTATGATGAATATACTATATTCTTTTGTAATTGATCTCAATTTACTAATAATTAAGAGAACAAACCTACTTTTGTTATAAATTTATTTGATATAAGAAAAAAAAAACTGTTTTTTCTATCTGAAGTTAATTTGCATGTTTTGAGTCTAAATAAATATAAACTAAAATATTTACCATGTTTTTATTTCGTTTATATTACCTACATTCCCTATTTCCTATCATTTTTTAAATTATATATACCTAGACTATAATAATGACATATATATACTGTGGTATTTTTTACCCGGTAGCGACAGTCTGTGTTCTAAATAATGGCGCGCCTCCGGCCGGGTTAATATAAAACACAAGTTATAGATACAAAAGTTTAGTAAATGTCCCAGGTATGGTAAGCATCCATAGGCTACAAATACGAAAATGTATGCTTGTTTGCCATCTACGCGTTGTGTATAAAAAAATGTACTTTCAACAAATCTCCATTTGAAAGCCCAGCATTTCCCCAAGAATCCCTTAAAAACCCAACGATTGCAAGCATCTGTGTATTTTAAGAGAGGTAGGGCACCTACTAGCGAGCTCACCGGACTGGGGAAGAACCTCCACCTTACAGAAGACCGCAGCCAAATAACTACACACATCGGTGTAGTTGTGTTCCTGTGTGTAAGTACAGGTCTCCAGCGCTCATTCAAAAGGGTTGGCAACACGCTAGTGATATCTCTAGTAATGCAAGCGTCCATAGGCTATAAAAAAAAAACCATCGATTATGGTCAAAGTTTTGTAGGATGATAGTAGACTGTACCTATTATAGTACATAACAATTGTTTTACATTTTTTATTAAAAGTGGGCTTGTTTGTCAACGTTTTCAATCAAATGGTTTTCCCACTAATGTATCAATCGTACTTCGACGTACAAAAGCGGTTTTTCCTATTATTATATATATTGTTTAATTGTTGTTTTAATTTAATTATTTAATGTAATTGTAAAATTTGGTATATATTTTCTGATTCGGATTAATATAAAACTGCTCACTATTATGTCCGTGCTAAGGTTGCCTGTAAGAAATTGAATAAATAATTATAACTGATACTTTAGTCTTAACTGAGGCATTATTCGCTATGGCCACCCTGTAAACTTCTTCGTAGCTGTTATTGGCACATTTAGAGCCGCTACACATACTTTCCAAATCTGGATCAGAATGATACGAAAGTATGCAAAAATTGAACGGAATTATTTCAGTTTCGTTTTTTCCGTACTGAATCATTCATTTGTATGGTATTTGTCAGATTTCGAATCTTAAAACCGAATATGTGCCTTAAATTGGCTCTAGAGCTGGCCTAATAATATATAAGGTCAAATTGTAATTGGAAAGTTTGGTACATTTACCTACATACATAGATAGACTTACGCCTGTTTCTCAAAATGGTAGGCAGAGACTTCGGATTTTCATTTGCTATGTGAGTGTGAATAAAACGAAAGAAGTACATATTATGTCAAGTTTTATTTCTATCGACTCGTTCCATCCCTAAAACAATTTGTGGATATGTCAATATTTTTCGATTACATCCACAGTTACGAATTTTACCTTATGTTTTAAGTCATAAGGTTGAAATTACTAAGAGCCGTTCCTTTTTTAAGCCTTTTATCTCATGAGAGTGTGACAGACTGAACAATGTTCCTACGTAATGTGTTATGTGATACAATCTCGATGCATACACTTTTATAGGCATATAGGTACTAGTAATGTACCTCTGGCCAGTCACATCAGAGCATTGATGGCGTGTTTAAAACGATCTCCGTGATTTTACTGCTTCTCGCACTTTGTAGGTGCATGAGGGCCGGTAATGGCGGCGGGCAACGCCGGCGCAACTAACACAATGGAACACTAAAGTGCGAACGTCGTTTACTGCCGACTGCGGTTTGGAAATTAAAATCCAACTTGCTGATCCGACTTTGGAAATGAAAGTGTTAGGTTTATGGATATATTCTTTTGACTGATGAAATAATAATAAAAATAGTAATAATATTTTGGGAAAACTTTCTCACCGCAATCTGATCCTCAACTAAAATCGTAGACTCACGTCAAATTCCATACATTTTAATTTTTGACTTTTAGATTCGACTATCGCTTATACCACTTGTCTAGAGGCTCTGGACAAAACTTTGTGTGACCCACGAAGAATTGTTCTGAGTTTGGGTGTAATTTGTGTCCGTTAATTGTATGTTTGTAAAGTCCCCCGCGACACTGAGCTTGTTCTCTAGTGCGGGAGTTGCCTTTTTTAAATAGAAAAATAGAAATAGAAAAAAATGAAAACAATCGTACTCATCGCACAAAGATTTGTCGCAAGTGGGAATCGAACTCATGACCTCCAGATTTACAGTCAGAGTCATCACTAGACCAACAGGCCAGTCATTCTACTCACAATTTGGTTATGAGTGGCTTGTAAAAGAAAGGAGATAAAGGCTGACAGAATTAAGAATCTGTAGGAGTTTACGGGACCCACCGGCTGATTTTCTAAGAAAAAGCGATGGCAAACTGACAGTTGTGATTGCTCGGTGACGGCACAATCTATTGACTAAACGTCAAAAAAGCTCAGTTTTTGCTTTTACGGAATACCGATTTTCAATCTGACAGCTAAGTTTTGCTAGGTTTTCGCGGTGGCTCGGTTTTTGCTCTTACGGAATACCCCTGCGGGATTTGTGAGTAGGGGATCAGAAATCGCTTATGATGACGTGGTGGACTTACATAAAATACTGTTTATTTAATAACATATTAATTTTATACAACATATTCTGAGAATAAAACATTGTCTTATGACGTTTTCTTTCTCGAAACGGTCGCTAGTTGTGTTGTTGTTTTACTGTGAATCCGTGAAGACGTCTATGTATCTATTTGTATGTATTGATTACTAGCAGCAAAAAACAAACATGCGAAGCAGTCTTTGGAGACTGCCGATAGAAGTGAAAACTAAGTAACTTGTGAAATGTATCGTCGAGCTATTGGATTATTATTTTTGGTTTGTCTCATGGAAAGCGTTCGGTGACGATGACGCGAGTTCCAAGATTTTTGTTCACCCAAAAAGTGCTGAAAAAGTTTAAAAATCCTAAAGAAGTTTTCACCTCAAAAAGTCCCTCCTCTTTTTTAATCGCTTGAAAATTTTACCATTTTTTAATCTGATACCTGACATAATAGTTTGTTTATGTTTTTTGCTAACAAGTATTTGTATATTTGAACAAGCGCTAATAAAATGTACTTCCCGTAGTTTTCATTTATCCTCTAACATAACTGACGTCACTAGGTATGTTTATTTATTTTACCGTTGTATGAGTACACGTGTTACCTATGTAATTATACACAAGAGAGGTAGTACTCTACCTCTCTTGTAAGTACGTAAGGCGTAATGCGTTAAATTGATCAGGTGAATTAGGAAAGTACCTTCACTTAGTGCAGAAGACCTCAAGCATAATCTATATAATGTAATTATTTGTTCCAACTGTCTGACTGACCGATTTATTAATTAAGAGCCTAAACCGCTAAGGCTACAAAGTTGAAATTTGTGCAAAGGTTATTTAAATGACCTAAGTGAGGACTAAGAATTAAGGATTATTGGAAATTTTACTCGTAAAATGAGTGATGAAAACTTGTGTCGAATTTTTTACCAATATCTGCCAATATATTGTACGCTGTACGCATTAACATATACTAAAACCCTTCTACTTTTTTTTATTATAATATTAAACTTTATTTTCTGTCGATTTAAAAGCTGCATATAAAAAAAAATCGCGATATGGCCGCAGCGAAACATAACTGAGAAAAACTAATGTTTGTATAAAAAATGTAATAAAGAGTTCTATCTAACTATAGTGCGCCCCGAAGTAGTCAAAATATTAAAATAGCGGTATATGTTTGAAAGAAAGAAAAGCATTTATTCGAATATACGACAACAGATATGTAATAAAAAATAGACACATATTAAGAACACAAAATAATTTCCTGGGTAATGTCAGAAAGGGTCCTCATCTCAGCTCTGTGCTGCGGTATGCGAGTACACTATGTAGTTTCAGTGTAGCGTATAAAAGCTGAAATAACTGCGTATTTCATTTTTATAATTTAATATACAGTCAGATTGCTAACAAATTGTCAGTTAATAGGCACGACAGTAACAGGTTAACGGCAAACACTGGTTTTCACATTCGTGATTTAGAAAATGCGCATTCCCTCACCGCAAACGATTATTTTGTTTATGAAGGGGTCTCGTGTAACGGGGCCTTAATCGCGTCATCGTTTAGTTTTCTTTTATTCGATTATCTGTAGACAGTTTTGACATAAATAGATATTTCTAGGTCATAGACATTTGTTAAAAGTCCTGAAATAAGTAAAAATAACGAAGATCATCATCTTGGTTTGATCCATTTTGGTTTTTTGAAAGATTGACATAGGGCGCTTTTTTACTCGTAATTTACTCTCGCTCGGTATGGCACAGTACGGCTTCATCACGATACAATATTAAAGCATCATGCATGGAGTGGTGTTGAGTTGCTTTTACATTTTCATAGACAGTAACGATAACGGAAAATTTAGAAGCGTCTTTATGCAAATTCAAGCATTTTGCCTAACAATTATAATATTGGCGAGCGATCATGCCAAGTGGCGTACACTTGGAAACGCATTATGTCCAGTAGACAGCGATATGCTGATGATGACGAGTAAAACCATTTAAATAAAATAAACATCGCAAACCATCTGTATTTAATTTTGTTCTATGTCCAATCAATATTTATAATATTGCCAATTATTATTTCAAATACTATCAAATTGACCGAATGTCGCAGAATACGAAGTAAAAAGTATCAAACATTTGAGATGTCTGCAATACTAAATTCAATCACCACACAATTCAAAAGCCAGTGGCAAAACCAATTATTATTGTTCTCTGATATAAAAGAAACTAATACCAAAACAAAACTTTTTGCTACTAATAATAAGATCCTTAACCGATTACTAATAGAAAAACTTTAATACGGACGTACATACTATCAATAGAATTTTTTTTTGTTTGGTATTTAATTAGTGGTTATATTCTTGGCGTTAAACCACGATTAGGTACTGGTACTAGACCACAACCGCTGGCACCGTGACCTAGTGGTAATAGAAGTTAGTTTTGTAATCATTAATATCATTGATAACATGACACACCTTTCGTTATACTGACTGAAAATACGAGTAATACCGTAATTAAAGTTAGTTAGTTGCTGTAATGTAGTGCTTTGTTTAGTTATATTGACGAGAGTTAGCTAGGCGGTCGAAATTCGACCGTGCGCGTAGTATAAAAAAATGTTTCTAATATTGTTTTGCATAATAACGCTTATTATAACTTATGTTGTCAGGCTCAGTGTATTATCTTTCGGGAAAAATAAAACTGGTTTTGGTAGGTAACAAAAAACAGGTTCGTATAAAATGTTTGTGTGACACGCATTTTTTTTAGAATTGATGTGTCATTCACTCATCTGGTTATTGTATATCTCTTGGGCTACAAAATAGGGGATTCACTTGCGGAGATATAGGAGACATATCGTAAAGCAAATTTAAAATTTCAGTTATAAAAAATAATTTGTTGAAAAAAACATCTTTCCGCAAAAAATAATTGAAAGCGATTTGTTACTAATATAATACTAAGACCACCTATGTGTGCAACAAATAAGTGAAGATCAACACATAGGATATTAAGTCTATCTTAGGGAAATATATTATTATAATGTTAATCAAAGAAGCTTTTACGCCCAATTGTTATTTAAAAGGGTGTAATTAAAATATCAAAACCTTATTTTTAAAATAATGTTACAATAAGAAGAATTTAATTTGCAACGACAATAATTTGTCCTTTTTAACCGACTTCAAAAAGAGGAGGTTATCAATTCGTGTATATTTTTATGTTTGTTACCGCATATCTCCGTCATTTATGGACCGATTTGAAAAAATCTTTTTTTGTCTGAATGGACATACTTTCAGTTTGGTCCCATTATCATCAAAAGAAAGTTCTGATGATGGGATCCATGAGGAATTGAGGGAACTCCTCAAAAGTTATAGGCACACTTATAGCAATTTCAATATTTTTAACAACTAATCAATCATTTACATTCAGAAAGTGTAATTTGGTGAAGTAAAACTGATGAAGAAGACATGACAGCCACAGATGGCCATCTGAACTTTTCAATAATAAGTATTTTACTGATGGCGATTAGATAAGTTTCGGTTATTGTTGCTAAGCAACTATTAATAAGAAATAATGACGTGAATGAATTGAGCGCGGATTGCACAGATTAAATATTGCTTTTAATACCTACCTGTATGACCTGTGTTCAGCCCGACGCTTAGTCGATTTTATTCGATTGTAACAAACAAATATTTGAAAATTTTACAACTTGCCGTACTGAAGTCGGTTTTTTTTTGTTAAAATTATTTTCCATCCTGCCTTTATCAATGTGGCCTGTTATACCACAGGTTAGTGTAGTATCCTTATAACACCCACTGAATGGAATGAACCACTTTTTACATGTGTCCAGAAGGATGTGTACATGTCCTAAGTATGAATAGTAATGCAAATTAATGAGTCGCCCAGCGGCAGTGTGGGTAATCGATTATAATTTCCAATAACAAATGTAATAGCCGTCTCAACGATGATTTTATAAATATTTAATTAACGACGTGATTTGAATATAGAACCGGTCTGTGTGCTAGACGCTCGCGCCGGTCTGTCGTCACGGATCTATAATAACATCGTCATCCACTTGAATTTCCCAACTTTTTTAATGACGTCTCAGGGTTTTTTGATTCTTTTGTTGCAATATTTTCGCAATGATGTTCGGAAATTTTGTGTGCCCGAGTTTTTATTAGGTATTTACTCTTAGACGTGCAAGGTCATGCGATTAGCAAAGGTCAATATAACAAAATTTCCATGCGTGAGAATCTGTCAATTTAATTGTGTTTATTTCGAAACGTGTGCTTATGTTGTTAAAAATAGCCTGTATTTAGGCTATTTATAACTTAGTTGATAAACAAGCATCCGGTTCACCTAATGGTAAGCAGTTACCGTAGCTTGGACGTTTGTAATACCTAAGGTATCACTTGCGCGTAGCCGACCCAAACGGTATTACAGGGCTTTATATTACGGGTAATCGTTGGATAGCAAAAAGATTTTTCTTTGAATAAAAATGAACACTGAAAACCTGTATTCACCCAGAGAAATACATCTACACCGCTGAGGTCTTCTGTAAAATGGAGGTTCTTTCTTTGAGATTGCACGGCTGCCAGATCTCTATCATATATTATTATGACGTAGCTACAAGCCTATTAAGATAAAAATAAAGTTAAAAAATTGCAAACAAGCAGAAATGCGGTCCACAAGGCAATCCAAGCAAGTGTTCAATTAATTTATTACTGTTTAAACAGTTAAAAATAGTTTTACGGTAACATACCTTATATTTTTTTTAGATTTTAAAATCCAATTAAAATCCACCTACGTAAGTATGTCAATCATTTTTTATCTTGAGTACAGCACGACCAATTTCTATACGTACAATTGCAAGTGGCGCTACTATCTACGTTAATGTTTACCATTTTCTGTAGTTCCTATTTTCACCGCTATATAGATAAGTTTGCCGTTTTGAACTATACTTTTTGCTACAATTATTTTTAATGTAGTGTATATTATTATAGCGTCATGATGTTCGTCATCGATTGATGTAAACAGTTTGTTTCTGAGTATGAGTATACAATAAAAAAGTTTGCAAGAACTGTGTGGGGAACTTTAGAAACATTTACGGATACAAAGTATTCCTAGACTCAGAACATCTATCTTTAGGCCACACAAATATTTTTCAGTCAATACGAGTCTCTAAACATCACGCAGAAGTGAATTATGCTCACATTTCGCCAGCTACTCGTATATCATATTAGGACCTCTATTTAATAAGTGACAAACCTTTATTGACTACAGTTCCAGGGCTTATACTGAATATTTCTCCAAAGAAACACCTAATAAGACTTTGCCCGACTGTGGTGATTGAACCTAAGACCTCAGTTCGAAAGTCATCTATATTACCACTTCACCACTGAGGCAGTTAATAGTAATAAAATTATACTAGAATCACTTACCTCTCCCACTTCTGCCGACGAATCTCAAATCATTAAACTTAGCAACCCTATTCTTCATCACAGCTGAATTATTTCTCAGTTCCGCAGAGCAGTTCTCGTCATTGCCAGCCCTGATCGTCACCATGGTACCGTCGAGGATGTCACCCAGGGCTACCACCTTGAAGCCGCCTGGCAAAGTCTTGTTCGATCTCCAGTGTTGTGGCAGTAAGGAACACATGTAGTCTGGACTGCCCGTTCTTACTGTCGACAAAGGAATTATAATTATTTTTATATTTTTTTTTAAATCGTGGGAATATAGTTTTTTTAATACTAATTGGATGTGAAACAAGCATACGGGCCATCTGATGTGAAACAGTTACCGTAGCCTTTGGTTGCCTGCAATACCAGAGGTATCACTTGCGTGTTGCCCATATTTTTGCACCAGGGCTTTAAGATGGAGTATCCCTGGGATAGGAAAACGTTTCTTTCAAAACGCATACCTATAAGAGCGCTGGAGACCTGTACTCTTACACAGGAACACAACTACACCGCTGTGTGTAGTTGTTAGGTTGTGGTCTTCTGTAAGGTGGAGGTTCTTCCCTCGTCGGGCATGCTCGCTAGTATGATGCCCTACCTGTCTAGGAACGCGTTGCTAAACTGGCGGAATGACGACTAAGTGTTGGTTGCGGGCAACCAATGGATGTTACAACGAGCGAATAATGCTCTTCGTATTTACCGTACGCTTGTTTGATCATCGTGGTAATATCAAAGCTTATAGAAAGAAATAAAGATTTTTTTTTTATTTGCTCAATAAAACTTACAATTACTACATTTAATAAAACTTAATATAACAAAGCAAATAAGGTCCATGCGTCAGCTCTAATGTTGTGGACTGGACCATAATGCTGGTATTCTCGCAGGACCTTTTTATTGGACCGAATACGCTGGAAATCCTTGAAAACTTATGCCCAGCAGTGGACAAGTTCTAGTTGAGATGATGATCATGATGATTTCATATGTTAAAATTTTATTATAATTGAAGCGTACCCGAATGGTTTAGATCAAAAAAGAGAACTCTCGCACTAAGGAACAAACCCTGTGTCGCGAGGGACTCTACAAACGTACAATTCGCGGACACAAATTACATCCAGACACGGAACAAGCATTTATGAATCACACAAAGTTTTGTCTACCGCGTGGGAGTCTAGTCCACGGCTTCATAGTAAACTTACGTCCAATACACCATTTGCTTTTTAGATTTTTTGATTCGATTAACGTCTTTCTCGATCGATATTTTTTTTAACTAACTTCTCTTTTTTACTTCTAATCGAATTCGTTGCGGGGTCCAAGACAGTAGATTTAGTTGACCACGGGACGCACGAGTGTCAAAGCTGGTTACTCCGCTGTTAATCCTGGCTCACAGGAGGCACAGCGGTGACATATAGGTGGTATTATTCCTTGTAAAGACGATTCATCGACTACTTTTCAATTTTTGCGGAGACAAACATATGGAAGCTTTTTTTTACACACATACAAAGAGTATTTCCTACTGCTTGGCATTGGTCTTCTGCCTTCTACCACGAGAGCTGAGAGAGGCTAGGTCCTAATCCAAACATACTATTGGACTATTGCCGGTTGGTGGATCAGACATGCCTTTAGAATTTCTACCGAGTCATGTGGGTTTCCTCACGATGTTTAAGAAGATTATGTTTGTATTTATTTTGTTTAAGTAATAACATACTTTATATTGAAATTAGGTAAGCAACGTTTTGACGTTACTATAAATATACAAACACACACAGCTGTGTAAATAACTGTAGTTTTCCTCATTGAATCGTTATTTTTTTCATTATGAAGCGTATACTAATTAGTTGCTAACCAACCGTATGATAACTACATCGGCGGACAAATTTATCGGTCAAGTATCAATAAATAATGATTTATTAGGACCATATATTGTAATTTTATCATTGTTAGTTAATACGAGTAGTATTCTAAATAAAGTGTAGTCGATGTAGAGTTTACATACATACATAATAAATTTAAAAAAAATTGGGGCAACACACCCATCACTACCAGTATCTGGCTATCATGATAATCCTTTTATATTGAGCTATTTCAACTTTATTTTTTCTGTTGGTCTAGTGGTTAGTGACTCTGACTGCTTCGTCGGAGGTCGTGGGTTTGATTCCCACCCAGGACAAATCTTTGTGTGATGAACACGAATGTTTGTTCTGTGTCTGGGTGTAATTTATCTATAATATGTATGTATTTAGAAATATATAAGTATGTTTATCAGTTGTCTGGTTACCATAGTACAGGCTCTGCCTAGTTTGGGATCAGATAGCGATGTGTAAGTTGTCCCGAAAATATTATTATTATTATTATTCTCCAGCAGAAGACGCTTTACGGGATTGCCGAGGCATGATTACTTACCCCTACAAGAATATTGTGTAGATTTTTTTTTATTAATATCACAAACAGATTTTTCTCGTAATGTCAAAACATTTTAGCACAAGTCATCACATCACACATAATAAACCCTAATCAAATTCTAATGTAAACGTAATCCTCAAATTAGGATGCGGTTACACCGTTCACACAGAGACTGTATCAAAAAATCACCGTATAACGGTCCGAAGAATCATAAAAACCATTAATGGTGTAAATGCGGTTTCACTATTTACGGAAGCCAATGGTATATAGGAATTATGGCGCCGCAAACTGCGGGTTAGGTGCGGTCAAAGATTGTGTAAAGGGTGTTCTACGGTAAAGTGGTTAAATCTATGGTTTGTTGTCTGCTGACAACTTGGCTTAGACACAATATTCTATGTACCTTATTGTAATATTTGTACGCATTTTAATAAAGGAATGTCAACTGGTCTGTTGTTTATGCAGCCGTTACAATAACTAGAGGGTGAGGATGTGATCCTGATTTACTCTTTGTAAGTTCCTGCACTCTTCAGCGTAGCCAGTGATAACGGCATAGTGGTGGGAAAATGCTGGGCTTAAATAATTTAAATAGTACTGGACTTACCAAACACGAAGACGCAGTTATATAACTGACTACTAAGCCACAGACAGTCGGCTTTTATTCCCACCCAGGACAAATCTTTCTGTGATGAGCACATTATTTTTCTGTATCTTGGTGTAATTGCTTATAGTAATGCACAAATTTAGAAATATTTAAGCATGATCACTAGTTGTGGTTGCTACAGTACAAGGTCTGCCTAGTTTGAGATCTGTTGGCTGTATGTGATTGGTCCAAGATATTATTACTGCTATAAAATTTTGATACTCTTATGTCATGCTTCAGTAATTATAGTCTTCCAGAAGTCCAGACCGATTTAGCTTACTTTAGTTAGCTGCGCGGACATAAATTATAGTTCACAAGTGTTTGCGCAATCACAGATGCATTCTTTATTCCATCACTCTCACCGGAGGAAAGGAAGGGGCAGGACCAATGTCCTGAGGACATTACATGCTTTTAGAAGCGCTAAAGGTAGAGCTTGCTGTACTTTTAGATAACTGTCACCCATCTACGAACTGTCCGCGAGTAAGTGAAAAGGCAATAGTACTTTTTCTTCAAATTTCATGTAGCATTTGGCGATCTATCCCATCATAGGCAAATGGAAATGGGCGGCAAATTATTTTGACTAAATAGGTTCTAACACATATAAATGTTTAGATAACATAGGCACATTAGCAACTTGCATAAAAAGGAAAAATTTGTCGTCATTGGAAACTGGTTGAAAAGAAAGATTTTTTTTTCTCCTTTGGCAACTGGTTGCGAAACTCAGTTGCTAATGCGGCCGGAGGGGAAATAACTACAAACGAGCACAAGAGACCTGTACAGTGCTTTATAATGTGATGTGTTTTTAATGAAACGTTTTCCTATCATAGAAATACCCCATCACAAAACATACATTGTTAGCCTATTTGAAGTTAAGTAGTAAGATGAATTTGATGGCCTACATGGCGCTTGCATGTTCGCAAGTGTCCATAGGCTACATTATCTGCTTCAGGTGGACCGTATGCTTGTATGCTACCTAAGTAGTATTAAAAAAGGATATTGCGTATTGCAAAATGCTATTAAAGATTATTCTTCCATAGTACGGTGAAGGAAAAATATCTTGACGAAACCCTCATGTCAAAGAAGAAATTTAAAAGATGTCTGATTCACAAACTCGCATTAAATGAATTAATTCCTAAACTCTACCTCTGTCTTGATAGAAGAGAGAGGAAATCCGTGCCCAGCATTGGGACATATGTTATACATTAAATATTTTTAGCATTTTTGCTATGCAATCAGCTCAAATATACGAACTCTGGAGTGGCTGGGCCGGAACCCGAGAGGCGCAGGTTCGAGTCCTGCTCCGGGCTCGTCTTTTTCCACATTGCTTTAATATTTAAGTATATACATTATACAGTCAAGCTTCTTCGTATAACTTACAATCCTACAACGTTTTCTTTTTTCCATTATGTACGCTTTTTAGCGAGATTCTCCAGTATTGGTTATGGGATTTGATATAAGTTTACGAAATAATGTCATACACCTTTGTCAAATCCCATATTAATTTGCTCAATTCAAATTTCTATTCGATTCGACTACCGTTTATGCCATTTAATTTTGTCTGGAGACGCAAAGCCATGATAGAAGACAAATTCATTCTAGCATAGGTCTTAGTTTAGCGGGGTGTTTTCCGCACTTGGCCGCTCAGATGGGCAGCTACTTGTGGCTATTCCCTCCAGCCCAAGTACTTCCAGAAAGCCAGCAGACGGCCGAAGTTGACACAGGCTTCCAGTAGAGACCCTGGTTTCTTTAGAGCCGCATAGGTCTATTTAACTAGCAAAAGCGATGTCTCTAAAACCTTGCACTATAAAATATATGCAATCAACGTTAAGGTCGTGCTGATAATTTTTACAACAAGTTTTAATGAATGTGACGTACATAATTAGTTAACATTATTAATTTACTTACTAATTATCGTTTTAGTTTCGCGGAAAAACATTCACTTTATTATAAATATAGACCTTTTAATCATTTAGGTTGTTATATTTTACAATTTTAATTATAAGGCATATTATTATTATATATTTAAACTTCTATTGCTATCACATTCCACGAAATAGTGATGTACATACTCCTACATACATTCTTCTAATTATGGGAGAAATCGGTGGACCTACAAAAAAAACATACAGTCGAACATAGAACCTCTTTCTTTTTGAAGTCGGCTACACATAAAACCTTTCAATTCATTTAATTTGCAATTGATTAGTGATTGATTCAATTCATTCATGTTCATCTTCAAATATTAAACGTCACCGTATCCATGCTATGTGGATATATGCCATTGTGTCCTTAAACGCATCATGGGAAGGGAACAATGCGCCTACGCCACAATCTCATGTAAATGCATTTACATATCGACATTTTTAGTCATAGTACTAATAATAATAATAATTTTGGGACAACTCACACACCGGTATCGGATCCCAAATTAGGCAAAGCCTGTATGTACTATGGCAACCAGACAACTAAGAAACATACTTAATACTTAGATATTATCAAAAATTTACAATAGTATGCGTAGGTATTGGTTACTAGGGGTCGCCCGCGACTTCGTCCGCGTGGTAATTTGGAATATTTTCCCCGATTTTGCAACATATCTCACTACTGCTCCGCTCCTATTGATCATAGAGTGATGTTATATAGCCTATAGCCTTCCTGGATAAATGCACTATTCAACAAAAAATATTTTCTAATCGAACCAGTACTTTCTAAGATAAGCACGTTCAACCAAACAAACAAACAAACTCTACAGGTTTATAATATTAGTATAGATTATTTTCAGGGTTTTTTTATACTGCACTCGGAACCCCTGTGCATAAGCATTTTTTTACGGAAGCATATATATGCTTGTAATATCAAGGGAATCTCTCGAGTGTTGCTCATCCAAAAATATGTAACACACAGGTATTTGTGAGTATTCTTGTGATAGAAAAACGTCTTTAAAATATATATTTAAATGAGCACTTGAGACGGAAAATGTACAGTTCCAGTATAATGTTTTTTTTTGTTTTTACAGGCGTAGCCCCGGGGATAAACTAGTATTGGATAGCATGCAACGCGATAGTTTAAAAGTTAAGTAATAGATATAGTAATAGAATAATAATAATAGCAACCCATATATATCACACTGCTGGGCCCGGGGTCTTCTCTCCTGTATCGAGAAAGAGAGGGTAGGCCTTCACACACGCTGGCCTAATGCGGGTTGGTGAATCAGACGTCACTTTAGAATATCTTATAAGACATGTGGGATCCCTCACGATGTTCTCCTTCACCGTTAGCAGATGGCGAATCATTTGTTTAGTACATATAAACTCCACAAAGTGAAATTCACATTGGTACTGCCACCCTGCCACTGTTACTTTCCCACTCGAGTACCACCGCTATTTTTAGAATTATTAGAATAATTATAAATGACGTATAACAATCAATAACTGTGTTGAATTTATGAATACTTAGGTACTTAAGTATTCAGGTGATTATGATAGAGTCAATTCCCTGTAATAATAATGATAAAATAGCTTTGCATATTTAGCAAATTAATTCTATTACACCAATTTATATGTCTAACAATTTTATGAATGAAATTAATAAGTTGAAATCAATGATGGTGGCAACCATCATCATCTCAGCCAAAAGATGTCCACTGTTGGAAATATTCGCAGACCCAAGGATTTTAGCAGCATTCGGTCCTGAGCTGACCTTATCAATGAATCTATCTAATTCTATACTACATAATATTATAAATAGTTTGGATGGATATGTAAGTGTTTGTTTCTCAATCATGCCAAAACAGATGAACGGACCTTCAAAAACACTGTTCCCGTGGAAATGTACGCACGGGCAAAGCTACGGGTAGAAACTAGTATAATAATATGTATATTTTTCTATTAAAAGACAACTCTGCATGGTCCCGAAGGCATCTAGAATTCAAACAAATATTTATGGACCACACAAAATGTTATCCCCTGTAGGAATTGAACCCACAACACTCAGCGTGGTGTTACTGGCGTACTTAGTAGGCACGCTAACTACTAGACAGCATTATTAAGAGGTAAAGTTTGTAAGTTTGGATATATATGAGTGACTGATCGGACATTAAAAGATCTTTGAAACTAATTATCAGATGGTGAAAATTATTTCACAAATAGGAAGCTACGTTACTCCTGAGTGCTATAGGCTACCCTTTATTAAGATACCCGAGTGATGGCGGGGGTGAAAGCATGTGTTTTATATTTCGGTGCGTTCTTTATGTGATAATAGTGTACTATTATACTTTCTCTCTCTTAAAGCCGCGTTGATGTCTTTTCCTTGCCAACGGTTTTATCTAAAGAATGTTAATATATCGTATAATTATAATAGTTAATTATTTATTCTTATTTGAAATTAATAATATTCTATAAAATGTAAAATTCTTAGAAATAAATCAGAATTGCACGCACTTGGAATATTATTTACATTAATCATATAATATTAGATATAATATCTAATTTATGATTTATTGTTCTATATTCATTTATTTCATACATAAATTATATCTGTTTTTTAAACGGTATATATCTAAATTAAAATATGAAGAGAAAATAATTGATTGGTATGTATATTTATTATATATGTACATCAATATTTACAATATAACTATATTTACACTTATAAAAAGAAAAGAAAAAATAATGGTAGAAACACGAAAAAAGGGATTGCTTAATAGGCGTCATAGACTTCCTCCACTCCGACGCGACGTCTACAGAAGACTGGCAGCATTGCCATGTTGAATGGCAATGCTGCCATTGATTGTTGATTGATTGATTAAATAAACTCAAATGCTAGTTCGAGTTAAAATATCTTTCGTCAGTTGAATGCTATTTTATTTATCATTAAATAATATAAGTAACTATTTTTTTATTTTAAAAGAAGTCCGTCTATAAATTCTTTTAAACTTTCACGATTTGTACACATATTATAAGTCCGTCTATGCCTATGTGCTACTAGATTTAACAATAAAGTGATTCATTAAGTCGGAAGATCTGTAGCTTTTCTACGAGTATGCGTTGATTCATCAACGTCTAAGCCTTTCATTATACTTATATCGAAGTAAGCTGTTTCACAATATTTAGGTTATCAACATTGTCAATCTCAATCTACTTTTAATGTTAATGATCTATTGTTGCATTGTTTTAAAATATAGTCAATTTTCTTTCCTTCGTCAATTTCCTTTTTTGGTAACATTGTTAAATAGGTATAAAAATGATAAAATTAATCTCGGGATTTTATTATGTATTTAAAAATAATTTCTCGATACATCTGATATACTACCATCTGATTCCAAATTTGAAAGGGCTTGAACTATGACAACCAGTGAATTGGTAAACATATATGTATCTATATGCGATCCAGCGTGGCAATATGGCCAGTCTTTTGAGCATCTCTCCTAAGTACTGCGACCTCAACCAGATATTTTATTTATAGATGAATTTTGACCTTTAAATAAAATATCTGTTTGTTTGTAAGTAGTTTAGGTTAATTTACTTTTATTTTAATAAGTATTCTTTTAAATATTTCTATATATGTACATATTTATTATATACTAGCTTCCGCCCGCGCGTACTTTCCTTCGGGAACAAAGTTTTTTCCGGGATAAAAATTGCCTATATGTTATTCTAGACTATAATCTATCTTTATATCAAATTTAATCTAGATCCGTTTAGTAGTTTTTGCGTGAAAGAGCGCTTTCTAATATTAGTAGTATAGATGAGTTACAGCCACACCCAAAACAAATAATCGTGCTAACACACAAAGATTTGTCCCGATTGAAAATTGAATCCACCACCTCCGACTTAGCAGTCAGGATTACTATTCACTAGACCAAAAGGCTAGTCAAAAAAAGAAGTATTTAAAACAAAAAGGATGTCCTACTTTTTGTTATTCAGTAATATTAAATATCATACATTTAATATAGCGTAGCGTTACCTAAATCAGGATACTCCTGCAGCGTCTCATCGATGATGGACTGAAGCCACCAAGGCTCCATCTCGGCCATCTCACGGCGCCGTCGGCCTCGGGACTCGTATGGCAAATGCATTTTAAACCATCACACTTCACTGCCGCTCCACCTCGCTGGGTAATCCCAACTGGTCTTACTTAACAATCAATGTATACGTCACACAACGAAACTATCGAAGGTCACCCAATTTGGCAAGTTAGGGCTTGAATTCCAACACTTCCGCACTTTTTATGATGACTGTACTTGAATGTTTGGATTTTGGCGTGAGTCCAATATATTTATATTCTTATTATATAAAAACTATTAAACTCTTCACGTATTCAAAGGTTTATTGTACCGTGTTTACAAGTATTTTGTTAGCATTCACTTGATAATTTACTATGATTAGATGCTCTTTGGATTCTAATACTTTGTTCAGTCTCTTCGTATAATATTGGCGTATATGTTATTATTATTTTATATTAAATAAACAAGTACGTAAATTTACACACCAATTGTCCGTGTGTGTGTCACTTGTGAATATTTTTGTAGTTATTTCCTTAAACCGAAGTGGACGTTCATTCTAGTTTGTAACGCTAACTCTTCAACTTCACTTTCGTCATTTTAGATGAATCACGTTATGGGTCCCCTGAGGTTCACTGGAGCACTGATCGGACATTAAAAGTTCCGCAAAATTTTCTAAGAACACCTGTAAGTCACTCGCGCTATGTCAACATCAGCTGAGATTTTATATAATTGATAATTCGCGCCAAAGCCGGTTCTATTGTAACTATGTTTTTTTTTACGGTGCGTGTGTACGTAATGAGGTGTTCGCGGGTCGCAGGTATTTACCTCTGCGCGTCGCGTGGTATCGGATGAGTCAGCGGTGCGCGCTCCGTAGGCCGCGTGTTCGCTGCCTGCGCGACTCTCAACTACTGAACCGCCGCCATTCTGTCACTCGTTGCCTCCATTCTCTGCGGTCAATCTGCGGTCTGGCCACGCTTCATTTGTCGGGAAAATGCGCGTTGTTCTCCTCCTATTCACGCGCGTATACTCTATTATGCGTGTGAGCGAGACGCGTGCAAGTTTTGTACCATTAAACATTTTTGTTTAGTTCCATTGTTGAAGGGAAATACGAGTATTATGAGCTTTTTCATTTTAAAGCGTGGTTGCGTATCTCCCTCTTTCGGTCCACTAGCAGTGGTTAGAACGGAGAGAGATGTCTATAAGAGAGTTGATATTTCAATATTGTAATAAAATTAAATGTCGACTAATTAAATGCTAATTAAATATTAAGTAATTCGAGTAATGTGGCATTGCGAAATTGGAATTACAAAGCTGCTATCGCATTAGGAGGCAATGTCGCTCCAAATTATGGAACTAATGAGGTTTGATTGATTCTGAATTGTATGTAATTTGACACGTTTTGGACTAATAAACTAAATAGTAATTAACGTATTGGTTTGATATATTGTTATTAGTTTAGTATTACAGTAGCATTTTTGTTTTATGTTGATCTCAAGACTGCGGTGGGCGTGTTCGCGGCTGGGCGGGGCGACCCCGCCTACTGTCGCGAAGACGGTACTCGCAGGCGGAAAATTTGTGCGCCGCGCCGACTCCGCTCCGACGACGAGACGACAGCGTGACGACTACACGCGCTGCACTTGTTGCATGTTGATATCGCTCCGTGTTATCTCTGGGCTGCTTAGTTAGCCGGTACCTATATATTTGCTTAGTGTCGTAGCACAGATTTTAGGGCTTTCTCTAAAACGGTGTATTAATTGTAGTACGTAGCGGTACTGTCTAATACGTAGTTCCTACTCTGAAGAACGTTATATTATTATAATTCACACAAAATTGTTTAAATATTTTTTTAATTTCTAACAATAATAATGTTAGAGGACCTATGTTTTGCAAGCTAAATAAGGTATGGCTTTCAACAGCAGACTACCCGATCCGGGGACTGAAACCGGGACCTTTTATACAGTGGATGTAGGCTACCACTGTGACATCATCATGTGATAATTTTATTGAAATTTGTGAACTTTATTACGTAGGCCTAAGGTTTATTTATTTATTTTATTTATTTATTTATTTGGATCTCCAACAAAGGACATACACAACACAAACATAACATTATTATGTCATCTAACATTTCGTGTACTCCTTCAATTAATGGAGACCACAGCATGCAAGTAGAATTATAATATAGTTAACACAAATTTTAAATACCGTTATTAAATTCACATATTAACAAATAACAATGTTGCTTAAACAGTACAAAGTATAGGTATATTAAACACTTAACAACAAGTAGACTTTAAACAAGTGAGATCATGACATGACTGTATTCAAAAAACAAATCATTGCATATGTAATTACTAATTAGTGTACAGCTGGTATAAAAAGACTTAACAATTAGTTGATAGTATGTCTTTGAGCGTGGTCTTAAATTTTGGTAGAGGTATACTGAGATCAAGTTCTTTGGTCTTAGAGAATAAATTATGTTTAAGGTTGTTTTTCAATTGTGATAATAAGGAGTTATAGGACAGATTTTGATGCTGTCTGTACATGAACAGTTATAAAACCTCTATCGGGCGAAACGCCCAATCAAATATTATATTTTTTTGTAATTTGGTCGTTTGGCCCGCTCGGGCGAAAAAATGGCGGACGGAACGACCTATAACTTATAATAAGTCGCTAACATCTTGTGGTCGTTGATTAGTTGCTTGGGATCGTATTTTTAAATTTAATTACTATATACCTGGTCAGCTAAGGCCTGTAGTTTACTACAGGCCAAGGATCACCTTGGGATACCTATGTCCAGCAGTGGACGTCTTTCGACTGAAATTCACAAATACATAAACTATTCCAAAGCGGCTATTTCATCATCCGGTAGATAATGTATCCAAAAAAGTAGAACACGAGGAAATACCTACTCATTAGAGCGAATCTAAATAGGAATAATCGTAATTATGTGATTATTCCTAATTCCTAATTAGGATTCCTAAATATAGAATGGTATAATATTATTAAACAATCATTAAAATTATTATAACTTTAAATAATCGTTTAGTTCGTGGGTCTTACTTCAGAATATTTCAACTCCAGCGGTCAACGGTTCTGCGAGCTATGTACACACGGCAACGGAGATATAGTAAGTATATGAAGATTAGTTTTTTAAGAAAACCGTTGTATATAAGTATTTCTGTGGAATTTGGTAACAGTGTACAATTATTTAGACTAAATCTACAGATAAAAATATATTTTCCCAAAAAACTAATCTTCATTCATCGGCCCTGTATACATATCTCCGTTGCCGTATGTACCTTTTCTGCTCATTGCCATTAAATTGAGGCAATCCTTCAAGCTATTTCATTCATTTGGGTTACGAAATGAATTATGTATGCAAATAACTATATAATCTAATAACTTTAAAAGAGAAAGTATCACTAAGGCCTAATCAGATAATCAGCGCTGCAGTATAAAATGCCGCAGCACAGAGCTGAGATTAGGACCGCTTCTGATCACACAGGATAAACTCTTGTGTTGTTATTATCTGTTATCCTGTGTAAGTTTGAATAAATGCTTTTCTTTCTTTCTTTCAATAAAAATATGTTTGTTTCGTGCGATCGCTGGAAGCGAACCACGAAGACGAAATCTTTTTCAAGGGATCCGGGAGAACTCTGCTGTGGAGCAGAAGCTGTAGCTAATGGGCGTTATTGCAACATGACAAGCATGCGTGTAGCTTAGTGGTTAAAATGGGTACCTTGCCATTTGAAGAAGAAAGAAAGAAAAACAAATTTTATTTTGACAAACAATTTGTTCGATTTTGAGACAAAAAATGTGCGATCCTCAAATCATTGCTTTGAGGACCTATCATTTTAATGTTTGTTAAACCCCCCGCAAAAGGTAAGATAAATTGATAGTATGAAAAAAGCTTCTAGTTTGAAAAAAATAAACCTAGTTAGGTCCCTTTTAAAACCTAAAACTATATCAAATCTGCTTTGATCAATATAAGAATGAATAAACTCCGTCACAATACCACTGTAAACCACCAGGATATCAGCTTGGACTTTTAAGAGTTTCCAGAGAGACTGGGAACTGGGTTTGTCAAGAATGGAGTTATGAGGTTTTAAACGGTAAGCAACGCACAGTGATACTATTGGGGTTCAAGCACTACGCTACGATAACTGCCATCAGGCGGGCACTATGCATGTTTGCCACCTAAGTAGTGGTATTATTAAGAAGGCGTTTGGAGCATGTACCGTGCGGTCCACACTGCAGAAGACCGCATAGCTTGGAGACGTGCCGTATGTGGTCGCGATCCTCAGTAGTGAGGTAACGACAAAGAAGAAGAAGTATAAAAAGAGGAAGAGGAGAGAAAGGAACTCGTAACTGAGTGTTAGCGGCGCGGATCGAAGAGGATCAATTTAGGAGGCAAACATCTCCTTAGTAGCATAAAAAAACAAAGAAAACCCAGATTGTTTTGAAGTTTCATGGTCATTGAATTGGCATTTGACCACGAATTATCGTCCTATAGTGCCTACTTAGACAACAAAGAGACCACGTGACATAATGACATAACCGTCGTGTCATCCCTGATAACCGCAGCGCGGGCGATTTTTGCGGCCCGCGGGAAGGAGCGGCCAAGCGACCGCAGCCACGGCGCGGTGCGGCGGCGGCCCGCAACCGAGAATCAATTAGTTGCACTTGAACTACGGAAGCTCAAATATATGTTTATACACTATGTATAACTAGTGGTAAACTGCCTCGGTGGCCCAATGATCGATGTGTATGACTGCTGATCACGAGGTCCCGGGTTCTATTCTCGGGTCAGGTCAAAAATTTATACCTATAGGGTTTTTCTGTCAAGAAATTCACAATAAATGCCCGGAGTTTGGAAAGTACGTAAAGCTTTTGGTCCTACGCCTGATCTCTCTCCGGTCGTGTCGGATTACAGTCCCATCAGACTAAGAGAGTGATGGAATGAAGAGTGCACATGTGTTTGCATATACACTTGTGCACTTAAATATCTCCCGTGCACATAGCTTCTCTCTGTTATAATTAGCCGTGTCGTAGTCGGCAATTCAGTTAGGATATTTCATTATTATCACCATCACAACCCATAAACGTCCCACTACTGGGCACAGGTCTCCTCCATAATACGATAATTATACGAATATAAATAAATCCTAATGAAATTTGCCAAGGAAATTGTATCCTTTAGAATTAATTATATTTTTTTAAAATCAGTACGATACGTAAACTTCACAACTATCTACTGGAATCGTGCCCAGAAGACTGGCAGCATTGCTAAAATTTAATAGCAATTGTCACTGATTTAATGCAATATAATTAATTAGCTGATGCCCGCGGCTCCTCCCGCGTGGATGTCGGTTATCGCTGTAAAAAGTAGCCTATGTGTTATTCCAGATCATAATCTATCTCTGTGCTAAATTTCATCCAAATCCGTTCAGTATTTTTTACGTGAAAGATTAACAAACATCCATCCATCCATCTATCCATACGTACAAACTTTCGCGTTTATAATATTAGTAGGTAAGTGGTTGTTTGTCCATCTGTCACGTCATAAGATGTTTATTTTCTATTGAAGTGACGAGAACTCGATAAAAGTTTGTTTTTCATGTGAATTTATGTAATATTAATACAATAACAACTTATGAATAATATGTTGTTTAGCTTTAAAAACATTTTCAATTATAATTTAGCAAACTGGAGGCAAACATAATAAGTTTGAGGCTTAATAATGAACTATTATCGAAGCCATATTAGGCCTTACCTTTGAGACTCGAAGTTCAAACATGCCTGCCTTTAACTAAATCTACTTAAAATAATACTTATAAAATCAAGAGGTTTGGAGTTTTGTAAGTTTGTGACTTTGCAGAGGGTAATCTCTGGATCTACTGAACCGATTTAGAAAATTCTTTTACCAATAGAAAACCACGTTTTTGGGAAGTATTATTGACAAAAACATTAGAGGACCTCGGGAAATACCACCCGTGCGAAGGCGGGGCAGGTGGCTAATCCTACTTATATTATAAACGCGAAAGTTTCTATGGATGTATGTTTGTTACTCTTTCACACATAACTACTGAACGGATCTGGATGACATTTGGCACACAGATAGATAATAGTCTAGAATAACACATGTACTCTTACACGATACCTTAGGGATGGAACAGGGTGGTGACATTGGCATTCTTAATCCGTCGCCACACGGATAATGGTCCGAAATCACTACATGTTAATTAATGTCCAAGTGGGAGATTATCAGCAAGTCGCCTAAAGCCGCAGTTCGCTTTTGGTGGCTTGAAGGTCAACGTATCAACACGACACACTTCACGAACTTCTTACGACTTTTGGGGAGAGCTATGTGCAGCGGTTAACACTAGCACGCACTACTATTTTAGAAGGACCACTGCCAAAAAGTTGACAATCTATAATGCAATATTTTGAATAGCTTTAAGAGAGGTAGTACCATACTATCGAGCAAGCCCGACTGAAGAAGGATCTCCACCTTACAGAAGACAACAGCCAAATAACTACACACAGCGGTGTAGTTGTGTTCCTTCCTATGTGTTAGTATAGGTCTCCAGAGATCACTTAGGGTTGCGTTTTCAAAGAAACGTTTTTCTATTCCAGTAATACTCCATCTTAAAGCCTCGGTGTAAAAAAAATGGGCGGCAACGTGATAGTAATACCTCTGGCATTATAAGCGTCCATAGGCTACGGTAACTGCTTAACATCAGGCAGGCCGTAAGCTTGTTTGCCACTAGGTAGTATAAAAAAAAGTCAGCTGTTGCTGCAGGGTTAGACGAAATCGCAGCAATGGAAAAGTCACACAAAAACTATTTATTTAACCAGTATGTGATAAGTCACTTAGCACATTCATTACTTGTCGGTTTTTCATGTTTTATATGTAAAACCCACACTGAGTGTTACGGTAATAAGTTTAAACAAATATTATCTTTTTTCACTAAGTACATTTTGTCATCGGTCGTGAACTTTATGTCTTTTGCTCACAAATGTGATATATATTTTAATTTTTTACTAGTTGTTGCCCGCGGCTCCGCCCGCTTGGATGTCATGTCATGTCTCAGATAAAATACCCCATCTATAGGGTTACGGCGTCGTTGGTTGCTTTACGTGTTATACTTAATATACCTACATAGATTATATGTTAACCAAATTAATTTAAGAAGGCACTAATTACATTACATCTAATAAATAAATAAATAAATTACTAGATCAAGGTTTTTATCAAAACACAGATTAAACTATACTACCACGATGATAAAATATGCATCATGCCGATGATATCATGGCTGATGCATATTTATGGTAAGCAGTTACCGTAGGATCATTACCTCTCTAGATAAGTGCCATAAACAGTATTAGAATAGAGTAAAAAACAATGTATTGGATTGACATAAGTTGACGACAAAAATATCATAAACATATTTTACTCCATACATTGCTTTTTATTCTACTCTATTACCGTTTATGCAACTTTTCTAGGGGGCTGGCGCGTTATCGACTTTACATCTTGTAACACCAGAGTATTATGTTATGGATAACTATGATCACTGATGACCTGTCCTCACGCACAGGAACACATATGTATTATTATTCTGTGTCTATACCACTGTGTGTGTAGTTATTTGGCTGTAGTCAAAGTCAAACTCATTTATTAATTTAGATTAAATGCATGATACTAATCAACGTCATAATAACAAATGTCATATTTTTTCAAATCAAATTTGGCAAGAAACTTGGGCCTTGCTTTTTTATCGTCAGAATATACATTTTGGTATGAATTAAAATATTAAAATTTGTGGTAATAAAAAGTAAATGAAAACCAATATACCATATCAAATTTAGGTAACTATAGAGTATAATAAATAAGGAAACAAATAATATATAATGAATAAAATAAAATAAAAAAGGAATTTAGCTTCTAATATTTAGTATTCTGCAAGGACCTCCTTGCTAACACGTCTCGAGAAGGACCTCCTTCTCAAGACGGGTTAACTCGTTCGTACGATTATTTTCCTTACCACCAATAATTTTGCGTATGGTCTGTGGTTTCTTATTATTACACTAAACATAACAGGAAAGTATATAATGCGGTTAGGCCATAGTAATACTTCATGAATTAATTTGTCATTCATAGTCACATATTACTATAGACCTATACTGCCCTAGTAAAGAAGGACAACGTAACAAGTAAGTGACTTCATGACTAATGCTACGGGAAAATGCGTCGTAAGGCATTTAATATAAACTGGTTTTTCCCGAGACTTGTGTCTTTCAGTTGAGTCTTTTAATGAACAAGGTTTTTATATTTTTTAAAAGACAACTCCCGCTTGTTCATTAATGAACAATACCTGTGTCCTACAAACACATAATGAACGGACACAAAGTACATCCAGACTCGGAAGAACCATTTATGGATCTCACAAATTTTCGTCCCATGTGGGGATCGAACCCACAACACGCCGCGCAGTGGTTAATAAACCAACTGTGTAGTCTATGCAGTAGTAGGTAGGTATGCAAACAAAACACAACTATGCTGCTGTGTGTAGTTATTTGGCTGTTGTCTTCTGTTAGGTGGAGGTCCTTCCCCAGTCAGGCTAGCTCGCCAGTATGGTATAATTACTGATATTATAATTGCGAAAGTTTAGTTGATGATGGATGGATGTCTGTTACTCAATCAGGCGTCTGAACCGTTCAGCTGGTCTGGCCTGATGGCCAAAGACTACGTTTTGCGAAAATTGTACTGTTCCCGTAAGATGGACTTGTTTTTATTTCCGCAAACGGCGCCGCGGGCAACAGCTAGTACAGAATATTTTATTTTAAACCCCTTCCGAAGGTATTATTCCTAAACTCAAACAAACCTAAGCACTTATCTCCTTAAAATCTGCAGTTCATTATGAAGTCAGAGATAGCTGCATTGTTTTTTAGTCAATGAGATTAGTGCCCGCGCGTACGGTCGAGTTCATTAACAATATAAACCGATTAGTTGGGCGGGTTGGTTGTAAGACGCGGCCCTAATAACAGGGGACTGATGCCGACATTTTTGTAGCACAAACAAAGTATGAAAATGTATTTATGATTTGAATGTTTTTGTTTTGTCTTTTGATGATGTAAGCTTTTGAGCACTGATGTGCTTTAAAACCTAGGTACCATTTTAAAGTGCAGAATGTCTAATCTTTTTTTTAAATATTTTGTAACAACTTAGGTACTAAATATGGCCATCAGATTCCAAACTAGGCAAAGCACTATTTATTTTTTGAGAGGTAAGAAACACTTATGGGACAATAGGTGTTTCTCCCCTCTTAAAAAAAGATGCGGGCAGTCTTTGGGGACTGCCGATAGAAGTGAAAACTACGTTGGTAACTAGTGAATTGTATCGTCGAGCTTTTATTATGATTTTTGAATTATTTTTGGTTTGTCTCATGAAAAAAGTTCTGTGACGATGACGCGAGTTCTAGGTATAATAACAAAAAGTGCTAAAGAAGTTTTTACTTTAAAAAGTTAAAAAAGAGGAAGTTGGGCGGTTATGTCGGGTCTGCGGCCGAGAGAGCGAGCCTCCTTCGCGGGTGGACCATCGGAACCTGATATAGTCTACATAGTGGCTGCCGACGCTACGCCTACTCCGTCATCAGTGCCAGTTTGACAGCGTACGAGTGCACAAGTATAACTTATATTATGGCAACCAGAGAACTAGTAAACATACTAATATAATTCTAAATACATACCTACATAATCATCGCCATCATCATCATTTTAGCCAAAAATCGTCCACAGCAGAACTGCCTCCCCCAAAAAAAATCCAGAAATGGAGGGATAGATAATTCTTACACCATAGGATTCATCATCTCAGCCAAAAGACGTCCACTGCTGGCCTCCCCAAAGATTTCCACAACTCTCGATCCTGAGCAGACCTTGTCCATCGGTTGCCCGCAACCTTTACCAGGTCGTCCACCTTGTTGGAGGTCTGCCCACGCTTCGTCTACCATAGGATTACAAAAGCTTAAATGTTAGATACAAACAGTAGATATTGTTATTATTAAAACATTTATTATCGTAGCCACTGAGACAGCGACAGGGCGAGCGAGTTGTTTAAATCACCCATATAGACTTTTGTCATGATCCATATGAGTAGGTACAGGTCTACAGCGCTCATTTAAGAATCCTTACTAATATTATAAAGGTAAAAGTTTGTAAGAATGGATGGATGGATGGATGTTTGTTACTCTATCACGTAAAAACTACTCAACGGATCTGGATGAAACTTGGCACATAGATAGATTATGGTCATAGGAATAACATTAGGCTACTTTTTGCAGCGATAACCGACATCCACGCGGGCGTAGCCGCGGGCAACAGCTAGTACATTATAAAAGAAACGTTTTTCTATCCCAGGAATACTCCATCTTAAAGCCCCTGTTTAAAATAGGTCGGCAACCCGCAAGTGACGCCTTCGGAATTACAAGCGTCCATAGGCTACTGTAGCTGCTTACCATGAGGCGGGCCGTTTGCTCGATTCCCACCTTTGTCATGACTGTACAGACTTCATAACGTTCCTCTTAAAACTATAATCAATATTTAAAGAATATGGTTACAATATGTTTAAAAGAAAACAAACAAAGGGCCTATGTTGTGTACCTACATTAGATACTAATATGTAAATGAATAAACAATAAAAATATTGTTAATATACATGATTCATCACTACATGTAGTCTTATGTAGAATTTTATACAAATAATGTATATAAAATTCCTTTTAGAGAAACGCGTGAGTCACAAAGAATTGCGCCTACTGTGAATGTGGCGCAATAGTGATCGACGCATTACTGACACCCGTGTCTTATATAAGTGTAGTTCCATTGCAACAAGAGAAAAAAAAAAGTGGCCTATGGCTTACCAGCCTCTCTAGATGAGTGGCATTTATAAACGGTAGTCTAATCGATCGATCTATCTTAATATCGTAAACTTACGTCAAATCCCATACATTTGCTTTTTGATTTTTTGACAGTAAAAACAGTGTTTTTTAAAATTAACCGAAGTAGTTCGCAGTGTACGTAACATAGACCATTTTATATTTTTCCGTAAACTGAGAAATGGGCACCTATATTTTTAAACTTGGAACAAAGGAGCTTATTAGCTAGTAAAGTCGTATTTTAAATAGAGAAACCAAATACAATACTTAATAATATAATTAATTCGGATGTTTTTTATGCACTTATAGGTACATGTGCAAGAAAGTGGTCTCTTAGGGACCAGCGATTGTGGGGCAATGTGGCGTAGCTCCACCAACAGCATGCTGAATATATTGAGGAATGGAAAACGGAAAACGTGCTTTGTGGGTGGGTATAAGTAGGTAGATATCGTATGTACCTACGATATTCGGCAAACCCAAAATGTACCACACATACCTAATGGGTAGGTTAGGTATACCCCTAATAATAGTCCTGTAACATGCTCTAAACATCATTAGCAGACTGCAGACAGTGTATAATAACAGGCATGACGGTAGGCGTGTAGCGACTGAGGCGTCTAACTAGCTTGATTGTTTGTAAACAACTAGCAATTTGTAGGTGTATTAAGTGCTTTGATGGAGGCAAAATCACATTAGACGAACCTGGAAAAAATTACAATAAGCTCGTACGCACTCCTTCTTATATAATTTTCTTAAAGGCTAATGAAGTAATATCGTATTTCGTGTCTCTCATAAAGGCACACTTAGAAAAAAAGCGATACAAGCGCCCTCTTGTATGATAAAGAAACACTATTAGAACTCCATCTTGCGGTAAGTAGTGAAAACGTTAAGATGATGAGCTTAGTTAGTTATGTATTCCGTTGTAGTTTTGGTTTTGGTTACTAGATGGCGGCACTAGTCAAAGTTCTTTTGCTATCCCATAGATGGCGTTGCTGAGTCTTATTAAAAGTTAATAAAAAAGTTATCAAGTCTTGTAGGTACATGTTACTTTATCTATAACTTTTTCTAATTACGTTGGTTCTCAGCTAGATAAGAAATTAGGCAGTACTGTAGGTAATATTATATTATATATATATATATATTATTTAGTTATTATTTTTATCAAGTTGTGGGGTTATTATCTATAGCTATACTAAGTTTAATCTAGATAATCTATAGGAAACAAATGTCTAGACTGTGTAGAAATAGATTCAGCAGCTTCTTATTTTTAAGAAAAATACAACCCGCACTAGAGAACAAGCCATTCACGAACACAAATTACACCCAGTCAGGAATAAACATTTATGATTCACATAAAAAAATATCCCGTGTGGGAATCGAACCCACGACCTCCGGCTAAGCAGTCAGCGTCACTAATCGCGAGACCAACAGGCCAGCCATAGAAAATCCTATTGCTAGATATATTTTAAAGGGTTGTAGATAATGTGGCAACTAAAAAAGAATGATGTGTTATTCGTCTAACTAGCGTGTAAAGGTGCTTTAGCAAATTCATTTTCGTACTTTCCATTAGAAGTTCGAATGTTGTGAACAAAGCTTAGGATACAGATAATTAAGAAAACTTCACGTTCATCGGGTTATCCGGGTAATAATATTACCCTACTTCGTGTATAAATGAGAAGTAAAAAAGTCTGGTGGTGTTTTTAATCGGTTTAAAACCATTATGTGGATAAAATCAAGCAAACGGGCCGTGCAATTGGAGAGGCCTATGTCCAGCAGTGGACTGATATGGGCTGATGATGATAATTATGAAACGAGCCGTCTGAGAGTAAGTACCTATGGAAGCTTGCCACACCAAGTAGATCATTCACACGTTGCCAACACTGTAAAAACAAAACCTTTTTGAAGTGAAACCTTCTTTTAGCACGAAACGCATATTTAGCATTTTTAGATGAGATAAAATCTCTGGATTCGCGACTCCGTTACGAGACGCAACTTGACATATCCAAAGAGCAAAGAGGCGATATATGCATGTACATCCGCGAACGCGTCTAGATAAATAAATAAAAAACATTTAAATAAAATTTATAACAACTGTTTTGCCTAGTGTTTTCACTTCTGTCGGCACTCCCGAACTGCAATTTTTGATTTTTAGTTTGTAAGTATGTTGTCTCTCTCGGGCAAACCAAATTGTTCATTCCAAAACCTGAATCGAAGAAAGTTACTCAAACCGCAGAAGTTCTTAGTCCAAGAGTCACAATCAAGTGACATGTCCACAAAAGTCACATCAAGAAGCGCTTCACCCAGTGGAGCTTTTAGGAGCTCTTTGGCTAGACCATTGTATTTCAATACCAATGTTCTTTCTTAAATATGGTAAATGATGTCTCTAGGAATTGTAGAGCCGTAGGAATTTTCTATTTATTTAGTTACTTATAAGTATTACTATAACTTACGTAATAAGTCTAATAACTAACGTCAAGAACTCATTTTTTTCACTCTGACTCATTACTCTCCTGCTAAGCTAGAAATTTCTCCAATGGACTTTAAATAGTACGTAAGGTACATACATGTTTCCTATTTTACGCAACAATAACACTAGGGAACAAGCCCTGGGTCGCGGGGGACTTTATAAACATACATTAAGGCACACAAAGTACACCCAGACTTGTAACAACCACTTATAGATCACACAATTTTTGTCCTGTGTGAGGATCGAATCCAAAACACTCCGCGCAGTCGTATATAGCGAGCCACAGATACAACCGTGCAGTCCCTTCCTAACCGAATTTCGGTCAAAATGCAGCACGACTTAACGTGCCCTAATAACTAGGTATGTATGGCCTTTAACTTCTAAAAATATGACTGCAATTTATAAATTATAAAACAACTTACTTTCTTTTTTTGTATTACGACAAACCCATGATTTTTCTGAAAGGCAAGATTAGCACATAATCATAAAATGCTACGACTTCTCCGCCTACATTTACTGACTTAGTGCGATACAAATTCAATGGAAATAAATAATAGAATTCCGTGTAAGTAAATATTTGGATAGTGAGTCTCATAACATTTTTGAATAAAAAGGAACGTTGTATATTTTTGAACGGGCGCGGTCACGCCCTCTGTCGAGCACAATAAGAAGCTCGAACCTTTACAGGCCCTTTACCAAAACTGCAAATTGTTGTTTCCACACCATAAAATTTTCTAAAAGTATGTTCTTTAATAATAAAATGAATGAAATGGTTTACTCCGCGGACTATTAATCCTTGTCAATGAGATTTTGGAGCAGATGTTACAAGAGCCATGTTTTAAGATTTTATGGTTTTTATTCGATGTCGTATGGTCTGAATCAATTGACTAAAATATTTTTTACGACTTTTGTTATACTCATATGCAGACCAGAGATATTATAAAGACCCTGCAAATTAAAATATAATCCAAAATAATTTGGTAGCTATCCGATGTTACCTAAATCAATCAATACATATAGGAAAATATTAAAGCTATTACAAATTTATTGATTTAGATTTTTTTATGATAATTTTAGGGGAATATTAGTAATAACAAACAGATATTGATGATTTAGGAATAATATTATTTCAAAAGACGAGTTCTGTAGCGAAATATAAATCGTGCAAGTTTCATAATGTTACTATTTTACCCGTCGATAAATAACCGAGCTAGCACAAAAATGCAAACCTGTATGGTGTAAGTAAATGGCCCATAAGTGTTATAGGTAATTCAACTCAAACTCAAAATTCATTTATTCATTTAGGTTACAAAGTCTTACTTATGAAGGTCATAAATTATGAATAAGCCAAAAAGATGATGTAAGCAAAATTTTCCTACGGCTAGTTCGCAACCTTAAGAAGAACTAGCAAGAAACTCAGGCCACTCTTTTTAACCGCCAGATAGTTACAATCTTTTGTAAAATACAAGTATGATAGCATGCAAGCTGATGCAGTCAAAACACGATACTTACTTTATGATGATGATAATGATTTTAGCATCACAATATATAAAAGCTTAATTAAATTTCTTTAAAGCTTAACAACAAAATGAAGTAAGTAGAAAATTACAACGAAATATTTTTAGTTTCTTAGATATTGTTCACTAAACATCTTTCATATTTTTTTGCCAAACAATTCTGCGTCCAAGATTCGGTTTATCATCACACATTCATTGTCAGCGCTTTTCTATCATCAGTTGCCATTTATTATCAAATACATGAATGGCTTGTCGCATCGCGCCCAAACAAAGCTTTCTGAGGTATAACTCAACCATTCTACCTAGATCCTTCGTTTTCTATTGCAAAGATCTTTTTTAGTTCCACGTTCGGAGTATTGGAAAGAGTGAGAGGGGTCTTGGTGTTTTGGTGAACGTATTATAATGCGTTTAATGGCCTGTAATGAATGGCATAACATCCATAAAGCGACAATGCAGCCACTCGAACATGCCCTTTTATAATAATACGTGATTTATATCATGATCACCGCGAAAACGTTGATTGTTTTGCACGTGTTTGTGTACGAACGCCTTCGGCATCAGATAAACTCAAAGGGAATAATGGATTCGAAGCTATAAGTCAGTATGTTGAATGAATATCAGGGCAGACATGGTAGCCCGCTTGACTTTGAGTTTCTTGGTTCAGTTGCAATTTCTCAGATTGAGTTGTGTATAATTTTTTAGATGGGCGTGAAGGTTTTAAATGGAGCAAATAATAAGCGTATTTATTATATTGATCAGTGAAAATTGGTGAACCGTTGTAGTTTCTAAATCTACTTAATACATTATGTCTATAACCGTTAATTCTGCTGTACTCATGATGATCAGATCGATATCTTGTATGTAAGATGGTAGTCATTAATTGGCGAAACTTGTCTAACTGAATGGGTAACAGTACCTTGGCTTATCTCTGAGAGGCGGACCACTTACCATCCGGTGGCTGCTGGTTTATCTGCCATTGTTGGCAATATGTTTTTTAAAGATAACTCTCGCGCTAGGGAACAAGCCCTGTGTCGCGGGAGACAAACATACGATTAATCAAAAGTACACCTAGACTCGAGACAACCACATTTTTTAAAGTTTTCACCTTTAGTGATAAATTAGGGAATTATTTTAAATGTGAGTACTAATATACTTATCTATACACATTGATATTGGTAAAGTAAGTACACCATAGTAGTAAAAGGTTCTACAATTTGATACTGCTTACATAATTTATTAAATTTTCGACTTTATATTCATAGTTTTTGTCCGTGGTTTCTATATTTGTAAACTTCGCGAGTAGACACAAGAAGCGACACGATACGACGCTTATTCCCCTTGTGCGGTACTTCTTTATAAAGATGAAGATAGGTGTTACAATTTATGCAATTGATTCGATTGGGAGATTTCAAATCTCATAGACTTTAACAGATATACACATAATATCTAGATTATTACTTAAATTTAAATTTCTATTTTTTCGTATGGTGTGTTGGTTTCGTACCTTTTTGTTACCTACTTCAAATTGTAACTCATACCAAAATGTAAATATTATACCTTGGAGATTAAAAAGAGTAGCCAGAGTTTCTTGCCAATTCTTCTCTAGGCCCTACCCATGTCAGCGAATTGGCTGTAGGAAAAAAAAAAATGCTGACTTTTGTTTATTTTGACGTTCATAAGTATCATGTATTTGATCTAAATGAATAAAAGACTTTGAGTTAGAGTTAGACTAATGTTATAAGGAGAAAAGCTTTTGTTTCGATTTAAATCAAAATCCACACAACCGATGTTAAAAACTCTTTCACTTACCTATAGGTACATAGCTACATTACCAGCGCGTGACATAGGCTATTTTTTTTAAATGTCACCCGGGCGAAGCCGGGACATGCCGCTAGTCTCCTATATTTCTCAATTCAAAAGAATATTATGGACCCTACTCTTGTAGATAACGGCCATTCTTTTAGCCCCGGCTTTGCTTAAGACGATTAACAGATCCAAAACATTTGAAGCCATACGACATGTGTACTTCTTAAGTAATAAAAACTTTGCTCTTTTTATAACAGATAAAGATCCTGGCGATTCCACAAAAGGTAGAGACAGATGTCCAAAATTTTTATCACAGAGATAAAAAAGTTTTATATTCTTTACACCTACAACGAGGTATTGTTAGACAATGGTAGGGTAAATGTGACGTGAAATGTTCAGGGTATAATCCACTTATTCGAGGGCTTGTACTCGCTTTTTGTCAAAACAGCGGCATGGTTGATTGACTTGTGAAGGAGACGCCGCGGGGCACCCACGGTGTGTGTAAATAAATCTCATGCTTCATATTCATACGGGAGTTTCGTTTGGAACGACAGATGGCGCTAGTTATAGGTGTGATTTAAGCGGATTTTGAATGTTGCTATTATGACGGCTTAGCATTATAAACTGCAAGCAAAGTATGTAAACTATGTTGTTGTTGTTGTACACTTCACTTGTTCTCACATTTGTATTGTTTTCCTTTACTACTACACTGGGTTCGCTGTTAGAAACTTTGTACATGCCCTATATATAATAATATGCCCTATATATATGTAGATAGGCATATGACACAGTGCAAAGAAAATTTTTAACATGAAAGAGTTTCATACTGTGATATGACTGTAATTATACCTACTGAATGAAAATAATAGCTGTCTGCATATAAAATAATACAGGCATATATAATTATATTATGTAGATAAAGAATAAAAAAAATATTACTTATCCAGTTTAAATTTAAGATATTGATTTTCATTGCATTTTATAGGAGATCGTGATTGGACAACGCGTGTTATGCAGTCTTAATTTAGAAGATAACTATATATGGGCGTTTACTCTATGGTAAGATAAATGTAGAGTTATACCTAATACTACTAGGTACATTTGAAAAATCAATACAATGAAAATAAAATAAACTGTTAAATGTAATACGTTTGTAATCGATTTGTATATTTGATAACTGAATTAGTAATATAGTCCAGCAATGGATTGAAACAGGCTAATTGATAGATTGATTCTATGACAAATTGCACGCGACCGGTGACCATTTGCAACTAACACAATATTTTATTTAATTTATTTTAGTGGTCATTGTTTAAGAAATTACTATCGCTACAACCAGTTTTCTTTTTCGTGAGTGATTTACTTCCACTCAAATATATTATGCTTTACGTATATAGTATGTATTTATTTATTTATTTAAAAACTTTTGCACAAAAAATGTGTACAAGGCGGACTTAATGCCAAAGGCATTCTCTACCAGTCAACCTTTGGGTGATGCAGAGAGAAAACATGGTAGGTGCATTAAAGCGTAGAAAAATTGATGAGACAAAATAATATAACTAAATTATCATATTACACATATTATATTATAATAACATAGACATACATATGAAATTTAAGTATAAAATATATATATATAAAGATTAATACAATACTTAAATAAATACATAATATATTATAAATGTTGTGATGATTCTGCTAAATATTTGTTATAAAGCTGCCGTACTCTAGCCTTAAAAGTATCACGGTTAGTGGACATCCTGATTTCCAGAGGGAGTGCATTCCAAAGAAGAATAGACTGAATATGGAAAGAAGAGTGAACAAGACTTGAATTATGAGGAGGACAAAAGAGAAGGAGATTGTTGGAAGAACGCAAGTTTTTGTTATGAGTGGTACAAAGATATTGAAAATGGGGAGTTAAATACGAAGGGGCATTGGGAGAGTTAAGAAGAGAGTAGAGCATTGATAACGCACGCCAGCTACGTCGCTGACGAATAGGCAACCACTGCAGCTGGGCGCGGTATGTCGACACATGATCAAACTTACGTAAATTGAAAACGAATCTAATGCAATTATATATATATGCAATTATATGCAATTATATGTATGTAGTACTATAGGTCCGTTTGTACTCGTAAGTAAGAACCGTGTGAGTTAAGATGTTAATTGGCTGTAAAGACAGCTCCACTAGAGTGACAGTAACAAAGTAATTGTTGCAATGACTTGTTAGGAGAAGCTTAAAGTTTAGGTTGTATAACATTTACTAGCTGTTGCCCGCGATTTCGCCCGCATGGATGTCAGTTATTGCGTTAAAAACTAGCCTATTCGCTATTCCAGACTATATTCTATCTTTATGTTAAATTTCATCCAGATCCCTTCAGTAGTTTTTACGTAAAAGAGTAACAAATATCCATACATCAATACTTTAAACCTTTCACTGTAGGATTTATTACAAGAGGTCTATAGGAATAGAAATTCAACAGTGTTGTTTTTTAATATTCTTAGGTACCTTTTTTTGTTACTTGGGAAGAAGCCCTGTGTCGCAGGGAACTTCGTAAACATAAAATTCACGGATACAAATTACACCTAGACTCGGAACAAACATTTATTAATCAATAGCTGTTACCCGCGGCTCCGCCCGCGTAGATGTCGGTTATCGCTGTAAAAAGCCTATATGTTATTCCAGACCATAATCTATCTCTGTGCCAAATTTCATCCAGATCCGTTCAGGAGTTTTTACGTGAAAGAGTAACAAACATTCATCCATCCATTCTTACAAACTTTCGCGTTTATAATATTAGTACGATAGGATTCAAAGTTTTGTCCCTTGTGGGAATCGAACCCACGCCCTCCAGCTTAGCAGTCAGTTTTACCAACAGACAGTCAATGGCAGTTAACATCTCCATGTTAACTTTATCTGTTCTAAATCTCACACTAATTCATGCACGCAATAAACTTCAAAAGTTAATCCGAAGTTGCGCACGTAGTATATCATCTCAGCCTGATTTCGTCGTCTACTGTTAAACGTAGGCCTCTTGCTTCCGTCCAGTGCTTTCCCAGAACTCTGAAAACATTATCTTAATATTATTAAGCTGAAGAGTTTGTTTGTTTGGTTGAACGCGCTAATCTCAGAAAGATTACTTTTTTTTTTAATAGTGCATTTATCCAGGAAGGCTTTAGGCTATATAACATCACGCTATGATCCATAGTAGTGCAGCAGTAGTGAGATATATTGCAAAATCGCGGAAATGTACGTTCCAAATTACCACGCGGACAAAGTCGCAGGCAACCCCTAGTAATAAATAAAAGAGAGTGTGAAATTGTAAACAAATTTTAGTATATGAGAGAGAGAGAAAGATAGAAGTAAAATAATTTATATTTTATCTGATTTAGCAAAAAACGCACTCTGCTATGTCATAAAACTGAAATGGCAAAGGACTGGCCAAGGAACTGGTAGTCTGGTCTTGGATACGTATTCAAGACTAGAAATGGACCACAACCGTGCCGTCACGGAAAGGCCACTAGGCAAAAGGAGTATAGGAAGACCCGTGACAAGGTAGGTCGATGACATTAATAACATAACGCAAGTGATACCTCTGGTAATGCAAGCGTCTATAGGCTACGGATACTGCTTAACATCAGGCGGGCCGTATGCTTGTTTGCCACCCAAGTAGTATAAAAAAATAAAAATAAACATAACTAATACAATGTTTTGATCTGGATCGCAACGCAAAAGACAAGTGCATAAAAGAAAACACAATAACTAGACCATAATTGCTCAACGTTATAAATACAAACTTTTAATATAATTCAGTGAGCGTTAGAAACAGGCATAACTAATATTTATATTGTGTGTAATTTGTGTCCGTGGATTGCATGTATGTAAAATCCCAAGCGACACAGGGCTTGTAAGCTAGTGCGAGAGTAGTGTTTAAAAAAAAAAACTCACGCCTATTTTCCAGGGGACATAGCAGGAATGTACTACGGAATTCCACTTGCTAAAAAGACTGCTATTTTTATTTAATAAAAAGGTAAGGATCGATTCCCACACGCATAACAAACACATAAATAGTATCCTTTCATTAGGCGGGTTACCCATGATAATCCGCATTCGGTTGAATAGAATGTCAAATGGTAGGTAGATTCCCGTAAAGGCCGAACGACCACAAAGTCAGTGGCCAACGCTATTCAAACTGCCTACAATAGTTTTTGTCACCTCCACTGTATAGAAAAACGACAGAAGTATAAATGTAATAGAGAGGTATTATTGAATGTTTGTTTAGAATTTCATCGAGTGATTCTTTTATTTGAGCAGGGTGAACAGAAGACAAACGGCCTGCTTGGTGGTAAACGTTTACCGTAGCCTATGGGTGTCTTTTGCGCATTGCCGATTCATCATCATCATTCCGTCAAAAGACGTCCACTGCTGGACATAGGCCTCCCTCAAGGATTAGTGAAGACTAAATAATATAAAAGTGGCGTATTATCGTTCGTGCTTCGTCATGTCACGTCAGATGCGCAAAAATGAAAATTTTAAAGTATCTGGTCCAGTGTATAGTTGATCTGTTAACATCATATGAGTAACATATATCTATGTAAGTACTTTGTGATAAACTACTTCATGAACGCTTCGGGTGGTTAGCTATTTGTCAGCCAGTCTTTATAGCAATTTATTTTCTATATTAATTTGAAATTCGTTATCAACATTATAATTGAAAATAAATCATTTATCGTCGTGCTACTGTTTCTGAACAACCATACGCACCTGACTTACTGCTATCTTCGTTTACTACGTCCCTTTACGTTAATATCTTGTTTAACATTTGATTTATGTCGTGAAGCAGTCGTTACGTGTGTACCTCCACTATTGTCACACAACATGAATACCACGCCAAAATCTTGCGAACATATCTCTTAACTTATAATAAAACGTTTTTTCTATACAATTTCACGGTACTCCTTGAATATAAATAAAGGTTGTGGGCATTTATAGGCTATTTAGGATGTTTTAAATGATTAATGAGGTGTTTTACTTGTCGTTGTATGTGCTGTCTTCAATTTAGTTTGATAAATGATCGTGTAAAATCGGAGTAAGTGCTTAAGGAAACTATTTATGAATGATTTTATATTTCTGTAGACATTGAGTGGTTTCATATTAAGAACTTTGGTCTCCAAATCGAATTCTGGTCGGAGCGAATCTCAACGAAGTTTGTATGTACAAACATGAGTGGCAGAAAACAGAGTAAGCACCTCCTCCTTTACTCTTATAGTTCGATGTGCCTTCCAACTGGCAATACCGGGAAGAGTTAAGGCGTAAGACTAATGCTGCTTAGGCAATGAGAGACGTCGAGGTACCGCCACGTTTTGAAAATAAATGTAAGCCATCTACGGACTAACCGTGGCAAAGCTGCATATGCTTCCTATGTTATGTAATCATCATCTCAACCCATAAACGTCTCACTACTGGGCACGGGTCTTCTCCATACATTTGGAGGAATATTACCCTACTACAACGCTGCTGGCCAGACAGTATAGTGTTATGAAATGAGTTCAATAAAAAAAAAACAATAAAAATTCACGTGACATCATTATCCAAAAACGACACAAAAACAAAACAAAAACAGATCAGTACAAATCCGATACAAATCTAGCACCAATAAAGTCGCGTCTTAGTTTATGTCGGGTGGAATATCAGTTTTCCGACTTTACCCAATAAAGGGTAACCCTTGATCCGTTAAGTAAACAGAAAAAAGAAAGGCGGGGGTGACCCGCGAAGCGACGTAACGAGTAAATCACGGTAAGCCCCGATACGCGGCGCGCCGCCGGCGTCGGCGTCGCAGTAAGCCGCATAACCCCTTAAAGTTCACCTACCATCCCTGGATGGTTGGATGTGCCGAATAAACGAGACGTATGCTGCGAGGTGTTAGTCAAACGATGTGTCTCGTATTTATAGTGTGGTTGTCTTGGAAGGATTGGTTACGTTCATCTTAATTATACGTCTTCGATTTCTTTATCAGTTATTCTGCTGCTCTATCATCCCAGGTATTGGAAGCATTCACAGACTATGGGTAACCGTTGACCATCAATAGTAGGTATATAAAAAATTGGCACGTAGGCAGAGAATCGTCGTGGAAATAAAAAAAAACCTGTATATTTCCTTTAACGGCAATTATGAGACAATTATTTTATGAAATTCTACTTATTGAATTCTTTTAGAAACTATAGTTACCTAAATATTATAAAGATAATAGACTTTTGTTAATCCTACAATATTATATCTGCCTAGCGTCAGATTTATATTGTAATAACCCCAATTTTACTACACACCGATAAAAGATTGGAAAACGAATTAGCAATAAAATGTTCGCGGCCAATCGGTTATCGGCGTCTATTATCTGAGATCACATTGTAGTACAATATAGCCGGCGATGTGGAGTCAATGGAAGCTATTGGGTGTGCGGTGCGTGACCGCCTGCCCGCACTGACCCCTCTCACTCTACTTTCCTCTACGCCCTTAACACAAATTGATTTTAAATGGCGATTTATTTCCGCCTCATATCGCCAATCCGATCTTCCTATGAGTTTCACGACCGGCTTTACGTGGGGTTAAGGAAGTCCAAGTTATAAAACGGTTTATTTCTTTTTCAGGACCCTAGTTCGACCCCTAATTATACCAGATTAAGCCCCGAATGTACCCCTCATTATTTCACAGATAGACCCATTTTCAAACTCTAACGTGATCAAGCTTTGCTTCACAAAGGAGTGAAGTTACACAGAAATGAAGGACCTAAACGAATTACAAAACTAAAGGTATAACGGTGTCGCTTCTTTTTTATCACAAATTCTATACGTAACGGGTTTTCGAAATAAAAGTTACAGTCTATTGCAAAATTTTACCCTTTTGCAAATTTGTGCAAAATTACTTTATGAGCTCGCTTTCAATGTTGAGTTGTGAGTTTTTTGTCGTTTACAACTGCAGCGAGGTGGAATAGTCGTTTAGACCAATAAGGCACTCGGCCGCGTTCGGATGGCTTTCTGATTTTATGAGCGCTTTACCCGAATGTGTCGTACCCTAAACCGTCGGCTAATAGAAATAAATAGTAACCCTTCGGTGGCGATGGCGGCGCGTTTGCCGCCGAAAGGTTTACTTTTATTGCCGTCGACTTTCTTTCTTACTACCCCTTCATAATTGTCAGGGTTAAACGAAAAAAATAGAAATCGTTGTTTTTGCGCAAAGCTTCATTGTTTAATATTGGCAAATTGGCGTTTTTTGGCAAAAGCAATAACCATTTCTTTTGTTGATTTTTGTGTTAAAAAAGCAAATAAACATAAACACTTTTTAAGACAATGAGCAAATCCTTTGAATGTTATAAAACCCTTGCAAATAAATATCATGGTAAGGGGAAAATTCTGTTTGCGAATTTCTCTCATAAACCGATTACAATATTGCTAAAACATCCGTTAGTTGACAGATCTACACTTATATTGTAATAGGTTTTTTGTTATCTCTAAAAATTACTAATCCGATTCTGAAAATACTATATATAATAGAACATTTCATTTTCTTTCTTAAACATAATTAACACATAAATCAACTTCTAATCAGTTTGATATTTAATCAAATTCACCCTAAATATAATAATAATAATAACAATATTTAGAATGGGACAATATATAGGAATTTGTGCAACTAATAAGCAAAAATTAACGCATACTTATACAGATTAGTATATTAGATTAGTTTACTACAGATTTTGATAGATAGTCAAAATAAGCTTCTTTAAAATTTGTATTAATGATACAAAGTAACTTGTGCAATAGTAAAATTCGTCCGAACATCATAACGTGACAACACTATTGTAACACCGCTACTCAGAGATCGTGTCTCTTGCGTGCAGATTTCATCTGATCTAAAATGTTGTACTTATATATTTTTTGCAATACAAGACTTAGATAAATAAGCCATATCCTATGTGGTGCCAACAGATACAATGACAATCCTATTAAAATCTTATCAGTAAAGACAACTTGAACCTCTAAATCTCAGAACCTAATTGATATATCCACGCTCCAAAAGGCAATATTATCTATAATTATACATTTATCTACACAGCAGGATCGTTTACTAGAACGGCGATGCCAAAGCAAAGCATTATGTCTCCTTTTTTTTGTCAAATAGCTGCTCCTAGATTGAGACATTTTGCAACCGCAAAAGCTGAGCAGTAGGGGGTTGAAAGCCGACTTTTTTCTTTTCCTACTAACTTGTCAACGTGACAAAGTATCGTAAGTAATGTGAGTGGTCGATAGTAAGGGACGCAAGATATCTTGCAAGTGTCGAGAAAGTTTGTCACAATAGATTTGTGGTTGTATGTCAAGGTTTACTCAACAAGTGCATGTATCTAAAGATTTGGGTGTGTTGGTTGTTTAATTTTTTCCCACGATGGTCAAAGTATATTTATAGTTCCTATATGATTTTTATATAATAAAGATGGCTAGATGGGCTAATGACCTCAAAAATGTTGGAGGGTTAGGCTGGATGTGGAATGCATAGGACCGGGAGTTGTGGGGCGAAGTAAACTGAAACAGGCTGATTGATTGATATATCAAAGGGTTATATGTAAATGTCGCCGCGTTCAAAAAAATATTATTTCAAAAGACGTTCTAGTTTGGATTGTACATTTAATTTTCTGCCCCAAATTCTTATATCAATTTACCTGTCTGGGAATCGAACACAGGACCTCACTGCACGGCAGTTATAAACCTTTTTGTCTTAGGTAGTTTACCCCCGAAAATGAATTAAATACAACGCGGCTTCTTTTTAACGTAAAAACTATACTAATAAAATAATAATTCAGAAATTTCATCATCTAAAACAAATAAATATCACCATTGATTGTCTAATACAACATTAGCGGCAATAGTTGTAAACTTTAACTTACTTTTTTACCTGCTTTCCCTAAATTCATAAATAGCTCAAAAGTGTAATTTTTACCTTATAATCACAGCTCAATAACATAAAATTTTATGTGATACGGAAAGCATAGATCGCGAACGCTCCGCCCAAAAAGTCTCTGTAACGAAATTGACAAAAAACAAAACACCTTCACTCATAATACCATTGCTCAGTTCCTACTATGGTATTGCCAGTTTGATATAAGATAACTTGCAATGAATACAAAATATATTTTCGAATTTGTTGTTTTTGTTTGGAGACCACCTTAGAGCTATTTTAGTAGGAACAGCGTTTACAGCATTTAAATGGTTGCTGGCTAGATGGATGGTGTAAACAATAAGGGATAATTAAGTGAATCGCTACGTCGATTACCAAAATAATCGTCGCCTAAATGCACTCCAGAATTAGTGCGACTAACTAAGCGGAGGGGTTTACATGACGGTGTTGAATTATTTAGTTCGTGGAATAGATAAGTAAGTTTCTATAGACTTTTAAATTCGAATACCTAATTATGTTTTCGTTTTTGTCGAATTCACTTCATAAACCTACGTGTTATAAATATGCTTGGCATAAGTATATATCGACAGCAGAAAGTAGAATTGTCGTATTTCGAAATATCCAATTTTATGCCAGAGACAAAGAACTGTTTCAAAAATTTATCACTAGATATAGAAAGTTGTAATTTGAAAAATAATTTCTATCGATCTAAAACGTTATTGATAGTTGAACTGGAATATCCTAAAGTCACTAGTTCATTGACAACAAGCAACAGAAACATTGTATGTATAAGGTGAAAGGATAAAACCACTAAAAACAGATATAAATTTTAACACGACTGCCACTGTCGCTACATACTTAATGAAACTATACGTAGACTAGCCAAGTACAAGTGTTTGTTTAAATACAGAGATAGATAGTGCACCCGCGTTCTGCACTCATAGTCAACAGAAAAAATACCTTGCCAATTACCAATCGACCATAATTGGTCTATGAGTAATTTTTTAAACGGCACTTTTTGTGAATAGTAGACTCAAAATTCTGACGTTATAAATAGCGCCATGTGAACTAAGCCTAATAGAATAATAAGTCGCACGACACACGGTGCGTTTGTACGATGCGACGGACGTGTTTGGAAAGTAGCGAACAGTCGTAAAATTTTATCGTCCCTAATGGGCGCGTGCGCTGATTTGTAGCGCGTCGACGCCCATACAACCAAGACATACACTCTCATACAAACCTCAATGTATTGTTTCCGAGGAGAAGGCTATTTCGAACAGGTAGGTACACCGTTAATGGGACTAAATGTGGAACTAATTGATGTAATAAATATGCTGATGAGTTTGAACTAATTTTAGGATTGAAGGATCGGGAAGAATTGACACTAATGGACACATAAACTGCATTAAAGTATTTTTTTTATTACTTAGTTGGCAAACAGGCATACGGCTCGGTCGTAAGCAGTTACCGTAGCCTATGGACGCTAGCAATTCCTGACTTGCATGTTCACCAGGGTCATGTGATGGGGAATCTCTGGGATGGAAATACTTTTCGTTAAAAACGCATCCCTAAATGAGCGCTGGTAACCTGTAGCTACTCAAGTAACAACTACCCGAGGAACAACTTGATAAACTTGAGCGACTTCAAAATTTTTGCATAAGATTTATATTTGGTTTACGCAAATATGATCACGTATCAGAATATCGAAACATGCTCAAGTGGCTTCCTATTCGCCTTCGTCGGAATACTCATATTCTCTCTTGCTTTATAACATTTTGTTTAATCCTGCCACTCCCACTTATTTAAAGAAACGTTTTAGGTTTTTAAATGACACACATGTGAGATCCCTAAGGTCGGCGGAAACTTTGAGACTGGAAATGCCAATGCATTCTACAAATTTCTACGACAAATCTTTTACTGTACAGGCTGCCCGGCTGTGGAATGCATTGCCTATTTCCATTAGGCAGGCAAAGAGTTTAGCTACTTTTAAAAGTATGGTTTACAGACATTACCTTTCTCAGTAGTTTTTATGTCCTCTACCTTCTTGAGTACCTACTGTATATATATTAACTTGCTGTGTTTGTATTTAATTACATTATATATTATATGTATCAATAAAATGTATGTATATAGTTGTATATAATTTATTTATGTAAGTACTTATGAGTATTAGTATATTAGTTATAGGTAGGTGTTAGATACCTATGTAAATATATATTTCCCTTTACTAGCAACACCAAACTGCTCACTCTACAAATATCTTTATCTATCATTTCTGTCCATCCTAAGGTTGCCTGTAAGAAATTGCTTTTAGCGATAAGGCCGCCCATTGTGCATTACTATTTAAGCAAAACTATGTAAGCAATATGTATTTTGGTGTACAATAAAGAGTTATCTATCTATCTATCTATCTACTCACACACAGAAACGGTAGTATAAAAAAAAACACCGCTATGTGTAACACAACTCCTATACTGGGGAACTAGCCCTGTGTTGCGGGGGACTTTACGAATATTCAATTCACGGACACAAATTACACCCAGACTCAGAACAAATATTTATGAATCATTGTTTTGTTTTGTATGGAAATCGAACTCCGGCTTAGCAGTCAGGGTCACTAAAAATAAATGTCGTCCTAACCAAATTTCGGTCACGGCGGCCAATCTTGACGGAGATTAGCCAACTGCGCAGGACATATTATAGTGCACAAGCGTGTGCGCAAACACAGGTGCATTTTCTATTCCTTTACTCTCATAGTCCGTTTGGACCGCAATCCGACACGACCGGTGAGAGATCAGGCGCAGGACCAACGGCTTTACGTGCTTTCCGAGGCACGGGAGTGTAAACACCACCAATTTCCAAACTCCGGGCATCTATCGTGAATTTCTTGACAGAAAAACTCAATATCAATTTTTGACCCAACCCGGGAATCGAACCCGGGACCTCGTGATCAGCAGTCACACATCGACCACTGAGCCACCGAGGCAGTTACCAACCAACACGTCTAGTGGTTAGTGTCCAACAGGCCAGTTATATTATTTCAGTGTTTGCTTAGATTTTAGGTATTAAGGATTTGGATGCTATATTTGTATGTAAAACCCGTGCGAAATCGGGGCGGTCGCCAGTGTTTAATAAACAGAAATCATTTGTCCAAAGCAAACTACCTCCAAAATTATCAATATGTAAATAAAATAACCAAAATGTTCTTAGTAAGTAATCACAATCTTTAAGTTTATTACATCTCATACTATTGCCAACACAAATAATTTATTTAATTCTGTTGACACAGTAAAAAATACAATCCCACGAGTAAGGTGGATGCTATCATTCATTTGGATGTTATTGTCACAAAATACGTAGATATATACGTAATATTTATAGTTAAAAGATCATTTTGTTGAAATGGAGCCAAATTTCCGGCCGAGCTTTCAACGGAATTTACAAAAAGCGCCATAAATTGGCAAATAATCCCCCGCATAACGCAACCTTTGTTTGGCCACACGTGCTTTTAATATCTGGCTCGCATCGCAAACGCAACAAAAGCCGGATTTAGTCTTTGTACGCTCCACCTAAAGTAAACACTCGTAAAAACTTCCGAATGTGAAAAACTACGTACCTATATAGTTGTTAATAAATTTTATTAAATGATATACGGACAAAGAGGTAGGTGCATTTGTGAAGGCGACAATCGTCCGCGTCGAATTTGTCATGTAACTGCTCGCTTTTGTTTGGAGTATGAATGGCGTGTGAGAAGGAAGAGCTTCCGCTACAGCGTGCGTCCGTGTACCGGGATCGATGCCCCCGGCGATACCTTGCCATCTATATCCACCATTGTTGATTTTTTATCTCAAATTGATACCTATACTGTGTTCATTCAAGTTCTCAACTTACAATATTCTTTTGAAATATTGAAAAGCTTCGAAATTTGAACTAATTTTTAATCTGTTGTCATGAATTCAGACTACGATATTTTTAGTTTTCTATAAACATTCCTACGTAATTACTACGTCTGCAAAAGCTTAACTTTTTTTATTCAGACTTCCTTAAAATTACATTTGAATGAAATTTGGCTACTTGGTTTGTGACCTTGACCGCTTGGCTTCAATTCAAACTCCAGACAAATCTTAGTGTGATAAGCTTGACTATATTGAGTTCTCTGTCTGGATGTAATTTACCTAATTATGAATGTAGTAGTAAAATCTCGTATGTAGTAAAAGAGTAGTGAACTCTCGGTTTAGTTTGCGATAAGATGGTGAAAGGGAGAAAGAAAACCAATAGTGGGACGTATTTGTTGATATTTTCTGGAATTAAATGCATTTTCTTTCTTTCTTTTCTTTCTATATGTGAGCTATATTATTGTTATGTGAGTAAAATTTTTGACATCTTATATTGGAGGCATTCTTTTAGTCTTAATTTTCCACATTTGAAATATTCTTGAAAAATAATAATGATAAATGCGCATCATTTTCCATTTTCAAATAAAATAAACAAAGCACTACCAAACGGTCGATAGACCTACATACCCGTCGATTAGAAATAGATGTTAACGCTATACATTTTTGTTCATAAAGACTGGCTACTAACAAACAATCCGGTGGACATTCAAAAAAGGAAAAAAATATGGCTGCCATGTGTCGATCGACGCATCGGTGGCGCGTGTATGATACGGGGAAAAAAAGGCAAAACCGCGCCGGAACAATCGAAGCTAACTTATAAAATATGTATCCTAGTGCTGGCTTTTCAAACTTGCTCTCGTACTATTTTGACCGCGATTGGGAATTCCGACAAGAGAATCAAATCGTGAAGCGCTGGACGTTGGGTTTTTTTTAAACTGAACAATTGTTGGTTGAAATATTCAGTTTATAAATAAAGTATTTGGCAGATTGGATGTACATATGCATTTGTAATAAGAATTAAGTTTAAAATAATGATATAGGTAATCAACTACTGAGTGTCTGTTCATCTCACTGAAGATAATATTGAAACTAAATCAAGGTGCCGGAAAATCATATATTGCCATATTCTTAAAAAAGTTTTATAAATTTTTAAGAATATGATATAGACCGTATGTAATCTACCTACAATCTTATACTTAATTATTTAAATGTTCTTAAGGATTAAAAATTCAGCAGTTCGACTAATGTTAAATCACCCAAGATTGATAAGCTTGAGTATGTGGGTTCGATTTCCAACCTGAACAATTTTTTGTGTGATGAGCATGATTCTTTGTTCGGTGCTCGGGTGTAATTTGTGTATAGGACCAGTTGTTTGGTTGCCATAGCACAGCCTGCCTGGTTTAGGATCAGAATAGCTGTGTAAATTGTCTCAAGAAATTTCTAATACCTTATCTAACAATACATAAATATAATCACGCTCCTCCTTTAATCACTGCTGGTTCACTCCTTTAGCATGCCATTTATTCTGGTTCTCGGTAAGATTAATAAAAATTTAAACTAAGTAATTATTTAAAACAAAAGCCAGCAATAATAAGGTAGCATACTTTACAACATACATATAAGATTTTTTAACATTTATCTATGCAAATTTCTGATCGGTACATTATTTTAGGACCATCAGTTGCCAAACTTTACACGATTATCATAAAGGCCAATTTTACTTGAACCATCAAAGTAATGACACACATAAATAAAAGTTCAAACAAATACTTCCGTACACGGTAGTTGATAGGCGACATCAATAAGATCAAGATGTCTGCGACTTATCGTGCGATCGCATCGACAAAAAAGTCGCACCGTCGCACGAGTGTCACAGTCATTAATTTTGTGGCTCCTGAGGTACCTTTACGATATTGTTGTGGACAGATATTAAGACTGTCTGCACTTATTTTTTTACGACATTTTTATGTGACTTAATGAATTTGGAATTTTATATTTCTTTATCATTACTATATGTATTAATATTATAAATACGAAAGTAACTACGTCTGTTTCTTGGCTTCTCACGACTAAACTGCTAAACAGATCTTAATGAAATTTGGTAAGAAAATTTAATGGTATCCTGGGGCAGATACCCTTTTTAACCGACTTCAAAAAGAGGAGGTTATCAATTCGTGTGTATTTTTTTTAATGTTTGTTACCGCATAACTCCGTCATTTATGGACCGATTTGAAAAATTCTTTTTTTGTCTGACTGGACATACTTCCAGTTTGGTCCCATTATCATCAAAAGAAAGTTCCGATGATGGAATCCATGAGGAATTGAGGGAACTCCTCAAAAGTTATAGGCACACATATAGCAATTTCAATATTTTTAACAACTAATCAATCATTTGCATTCAGAAAGTGTAATTTGGTGAAGTAAAACTGATGAAGAAGACCACAGATGGCCATCTGAACTTTTCAATAATAAGTATTTTACTGATGGCGATTAGATAAGTTTCGGTTATTGTTGCTAAGCAACTATTAATAAGAAATAATGACGTGAAGAATGAATGAATTGAGCGCGGATTGCACAGATTAAATATTGCTTTTAATACCTACTTGACCTGTGTTCAGCCCGACGCTCAGTCGATTTTATTCGATTGTAACAAACAAATATCCGAAAATTTTACAACTTGCCGTACCGAAGTCGGTTTTTTTTTGTTAAAATTATATTGCAATAACAACGTTTACCAAACTCACCTCACCATTTTTATATTGTTTTTTTTTAAATTCCTAAATATTGCCCGCGGCTCCGCCCGCGTAGATGTAGAAAGTATCCTATGTTTTTTCCCAGAATACCATCTATCTCCATGCCGAATTTCGTCGTGAAAAAAGTCACTTTCGCATTATAACATTATACTAAAATAGGGTATTATCTTATTTGTACAAATATTTTAGTTTATGTTTTGTGTGTGATAAATATATTATGTATTAAAATCATATTGTATCTATTTGTTGCTCCAATAAATAAATAAATAGTCTCGTCTGTTTCTACATTTATAACCGAGTACAGTAACGCTGCCGTCATTTTTATCCGTCAGCACTAATTTGCCATTGTTTGCCCTACTGACGCCACTTTTTTGCCCAAAACCATAAAATAGATAACGTCTTTTTTGCGTCTTTGGGCACCTTTAATTGATTATAAACGTTAAGATGTTTGATCTTGGTGCACGAAGTTATTTATCATTAACACGTTTTTAGCTAGTTATTTAGTTTTTACTGACGTATGGTTGTCAGACTTGTGAGTGTGATTTTAATGTTTGCTTTGTATTTTATTATGCATTTATTCTCGGCTTTAGTGGTAGTGTGTGTGATTTGAGTGCTACGTCTCAGGTTCGGTTCTTGGTTAAGTAGTAGGATTGCGTTATATGTCGAAATATGTTGAGTACCTACCTATCAGCCCGGAGTTTTGACATAAAATCATGACCCTATGCTCTAAGTGTAATTTGAATGTAATGAAATTTAAGATTATATTCAAATTTTAATTTTATAGCATTTAAAAATGTGATATTCGGTGGAACTTAGTACGACCAAATTATGGACGCTGCCGCACTGTCGGACATTGTAAATTTAAATATTAAAAAAAAAACTTCTTCTTACTTGGTCGCACTAAATCTACTCTTTAGATTCCGTTTTGATAATAAGATTTACTTTATAGATACACTACTTCATGTATGTTAAGATATAATAAAAATATATGGTAATATAATATCTTGCCAATTTGCATCAGATCTGTTACGTAAAATCGCATTCAACTCGTTACTTATAAGAATATCTCGCATCGCTGCACCGAACAGCAAACTGCAGCGTATCCTACCGTACTCCCCTGGCTGGTATTTGCATAACGCAGCGGCCATATGTTAGGCGCACCTCTCGGAGGCATCAAGGCGACAGAGCCTCGGCCGGTATAAAGCACAGTGCAATAAAGAGAATGGATGCCGCCCATCGGAGGCTCGCCGGCCGCCGCCTGGATTACCCGAATCGCCACTATTTATCGCTCCAGCCTTGCGCCCAGGTGCCATCAATCTATTTAATGATCGGGTCAGCACATACTCTTGGTCTTTTTACCGTTCCCACCCGCCGCTTCGGCGCAAAAACGAAGAAGTAACCAAGCGCTCGTAGATGGACGTTTGATGAGGCGCTTTGTGTCGATCGCTGGCGTTAAAAGGGTTTTTTAAACGCACTATCACAGTATTATATAGGGTTTTGCTTATTTTTTAGGCTTTAACTGGCGAGGGAACGAAAGTGTTGTAATTTTGTAGCGACTTTTTTAGGCTTTCTTGTAATATTTTCTGGGTAATTGAAATTTAAGAGATGCAGTGCACTATACAAGCTAGCAAGCCCTACTGGTAAAAGACCTCTACCTTACTTCTGTAAGGTCTTACACCAGTCGGAATATTCGCTTAGACCGCCGCCAAATATCTAGATACACAATGGTGTAATTGTGTCCCTATGGTTGCTTCATTTAGGGAAGCGTTTTAAAACCAACAAAGATTTTCTATTACAGTTTCACCTTATCACATTTATTTTTAATTGGTAAAACAAGATTGATGCCAGGTTTGGCGGTAAATTAATTTAAAAACATAATGAGTTGTTTGAAGTAAATTGTAAGTAGGTAACTTCTGGGTAAACTACTTACTAAAATCAATAAATCAAGCCTATTCCAATAAATCTTACAAACTGTCTGCTACTCAAACCTATCAACAGATACAACACAATACAATCAGAAGCTAATCCTCAAATAAATCAAGTTAATTCTTGGAGGGTCACAAGCCACCACAGTCAAAAGTGGCCGTTCAATGTCCGAGGAGAGCCGTCCATTTAAAGTCCGGCACATACATCTGCGAGGTTCGTGCGCTAAGCAATGCATACAAGGATTTGACGGGTCTTTACTCACTGCTGCCTCCGCTTTGTTTAAACGGATCTTTGTGCGTTTGACTCGATTTATCGCCGATAATAAACGTTTGATGGTTCTCACTTGATGGGCGAGGATAACGGTGGCTTATTTTTTTGAAATTTGACATTCATTTTCGTCTTCAAAGTTAGGTTTTTTTTCTTTATATAGACTAGATACTTTTCAAAACACACAATTCACTAAATACACCAAGACTGGACACAAAAGTAGTTATGGATCATACAAAGTTTTGTCGCGTGTAGGAATCGAACCCGCAACACTCAGTGCAGTGTTGGAGGCGAGGTGATTACTTTAACTACTACACCACACGTGCAGTCAATGTTATTCATATACTATCAGTTTTCTTTATGACAATATGTAATTTTATAAACCTGTCCCCGTCGTAATGTTTCCCATGACAGTTTGTGACTATATTTTTTTAAATTTTAATAAAAAATAACAGTATCATAGCTTCTGAAAAAATCTATACACATCTGTATCAGTTGCACGCAATAGACCCCTAACAACGCAGAGGATTGCTACAATAGGAACACGAGAAACCTGCATACGATGCACCTGATGGTAAGCAGATAGCGTCAGAATTCGTATTCCTATCTTTTGACTTGCGAATCAATACCGGGATTACGTTTTTATCAGTCGTATTTACGGGCACTAGGCCAATAATAAAAACAATCAAGCTTTAAAGTGTGAAGTTCCAACAAGATCTATTTATCATAGAAACCGAAAGGCCAATCACACAATCAAATATTTGTCCTCTAGCCGTAAAGGTGTTTGTAGTTGATATGATTAAGCAATAATGTTGGGTCCTACCTCAATAAGCCGGGGCTTGTCTACAATTCGTAAACTCGCTTACTTCACCTGAGCAAACTGCCTCCCGACTTGGGGTGAGGGGTCTGTTTCCATTGTATGACCACGACACGATATTTTTATTTGATTAAATTATTTTATTTTAAAGGTAAGATTTTGTTAAGGTTGTTGGCAACCTATGGACAACGTCTGGATGCTATGATAATACTTTGTGAAAGGCTTATGTCCGGCAGTGGACGTCTTTCGGCTGAGAGACAGATGATAATTTTATCGAGTGGTGAAAAGCCAATCTGGTAACAGACTTGTTCAGATAGGGTTGTCCCTTATTACATGGGACTTAACAGCTAGTGCTATTAATAATATTTATATATTAAGAAAATAAAATATCTGCATATCCATTAAAAAAAACGGCATAATGCCACGTTATGTATTCAAGAGATCGTAGATCAATGATTATAGAGGTATAATATCTCCCGTGCAAATGGTAAGTCACCGTCAAGATTAGCAGACTTTATTATTTGCATTACCTGCGCATTTTCAACCCTAAATCATGTAACATCAGAATATTGTGTTAATGGGCAACCCTAGGGTAGGTTATATATAATTTATATGTAATATCCGCGGCTCCACCTACGTAAATGTTAGTCCACGACAAAAAGGACCCTTACCAAATTTCAATACGAAGAAAAGCTAACAGACAAACATAGTTAATTTCGCATTTATAATATTTATAGGATTAACATTATTAAAAATGTTATTTTCTTACCAAATACCGCAGGGGTAATGAAAACAGATGACAAGGCGGGTACATGGGTGGGTGGCGCGTAGTTCCGGTCAAGTCGCGGGCGGCTGTCGGCTTCCGGCCGTCCAATTTGGCCACATTCAGCCCAATAGTGGAGGCAAGACGTTTGATACCCTCCCCCAGTTGCCTGCTTACCTCGCACCATATTATGTGCCACCATTTTATATTTGTGACGTAACTTACTTTAACCAAATCTTTATTTGTTTATTTAAAACTTCTGTACATATCAAAATTTGACAATGTTATGAATTTATAAGCGACCAGCGAACCGCCCTGCCTTCGCCTCGGAATTGAAACCATTTTTTTTCCTGTTTAGGGATTGAATTGCCGAAAACACCAGGACATTAAGACGGAATATCCCTGGAATAGGAGAATGGTTATTTCTTTCGACATCAGTACATTAATATGGGATATCCTTGGGATAATTGTAAACGCTTAAAAACATGAGCGCTGGAGAGCTCTCCAGTGCTCATTTAGGGATGCATTTTGAAAGAAACGTTTACGGTGTAGTTGTGTGTAGTTATTTTGGCTGTGGTCTTCTGTAAGGTGCGTGTCCTTCCCCAGTTGGGCTTGCTCGCTAGTATGGTGCCCTATTTATCTTATAATAAGGCACAATGGGCGGCCTTTTCGCTAGGTGCGTTCTCTTCCCTTACCTTTCTTTGACCGTAATCTTACCACAAGATGTACTTCGTAATTAACTTACCAAATTCCCTTAGGCTGTCCACCTAAATTAAGTACCTACGTAAGTACACAGGTCTCAGTCGGTTGACGATGCCCTCAAAGGCATACAGAGCGATCCCCGTTTAGTTTAGGTCAGAGATCAGTTTAATTGCCAACCGAGGAGAGGTAAACTGCGGCTGGGGTTGACTTGAGTTCATCTTATAATTAACTATGTCTGTGTTATAGACAGGATTATCAAACGTCACTATAGAGACGACGGAGAAAATATTACCTGCACGATATTAACACTTAGTATGAAGAAAATTGTTACTAACAAAATATGGAATAATCTGAAATCCCCCCCGTTTTTCGTGTATTTTCTATGTATACTATTTTTTGTTTTTTTTAAAGACAACTCCCGCACTAGAGAACAAGCTCTGTGTCGCTGGGGGACTTTACAAACATACAATTAAGGGACACAAATTACACACAATTGTTATTTTCCTTTTTTAAGAAGTGTATCTGAAATAAATTATTATTATTATTATCAGAATCCTAGTTGCCGCCTGTGGTTTTTAAAGAAGTCCGAGTGCATCTGAAATAAGATTTTATCAAACTTAAGTGCAGTGGTTACGGAAAACATTATTTTCTTTCTGTCAGATTACCCATAATATTTTTACAAAATTGTAATTGTAATACAATTTTGTAAAAATGCAATGGACAGGCTGGAATGGTAGTCAATAGGTCTTTGCTCAGTAGTGGGGCGATTCAGGCTAATAAAAAAAACCGATCGGTGTCGGTGATCGCGATAAAATTTAGGATATTTGCTATTCCAGACTTTAATATCTATCTCTTGGCCAAATTTCATTCAGATCCGTTCAGTAATTTTTACGTGAAATAACAAACATCCATACATGCATCGATCCATCCTCACAAACACTTACATTTATAATATTGGTAGGATAGTATATTAAAAACATAACTAATTTTAGCATCACATCAGCAACTATTATTGCATTTGTTTCTTTTAATTTTCAGCTTCTGTACTGTCCTATCTTTGTGAATATAAAACAAAACATTTACCATAAAATGTGTTTTTATTTATGTTTGCGTACACTCGTCTGGTGAGGGCTTCCTGCTAAGTGCAAGACCACCACAAGGCTGCGGCCGCGGGTTTTCCTGCCAACATTATTATTGCAAATTTCTCTCCAGAGATACTCACCACATAATATGAAAACAAAGCGTCTGTCCCGTGAAATCCACACTAGGAGGCTGGTAACAGCTCATTAAGGAGTCAGAAGGGTAAAAAGTCCAGTCCCTCGGACGCATCGGCCTTTTTGTAAAAAGAGGCTTAATTAGGGCCTCATGCGGCTACCCTACAACCCCTGTAACTTTTAATAAATGTTCGAAGAGCGTCATTTACATACCCTATGTATATATGGGTAGGTAAGCTTACACGACGCCGGCGCCCGTCACCCGTCGGCTCTCTATATAATTTGGCTTTATTGTGCTAAAAGTGTGGAGTTAATTTACAATATTACAAGTTAAAAAAATATATATTTTATCAGTCTCGTCTCTATTATCGAGTGGTTAGTGGCCAATCTGGTCATCTACTGACTGTTATCAGCCGAAACTGACTTTTAAACGGGTTCTCAGAAGGTTTTTGTCAGTAAAAACTTATAAGAGACAAAATCGCAATGAACGATGAAATTCGGGACTATATATACATATATAAATGAGAATGAATCAATCAATCCGACCACGCGACGGTCTATACCACATATTTGAAATATTTAAAGTTTTGTGGTGTAGACGGTATAAAACCATCAATCTATTTTGTTGCCATTTATTCCTTAGGTATATCATTCGTAGACTACCCATTTTGATACTTCAGGTTTCATGGAATTAGAGGAAACGTTTGACGTTTCGCCTATGTGGGACATGGGCACATAATTAAACTACTATGTGTTCTATTTGGCTATGGCGTTTTATCAAATGAGATCGTGTTGCATATGAGGCTCTTAAAAACGGATGACACCGTTTGTAACCGATAAAGTCCTTTCGATTGCCAGTACAGCGTTTTTCAAATGTGTATTGAAATATGTACCTACTGAGTAGCACATTCAAAATATTTTTTGCTGTGAGATTTTGTAGGATAGAAGCACTTCTACATACGAACTGCTAAATTTAACCGAGAGATCGCACTGTGCCGATAAAGTACCTACCTCTTTTTTGTAAAATTTATTTCTCACAAACGTCCATAGAAAGTTTAATGAATTTAATCCTAACATCAAAATGTCCGATTACCGTAATGAAGGGATACTTTCTATCCCCTTCAAAAGGTGAGTCAAAGCGAATTAACGTCAAAATAATGATCGCAAAGTATAATAAGGTATTACACGCTTATTTCCCATGTAAAACTGTATCACGCGCGTGTGCCCAATGCCTAAGTATTCGTGGGAATGTATTAAGTACCTCGTATCAGTGCACAACGCACTGAATGAACTACAGATCGGTCGTCTGATAGTGTTGTTACATGCTATTACACCAACATAACATGAGCTTCCACCCCCTCTTAAATAATACAATGATGATGAAAATAAAAGTTGTAGCAAAAGTTTTTAGGGTCAAGTTATATTGGATGTGTCATTCTAATAAAGCGATGCGCGAACTTATCAGACAGATCTGTCCCCGTACAATGACGGATCATCCCGTAATGCGGACGGGAAAAAACAGGGGCATTGTAGATTTTTTTGCCCCCACTATTCCGGGTTATTGTTACCATGTTTTAATTTTATGGGTATATTTTGAGCTAATGATATGGTTTTATCGGGACATCTTTGCCGATGAAGTGATATGGAATTCAATAAACATGAATGGTTGTTGTAATAGTATGACTACCATCTATACTGTGTTTATTTCGTTGTCCAGGTAATATACAGGTATAATATTGTAGATAGTCAATGTAAGTAATAATTTAAAAACGTTGTTTTTTAAACAACTCACGCTCTAGAAAATAAATAATATTACTATCGTGAGGGCTTTTACAAATCTTGGAATTACACAAAGACTTGGGCCGTGTCGGGATCAAACTCATATAAACGCACCATGCCGTGAAAATAGCGAGATGACCGCTTAAACTACGAAGCCAAAAGTGCTGTCATGAATAAGATAAAACATAAATTTAAATGTATTTCTAATTTCAGAGCATTAATTACAACTGAAATCAAAATGTTAACATTATATGCACAAATATTTAAGGTGACAACGACCAGACTTTATTTCTATGTGCGAGTAATCCAGCTGAGTACACACAAGAAGCGATTTGTTTTGACAAAAACGCACATTAACCTTCATACAAGTAGCAAACCTTTCATAAAAGGTGAATACATTAAACCAGTACTAAAAACATCTACGTCACATGTTTGTATGAATAGGAATTGTTTATGAGCGAGCAAAGGCGGGCAATAATGAGAGCGCTGTAAAGGCGATGCCACATCGGCGGCGTATCGGACGATCTGCGTCTCAATGGGGGTTATTTACATAGCAATAAGGCGAGATAGTCTCTTCCCACCCGCCACCTTATCTGTGTGTTCTGTTATTGCCAGTGTGCACACGGCTTATGGTCAGGGCGAAAATGAACTGGGGCGTCAGGAAATAAAGAGTTTTTAAACAAGATCCCGCGATTTATCTTTGAATGTGAATGAGATTGCATCGGTTGTGGAAACGGCTCATAAATACGATTGAGTTTTGTGCTGGATCAACAGTAATGTACACATTATTTGGAAGACTATCTTCATTCTTTTGAATAAAATGTAATATTTACAGAATAGAATATACATCGCGATACTCTATTCTGTAGATGGTGTGTTACACAATATTTTACCCTTTCGGGGATTGAATATTCAAAAATTCCTTTTCAATTACTTAAATGAGTACTATCATTTCAAGTCATAGTACTAAATTGAAGAAAAAAAAGTTGCATCAGCGCTTTAAGCGGACTATTAATTATAGAATATGTATAGATCTCAGAACAAATGAAAGAAGGATGAGGCTGATGAAGTTGAAGTTCAAAAAGTAAGTTTTAACTGAGGATACTTATTAGGAAGAGAGTGGAAGAGGAGTGACAGAAAGAGCACTTGCACACTATTATTTTTCCAGGTTGCTTTTCTTGGAAGAAAATACAAAAAGAGTAAAGAAACATTAAGATAGATCCGTGTGCACTTTCCTAGAAATAATCTTGCCGGTTGTTTAAAATACGGAAAAAAAATGTTGATTCGAGTTCAAATAAAGATACAATTTTCAAAGTTTGACTAACGAATGTGTTATTCTTTTATTCAAATGAATTCGAAAAAATTTAATTATAGTTTGGCTTGTTTCAATTACTAAGTAAGTAGCTATACGTCGTTATTTTAAAAATAAAAAGAAAATCTGATTGATTGGGTCTTGAGTATGTATCCCATTAAATAATACTGGTGCAAACGAAACTAATTAGTCTCACTGGTGCATGTCAATGGTGCATACGGTACGACGGGGACAAGGAAAGTATGGTGAAGTAGTTGTATTAATATTAATGGTGCAAATAAAACTAATTAGTCTCAACTGCACCATTGATGGTGCAGGTCAATGGTGCATACGGTACGACGGGGACTTTACTACATAGAATCCAGATCCTAGTCTTTGCATTGTGGCATCAACATCAATGTATCAAATACAATTTTTAATCACAGCGACCGTCCATATAAAGATTTGTCGTACAACAGAGAATTCATAACCAATTAAACGGGTTAGGGTGAAGTGAAATATTAAAATGAAAATTTATGAAGTGAGACTGTTGAGCGGTTCGAATAGAACGTCAACGACGGACCGTGGCGAACCGATTTGTATGGAAATTTGGGATCACATCTCAGTGAACGGGTGCGAACGTTATCCGGAGGTACGGTTTGATGGCATAATTTGGGACAAGGAACGTAAAAGCCAGATTTATGTGTGTTTGCATGGCGCTTTATTGAATGTTGTGGAGAGGGACATCGGTTTATGGTTTATTGTTACATGTTTATTGTATTTGATTATTATGTATGTACACACGGCAACGAAGATATGTATATAGGGCTGCTATATGAAGATTACTTTTTTAGTAAAACCAATGTATGATTTTGTGTGAAATATATTTTTATTTGTAGGTGTAGTTTTGTACACTGTTAACAAATTCCACAGAAATATAAACAATGGTTTTCTTAAAAAACTTATATTCATACATAATATATAGCGCCCCTGTATACATATCTCCGTACTTCTTCTTCTTATCGTTTGGTTAGTGTTCAACCTGGTGACAGAGTTACTTAGATCGCCTATATTTAGGCCTATGTCGTGATCTAACGACTGTTAACAGTCGGGACAGACTTTTAACGTGCCCTCCGTGTATGGGTACATCTGATAAATAACAAATTGTTTTCAAATTGATTACAAATTGGTTAATGCTTATAAAGTGTGTAGTGTATTATTTTATATACTGTTACGGGATGCTCAACACCTGGCTCCGATCAGGAGCAGTCTGCTCATCACATACTCTGGGAGTGTAGTCTTTGGCATAATGATCGTACTATTATGTTGAACAGCTTACATATATCGGCGGCCTACTATGGGGATTTAGTCTCATCTAGAGGGAATTTCCGTGCATTTAAACGTTTCTGCCATACATATTATAGCAATCAAACTTAGCTCACTTAGGTCCCGTACTTTAAGGTCCTCCGTGGTGCTCCTTTTCATAGGTTACAAACCTATACATATTTATTTTGTCTCCCGCTTTGCTATGGAGGGAAGTGGAAACTTTTCTTTCTAACTCCTCCTTTTTACTTCTGACTAAATTCGTTGCGGGGTCCAAGACAGTAGGTTTATTTGTCCACGGGACGCACGAGTGTCAAAACTCGGTGTATCAGTTGGTTACTCCGCTGTTAATCCTGGCTCTCAGGAGTCACAGCGGTGGGCATGTGGGTGGGATTGTTACGGGAACAAACAAGAGTAACGGCAGCATGCAAATGATGTTACAGGTACTAGAAGCGTCCATAGTTTTACCATTAGGCCACAAATGCTGGCCGAATGCGGGTGTGTGGATCGGTCATGCCTATAAATTTTCTTCTATTACAAGTGGGTTTCCTCACGATATTTTCTTCACCGTCAGTATACCTATGATACATTATTTATTAATTGTTATGTATGTATTAATATCAACAAGGTCTGATAAATTCAACAAGATGAAATTCATATTGGTCTACCATCTGCCATCTGAGATCGAACTCACACATCATGTGTACAAATTACTTATTGCTATAAAGAGCACAATTATTATACCATAGATACTAGTTACGGGCAAATTTATTGACGGATGACCCCTATCTATACCATAAAAGTTAAAACCAAAAGTTCAGTTCAGAAAATACACAGGTATATTTTAACAATCACCCGACGTATACACAAGTAAAATAACACTACAGTAGTACCATTTTGTTTATAAAATATTGTTGTCTACTTGTTAGAAGGGGTGCTAAACTTAATAAGTTTATAAGTTCGCGATGCTGACAATAGATGGCATTAGTAGTCATTTAGTTGCGGTACTCGAGACTAGTTTGTAAAGTTTTACTTTATCAGTTTAGTTTCTTTGAAATGTTTTTTAAATCTGTGTTATTGGATTGTCGAATATGTTTAGGCATTTTTTTTATTGTCATCTCATGTTTAAGATTTTACTTTTATATTAGTAGCTATTATATTAGAATACATGGATTCATGTAGAAACATAACAGAGTGAGAGAGAGCATTCGATACAAGCGAGCAAGCCCGACTACCTTACAGAAGACCACATACAAAAAACTACACACAGCGATATAGTTGTGTTCATTTGAAGAAAAAGTTTTTATAAAGTTTTTTCTATTCTCGGATTACCCATAACACAACATTTGTCACAGTGATAGCACAGTGTAAAGAAAAAAAACTATGAAAAAGATCAAAAACTACACCTACGTCTTCATATTTACCACCCGTTTCAGGAATATAACCCGAGTCTTCTACACGGCAGCTACGTACAGCTGTACGCATTGCTGTGCTAACAAGGCAGTTATTTCTAAAACATATTTACAAAACTACCACAAAATTGTTCTACTATATTATGCCCGGTAGTGGCAGTGCAAAGCCGGTGAGCCGTCATATCGACTCGGTTCGTTGCAATAGAATCAGTTGAGCCGCGATTTTTACGCGCCCATAACTGAACCACCTATGGGCTGCGTGGAACGCTGATAGACAAATTTCAGGGACAATTTTTTTTCAGCAACTGTTCTGAATTTTTCTTTTGTTATCTATATAAATAAAAATGAAACCCCCAAATGTACTAATGACTGCACCAAATTAGATAATTCTTTTTTTTTGTGTTTGTTATTGCCAGGACAAGGTTTGTATAGAAGATGACTGCCTTGGTGGTCCAGTGGTCGCAGTATGCGCCTGCAGTGCACGAGGTTGTGGGTTCGATTCCCACACAAGGACAAATCTTTGTGTGACACACAAAGAGTTCTTCTGAGTCTGGGTATAATTTGTGTCCGTTAATTGTATGTTTGTAAAGTCCCCCGCGACACAAAGCTTGTTCTCCAATGCGGGAGTTAAAAAAAAAATACATATATATTTTAAAAAATATTGAAGAAAAAGAAATATGGCGGACCGAAGTTCGCCGGGTCCGGCTAGTAGGTATACAAAATAAATGTTAGGTAAAAACATTTATTTCATAAGATATTTACATAAATAGTTATTAAAATAAAATTAACTTAACCTAAACTATGTACTTACAAACAATCAGATATTGTATAAACATATAAACGTCACAGATAATATAATACTAAAAAAATAAAACGTTTAATGTTTGGTTGAAACTTTGTGTGATTCATAAATGTTTGTTCCGAGTCTGGGTGTAATTGGTGTCTGTGAATTGTATGTTTGTAAAGTCTCCTGTGACACAGGGCTTCTTCCCTAGTGCGGGAATTGTGCAATCTTCCGTGTATAAACAAATTAATATTTGATAAAACCTTAACCATTTGTACACGAACATAATTGCTATTACTATAAAGGACAACGGGTCCGCAATCGTGTACAAAAAAGGCATGAAAACTTTAAACATATTACACGATACGATTTCGACCCATTGGTCATTATAGTCATACATACTAACTTCACCTGCGGCTTTGTCCGCAGGTAGAATAATCTATCTTCGTGCCAAATTTCATCCATCCATCAAAAATTTCAATAATATTGGTAAGAAGCAAGATTAGATGAGTGGTCGATTGTCAACTTTGTCGATGGTACTAACGTATCAGACAAAACGACACGTTGTCATACGACAACACGACTGACAGCGACACAGTAGCATGTCGCGTCTATCGCTGCGACAATTCGTATGTCAATTAATTGCAATCGTACGTTAAATACAAGTCGATTCATTTATTCATGCTGAACAAAGCTTCCTCTATTATTAGGTGACTATATTTGAATTTCACAAACGAGAATTAACTACTGCAATGTATTTTATATACAGACTAGTTTTTTCCCTACAGTTTCATCTACGTTAAATTTGGATTTTGTCCCGTTCCGTGTCAAGTTTATAGTTACTGCCATGCTTCCTTTGGGTCGTAGCTTGATATTAAATAGCCTATGACCTTCTTCATTAATTGGGCTGTCAAATGCAAAACTAGTAAATTTTATTTTATTTTCTTTACATACATATATTATGTACTTCTGTCGAGTAGCGACGTCGTCGAATCCTAGAATCTGACCAATTCACGAATCTGTCCAATCCACGAATCTGTCTAATACCTGAATTGTTTATTTCGAAATTTAGAATCTGACTGGCAGTCTACAGCTGACCCTCCATGTCTCAAAAAGCACGTAATGCGTTGGTCCTGCGCGTAATCTTTCTCCGGTTGTGTAGGATTGCCGTGCCATTGAATTTTGCGAGTGAAGGAATAGAAATTGTCATTTTTGTAAAATTGAGTACTTGCCTTTTTAATGCAAATAAAGCATTTGATTGATTGATGGATCTGTATTTCTTATATTGTATTTCCGTAACAAAAATCGGTCTGAAGTATATTAATAATTATTGTATAATTTATTGTGTACGCCTGGTACCAATAAATGTTATTTTCGTTCTGATCTGACATGATACTATAAGAGATTTCCCAGTACATCTACGTTAATCAGCCTTTGCGACATCACATAACATGGTCAAGTCGTTTTCGTTTCATTCTCTTTTGTCTTACTCTGTCCAGTCTCCTTTTTTTCTTCCATTAGCAGCTCATCCTATTTAATATTTAAATACCGCATGAGTATGTAGTGAACAGTCAAAATCAAAGCCGACGTTCGCAGCTGCATACAGCTCGAATGCAAATGTTGGGTGGGGTGTTCTGTGAACGCGCAGTTGGCTGCATTGTGCCTGACCTCCCCTCCCTCGCACACCGCGTGCCTCACCCCCGCACAGACCCTGCACATCCCGCGAGAGTTTGTTTTTCGGGGCAAATAGCTATAGGCTTGATAATGGCCTCGCGGGCTGTGGTTATGTTGGCGATGATACTCTACTACAGCACCATACAAAACGTTTCGTAAAAGAATATTGCTAAAATGATTTTTTTTACATAACTATATTATTAATTATGGACTCAGTTTGAATTGTAACACGAATAACTGCTAAATATAGTTCAATTTATATTCGAAAAATGTCCTAAGCGCAAAAATAACTATAAGACATAGAAAATGATGCGCACGTCTGTTTGTTGAAATTTGTGATTTATTCAACAAAATTTAAAGTAGAGCATATTCCCCAGCGCTTGAACTGTATCGGAGTGGCGGATGGGTTTTGATTTTTGTAGTTTCGTATTATTTGCGTATTTATCCGCCCGCCGCCCGGCAGATACATTTATTTGCGCCGGCATCTACCTCCCCATACTCTACCTCCCCGTTCGATTGATCGCGATATCATTGCGATAATAGGAACAGAGCGATCGACGCGCGGTTCCATCATGAAACCATACTAGGAATATGGCGGACGAACCGTTCGACTGTTATCGTATATAAATATGTCTCATTAAAGTTATATATGCGGTATGCAAAGAAACTGACTGGCAAAGTTGACTTCTCATGTCATCTAGTAGAAGCTTATCATCTCGCCACTAACACCGGGGAGTGGTGTGGGTTTGATTCGCACACATAACAACACTTTGTGTGATTAATTAATATTTGTCCGAGGCCTGGGTTTATCTTGTGTTCATGAATTGTTTGTTTGTAATTCCTCCACGACACAATGATAGTACTTAACTGAGGATAGTGTGATACATAGAGGTTTAAAAAAAAGAAAGAATAATAATATAAAAAAAGAAAAAATAGTTGGAGGTTTGGAGACAGTTATGGTAAAGACTACTCCTTACTGTCGTAGATACCATGCGAGCAAATTGGCAGTAGGTAAGCTAGTGAACCGACGACCTTAAGAAGATTGCCGGGGTAGACTGGATATGGAAGGTGGAGAACTAGCTATTGTGGCTCAAATCAGGAGAAATCCACGACCTACTGTGGTTTAATTGAAACTAGTGAAAATTTATATTATCACATTTTACATTTACTATCTGTTCTATTAATATTTTGCAATCATAGTTACAAATTTTATTTGCGAGTAATATTATAACGTCTGAAAAATAATATGATTGCAATGTAATTAAAAGCGGACTCGAGTAGTATTAATTAACATTATTAACCGCAAATAAATAATTAGACACATTAAAACTGATTTTATAATATTAATTATTGAGGTAAATTTAAATTATGATGTCTTGCAAAACGAAGTTACATTACACAAGATACCGTGATAAAACTCAATTTTGATTTATCACCGAAAAGTGAATTTCAAAAGTCAGTTTGGCTGTTCAACATTAGACGTTAGATTACAGGCAGTGACAGGGACCTAATAAGGGCGATTTGGCACCAGGCTTCCTAACAGAACGTCCTTATAGCCATTTGTTTTCGATCCTAATTTAAATTTTGATCAAATACAACTGGATCTAGACAGAGATAAGTAAAGGGGAAGTAGGAAGGGGCCTTTGCCCTGGAGTTGGACAATACGGGCTTATATGTACTAATAATAATGACAACCTTAAAGCTAGGTAATATAGTTGATAACTTACAAATTTCAGATTAAAATCTAAAATGAATAAGGACGTCCTTTGGTAAGCCACTAACCACTCAATGAAAATGTTAAAACATGTTACTTTATAAAGTGCGAAATGTCATTTAGTATCAATCAATCATAGTAAAATAATCTACTCGGTATACCAGTTGCAAACAAGCAAATGGTTTCCAACAAAAGAAACAACAAACTGCTTGCAAACGGGACATATGCAAATGAAACGTAGACATAAAAGTATCTAAACGACGATACGGTTAAAATTTTTAACCAAACAATATTAAAAAGAATATTTGTCATATGAGCCGCGCGTACGCATGGGTTGGTTATCAATTTAAAAGTCGGCATTATCCGCATAATGCTGCTGGGGGCTGAAATAAAACATTTCAATTTGGTGATCCGGTTACCAGGCCCCTGTTTCAAATCTGCATTGTGGGTCTGCGGGACCCCATATACTAGTAGTTTTTGGTACTGTCATACACAAACGTGTTTCGATTTTATTATCATCTAAATTCAAAATTGAATTGAATTAATTCAATTTATTTAAAATAAAAATACATGATTCAAAACTGAGTTTTTCTTTGGCCCAAACTAAGCTAAAGCTTGTGTCTTGGACGCCGTTTCAAAAATCTAATATTATAAAAAGAAAATATAAGAGTGTTTGTTAGTAATGGATAAACTCAAAAACTACTTTATAGATTTTATAAATTCTCACTAATAGAGAACTACGTTATCAGCAAATAAGATAGCCCATCTTATTTAAATTTTTAAACAAAATTCTGCGTTGAGACAAGCCGCTATGTTAAAGTTGCGAAATGTAAAATACTTTGATGTTTTTTTTAATATTGAGGTTTATGTTATATTTATCCTTTGAGGCCAAAAAATAAGTGATTATGGCAAAAAGTAAAAAATGCAACAATCTTAGCAAATTTTCCTGCAGCCACTTCATTATCAGAGTAGAGCCATTAGAAGAGCTAGCAAGAATTCTAAGCTTACCTTTTTATGCGGCAGATAGGACATTTTGAGAATTATAAGTACCTATGATCTATGATCGCACCTCCATTGCTGAACGAAATCCTACGCCGACGGCAATCAAAATCATATTCCTAAATTTTCATAAGTCAAATATCTGATTATTAAATCAAAACTATTTTGAAATCACAGTAGCACCCGAATGTCCCCACAGTGGGTACCCCAAAACGCAGTGTATGCTTGGTTAAGCCCGCGCCTCCCGCGGCTGCCCGGTTTACAAGAAAGGGGTAGTTAGCCGCTATTGTCTCCAGCCCCAATACGCTTGCATACCCTCTGTGCAACTACAAAACTGGATAAATGACATTTTTTAAATGTCAAAATAAGTATATAATTAGATGCTTAAGTAGTTTCTTTCTGTGGTGGCCCAGAGGTTTTATGTTACAGAGTGATTGAAAGAAATGATAGTGTAGATATAATGGATGTAGATAAAATCTAACCGATCGTTTCAAGGATGAACTAAGAGGTAATAACGGATAGAGATGATACTATAAAATGGTAAAATAAAAATAGTAGTTGTAAGCTAAAAAAGGTTGGCACGCTAACATTGAAATAATTAAGATAAATATAACAAGAACAAATATATAAGATAATTATTAATTTGAAACTAAATAAATTAACGTGTTGTTTAGTTGTTAAGATGGTTATTTAACCATTAAAGACGATATACTAACAAAACAAATACATATTGGTGTCTATATGTTATTTTTCTTGAGAAATTTATTAAGGCAAAATTACTATTCTGCCTTAGGTTCATGTCCCTATACCTATTACGCCTTATGTCTAAGTCTTCGTAAGATAGTAACTTCAATTTGTATAAAAATAAACTTGAACTAAGTAACATTTGCACTTTCAGATTCCTTAAAATGAAGACTTATATTAATTCTATTGCAAATCCCAAACATAAAACTACATACATACATATCATCACGTCCGTCTCTCATTAGGGTAGGCAGAGATTATGGTTCGCCAATTACTTCGATCCAAACATACAAACATCAACAAAAAACTACTAACGTGTAAAATACGCGATATCAACGTGAAGTTGCGAAGAGCAGCCCAATAGGTACCAAAATTACTAAACCAAAGTAATAAGAATAAAATGTATTATTATTATATCTCTATACCCTGTTTCTATTCACATCAATGGGGTCTCACGTAGTCGTTCCCCACAAAGACGCGGTACACGGAAAACACTTAGCCCTGTTGACACTACACTTTACACTGATTCTACTTCAAATTCACCCCGACACTTTGATTCTACGAGATTGTCAATGCATTTTATTTGAGCAACTCTCTATATAAAAGCTGCTACAGTCGTAATTTATGTGTTAATGAACTTTCTGTGTTTAAATTGTTTTATTGATGGAATTTAATTTCTACAAAGTTCATCCTTGTTAAAGCTTTTAATATTTACTGTTTCAAATGTATTTTTGATTCTTTCCATCTACATTAAGATAGCATTGCGCATCATGTTTATCATTTTTATAGTTTCGCACCATAGTTTGTCGTCACTACCTGAGTGGGTCTCTGTACGTGAAAATTGTAGTTGTTCGGGTCAATCTAGACTGTTCTAGAAATAAATAGACAACTTAAATTACTGCGAATCTCCGAAAGTAAACCCGGTGATTTAAAGGTTTGGGCCCTGTGGTCTTTTACACTTCTGGAATCCATCACATGGTACAGCTTCATCAAAGTGGACAGAATTATGTCTGTATTATCAACATAATATATTATGAATATGTTGAGTTTATTTGTATAGTTCCCCTGATGATGATGATGATGATGATGTTACCCAGGGTCGGCAACAAGCAAGTGATGCCCCTGGTATTGCAAAAGTCTGTAGGCTACAGTAACTGTTTGCAACTTAAGTCATACGCATTAATGAACAAAGAAACTTATATTTTAAAGTTGTGTGTACTGCTGAATCGAGGTTTCGTAAGTCCTAACATACAACTTTAATTTCTGAACAAATATACTGAAAAGTTAATCAGTAATTATACATGATACTTATTACAACAAAAAAATATTCGTTGATAAATGATACCCATTATCGTTAATGTGCAAACAAATTACAAAAACGTAACAATAAAACTTTAAACTTCACGACAAACAGTAGCGCAGTGTAATGAATGGCCACAGTATTATAACCGGACTGCAAATCTAGTTTGGAAGGGGAGTGCGGGAAGTACGGTGAGCCTCCATGGCCAGACGCTCACCACACTCCGGCGTGTACTATTCCCACTCAAACATTTCTAAAACATTATAAGATAACAAATTAACACATTCAAAATTCAATCTAAAGTTAGATAGAATAGATAATAAATTTCAATATCAAAATTTAGTTCGATATGTTAAATCTCATATAAGGGTGCCACCAGATCGCTATAACGTGTTCTTTGTCGCTTCAGCCACGTCCCTCTCACACAATGGCATACTTATTAGGGATTTAGTCCAGATATTAGTTGGGGATGTCGGCATTGTTTGGATTTTAATAGAATTCGGCTTCGCCCCGGGCGGTTGGGTATACTTACGTGTTTGTTATTGTACGTCGTAGTGTGCACGCGGTACCTTGACGCATGTGCTCCAAATTGATTTCTGAAAAGTTAATACTCAGTTATTCGTCTTGATGAGTTCAGTTTTGTTTATGTCTTCACAATTCATTCGTTACTTGATCGATCAAATTCGAAATGTTTTAAAAGACGATTGAAGATCGTATTTGAATAATAATAAGTTCTACAATGATTTGTACTCTAAAACGGCGTAAATATGATAAAAGTTAAATAAGTATATCAAATTTTATCGACCTTATGAAGTAAACAACATGTTTAAGTTTTGTGTTTATCAGACGTTTTTATATTTATTTAGGAAAACGAAAGATGAGCTTTTGGCAAATTCCATTTTCATTTTGGTACAATTTATAGTATGTAGATATATCATTTGAACGTCAGCAGAGTCCTCGTCATTTCCTTCGACTCCCTGTTTACTAACTGCGGATATTTATAGTTGGATGCACACCACAGAAAGGAAGCTGAATGATGCATTCGGGTGATGTGCCCCCTGTGTGTAGTGCTGGATCGATAGATGCCCCTCTATCGCGCCCCTTATTGAAAATTATAACAATGGCACACCGCGCGCTCTCCGCCGCCCTCTTAACACTCACTGATTTCGGCAATGCACTATGGATATGCCTCAGCAAAATAAAATTAGTATCATTAATCATAAGAACTAAATTCTAAATATAAATACCAAAGCATTCTTCTTATTCTTCGAAGATGTAGAGTAGAGGTTGTAAGGCAAAGTCCTGGGGACACGATGCGCGAGTCGTATGCACAACACCGCTAGAAGCTGTAACATGAACTTAAATAATCCACAATAAACTATAATGAGTATTCATAATAATACATTAAATAATAGTAAAATGCACGTCTTAGTGTGATTCAGAATTTGGTCATGCAATACAGGATAACTTATGATGCTATATCAATATTTCACCAGGAGACATAACTTCCAATGCGTCAGATTACTCTTGTATCCCTACCAAGTTTTTCTATATGGATGATATTAATGATTGTCCAGTAAACAATAACGATTGCCACAAAAGAATAATTGCTACTATTTTCCACGGAAAAGTAGAAAAAGACTACAAGCTTCCATATCCTATTTGTCCTGACATACTCGTTTTGTTTCATTGTCACAGATGTCTGTATGACGATTACTCTTGACCTGACTTTTCTTCAGAACGTCCGTGTCATGTGACGTGAAATAATTTCCTAGATCTTGTTTTATTTTTGCTGGAGTAGTCTCGGTACATAGGCCAGAGTATTTCATCCCAGTGTTATATCTTCACCATTTTACTCATACCTAAGACCTTTTTTGTGAATGCCGCTAAATATTTGACGTAAATGCGCCTAAAGTCTTATGCACCAAGACCATTTTCTAGATATTACTCTTCCAACACTTCCATTCATAACTTTTTATGCAAAATAATATTGCGATCATATCCATACACAGATGTATCGAATGTGGACGTGTTAATATATCGGTCGAATCAAGCAGAGGGTGGAGGGCGGCGGGATGTTGGGATTATAATGAGCGCAGCCCCACTAAGTATTTTCGACATGCGTCGCCGTCACCCGGCAAACATTCGGAGGCCCGGGGTTAACGAGTGCAGCTCGCATCGCAAATTACACGAGCTACCGGGACGCTTTAATGTCCATGTCATAGGTCATTCGGGTGCGTAAAAAGTCTATGGAGGTACTGGTTGGTTTATTGGGGGATATAATTTGGTAGCGTAATGTAATTTGACTGCGTGGGACAACAAGTGACTTATTTAATTAAACATTGTTAACATAAATAGGTATAGTTGTAATAAAATTCTAAAGTATTTGTATTTCGTATCTTTAAGTATAAATACATATGTATGTAAGTACTTCATTTGGTTGCATTCAATACTATGTCATCATAAATGGTACCTAACTTTTTACTCCTACCGTAAAGCAGTGTATTTTTTTCTAGTTTTAGGCTTTTTTGTTATTCTTTTAAAACTTGTTAATATTTTTTATTAAACTAGATACCTACAATTTAGAACTCTTATATACTTATTTGTATGGAGATTAAAAAAGTAGCCCTCCTTGCTTCTTGCTCTTGCCCGTTTCTAGGTCCAGATTGGTATCTTTATGGTAGCACTAGGACCCTGGACAGTCACCCACATATTTTATACTAAAAAGTTAATAGAAAAGGTTTTGCACAGAAAAAATATGGATCTGTTTCAACAAAATTCAGTTCAGTTAACAACGTACAACCAAATCCATCAAAGCGGTCGGTCTAGAGTAGTTGAAATTGTTTTTTTATCGAGTAGTTACTGGAAGTTAACTAATAACACGATTCAGCATCCGAGGCACGCGCACCGTTTTTTAGTCCATCTATCGTCCCAGTTTCACTCGCATTCGAAGAATTGACGCATCCATAGAACACTGTTGGCAAAATACTGGAACTAATAGGCGTTATGGTGTCGCGTGGGTGCCATAAACGGGCCACAATGCGGCCAGTTTGAGATGTCATTAGCCAAAGAAATCTTCTATTGTATTTGCTATTCATCGTACCGAGAACGTCGCAAACCTTTGTCCACTTTTCATATTGTCGTATTGTTTTTATTTTGTTCTTTGTATAATTGTTAGGAAGTTAAATGTAGTTAAATCTATTGTGTGTATTGTGTTCTGATTTTACGGAGCTACGTGTCGTCTTTTGCGTCTATCGCGATGTTTATTAGTGACGACGGGAACCTGTCGTGAGTGATTGAGGTGTCTGTTATTAGTCATTATATTGTAAGAGTGCATTACATCCTATGGTGCGATAATTCGTTCGCGTTAGGAATTTGGGGGAGTATGAACAGGCATACTTGTTGATGTGGGTACGTACGCTAGCCATTTTGGTTATTTTTTATTCGCCTCGGTTCCAGTGTATGCTTCTGTTCGTCGAATTCGATGTTTAACTTTCAAAAACGAATCTTTGTTCTTTTTTAATGCAAATAGGTACAGCAATTCTGTTCATATTTCTGCAATATATATTGTTTGATGTATAAATTTAAATTAGGTTTTTTTAGGTACTCTATATTTTATACTGTAAATTAACAAAAGCCTATTCGTTATTCCCACGGCTTGAGCTTGCGTTTATATGGATAGTTGCAGTTACCATAACCAATGGACACTTGCAATGCTTGAAAGCATAACGGACGTGTTGCAGACTGAAAAATATATGATATAACACTAGAGTATAATGATCCCTGGGTTAGGAAAAGGTTTCTTTAAAAACCCATTCCGAAATGAGCACTAGCGACCTGAACCGCGTAGGTGTGTGTAGTTATTTAGCAGTGGTCTCCTGTTAGATGGAGGTGTTTCCTTAGTCGAGCTTACTCGCTTGTACGATACCCCATACCCTAGTCTCTCAAGTATTTAGGTACCTACATATTCGTATGATCAAATGTTTTGCGTAGCTTTCTATAATCAGTTTAATTTAAACAATAGATAGTTTACAATATATTCTTAGGCCGTAATAACACATTTTGTCCTTGTCAGTAATGACTCAATGAACAAAAAGCTATTAAAATGGGTCATGTTTTTACTCCGCTTTGAACCCAGGACTGTGTTGCCAATTTAACAAAGGCAAACAATATAGGGTAACACCAGTGGCCGTCCAAAGACAATATTATTTATGACAACAGAAGCTGTTTGACAATAAAATTACGAGGCAAAAAATCCCAAGAAACGCAAAAATTTTGACGATTGATGTTTTGTTCGGAAATTAGGTAGGAGTAGGACATTTTAAGTTTTTCTACGACGAAAGTAAAAAAAGGGTATCCGTAAAATAAAGAGCAAGACTTTTAATATAATTAGAATTTTTTACATTTATAGTACCTACCTACCCTTCATCATATCAAAAACTATTTAGGTACATAAAAATAAATACCTATTTATACCTAGTACATATTGGTTAGTAAAAAACTCAAAAAATTCTATTTATGTTTCTCAACTTTCAAGCAACAAAAATAAGTAACATTTTAAAAGTCAATCAATACATTTTTTTATAACCATCTTTCTCTATAACCTTAAAAGGAACCGTAACTTCCACCTACAAACAAACCCAATAAATCAAGCTAACGGCCCATCTTTCACCGATTACTCAAAACTGTATTTGTACAAACGTTTAACTGTAACGGGAACATAGTCCTATGACGTCACAACATCCATACCGTTAACCATAAAGCTAGAATAACGGGTTATTGAACCATTTTCAAGCAACCCTTTGAATATATAATTACACAAGGCACCGTAATATCAAGACACAGTTATACACAGAGTAATGTTAGGTGGCCTTGAGGAAGAAAGTACAAAGGACTTTCTCCGTGAAAGGGTTTTGTCATTTCCTTGTTGAGCGTGACCAATGGCTGCATTGTGCTGCGTTCTGTTACTTCAAATTGTACCACAGTTACTTTATTCGGTATTGAAAGTGATTCAATGTTCTTTTATGGGGAAAAGGATTTGACGAACGGGATGTTGCAAATATAAGCCAAAACAAATTGGGACAACATTGTTTTGAAAAATATTTTGTTTTTATTAGAAAGTTTAGTTTCGATCTGAGAAGAAAAGATGTATAATTTAATATCTTGTAATATTTATCCGTGTTTTTTTAATACTTACTACTACGGTGACCAAAGAACAGTCAAACAAGCACACATATAATTGATAATAAGCAGTTATCGTAGCCATAATAACATAAAACTTTGATGTTGCAAGATTTGTGGTTGTCAACGCGTGACGCTTATAAGCTTAGCACTGTAGTAATAACTATTGTAAAACTGTAAAAGCGAAGTCTACATACCCAATTCAATGCAATACAATCTTGTTATATTTAACTACATATACATATAAGTCGTTGATATCACCGTACACCTACTTCTCATCCTACAACAATAGCTTACAACACGAGCAGTCAAATTAAGTCTAACAAATCTCTTGAAAAACCTCTTAATAAAAATGATTAACAGAAAATTCTTTCCGTGAACAAGGGGGAATCATGTCCCGGACTCGGAAGCAGATTGACTCGGCCTAAATGTAAGCCATTGAGTAAGACAAAGTCGGTTCTTAATCCGTTACGTCTATGCACCATCTTAGCTATTCAGGGAGGGATTTAGGCAGATTAAACGATCCCTATTTAATGTAGACAAGAATTCTTTTTGCCGTAAGCTTGTTGTGATTTTACTGTTGTAAATGTCATTATGTAATGATCTTATTAAAGCCGTTGTTTTCTTTTTATTGCAGATTACTTTAATAAGGTGTTTAGTTATGCAACGTAACACTGTTTATTAACCGACGAAAAAAAGGAGGGCTTCTTAAGTCGTCCCGTATACTTATTTTTTTCAAGCTTATCGTCGTCTATGTAAATTTAAAGGGATAATAGAGTCGAGTGGAAAAGTAACCGACTTGTACATGTACATATTATGAGGTATTAGTTCGATTCCAAATGTCAGTAGGCATTATGTGAATTTCACTGTGTGGAATGAAGTGATTTACCATCTGCTAACGGTAAAGGAAAAAATTCTAAAGCATGTCTAATGCACAAATTTTCTCATATATAGGTAACTTACACATAAACTGTGTTAATTTATGACTCGTTAATTTTCGTAAACGTAGCCAGGAGGCAGGATACTAATGAATTTCGTTTGTGGGCCGCGTACGAGCTGTGGAAAAATCGTTGCAGTTAGAAGTATTAGGCAGAATGAAATTTTTTAATTTGGAATTTTTGCTCACTCGTGTATGTTAGCACTAGGTGTTTATTTGAGTAATTTGTTTGACGGTGCTTGCTTTTTAACGATATTGGTTTCATGTTAAAATAGTACATAAAACTCAAAATCATTTAGGATTGGTCTAAAATTTACGAAATCAAAATAGTTATAATTGAGAATTAGGTATGTGTTTGCATTAGGTATTCAAAATAACTGTCTATCTCTTTTTTTGCTGTTTATACTTTACCATAAGCTTTGCGTGAAACACACACGCGTCACCTAAACACACATTCAAAGTATATGTAATAAAATAACTATCGAGACAAGTATGCTTAAAAACAGTTCTTTCCTTTTGGTGTCCACTAACCAAAATACAATAGACACATTGATTGACTATACATTTAAACCACGCTACCAAATTATCATCGACAAATAGTTTTTAAAACTACAAAACTGTCACATCCACATTTAAAATTCGATTGCGTGCCTTCTTCAAGAGGAAAAATAAATTTACTATTATTTACTCAAGAGTTTTCCAGCCAGTACTTGAGAAACACGCAAACAAAATTTGTTTTTATACCGCAAACACGTCGAACCGCGAGCTTACTCATTCATATTCGCGAGCACACCTGTTAGCAAATTGAATAATGGAAGGTGAAAGGAAAGTTATCATAATGTGACGAGGAGTGGAGATGTAGGGCTGTCGCTTCAAGGAAACACTGACGAGATAGGGATAGTATTTTAAAAGATAAATGGCGGTTGAATAATATTGAATACGTTTGTACAAAACAAAATAACCGTTATTATTCTTTTTTTGAAATACACTTTTGGATGATAAGCAGTTTTCGTAGACTATGGACGCTTGCAATATCTGGGACACTCACGCATTGCTGACTCCAAAAAAAAAGAAACACTGGTATAGGAAAACGTTTCTATAAAAAAAAAGCATTCCTAAATGAGCACAAAGGACCTGTAATCGCGTATACCATTGTGTGTAGTTATGCGCCTGTTCCTCAGCCAGATTTTATTTTAAATATAAGTACTAGGATTTAATCAACCTTAATATTCAAAATCTGACAGGAATTGATCCTAAGATCACTGCAGTCATCTACCACTGCGCGATTCAGGCAGTCTTCATCTATCTACAATTTGGCGAATAACGCATTGGTATTTACAGAGACATCCTATTTAAAAGAGTGAAGACGATTTAGAGGCAGACTACACATCGTGATAGGGTAGGGATAGCTAACACTAACCAAGATAGTTGAGGGAAACCGTGGATCTCTGGAAGGTTCGATTTTATTTATACGCTGTTAAGTTTTTATTGTTTTAAATATTGTGCAGATTAAAAAATATACAAATGCACGTAGCAACACGGTTTTTTCTTGAGGGGGTTACTCGGGTGTGAATGTAAGTTAAATCCCATATAATAGGAGGCCATTGCCATTGCCAGAATGGTATGTATATTAAACTACTAATATGCTATAGGATATTAGGCAATAGGTATGTTTGTTATTTTTATTGCACTGGAGAAAACGGAAAAGCAAAGAGTAAGCTTATAACGAGACCTAAGCGGTATTTTTTTATTAGAAACATTTTTCTATTCTTTCTTACGCTATTACAAAAACGTACACTAATTTAAATGAACTAAATAAATAATTTAAACAACTAAGTGGACAAAAGTTATGGAACATTTTAATTGCTACAGATATTTTTTTCCTAAAAAACCTTAATGACACTGTTACCAATAATTATCTGTAACTGCATTTCTTTACTACGAACTGTTATTGTCAAAGTACCGTTCCAACGTTTTTGCAACAATTTCTTCGTTTGCCCCATTTAAGTTGCATAATATTTACGTATTTTTATAACTGTATTGGCGAAAGGTCCTTAGTAAAAAAGTGCTTTACATTCGGGTTCTACTTTTTACTGATTTGGGGCAATAGTTTTGGGATCGGCCGACTTTTACCTAAGCAAAAGACATTTTTATATGGGCCACTAAAATATCATTAAAAAAGTTCACCGTTAGTCGAGCAAACACGTTGGGTTTTTTAGTATTTGTATTAGTTTAGGAATAATTACGTTTTAAAATACTTAAGCATAATTACCACAGTTTTTAGGATATTACCTCTATAATAGTAATATACTTTAATTCTCTCGCTTGTATATAAAAATATTTATTAGTTCTTTGGTTGCCATAGTACAGGCTCTAATACTCAGTTTGGGATCAGATGACATGCGTAAGTTGAAAAAAAAAACAACTCCGTACAACTGCTATGCTGTTGCGTGGCTTTTGGCATGATTAGAATTAAGTTTACAAAAAGAAAGGCAACTAGTGACAATTGGGGAACAATTGCTATATAGCGCGAGGGCGTTAAGGCACACAACGATTACAAAGTACACCCAGCCTCGAGACAACCATTTATGAAGTATTCCTCTTTCGACACTTCCAGCACCAATAGGTATATGGGCTTGGATTCAGCACCAAGCCCATATACCTATTGGTGCTGTAAGTGGAATTGTTTAGGTGCCGAAACCATTGGTGCTCAAAATAATAGTGCCGAAAGAGGAATACTTCCCATTTATGGAGCACACAAATTTTTGTCCCGAGTGAAATCGAACCAATAACACGCCGCTCACACAGTGGTAAATGACGAAGTAACCATTTACCAACCATGCAGTTTCTTATAATTACTTCGAAACCTAACTATTACATAATAAACTATTCTCTAACAGTACTCCGACAATCCGTAAAACATTAACCCTCAAACGCGACACGAACTTTACTTCACCAACCCTCTTTCCTCAATCGTAAATCATAACAAACATCTTGCCTAACCCTTCGGTTACCGTCGGACCAGTACGCTGGCACCCAAGTGCCGTTAATTGGCGACCGGTTGGGGAAATTGGTCCGCTGTACTTGCTTCCGTGAGTTAATGACTAGCCGCCCAGTGGATGGACGCCGAAACCTATTTAGGCGTGTGCAATTTGCGTATGTGCATTGGGGGCCGGAGTCGGGCAGATTTGACGTCGTAGTTATAAGGTTGATTTTCTAAGATTATATGGTGTGAAATAGTTGTGAGTATATGTAGACGTCAATGATATTATAGTAAGAAAGACTAGATATCGCACTAGCGCGCGAAAATTATTGCCGTCAACTAGCTAAATAGCTACTTTTCATCTATTACTATCTCTTTTTATCGCACTCATACTTGAAATCTATAAGCAAGTAGGAACAAAAACATGGCATCAAAATATTTTTTTCTTGAATATCATTGGTGGACGTATTAAAGACTCGCCTTTGCCTTGTGTCTGTAGTATCGCCCGCGTCGTTATTGTTTTTTAATACATACATATATTATGTACATATGCTATTCTTATATACTCGTATAAGGCAACATTGTAAATTTTCATCAAATTGCATCCAGTAGTTTTAGTGTAAAGGAGTAACAAACATCCATCCTCACAAACTTTCTCGTTTATAATGTAATTAGGATTTACGTGACCACGTGTTTAAGTATGTACTTACGAGTACCAAACCTCTTCTGAGTCCTCTGGAAATATAAACCGATTGAAGTTTCTTGTGTTAGGAAGAACATGTATTTTATTTACCTAATGATATCGTTCTAACTGTTGCGAATTTGCGATAAATTAAATTAATTACACGCAAGTGATACCTCTGGTAATGCAAGCGTCTATAGGCTACGGATACTGCTTAACATCAGGCGGGCCGTATGCTTGTTTGCCACCCAAGTAGTATAAAAAAAAATATTTACTGTCTTTACAATTACAGTTGGTCGTTGAGTGGGATTACGAGGTCCCGGGCTCGATTTTAGAGGATAATAAAAAATATTAGGTTTCAATGTCAAGAAATTCACTAGCTACCCGAAGTTTTCAAATTGCCGGTCTCTCCGGTGATGTCAGCGGACTATGAAAATTAGGGAATACAGGGTGCGTCTGAATTTGCGCACACACTTGTGCACTATAATACCAGTCTCCATTGAGATTAGCCGCCGCCTAACAGATTAGAGAACGCCTTACATTGTTATTATATGAAAACACTAAAAATAACAATAAGGTTTCATAACAACGTAACAAATATATTTCCTAATATAGATACTTCTGAGAGTACCAAACATATTTCGAAACATATTGTCTATTCTTTCTTTTACATGAAGTCATAAAAGAAACATACCAAATAGTACCTACCTAAGAAAGTAACGAACTTAATAAAAATAATTGTTTTTCACACTACAAAGGTAGACCCAGAAACCAGTAGCTTTCATACCCACCAAGGGATATATTTTTATAGCTAAGTTTAGTTACGGTTATTACATAAACAATATTTTCGGGTGATTTTATGATTTTTTATTGCGTTTGTCGTTTCATCTTGCCGTCTGTCGGCTTGTTTGCTGACTTTCTTTAGCACACAAACGCTGTCGGCCCTCTTACCTACATAGGGATTATATTGTTTTACCGGCAACCATAAATAGAGGCGTTTATTGTTTTAAACAAACTTAGCCTGTATTAGTTCTTATCTATATATTGAGGCTGCATTCGGTTATGGTAAAAGCTTCCATTTTACCGCCGAAGGTTGCATGTTTATTTTCGTATTTATTTTTCTTGTGAAGTCTTTCTCCTTATCGTTATTTAGATTGCCTATATTTTAGGCCTCTGTCGTGATCTAACAACTGTTAACAGTCAGGACGTGCCAAAGCCCCAAGACGCTCAGATGAAATATCACTATGTCGTCATCCATGTAGGTATGTATAGGGTTACCGCGCCCGTGGTACGTTAACCCGTTAATCGTTTACCGAGTACCGAGTGCATCTAGTTATTAAATTTACTTGTGAATTAATTTTAGACTGAAATTAAGCTAAAGAAAAAGGATAAAGTATTTGACTGCCTTGGTGGTCCAGTGGCCGCAGTATGCGCCTGCTGTGCACGAGGTTGTGGGTTGGATTCCCACACAGGACAAATCTTTGTGTGACCCGCAAAGAGTTGTTCTGAGTCTGGGTGTAATTTGTGTCCGTTAATTGTATGTTTGTAAAGTGCCCCGCGACACAGAGCTTGTTCGCTAGTGCGGGAGTTGTCTTTAAAAAAAAAGTCTTTAAGATCGATTTGAGACACGGTAAATAACCTACTGGACTGTTATTATGCTTTGTAGTTCTAGTATGCTGTGTTCCTGTGCGTGAGTACAGGTCTCCGGTGCTCATTTTGCGTTTTTAAAGAAACATTGTTTTATACCAGGTATACTCCATCTCGAAAATCCTGGTGTTAAATGTTATTGGGTCGGCAACACGAAGGTGATGCTTTAGATATGCTAGCGTCCATAGGCTACGGTAACTGCTTACCATCAGGCAGGCCGTATGTTTGTTTTCCATGTAAGTAGTTATATAAATACATATTATAGTGTAGACGTGTGTGAGCAAACATATAATAGATACTCCACTATATTCCTTCATTCTCATTAGATAATGAGAATGAAGGAATATAGTGGAGTATCTATTATATTATATTGCCGTCTCATCAGATGATGAGACGGCAGTCCGGCACAACTCGAGGAAGATGAGGCTCAGCGGCTTTACGTGTTTTCCACTTTATGGGGTCTCGTTGTGTATTCTATATTGGTCAGCTACTAGCTAACAGCGTCAAGCCCTGGCTATGAACTCCTCCTGATACTTAATTCATGATTAAATTTTACTCAGTGTACGGAAAAATCTAAAATGATTATATTGTCCGCGTGGTAATTTGGAATATTTTCCCCGATTTTGCAACATATCTCACTACTGCTCTGCTCCTATTGATCATAGCGTGATGTTATACAGCCTATAGCCTTCCTGGATAAATGCACTATTCACCAAAAAAAGATGTTATCTAATCGAACCAGTACTTTCTAAGATTAGCGCGTTCAACCAGACAAACAAACTCTTCAGCTTTATAATATTAATTATAGTGCCTATAGATTAACTATAAGTTAATATTAAGGAACATTGTGTATTTTTTTAATAAATAATAAAATGTAGCCTATTCGCTATTCAAGACTATAATCTATCTTTATACCAAATTTCAGCGAGATCCGTTTAGTAGATTTTACGTGAAAGAGTAATAAATATCCATATCCATCCGTACATCCTCACAAACTTTTACATTATAATAATTAGCACTTTAAAGCAACATTTTTAAGCACGAAGTCTTATTTATATATTGAACTTTTATGTAACTGAAACAGAAACGAGTTGACTCAAAGGTGCTTCCATTAATTGTTTAATATTTATAGATAGAGCAAATGCATATAACATGATGGTATGGTATGGTAGGGTATTGCCGGCTGATAAAATAAATGTATCATCGTTCCAACAACTGTAATATTAAATGCGAGTATAAAAAAAATATAATGTATAAAAATTACACTCAGCGAAAAAAGCAATATCAGTTAAACTGATATTGATATCTGAAACTTTCCATTAGTTATTATAAAAAACAATCGAAGCTTTAAGCTTGGACCACTGGCTGACTGGGTAAAGAATAAACAAAACTTGTAGTGAGTTTACAAATGAAACAAATGTTACTCCATAAAAGATTGGAAAATAATAATTCACTCATTTAAAATGTCCAATAGATTAAATCCGCTGATAATGAAATAAATAAAACTAATTAGGTCTTAATAGTGAAATCTCTATTACAGTGCCGCAAATGGCGCATTTTACCAAGTGCGGGAAAGTGTATTTGTTAAGAAAATACATCCAGATGTCTTTAATGAATCACTATTTGGAATACACTATTGCTCACACAGGATACTTACAGACAACTTAGTAATTCTTGATAGAAAACCCTTATACTATTTTATACGGGATATAAAATGGTATAGAGGAATGGAACCCAGCACCACAACACGGTAATCGTGTGCACTGTACTACTGATACCTACAATCTGCAATAACTCAAAAGGTATACATAAATATAAAACAGTTAAATGATTAAATTCTCACGTTTGTAAAATGTTACAAACATGTGAACGCCGAGTCGTTTCCATCAATTTATTTATCCGATTCATTAGGCGATCGAAGTGTTTCACTGAGATATATTTTTTCCCCAGTTTCGGACGGAAAGAACGAAATAAATATTAATAATAAAAGAGGGTTTGCCTTCAAAATTACGCAGAGGAGGCGCAGCGTGTTGACGACTCCTAATTTGACGTAATTTGCATAGATTATGCCGGTTCGTTGAGTGCCAATCTTTTTAAGTGGCTTCTTCTACTCATTTTGTGTTCCTGCCGCGGCCCAATAAGGAATTTATTATATCCAAGTACTTTCTTTGCGAATATTTTATGTACTCCATAAGGTAACTTCTCGTCCCCTATTTGTTTTATACAAAAAAAACATTGCTTTTTTACAATGGTATAGATTGCTTTATTTATAGAATTTCTGGCCATTACTGTTTGCGCAATTTATAATGTTTTCGCAAAAAATATTAATACATACATTTTAATGTTTAAATGCAATGTTGCCCTACTTGCAGAGAATATAATATTATAGTCTTATATTTAAAAACTTACTCTTCCCTATTAGTTGCATTTACTACTGCCTTATACTGCATACCTCCTTTAGATAGTAGCGTGATGTTAAATAGCTCATAATCTTTCTCAAGAATTGAGCTATCAAATTCAAAAATATATTTATAAAACAAGCGGTTATTTCATAGCATATTCAATAGCGCGTTCTAACATATAGAAATATATAGGTATTTTAAAATATAAGTCGCGCTAATAGCCAGGTGCACTTGCTGTCGGGTAAACGTTCAGTGGGTTAAGCTACCGAGGGCGCGATAACCTTATAGATGGGTGACCGCATAGTGGTATTTTATCTGAGCGGCTCCGTGCTTCGGAGGGCACGTTTAAACGACAGAGGCCTAATTATGGGCGATCTTAATAACTCTGTCAATAACTAAACGATAAGAAGAAGAAAATATGAGACTATTATTTCTAGTGTAATCAGTTAGAAAACCAATACCTTATACATGCTTTTATCACCATCAAAACATGGCGAGTTGTTTGGCCACCTCCATACATTTGAAACACAAATATCATCTAATCCAACCTGGTCCCGAGTTTGTAAGCCAACATTATCTCATGTTATTTTTCGATATTACCCCGTTACAGCGGCTGGGGGCGCGTAAATCAAATTTATAACCTTTTTATATAGGCATTAAAATTTTATCAGCGAGATTTCTTTTTGTATTGTCCGGCCTTGTCGCCCCTTCTAACTTTTGAGTGGGATCATGTGAGAGAAATTTGGAAAAAAAATAGGGATTCGGTTGTTTGCAAAATTCTATGGATTTGTCTGTTAAAAGTACTGAGTACTGACGTTTTGGCAAAACGATAGGATTTATCCAAAAAACATTCTTAAAAAATGTAGGTACGGCAAATTTGTGTATTTTTCCGTGGCTTCGAATTCAGTTGTATTATGTATAGATTCAGTTATTCAACTTTATCCTACTAATATTATAAACGTGAAAGTTTGTAAATATGGATGGATGTATGTTTGTTACTCTTTCACGTTAAAACTACTGAACAGATCTGGATGACATTGAGCACAGAGATAGATTATGGTCTGGAATAACACATAGGCTACTTTTTACAGCGATAACCGATATCCACGCGGGCGGAGCCGCAGGCAACAGCTATTCTTGAATATATATTATAAAGATTCTAGCTGACCCGGCTAACTTTGTACCGCCTCAGAATCAATAAATAAAAAAAGTGAATGATAATTGCAGATGTTTGACAGGAAGGAATAGTTTCTAAGGGAAAGCGAAATTGTTGTTTTTCCTATAATTCCAATCATTTTTTTCATATTTACTCACATTTTAAACCTTGCCTTCCACAAATAATTCAAAACCAAACTTAGCCAAATCAGTCCAGCCGTTCTCGTGTTTTAGCGAGACTAACAAACAGCAATTGATTTTTATACATATTGATTACATACTGGGGGGACGGGACCTGCCACTAGTTACCTATAAAATTATTTCCAGCCTAGGTGTCCCCAATAAAAAATACCTTTATAAATTCAAACGGCTATTTAATGGGTCCTAAGTGGTTACACCTGTACCTACCTCTGCTACATTTAGTAGGATCCATTTAAAAATTGGTGCTCGCCTGAGGCCGCTGAGTGTCGGGTCTTTTCTGTCCTATAGCCTGAACAATAAAAGGATGGATCTTCTCGATATCGATATGTGATGTCGCTCACTAGCCAGCGGCAGGGTTTAGCCGCGGTTCCTGCATTGCGACGCGGCCGGATTAAAACGTTTTTATTTTTACATAACGTACCTACGGTTGTTTTTATCTGAGAGGTAGGCTTTAGCACTCGTATTTTATGGATGTCATATAAAAATGTTAAAAATTGAAACGCCATGTGTATTTTCCTATTCCATCTTAAAGCTCTGGTGTATAAAATGGGTCGGAAACACGCAAGTTATATCCTTGGTACTGCAAGCGTCCATAGGCTGTCTGCTTGTTTGCTACCCAAGTAGTATAAAAAAAGAATGATATGCTCATATTGATTGGCAAACAACAGTTCCCCTGTTGATGGGTGACCGCATATTGGTATTACATTTAAGCGTTTTTGTACTTGGGCAAGTCAGCAACAACTGTTAACAGTCGTTAGATCAGGTTAGAGGCTTATGGGTGTTTTTTTCTTTTACTACTTAGGTTACAAGCAAGCAAACTGCCGTTGATACGCAGTTGTTGCCGTAGACTACCGATGCACCACTTGCGTATAGGTAGGAGTGGCAGGACACCACACGAGCGATTAAACCCAACTAGGGAAAGAACTACACCTTACAGAAGACCACAGCCAAATAATTACTCACTCCGGTGCAGTTATGTTCCTGTGTGTAAATAGAGGTTTCCAGCGCTGATTTTTAACGCGCGTTTACAAAACTCCTATTACAGGTATATTCCATCACAAAACGATGGTGTCAACATTTTTAGGTCGACAACACGCAAATGATAGGCTACGGTAACTGCTTACAATCAAGCGGGCCGTATGCATGTTTGCAACCAAAGCAGTATAAAAAAAACCAATCAAAGAAAATAGAAACACAGCCAAGTGCATTAGGCTCCCTATAATTTTCCTCCTATGTTGCACACATGCAAACTTACCCTATAAATTATCCTACTCACACATCTCATACAGTAATCACCAGTGCATTGAATACATACGTCCATTCGCTCAAACAAAATTTCAAATTCAAAATATATTCACTGATGCGAGCCCGTCTGGCCACAAGTTTTTAATACGACCAAATAGGATGGTCGTACAGTATATGGGTAATGTATGGGAGCTGTGTACTCCAAAAAGTAAGTCATAACCACTGTGTGAATCAAAGCTTTGTATAATGAGGTGCTTCTATTCAGTGAAATGTATGGCCGCGACATAGGTGGACGTGGCAATGAATATGTTTTAAAATGACTAGATGGTGAGTGAATATTCATACGAGTAGGTAATTAATCTACATCTTAGTAATAATAGTAGATATAATAGTCGTTCAGTATAAAATTATTGTGAACAATATAGTACTGCCATTAAGAGGTCAGCATAAGGCTACATTAAAAACTTACAACTTAACGCTATTGTAAAAATATAAAATTTTGCAATACATGGATGGACACGACGACGCGCGACGCAAGAAGTTAGAGCCCGTGTTGGTTGAAGAAATTAAGGCTTAATAAAAGCAATTTCTGACTGAAGACACAGTAGATATTAATAATATAAAAATCATACTGTTTACAAACTCTATAAAAGTTACTACCTACAATTATACTGCACAAATTTAGTATAATTACTTAGTATACGCGACCGCAGAGAGATCAGGCGCAAGACCAACAAATTTACATGCTTTTAGGGGCATGAAGGGATCATGCTGTATTTTGACCGCGGCAAGCTTGCTTTACTTCGCAGATCAGTCCTCGCCGTTAACACTTAGCTACGAGGCCCTAATACATTTTAGTACTGTGGCATTAGTAAAAAGAATATAACATAGAGCCACGGGGCAGGTTGTTAAACAGCGCTGCCGTCGGCTGCCTTATGGGAAATAGACTTACCTAATAGATAGACCTGAGTTAGGTTTTAAACCAGTTACTATAGTTTACACTAGAAATCGCTCGGTGGGTAAAATTCGATGGTAATTAATTATTTATTTTTTAATTTATTTATTTATATTTCAGTTGTTCACTGCACTCACAGTTACAGTTAATCTTTGAACGTGTTTTTTTTTTATACTACCAAGGTGGCAAACAAGCATACGGCCCGCCTGATGGTAAGCACCGTCGTAGCCTATGGACGTTTGCAACACCAGGGGTGTCACTCACGCGTTGCCGACCCTTTAAAAACCTTATAACTGTTTGTTTTGGTTGAAGAAATTAAGGCTTAATGAAAGCACTTTCTGACTGAAGACACTTGTGGTATAGTAGGCTAATATCTGTGTATAAAATGTGATTATGGGTTGAGATGATGATGATGATGAATGTGTTTGGTGTTCTTTTGTCCAAGAATATGCATACCTTTACCAAGGCTCGTAGCTAAGTGTTAGCGACGGGGATAAAGAGATATATAAGGTTAAGTAAGGTTGCCGCGGTAGGTCAATAGATGGGTGACCACTTTCCTAAATCACGGCAAGAGGAGTCGTGCTTCGGCCGTTGCCAGATCTCTCTTCAGTCATGCTGGTTGCCGTCCCGCCGAATAATAAGAATGAAGGAAAAGAGAGCATTGTAAGCATAGTGACCCTTACAAAAATAATAAAATGTTTTCATTTTACTTCAATATTTCATGTTCTCTCGCTCAATATATTGATATTTATTTAATAAAACATGCCATTTACATGCAAATGTATATATGTATTTTATATATCTATGGATATAAATTTGCAAAATAAACCTGAAATATTGAAAAATTTTCAAATGAATATATCGAAATTCAGGGAACAAAAATAATTTTTATTATGCAATGCATAACTCTTTCAATTTCTCTTTATTCTCATTTAGGTATTTGTGTATTTACGTAAATCAAAGAAGGCTCACGTTGGTTTTAAAGTATTTATCTATGGTAATATATAGGCTGTATTGTTTTGTACTAGGTATGTAAACTGTGTATTTCTGAAATACATGATTATTATTTTAAAGAGGAGGTAGGCAGACGATTTTAACTGCTTATTAATGTTACAAGCATAGACCTATCTGATGGTAAGTAGTTAACGTAGCCTATGACTTGCAATACCAAGGGCATTACTAAGGTCGACGCTAAAATTTGACTTCAGCGTTTGTATGTTATAGTTAACTCTGTGATAAAAATAAGTTATATAAAAAAGGTTTAAGTACCTAAAATGAGCACTGGAGAACTATTCTCATACAGAGGTACATCACTGCGTTACTTTGTGTGATCCACAAAGAATTGTTCTGAGTCTGGGTGTAGTTTGTGTCCGTTAATTGTATGTTTGTAAAGTCCCCTGCGACACAGGGCTTGTTCTCTAGTGCGGCAGTTGGCTTTAAAAAAAAAACTGCGTGTAGGTCCGTCTTCTGTAAGCTACCTTTCTTAGCCCTTTTGCGGACAGTAAGTAAGATGTTTATTATCATTACATCATATACACAAATCTATTCTTGGTATATGCGAAAACAGAACGTAGTTTGTTCAGAATCAGTAGTAGTTTCCAGGACAATATTTTTTTAAACATGTTATGTTTTGTCCCCCAACCAAGTTATCAAAATTGTTTAAAGTTGGATAACCATTTTTTTTACATATGCATCGCGGTAGACCCAGGCGGAGATGGCGGGATGAGTTGGATTCATTTAGCCAAGACTGGTCCTCAGCGGCTTTAGACAGAGAGAAGTGGAAGGAGAGTGGGGAGGCCTTTGCCCTGCAGTGGGATAGTACAGGCTTATAATATAATATATGCATAATAGATATACCAAAATGGTTTGTACTCCCGTGCGTGGGGCGCTAGCGGCACTTCCTGCTAAGTGACAATTATTGTACAGGAAAAACTACACGATGAAATCAGTATATTCTCTTTTATTAAAACACAACTCCCGCACTATTGGTATTGGTATGTCGGGCTGGTTTCCGCAACTCCGCGTTCAGTTCGCGTATTTTGCGTCCGGGTGGCTGGCAGAGCATTATTCCATCCACCCCAGCTCGTCGAGGAAGGCCAGCAGACTCTTGATCGCGTCGACCGCCTCCCGTAGGGTGCCTGGGCGGCCCAGGTACTTCTCCCTGTAAGTGGCGACTTCTGGGCAGTGCAGCAGCACATGCGCCGCCGTCTCATCTTCCCTCATGCAGGCTCTGCAGAGAGGGCTGTCAGTAACCCCTATAACAAAGAGGTGTTTATTAAAGGAACCGTGACCAGTGATAGCAGCAGTGACTTTACGCAGCTGCTGCTTTGTTAGTCTCAGAACCTGTTTGGTGAAGCGACGATCCAACGTGGGGAGTGCTTCTTTCGTCTGCCTGCACTCGCTGTGGTTGACCCAGTGGCTGCAGTGTAACTCTCTAGTGCGCTTCCTTACCAAAGCACGTAGGTGTCCGAAGGGCAGGGCCACTATGGGTTCTGGACCCATCGTGGCCATATCTGAACCTCTTCTAGCGAGCTCGTCCGCAGCATCATTGCCCCGGGAGCCGCTATGTCCCTTGATCCATTGAATGGTTAGTTTATTGTGTTCACCTACCCGGTTAAATTTTTGGAGACACTCGTAGATCAGTCCTGAGTTGACTGAGTGGCCGTCTAAGGCTTGAAGGACAGCTTTACTGTCCGAGAGGATTCGGATAGGCTGACCTTTTACCTGTCTAGACGTGATCGCCTCGGCCGCCAGAGAGATGCCCATACACTCAGCCTGGAAAACAGTGTTATGGGCCCCTAGTGGTGTCGCTATGTGTACGTTTAGGTCTTCAGAGAAGATCCCGGCTCCTGTACCAGTACCTGTTTTAGATCCATCCGTGAAGATCCTGAGTTCCGTGGGTCTTAGGCCCTCACAGCACTGGTCCTCAAACAGCTGTATCTTGTATTTCTTGTCAAAGACAAACTCCCGCACTAAAGAACAAGCTCTGTGTCGCGGGGGACTTTACAACCATACAATTAACGGACACAAATTACACCCAGACGCAGAACGCACAAAGTTTTGTCCCACACAGGACAAAACTTAATGTGGATCACACAAAGTTTTGTCCTGTGTGGGAATCGAACCCACAACCACAACATAAAACATCGTGTTTTTTTTACTTTTCTAATAAAATCAAATTTGGGATGTTTCGGTATTTTACTATACCAAGAATAGCATTGAATACTTTTATAATGATGAAATCCGTATACATCCGTAACAATCCGTACGTAAATTAGTCATATCCACGATTCCAGTATCCAGGTGTTGTTTGAGGAGTGGCGTGACCGCGGTACGGGGGAACGGGAAGCTGCAATCAGCTAACCGGATCAGCTCGGGCGCAAACACAATTGATGTTACACACTACGCACCTCCGTGCTAATCCCTATCCACTTAGATTACTATATTTATTTTGAAGTGACGGTCTTTGTTAGATTTGTACCTAAAAATAAAATGGCAGTATTTTATTATTTACAGCGGTGGTAGTGGGAAAGTAACCGAAGAGAAGTAGGACCTCATACAAGCGTGCAAGCCCGGCTAGGAAAGGACCTTACAGAAGACTACCACACACAGCGGTCCAGTTGTGTCCCTGTGTGTGAATACAGGTTTACAAAAAAATATAATCTATACATAATAATCCTACTAATATTATAAAAGTTTGTAAGTATGGATGGATGGATGGATGTTTGTTACTCTTTCACGTAAAAACTACTGAACGGATCTGGATGGAATTTGGCACAGAGATAGATTATAGTTTGGAATAACACATAGGCACCTTTTACAGCGATAACTGACATCCTCGCGGGCGGAGCCGCGGGCAACAGCTAGTCTATATATATAATACAATCGCTATCGAGCTGTGTCATTTAATACTTTTCAACAAAACAAATTATTTTGTCTGTTTGTCTTTGGGTTTGCGCGCTCAGCCACCAATAACCAATTTGAATTCAATATATTCACATTTAAAAAAATACAATATGTTATTCTAGAAACGTGCTTCTATCGATTTAGCTGAATTTTGTTAACTATAGTTTGTAATCAAGAAAATATGCGTAGCAGAATGAGTTCTTATAACGTAGTAGTTATATAACATGGGGACACAAACTGAGTTACTAAGCTGTGAATTACTTTAGTCGGTACACAAATTAACCTAATTGACATCCATAATTCCATATATTGAGTGATAGAGCGACTACGACATGTCTTTTATATGTATATACGGCAATTGATTATGTCCTGCTAATATTATAAATGTGAAAGTTTGTGAGGATGGTTGGATGTTTGATACTTTTTTACTTAATATTGAACGGATCTGAATAATGAATAGGCTACTTTTTATCGCGATAACCGACATCCAAGCGCGATGATCTATAAATTTTTGTGTCGAGTCTCGATGTAATTTGTATTTGTTTGTCCCTCACGACACAGAGTTTCTTTCCTAGTGCAGGAGGAGTACTTTAAAAAAAGAAAGTGATTATAGCATCACCTGAGACCAATTTTGATACGCAATACCCAATCTCTGTACCTACTGAAAATGTGTACCTATTATATAATGTATATTATATAATTTGTTATATTGTTAGGTGCAAAATAAATACTTTTTCTTTCTTTACTTCCTTGGTTCCTTAATGTGGCCATGGCGGAATTGGCGGAGGCCTATTTCCGCCAATTTTGGCCACGGCGTAAAATAACAACAGTCATTTGCTGACTTCTCAGGACATGTGTAGGTAAATACAGAAATGCTCTAGTTTTCTTCACTCGCATATCTTAAACCCCCGACTTTACGTGATTTCTGAGCTATGAAAAGTCTTACTATATTTAAGAATATGGTCATCCTTTATTAAATACTGACCGCGGCAAGCTTGCTTCACTTTGATCATCAATCGATTCGCGTGACTATTACTTAGCTACAAACCCCTCAAATATAGCCGCGATAAATTAGAGCAACAAGTGCTCTATTTCAATACTTCTAACAGAGATATAATTGCATGATATACTAGCATTTTAAATATTCATGAAGCTTTCTATATAAACGTTTATATATATATAAGTACGAGTATATTATTTATAAGCGGTGGTGGCCGAGTGGGAAAGTAACCGACTGGCACGCAAAAGATGCAAGTTTGATTCCGGATGACAACCAATGAAAATTTACTTTGTGGAGTTTATTTGTGCAACTTATAATGCAACGATTCTCCATCTGCTAACGATAAAGAAAAACATCGTGAGTAAAACATGTCTTAGAAGAAATTCTAAAGACATGTCTGATTTACCAAAAGCATGTGTGAATTAAGGCCTAAACCTCTCTTTGTTGATAGTGGAGAGGAGACCTGTGCCCAGCAGTGGGACATATATGGGTTGCTATTATTATTATATATGTGTAACGTAATTTTCTCTATTAGCAAGTTTTTAAAGGATTTACAAAATAGCTGAAATTGCACATCATATTTTGTCCAAATACATTCTGTAGTGTTCCCATCCCTATTTCAACTTAGCAGGGTCGAGAACATCATTCTTGCTCGTAGTACTGTATATTCTTTTTCTGTCCGCTACCACAGATACCTATGTGGTAGCGGACGCGTTGGAGACATTTGAGCCTCGGTCAAAGACCAAGTTAAATAAAAGCTTGTAAAAACTTCACGCCGCGTTTCGTGTTTACAATTGTTTATAAGCAAGCACGGTTAGCAAAACAATAACATGTGCAATGCACATTGTGTCCGTTTGAGAACTGCCGCCGCTTTGTTATCATGTAGGTGAATAAAATACTTCTTTAAAATAGACTGACCAGCTCCTCTAGAATAGAATGAACAGCAAATTAGTGGGATTTGACATAAGTTTACGTTAAGCGTACACTTATGTCAAGTCCTTAACATTTGATTTCTATTATGTTCGATTCGACTACCGTCTTATGCCACTTGTCTAAATGGGTTGTTCGTCTTCGCGTTTCGACGGTTAATATTATTAGAATTTATATAATGTTGCGGTCCAAAATACAGCCACATTGACTGCATTTACGGAAGCAGCCATCAAGTCTAGGGCATACAAGGCACAATGTGAGGTAGAATATGATTCGGGTTACATCGCACAGATAGCCTAGATCCGTACCGCCTGGGTACCCCGATCTGTTTTCCTAGCTCTGGCCGACCAGAGTCTGAAGTCTATTTAAAGATGTTCAGACCGGTCATGGTAATTTATGTCCAGGTGAGAGATTCTCAGCCTTAACTGGCCTGTTGGTTAGTAACCCTGATTGCAAAGCCAGAGGCCGTGGGTTTGATTCCCACACGGGTTTATGTGAATCATAAAAGTTTGTTCCGGGTTAAGGTGTAATTTGTTTCCGTGAATTTGTATGTGCGGTAGTTGTCTTTTTTTAAAAAGAAGAAGCGAATGATAGCTATATCATCATATCTTTTTTACGTGAACGTTTGGGTAAAAGTGTTTGACATACACATCCCAATTAGCTGTATACTATAAAGGTATTGTAAGTCTTGACTTTTGAAAACTTTATTTAAAGTCAGGTGATTTTTTTCATCTTATTGCACAAAATTCTTGCGTTACAAGTTTTAGGGTCGTCAACGCACAAGTATATAGACCGAAGTCTAAAGGCGTATATCCATTTCTGTTTTTATTAGGTATATATGTATATCCGTAGGGAGGTTTATGTATTTCTTATATAGCCCTATGTCCTGCTGGACATAGGGCTTCCCTAAAGATTTTTTTACGTTACTCTGTCCTGAGCTAACCTTATCCATCTGTTGCCCACAACCTTAACCAGGTCGTCGGTCCTTCTTATGTATTTAGTCCATTATATTTTGTGAGTATGGATACATTATGAGCTACAAAAAGGATTAGGTATGTACATACCTAATCCTTTTTGTAGCTCGCAATTAAAAACCAACGGGATATAATAATTCCCAACAGTAGTGAATAAAAAGTATACATTAATTCATTAATGAATCTATGTTAAAAAACAACAAGTAGCTATCTACTTATTGAAAAAATTATATTTGTTCGCAATCGAAATAAACGGGATCAGTTTTAATGAAAATACTTTGTTAATTTCTCAGAATCTTCCTTTTATCTCGATAATTCTAGATACATATGTACATTTCGATTATACATCGCCAATTGGCAAACATTTATTGTACATATCGTTCGTTTAATAAATACCCTTTTACACTATTTACAATTATACATTTGTCTTTCTTAACTATTAAATTAATCAGTCATTTCTTGAAGAATATTGAAATCTTTGCATTTACAAATGATTTTTACATTTACATAAGGTAATCATTATAGACAAGCTTTGAACACATCTGCAATAAAAGTAACAAATAAACTATCAACATTAACTTTACTAATCTAAACTCTAATCTAAATATAATCTAACAATAAATATCTGATATAAATCAAATGATTTCTTTATATCTATTTTATGTACAAGCTCATTGGTTTTATCACATTTCAACAAATCCGTATATACGGATATTTAACTACGAACACTATAATGTCAATATGGCCGCCACACTGATTTGTGAGTCGATATCGCACCGTTTGAGATTTTGGTTGAAGTTGGACTAGATGAAAGCACTCTGGTAGTACGCTGTGAAGGCGCCTTCAATTCGTTGCGAATCTTTGGCCTATCTGCTACAGTTGAATCCGCAGCTTGAACTCTCTTCATTTCTTGCAACTCAACATTCGCTGGCCGCGTTGGATGAAACGCAGACTTAACTACTTCGATTGGTTCTTCATCAGATTCGTCGGAGATTGTTGCGTCATGCATCGAATTGACTTCCGATTTTGAATCAGCTTTTGATCTGTCTGGGCTAGCATTGATAAAACTCCTTGGGCTACCACTTTGTCTGCTACTAGTTGGTGACAACCTTGCGCTTGAGGTATCGATCGCCATAGTGCTTTGAAGTTGTCTTAACGCATCGTATGGGTTAACTCCATTCTTTATTGATAGTTCTGAAGGTAAGGTGTTCAGTGCTAGATCTGCCGGATGTGGTGGGAAAGGCAAAAGTCCATTTGGCGGTAAGAAGGCACCAGGAGGGGGAATAAGTCCACCCGGTGGCAGGTTTGTCATCGCTGGTGGGAACGGAAACAGATCAGCTACTGGCAACGTCACTGGAGGTGTTGTCATTGGACCTGCACTACCTGGTAACAAAGAAAAATATATCATTAGTTATAATGTTACTTTATTTCCAAGTGTCGTAATAATGGATAAAGCTTGATTACAGCGCCACAATAGCTTTTTATTTTCTTAGAACATCCTAATGGTTGTTAGACAAGGCAAAATAAAAACTATTTGAAGATAGCTACCATCGGCTGATTTGCTAACATGACGTAATATGAGAGACGAGCCCCCGGGGATAGCCCACAGCGCACGGGCACTCCGTCTATTCCCCGAACAACGAGGGTGCATAATCGTACTAAGGATAATGTACAATCTGTAGGCGTTTAAAGGCGGCATCACCGAAAGGGATGTTTTTTTAGTGCTAGATCAGGAGGGTGAGGGTGCAATATTTATTTATCCGAACACGACGTAGTTCTTTGCAATGAACACTGCATTCTGGCAACGTAACTCTGTTGCAAACGAAAAGTTCTGTAACACGGTGTATGTGACGACACATTATTGATGCAGGGCACGTGTGCGCTCCACAAAGCGAGAACATCGCGATAAGGAAGTACACCTCTATCTCCGAACACGGCGGACAAAGCGGGTTCCAAATGTGAAATTTTCATTAGCTGTGTTCAAAAAGTTCTTCCTGGGAAGCTTTGATTCTCGATAGCGTGTAAGAGAAGCTGGCGTATAAAAAGGACACGATGGAGGCGCAGATTGGGCCACAAAGAGCTCAGAGGTGGTGCTACGTTCGTTTCGCTTTTGCACTTTTTCTGTTTGCAGCAGTGGCAGTGCGCAGACCACTTTAAAAGGCAACGAGGGTGGGAGGGGACGTAACTAGGGGGTAATTTGGCGAGGAGGGGGCCAATATCGGCGACGCGCCTGATTGAGGTGATTCCCGATCGTTGAATTTGATTCTGTTTGACTTCGGCCCTTATTTTTAATTAGCATTTATTGGGTTAACCATGTTTTCACCCTTAACGTAGAATATAAATTAAATACCAAGAATATCAACAAGCGGATTAATCTATGAAATTTTCTATTTACTTGCTATCCTTTGATCGATAGTGCGCGCTAGTAAAGTTCATAAAATGCAAAAACTTTTACTCTTTATTTCCTTGATATCGTGACGAAAAAAGCACAAATCAATTTCACATTTTCAAAGAACGTCTCATGTCTGTGAACGTGTACCTACGTAGGTTTAATAAAAGTCTGTAGGTGTTTGAGTACATCGCTCCTCGCGTTTCAGCGTCGGAAACAAAAAGTGGCTGGTGGCGCGGTCGCCTACATTGGAATAAAATTGACTCCACACTCTTTCGAACGTGAAGGCAAAGCTTTTTTTGTACGTTTAGTGAGCCCCCCCACTTGCCCCCTTGCACCGTGGAGCGGACTTCAGCGGGTGGTTTTGCTTCGGTCGGTCCGGTGTTGTTTTGCAAAGTTCAAGAGTTGCTTCTTTTATTTGAGCCGCTTTTGCGTTGTACGGCCTTGAGGGGCGGTACTGTTTCGAGCAACATGTTTTTGAGTGCTATTTGCTAAATCGGGAATTTTTAATTTAACAAATACCGTTATTGAGCGTCGATTGAAAGTTTCAAGGGGATAGAAAATGTAATGCAATTCTATGTTCAACAGTACCGCATAGTTTAATGTCTAATAAAAAAGAGGCTCACCTAACTGAGCTTTTTGCCGCAATTCTAAACTGAATATGAGAATATTTTGTATTATAGGAAAATGTACAATACCTTTAACAAGTGCAGCGGTTGGATCTCGCATTTGTGGTGGTCTAAAGTAGTCAGCCCAGGCATAGTTGAGGTATGCCGCATCCAGCCAGCCGGGGTTCAATAAGAATGGACTGAACGCACCCGGGTGACCGTAACCGTAACCTAGAACAAAACAGACAACATTATAGTATATAGAATGACATCAAAAATAACGAATAGAAATAATAGTATAGATCGTTTCGGGTTATTACGTTGTAAAAATGTTCAGAGATTCTAAAGTATGTCTAGCCAAATAAATAAAGCAAGCTGATCGACCAATAGACTACGGTGATGTAAGTCATACTATGGATCTATAGAATGGCTTATTAAGTAGGTATTGACGTGGCGAGGTCACTAACGTCTTGAGCCACGTCCGCAAGCACTAAAGTCACAAAGGGTGGCCGTAAAGGCGGCGACACACGGGCCGCGCACTGTTTACCACCCGACGACTATAACAAGGGTCTGTATACAATACGAGCCGGTTTACTACTGCAGTTAGACGGCTCCTCTGTACCATACGATTTTACGACCTTTCGACGTCACGTTGCCTTTCGCCTTACATAGCGATTTTTTATTTGTTTAATCGATACTGAAGACATCGCATCGCCTGCAACTATTTTTGGCTTTTTACTACATTTTTAATCCAATAGAGACAACCCAATTGATGAGATCAGGTGTAACGTTTTTATTACGGGATTAAACTGTTTACGAGCACTTCGTCTACTTTGTTTTGAACTTTGTATACGCGGTACTTCATACACTCTTTATTAGAAGTTTGTTGTTGCGAGTTACTTTTGAGTACATCCTAATTTTATCGTAAGCTAAACATTGCATGTAATGGAGCGCAGTCTTTTGTTTTCACATAGATGACGTGCTTTATTGCGCACTAAAATTGTTTACGGAACAATTAGTTTACGTGAAGTACCCTTTTAGAGAGATTAGCGAGTGTTTCGTGAGTGCGTTTCCCAGATCGCGGGTATTTTAAATTAAGAACTTGATGGATGGCCCGTCGCGCTGTCACGCGGCAATCCGGAGCGAACCGAGAAGCTCCGGCATCATGGAACAATAATAAGTTAAATGTGGAACTCGGAAACGGGCCGCTCCATTTGTTAATGCCAGTATTCAATTAAATTCAGTTCCCGACCCTTTGCATATGGGGGCTTTGAATATTAACGCGGTAAAGAGAGCATTTCTAATGTTGAGAAGTACTATATGATTACCGAGTGCTTGAATTAATATTAAACTGGTTAAGTGGGAACGTTAACCCGGCAGTAATTTGTTTGAAATAAAACTAAATAACACCAAGCATTAACATTAGAACTGCGAAGAAATATCGTGAATACCGTTAAAAGAATAGTTATATTTACGTGAACGTGTTGTTTCAAAATCCATGTATCCGAACGTGAATTCCAAACAAAATACTGCACTGGTACAGTGAGAAACTTTTGTGTTTAAATCTATAAAGTTATTTCTGCGTCCGTTAATCACCCGGCCTAAAAATGTACCATGGTAAGAAGAATGTGGCTCGTATCGTATCAAAAGTGGTCGCGGCCAAATTTGTACCGCCTCGGACAATAAACGGATGATACGACGCATAAGTGTCAAAATGGGCATTAAATATCTTGGATGAGATGAGATGCGAGCCTTGTCACTCGTAAATTACTGTTAAGGAGTCGTCCTCTTAAATAAATGGAATCAGAGTTATGGCTCATAATTTGGATGGGGTGGAGACGCTGTTCCCCAACTAACACCGCATTTATAATGTCTTCGCTTAATTGTCTGCTTTATTGTTGATTTACTGCTGTCTGTATAAAAATCTTTATGTGGAAATAGTCTTAAGAAAATAAACTTAGAAAGATTATTTAATATAATAATGTAAATTTAAATTTGATAATTGTTATTAAAACTTTTCGTATAGAATTATTACGTTGCGAAATATTGTGAATGAATGATTACTACGAATGATTACTTAGGCCTGTCTAGGCTACTTTGGCCACAAATACATAGGCATAAATTAGTTTCAATAACTTTAAAGCTCAAATTTTCCATAAGCATCTTAATGTCTTGGCAAAGTCCTCGGGTCTTGGTTATGAGGGTCGCTGGCTATAGATGTGCGGTATTTCAGCAGCTAGCAGAGACATAAAATTCATATTTTAGAGGCACCGGCGTCGGGGTGCAGGCGGGGAGATCAAACGGGAGTTTACGACTCGGACGGAGATTGTTTACATCTGTTACGCGGCCGAACCACCGTCCAACTTGGTAACCGCTGCACACCAAGTGCTGGTTAGGAGGTTATAAGACTGATAAGCTATTCTACTAACATTCCTAAATATTCTTTATAAGATATATAAGAAGAAGTTATAGATGAATTTAAACTGAAATTAGCACAGTTGCTTGGGAATCGACTTGACAATAAAAATGTAATCGAATTTGGACATGTAAGATTTAATTATACTTGCACATGTCCTATGAATGGCATACATTTTATCATATTCAAACAGATTGCAGTGAAATATGACGAAAAATTATGAAACAATTTTCATATCAACTTACTTTAAAAAATTACCAGCAAAAATTTTATCGACAATAAAAACTAAACTAATATCAAGCTAGACATGAGGCACGTCAAAAACGATTTATGTACTTTCATGATGTGTCTAAATGTAAGCTTGTTTTACTCTACTACGTGATAATTAGAGCGGGGTAACGGCCATTAAGACAGCTTCATTGATCGCTTTATTAACTTGCCTTTGAAGTTTATGACGCAAGGATGTTAGTTTTTCCACATACTGCCTTTTTATTATTGGTTGAAGTTTGGGCGCGACTGTTTGTTTACACAGTCGTCTCGGTACGTTCTAAAATAGATTTGTGGTGTCAAAACATTATGATTTCAGTTTAATTTGTTAGTTGCTTTGTCCGAATCAAAGTTAAACGTTTATTCACAGTAAGTCGTCTGGAATAATAAAATTCTATTTTCTTGGACAACGTTGTTTCTTTTATCAGTATTTTTTAGCTAGTCGTTCTTAAAATGGGTGCCAATAATTTTATATGTTTCTCAGTCTAGTAATTTAGACTTAATATCAGAGATAATATTATTAGGAACATCAAATTAATGTCAAGTAGATATTTTATGTAGCAATTTAAAATGATCAGATAAAGTGTACATCATGGGTTGTCTGAATAAATTGTTATCTAAAGTACTTAGTTACAATATTTTTTTACAAGCTCTTAAATCAGCTCATTTGTCATGATATCATTAATTTTATCTGAACCACGACCTTCAATTCCGCATAATTTCAGCAAACACACAAACATTTACACGTAAAGTGTAAAATCATGTTCGTTCGTTAAAAACACCAATAACCATTTATAAAGCTTCTGTCAAAACATGACGCTCACTTAACATTAACTCCTTGCTCAAATGCTCTCGTAAAAGCAGACAATCAGTTTTATTTTCGGATGAAGCAGTCTCAACAGTAATTCTTCGAGTAGTGAGAAGATTAAACTGAGTAGGCAATTAATGTCTCCGTGATTGACTGTTGCACACGGCCGAGAACAATCAAACAGATGTTAAATTGGTTGACGGGTTATTTAGCGCAGATTCTAAAAACTCAACATTTATTATAAATGCGAATGTTTGGATAAACATGTTGGTGCTTTTACATTTTGCTGTATTTTGATTTAGGCTTCCATTAAAAAGAATTTTAGACTCAGCAAAGCATTTCATCATGATGATGATGACGATGAGAGCGTTTTAGAAGACTCTGTAGCCGAAAATAATGCAGTGTGTCAAGATTTGATTCCATTGATGCCTATTAATTCTACAGCAAACCAAATTGACGGAGACTAAAACCACGTTGGTAGGCTGGTTCAAATACAATATTTTGGTATTTTGTCAAAGTTTATCGCATGTTGATGTCGCGTGAGCATTAAAAAATATTAGATTTTAAATGGATCAGAAATAAAACTGGTTTGAATGTGGTTGAATGTTGCGGCGCCGCAAAATCGACCTCGGCTCTGTGGACTGGCGGCGGGCCAACTAAAGAGTCGCGCACGCGCATCGAACAAATGGTTTATACGAATTTCATACTTTTATTGTTTCAATGATAGCTAACAAATGGCCATATGACTATAAATGTCATGTCTTTGTGTCAGGAGTGGATTATGTAGGTCAAACTAGACGGTTATTTTTGAATGATGAGTAGGTATTTTGAAGGTGATCTAGATTTAGTGTCTTTTCAGTGGCTAGTAGTGATAGGGATATTTTTGTAAAATACTTTTGAAAATTGTATAATAATAAATAAATACTGATTTAATTTTAATTATCACATTAAATATACATATTTGATTGATTAAAATAATAGATTTAAATAAATATAAAAAATAAATAAAATGGATTCAAAAATTTCAATGGATAATAAAGGTTATAAAACAAAAGTTATCAAGAAAGTTCATAAAAGGAAAAACTTACTTTGTTTAGTTCTAGGTTCTCTGGGACCGTCGACGGTGACTTTGATAGCCTTGATGTAGGTGGCCACTTGGCTTGGAAATGTGCTGATGGTGATGGTCAGAGAAAAAGACTTGCCACGACCACTGCGGCCCACGAACCTCAAGTCATTGAACTTTGCTACTTGATTCTTCATAACTGCAGTACAATTCCTCAATTCTGCCATTGCGTTCTCGTCATTCCCAGCCTTAATCGTGACCAAGGTGCCATCCTGAACGTCATCCAAAGCGACGACTTTAAAAGCCACTGGCAACGACTTGTTGGACCTCCAATGTCCGGGAAGTGCCGAACACAGCACTGCTGGTGAACCAGTCTGCACCAGCTCGCCATGACTCTGCCGGTAGTACTCGTGGATGTGCGAGTAGACGTCCGCCATGCTGGGGGCCGGAGGGCTCGCGTGCGGGAGGTGCATCGACTTCAGTCTACCTTCAACAAACACCGTACCGACTGACAACACGCCACTGAAGTCCTGTGTCACGCCACTGTAGTCTCTAAACACTCGGGGAAAAAGTTTCAAAACACGCGATCGTATTGCAAACTCGCGGCGAGTGGTATCGCGTGCGCGGAGCACTCACAAAGTTGTGGAAAGTACGGGCGCGAGACTCCGTGTGAGCCGCGACTAGCGTCTACACCACTTGTTGGGCGCGGACGGCAAGACGCCGGGCGGGGGACTCGGAAAAATAAACGGGCGGCCGTGTGACTCGACACCGCAAGCCGAAGACTCACGACGCGCACCGAAGTCGTGGCGAAGAGACGCGTGCTCACGAGAACTCGGTTTCGACTGATGACTGTGATACGACGCGACTTTTTCCGATGGTCAATATTTTGCGTTCGCGCGGTCGCCGCCCCCACCCGGGTGGCGGCCCCTACGTCTCGTAAAAAGCGGGAAGGAGACGAAGGGTACGGGTGATGCGGTGTCGCGATGGGAACGAGCGGGACGGCCGCGGTCGGTCTCTGCGTTTTTATAAAAATGCTCGCTGGAGTGGGACGCCGCGGCACACCGCCGCCTAGTGGGAGAGGGATGGGTGGATTTTTTTGAATCACCGCGGTGACGTATCGCGAGGCGGTGGTAATTAGGCCGCGGGGCGGCGGGAAACCGCGGCCGGTGCGAAAACCTATCAACGAGCTCATGAAAAATTATGATTTTCATGTTTGGAGTCGGCACCGCGTTCGCGGGGTGGCACTTCATTTTCATTGAAGCACGCGAAGTTTTTTGGTGACGGAGGTTTTGACTGACACTTGTAATCATTAAGAGATATTTAATGGACAATTTTTAGGAAATCTGCTAGCAGCAAAATAGCTTTGTTTAAATTTTGCTAGCTATTTTATCTCGCCTAATACTTTATTTTACTAAAATAAAATATTAGATAAGTAGGTATAACTCTACATAACAATGTTAACTAATATAACTACCAGAAACCTCATATAAGACGATTTATTTGTCAAAGAAATTAAAATCATATTCTTATGTACAAGGTAGAAAACAAGAATTAAAACAAAAGTCAAAAGAATTGCGTGTACAAAGAGTTGATACGGGCCGCGTCCGCGTGCGGTTAGCCGCCGTGTTGCGGTGTGAGCGAGATAGCGTAACGTACAAGCGAGATAGTGGTTCATGGGGGCGGAGTCGCGGGCGGGCCGGGAAACTTGTGTGAAACTTTTGTGAGTTTCCCGCGCTTTCTACGGAATGACACTCGAGTATGCACGCGTTTTCCAACAAGTTACGTGCTTTCGTTGGTTTGAAAATAAAACATTGTCATCAAATTTGTGACTTTTATTCGTAGATTTTAGATTTATTGGCCTGACATTCACTTCTTAAACTGAATACTGATTTTCATGCTTGAAGTTTATTTAGGATTTGTAACTTAAATCTTTGGTATATTTAATAGGTATATAATATAATATGCAATTTGATATGACAACGACAATCATAAAGAGAAGAGGTCTACTACATAATTATTATAATATTCACAAAATAAAGAAAGCAAAGTCCATTAGGTTCACAAAATCAGTGTATGTACCTATAGTTTAAATAAAAAGTTTTTACCGTCAATTGCCAGCACCTATATTATCAGTTGTCAAAAATCAAAACGGTTGCCGAACTTTATGACTTGATTACAATATACTTGGCAATAATTTCAGCAGTAAATTTTATTAGGTAACTTTAAGCTTATCAATTCGTATAAATATTTATGGCTATTTATCTAAAACGAGGTAGACCCAAACAAACCCATTGTTTTATCTTAAAGTTATGGTTTTTATTGCTGCTAGGCAAAGGCGGTGTCTTTGGCGGCCTTATCTATTGTACGTCACTAGGCTGTATGTCTTTTGTCCTTGGTCTCAAAACTAGTGTTGTAAAATTTGCACTTTTATTGTTTGAAGTTTGCGAATAAAACAATTTGCGGGGTTCCATAAAGTGTATAACTGGCAGTAGATATAAATTTTTATGGTTTTGTTTATAGAAGTTTTGTGGGTAGACATTTGGTTTACCGGTATGGTTCTTAAAGGCAAGGGTATTGGCAGTTTGGTATGACTTAGGTAAAGAGTTTCGTGATTACTTAATTACTTTTTTACTATGTGTTCAATTGTCTGTCGGTGTTCTTGTGTTATTTTACTTTGAATGAAATATAATAACATTCATTCCAGATGGATACAGTGCAGATGGAGACAATTCGCCATTTGTTTCGAATTATATAGGTACCTTGTTGTAAAACATTCATACAGACGAACACAGAACCACTTACTTTTTGGAAATTGGTTAAAAAGAAAAAGGTTTTTATCGACTGGCAGACAGATCTAAGAGAGACAGAGTAAAAGCTAAAGAGTGGTAGGGTACAATACAAACTAGCAGTTCCAACTAGGGAAAGACCTCCGGCCGCCTTACAAAAGACCATTGCCAAATAACTATACACAATCGTGTTCCTGTGCGTTAGTAAAGTTAATTTACGAATTTTTAACCTATGTAGAGTTACTCATTATATAAATTGGGATCTGATGTTATCGTACTTCGGAGCGTACGTGTAAAGTTGATCCCGACTGTTAACACTCGTTAGAAAACGACAGAGGCCTAAACAGCGATCTCAATAACTCTGTCACCAGGTTGGCCACAAACCAAACGATAAGAAGATTGCAATTAAAAAGGTTTTTTTATTACTACTTGGGTGGCAAACAAGCATACGGCCCGCCTGATGTTAAGCAGTTACCGTAGCCTACAGGCGCTTGCGTGTTGCCAACACATTTTTTTAAACCAGGGCTTTTTTTTCCATCTTAGATGGAGTATCCCTGGGATAGAAATACGTTTCTTTTGAAACGCATCCCTAAACAGGAACTGGAGACCTGTGAAAATGTAGCTTATTTTCATAAGGTAAAACAAAATGTGACTGTGAACCCTATTTTCATGAAACCTGAATTTGTAAACTAGTTTTGCCTGCAAGCGTGCCACGTCAACCGCCAAATGCCCAAAACGAAATGAATGTTTCCTGTTTGACCGGCAAAACTAGTTTAACCTGGAATTAGAATTTGCCGGCTGCATAAAAGTACTGTATGAGTACCATTATAATTATTTGTGTGTTAAAACCTGTCTGGGTAGCGTGATCGTAGTCCGTGCGACTCCTGTAATGAGTGTGATGTTGATTTCGACTGGCCTGTTGGTCTAGTGGTTAGTGACTCTGACTGCTACGCCGGAGGTCGTGATTTCGATTCCCACCCAGGACAAATCTTTGTGTGATGAGCACGAATGTTTGTTCTGTGTCTGGGTGTAATTTATCTATAATATGTATGTATTTAGAAATATATAAGTATGTTTATCAGTTGTCTGGTTACCATAGTACAGGCTCTGCCTAGTTTGGGATCAGATAGCGATGTGTGAGTTGTCCCGAAAATATTATTAAAAATATTATTTAGTACATAGGTAAGTAATCATTGTGTCTTTTACGTCAAGTCGTCGTAGTGCAAGGTTCGAGACATCGCTTTTGGTGGCTGAACAGACCGATATGATAACGACATGCTCAATCACCCAAAACAAATCTATATTATTAATATACCTACGTAAAGAAAAGAAAAAATGTATCCCTTCTTAGGCGCATTGCGCGCAAGGAAGAGTGTGAGATTTAGCATAGTATTTTTTTTTAAAGACAACTCCCGCACTAGAGAACAAGCTCTGTGTCGCGGGGGACTTTACAAACATACAATTAACGGACACAAATTACACCCAGACTCAGAACAATTCTCTGTGGGCCACACAAAGTTTTATCCTGTGTGGGAATCGAACCCACAACCTCGTGCCCAGCAGGCGCATACTACGGCCACTGGACCATCGAGGCAGTCATAGTTAAAGTATAAACAGAGAAAAAATGCAGAAAGTTAAAATTATGATTGAATTTGGACCACCAGGCGACCCCTTATTTAGATATCTATACTATCTATGTTAATATTTTAAAGGCTAAATATTTTTATTGTTGAATTTTTGATTGTAATGAATAAACTCAAAAAGTATTGCCCTTCAAGCACCACAAGTGGCTAAAATGGTAACGAATAGAATAGAAAGCAAATGTATAGGATTTATTAGTTTATGATATATTGTCGTAAACTTACGTCAAATCCCAAACACCAATTTTGAACACTCTTTTACCTATAGAAAGCTCCATTATCAGCGAATAACATAGGCTATATTTTACTGTTTTTTGAAAGTGCGAAATCGTTTTTTGAAATATTTAAATTATTTATATTTCAAGAGAGATACTGCCGTATTTCAATAAGTAGTGTAGTGTTGGATAAAGGGCACCTTATCCAACACTACACTACTTACACACTTACTTACTTACTACAGCCAAATAACTGCAAACAGTGGTGTAGTTGTGTTTCTGTGCATGAGAACAGGTTTCTAGTGCTCATTCAGGAATGCGTTTTTAATTAACTGTTTTCCTAGCCCAGGGATACTCCATCTCAATACCCTGGATTTTGTAATGGTAACACACGTGCACAATAAGCAAGCGTCCATATACTTCCCATCAGATGGCCCTAATGCTTGTTTTAGAAATAAATATGTAGGCTAATAGCCCTCAAAATGTATGGAGGAGACCCGTGCCCAGCAGTGGGTCATTTATGGGTTAAGATGATGATGTAAGTGGGTTTACTAGCTGTCTGCTTGCCATCATACAGGCTCTGTCTAGTTTTGGGTCAGATAGCCGTGTAACATAAAATAACCTACTGATGTTGACATCATGAGAACCATAAATTAAAATGTCGAGTTGCATTATCTTAATAAACTTATCTTATACTAAAGTCAAAGTAAGTTAAACTAATAAAGGAAACACGTTAAAAAATTATCATCAAAATAAAAAATCTCGAAAGAGATGTCAACTATAAGAATGAACTATAAAAAACCAATTGTAGAGCACGAATAAAAAACATCATAAAAATTAGAAAGTTCAAATACGAGGGTTGATGACACCGTTTTTCTCACAGCGAAAGACTCAATTACTGCAATAAAAATAATATTGTAGGCAAACATTGGAAGCTTTGAAGTTAGCGACGGTAGCTACCGAGCGGTTTTGTGCAAGCGGACTAACTCCCGCAAACAATGCTCCGGCGCACAATACCAAACCCGGCTTCTAAGACTTCCCTTTATGTTGGGCCAAACATTGGCATTGGAGCATTGTGATGGCTTTTGTTGGCTATTTACCGACTTTTGGGTTGTTTTCAAGGGGATGCCGTGTAAAGCCGCTCGGTAGAAAAAAATGTTCTCAATTCAAATGTTGTTTGCTGAATAGATTCGTCGACGGCTAACTAATAAGTTAATTGAGTTTTACTATTTAAGTAATCGTAAGTCTACTGTAGTTTAGTGAGTTAATTAAAAATATATTTAGATATTATCTTCTTTTTATGTTATACTTTGTTGCTTCTACATTATAATTCAGTTAAGAGGCCACAACATTGCTTTGTATTATTATTTATAAAACGACACTTTAACGTTAACGTAACACATACGATGACGTAGGGCACCACACAAGCAAGAACATGCAAGACTGGGGAATGACCTCTACCTTCCTAAAGACTGCATCCAAACCAAATGACTACACACGTAAACTACTTTGCGTGAATACAAGTTTTCAGTTCTCATTTAGGGATACAACTTTAAAAATACGTTTTCCTATTCGAGGGATGGCGCATCACAAATCCCTGATGTAATATTTTTTTTATATTTATAATCAGAACGACAAAAAAACATCAATTACACTGATTAATTAGAAACAATAAACCTTTCACTCTGTCATTTTACAAAACCTTATACATTCCGACAAAGTCATCTTCCATTTATCATGTATATGTCTCGCATGACGGCATAAGCATATGGATCATCATGATCAATACCTGAGGCATCATCGGCGTGTTGCCGGCCCAAGAACTTTTAACAGGCAGTCCCAGACGGGCTTGCTCGCTTGCATGTTGCCCTACCACCCATAATAAGTCATTTTTATGAAACAAATAACTCTAAAATGTATCTTATATTTTCTGCAATTTAACCCTTTACTTATATAGTGTCAAGACGCCCATCTTCCTCACACACGACTCAATGATACGACAACATGTGGTCGATGCGCAGCCTACAACATAATCGTCGGACGGAAGTATAGGCCGGCCGTGGAGGGTCTACACTGACAGTAACGATCGCCTTAATTGTTACAAATGTTCTACAACTTTCTTATAAAAGGGTTAACGCTTTTTTTTATGTCAAATAAATTTGTTTGTCTTGGTTTTTCTGATGTGTTTTGTTTAATTTGTATTTTTATATTACTGATGGTTTAATCGATTTAATTTTCGGGGACAAACAAATCAGCCCCTCTAGACAAGTGGCGTAAGCGATAGTCGAATCGAAAAGTCAAAAAAACAAATGTATGAATTTGACGTAAGTTTACGACATTCTATCGTACACTTACGTCAAACAAATGTATGGGATATACATTTGTATTTTTGACTTTTCGATTCGATTATCGTTTATGTCACTTGTCTAGAGGCTCTGATGGTAAGCTATTGTCGTAGCCTATAGACGCTTGCAATACCAGGAGCATTTGCTGCATTTCGATGTTGTTGACTCTACATTTTGTAACACCAGAGTTTTGTGCTAAGGGTAACCTTGTATTTAATTGTGGTAACCCCGGGATATGAAAAACATTAGTTTATAAAAGGTTATCTTTAAATGAGTACTGGAGACCTGTACTCACGCACAGTATTACAACTACACCACTTATCCAGACGGGTTCGCTCGCTTGTATGATGACCTCTCTTAATTTTATCTATATCTCTATATCTATATCTAAAAGGTGACCAATAGGTAAATGATTAATGGCCTGTAATGATCTTTTTTAGTGTTGGTTTTCTACATTAATTTTATACAGAGGAAATATTGATTGCTTTTACGTATGTTTGTAGTAAATAAACTTAGAAATTTATTAACTTTTTCTATTTTTTTGTCACATACAGAAAACAACATTATGGGCGAGCAAAATGGCTGTTTGATTTAAAAAAAGAATTGGTATCCGTACAAAACCAAATGTCTAATCATGTGAAGCACAGGCCGCTAGTAATGCATAAAACACTTCTCTATTGTCTATGAAGTACGATGCACTAACATTTTCCCATACAACATTTCAAAAGGGTATCTCAAAATAATCGTTGCACATCGACAATAGTTCGATTCTAAATCAATTTAGTACTTCAATCGTGTCATGCTGTTTCGGTGTACAATAATTCCGCAGTGTTGCTAAACGTTCGGCGGACACAAAGGGCTAAGAGCCCTTGCCCTTTAAGTACGCACATACGTAGACCAAACGTAACTCTGTAATTGGCCACTTGAATTTTAAGGGAAAGCTTTCCGGTTTGGTTTATAGAGTTAGGAAGGGGTAGATAGGTCAGACTAGGATAATATAACAAACTATAATATTTAAAAAATATTTAAACTAACTTTACTTAAATTATCATCGTCTTAATCCATAAACGTCCCACTGATGGGCACGGGTCTCCTCCATACCATACTAAACTTAAATTCGAAAAACGAATTAATTTAATAAAAGGTAATAGTTTAGGCGTCATAATATTTCTCTGCATCACTGTCAACTGGAAAAGTGCCCAAAAGGCTGGCAGTATTGCCACATAGAATGACAATGCTGATTCTCTGTGCAAGAAGCAGGCCGGCCGGTCACGCGATGCGTTGATCAGTCGTTTTGCTATTTCCCTAAAAAGGAAGCGAGCGCTCGTACCACATGAACCAATAATCTCGACTCCAAACGGCTCAAAAACGTATTTATCAATTAAATTATAGCATAGAGCCATTAATAAATAAAAATATTAGATATAGTTTAGTATTATACTTGTGACAAATGTATTGATAACCTATATAAGCAAAATACTACCGTAGTCTGAATCTGAACGTCCATAAGTAGGTATCTATGGATGTTTAAACAACAGTCTATACCAGGCCACCAAACACCTAACCCCCAGGCCAAATTTGTTTAATATTATAATATTCTCGTTCTCTGAACAACTCAAAAACTTTATGTCGCGTTTGGAATACACCATGCTAAATAATCCGAATGATACATATTTAATAGCGGGAGACTTTAATCTTAGCAACATACTGTGGGTACCAAGTCGCAACAGTGAGTGTTCTCTTGTCCCGTGCAACTACAGAACAAACGATGAATGTTTTTTGGTAGATGAAATTAACTTCCTTAATTTACAGCAGTACAACAGTATATTAAATTCTTACGGTAGGATCTTAGACTTAGTACTATCTAATGTGAATGTTGTAGTTTCAGACATGAGTAAAGAACCACTTGTTCCTATTGATTTGCATCATGGAGCTTTGCTTGTGGAATTGGAGTTAGTGGGTTACAAAAACTTGGGCGTCGCACCCCATACCAGATATCTCTTTACAAGAGCTGATTACACCCCTATTAACAACGAGTTATCATGTATTGATTGGAATATTGAATTAATGAAAGGGTCATTAGATGATGCCGTAAATTTCTTCTATGACGCAGTTTATGACCTGCGTAATAAATACATACCGTGTAGAAATATTAAAATTCAAAAATTTCCGTTATGGTTTTCCCCTGCCTTAAAAAAAGTTATCAAGGAGAAGTATAAATATTTGAAAAAATTCAAAAGTTATGGGAATCGCTCCGATGAGGAAGCTTTTAAGTTACTCCGGGAGCGTGCCAAACTATTGACAAATAGCTGTTATCTTGAGTATGTTAATAGGGTGGAGACATCTATTAAAAAGAACCCAAAATATTTTTGGTCATTTATCAAGTCCAAATGCAATCAAAAAGCCATGCCTAGTAGTCTTATTTTTAACGACTTGGTTGTTGACACGGGATCCTCAATATGTAATGCATTTTCAGATCATTTTCAATCGAATTTTCTAGACTCATCTACTATCTCCACTGGGTGTAGTAATCCTTTGTCCGACTTGCCTATACGTGATTGCCCTGTATCTAACGTATGCTCTGTTCGTGTCTGCATAGAAACTGTAGAAAAACTTATCCGAGATCTAGATACCTTTAAATCTCCTGGACCAGATGACATCCCAGCCTATTTCCTTAAACAGTGTTCCAAAACCATAGCATTGCCATTATCATTATTGTTTAGGAGATCAGTAAATGAAGGCGTGGTTCCTGTCATCTGGAAACGAGCTTATATTACTCCTGTGCACAAGAAGGGCTCCCGTACTGAAGTTATTAACTATAGGCCCATATCGAAGCTGTGCATAATTTCCAAATTGCTGGAAAGAATCATATTCAGTCAATTATATCCTGCATTGAAACATAATCTAAGTCCCTCTCAGCATGGCTTTTTGAAAGGCCGTTCAACGGTCACTAACCTAGTGGTTTTTAACGATTTCTTGACTCATGCTATGGACAACGGCCACCAAGTTGATGTCGTTTACACAGACTACAGTAAGGCCTTCGATCGTATCGGGCATGATCAGCTTTTACTGAAACTGCAGCAGATCGGAATTTGTGGAGACTTGCTGAGATGGTTCACCTCTTACATCAGAAACCGTTCCCAAGCTGTAGTTATAAATAATTATATATCAGGCTGGTTAAACATCTCCAGTGGGCTACCCCAAGGCTCGATACTCGGACCTTTATTATTTGTGGTATTTGTAAACGACATTGATAAGTGTTTCCATACTGCACGTGTCCTAAGCTTTGCGGATGATATGAAAATATTTTGTGTTATATCTAATACTTCTGATGCAGATGCTCTGCAATCTGATCTTAATCATCTCCAGAGTTATTGCGACAGTAATCGTTTGGACCTTAACTCTTCTAAATGTAGTGTTGTGTCGTTTGGGCGGAAACGTAATATGGTGCATTTTGACTATAAAATCAAAGACCTTGTTCTGCAGAGGACGTGTAGTGTGCGCGATCTTGGCGTAATTCAAGATTCGAAGCTCTTGTATGATAAGCACGTTGATAGTATTGTTGCTAAAGCCCGTAAATCACTTGGATTTATTATGCGTACATCAAAGGATTTTAAACAAGCGAAAACATTAAAAATCCTGTATTGTACTTATGTAAGGAGTCACCTGGAATATGCATCGCAAGTGTGGAGTCCTAGGTATGATGTTTACATCTCCCGCATTGAGAGGGTCCAACGAAAGTTTATAAGGCATTTATGTTTTAAGACAAGGGAACATTACACCTCAGACCTTTATAACGATAAATGCGTTAAACACCATCTTCTACCTTTAGCCAAGCGTCGAGATATTGCAGATGTGATATTCTTGATGAGAATTGCTGGTAGTCATTTAGATTGTCCAGAATTGTTATCGGCAATTAATATAAGGGTCCCTGTCACAGGGCTGCGAAGGGGAAACGTGCTGAGTCTACCGAGTGCATCTACAAATTACAGGCAAAACGCATTTATTCGGCGAGCGAGCGATGGATTTAATAGGTTGACTAGAGAATTGGATATTGATTTGTTTAATAGTAGTGTTGCGAAGGCGAGGCGATTGCTTAGTTTATAATAAGTATATATTATTAAGACACTGTTAACAGTATTGCGATATTATATTGTTACCTTAATATATTAATACTCAATGCACGTGTGCTTAATAATATGGTCACCTTTATATTTTTTTATTATGTTACTATAAGTGAAAACCTATTAATGGTTTAATGTTACTATTGATATTGTCTTTTTATGTTTTTTGTAAAACTGTTGGTTTTCCGAATAAATAAAAATAAAATAAATAAAAAATATCTGTAGCTATATATTTACCGTGGCTTTACGTGGCTACTGTATTACTGTAGCAGGACCGTCAAGTGGCGCGATCCGGTTTGGACCTTAAGGATTGAATATTATATTAGGATGATTCTGAATATTTTTCTGAATCCTCGTTTAAACTTAAATTCATTTAAAACAAACACTTATGAAAGTTATGACTTTTATTATGTAGCAGGTAAGCCAAAAAGTATTAATTAGAAGAGGCCTATGTCCAGCAGTGGACTGAAACAGGCTGATTGATTGATGAAATCCAAAAAGATGATGTCGACCAATTTACCTACAGCTAGGTTTACAGCCATGAGAAAAACTAGCAAGAAACAAGAAAAGGCCACGCTATTTCATCTCCAGATATTTACAATCTTTTGTAAATTATAATTTTGGTAGCATGCAAACTGATGCCGTTAAAACATCATAGTTAACGACTGACCTGTTCATGGGTTTGATTTCCACACGGAACAAAAAATTGTGTGGTTCATAAATGTTTCGAGTCTGGATCTAATTTGTGTCCGTGAATGTATGTTTGTAAAGCACCTGCGTGTTGGTTACCTCGTGCAGTAAAAAAATATTTTAGTCCCATGCCATATCTAATAGATTCCTAGACCATGGTCTTCGTCCTCAAGTATTGTGCAAATAGAGTAAATCCGGTAAGCGCCCGCGGCGACGTGTGTTCAATCCCTTGTACTTACTGTATACAGGTGAAGGGCCTGCTGCGAACAATGCTAATAGGAAGTGAACTTACAACATAATACTTCTACTCCTTTTAGTTGTGATTAGTGGAAATAATTGCGATAGCCGTTATTGTCGAGTAAATGTTGTGTAGAGTAATATCCAAAATTAGTTTTTATACATATTTTTTTATATATATTTTTATACTACTAAGAAGGCAAACAAGCAACAACCTGATGGTAAGCAGTTACCGTAGCCTGTGGATGCTTGCAAAACCAGGAGTATCACTCGTGCGTTGCTGACCCTTATAACTCCTTTCTTGAAGAACCCCATGCTATAGAAAAACCTCGGTAGGGCAGCGGGCCATTCCAGATTCCAGTTTTACTATTTTATTCTTGCCTGTTTCTAAAAAAAAAAGTTTATAATAATAATAATAGCAACCCATATATGTCCCACTGCTGGGCTCGGGTCTCCTCTTCTCTATCAAGAGAGAGTTTAAAAAAAGTTTGCAAGCTTCTATTATAAAAGTATTATATAGGTATAGTATTAGCCAATGGATAAGATCAGCCCAAGACCAAATGCTGTATAAATCCTTGGGGGAGTCCTATGTCCGTCTTTCGGCAGAGTTATGTGAACGTCTTTCGGCAGAGGGTGATGAGTCAATCAGTATTTTAGTTCTAATTCAATTCCAGGCCACTGCTGAATTTAAAAATAGTAAATTGTTCGAGGCGTGTATATTATCTGAGAGTAGCAATACTCAATATGCTCGCAATACCAATTTAAAATAACTTTTATTCCATTTCACGTGAACCCTTTTCAAAGCATTGGACCGGAGTCGCTTGACAAAATATTTTACTGTCATTTAAAAATACTATATTAAACATGAAATAGCACAGGCAAAAATGTGACATCATAAATCCAAATAATCAGAAGTATGCGTTGTATGTGCGAAATTCCATAGTAAGGGGAGGCAGGGGCGTTTGGAACTCATTACGAGCACGTGACACGGCCTCACCGCTCCCGCCGCCGCGCGCCGAGTCCCAACACTGTTATATTTCGCCAATGAGTTATTGAGTGCGCGAAAAGCTCATGTGTTAACCGGCGGGTGGCAGTATTAATGCTTGACTTTGATGGAAACATTAAAAATGTGCCGGCAATATTGTACCTTTTTTGTTTTGTGTTTTTATGGTTTGTTATTAGGTGTAACGCTTTAGAAGAACAATAGATGTTTTAGATAGAAAATGTTTGCTAAAATAAATGTAAGTATATTGGTTTAAAACAAGTAATTGTCGATGATTTAATTTAATAAAGCTCTTAAAAAGCTAAACCCACCTTATTGCAGAAATAACAGTTGGAAATTGTTATTTTATTATAATTCATGCTAATATTTTTTTGTCATTAAGTATATTTTATATGTGAATAGTGTGTTCAGTGAACATTATTTTTACTATAACTTTAAAACAGAAACATTCAACTGAACGTAACAGAAAAGCTTATATGGGTCTTTATTAAGCTTTTCTGCTAAATTCAGAAGAGGCCAAATGTTACGAAACACTAGTGTTTAATTTTAGAATTTGATATCTTTTTTATTACAAAAACGCCACTTGAACAGATTTCATTGTTAATTGCGTTTGATTGATGATGCAATACAAAACGTCAAATTACCCTGCAAATGTGGCTCCAGTGAAACGGCGACAAAATCCCAACGCTTTCCAACGCCCGCCGTATTTTTCTAATTGAATCATGTGTGATTTATTATTGGTCTGATGATGTATCATTCTTTCAACAACAGCCGCGGCTCACCCCATGGGCTTGCGGGCCAAATTATTGCTACAAATGTTCACATCCGCGCTTTTTAACTGTTCAGTTTCACCCCACCCTCCTATTCGTACGTTTTTTTTATTAAACTGAGTAATCGATTTTTTGGCGCTTTATTGACATGAGTAGTAACGTTAAATAGAGACGTGATAACTGAGATTTAGTACTGTCAGAAATATTATTTGTTATTTGGGTTTGCTGATGACACACATTCATTAAACAAAAATGATATCTTTAAATATATACCTAATAATAATAAAAACGTTTATTCTCTTTCCACAAAGTACAATTTACACATATAAAATTAAATTTTAAGTATAAGGTGACCTTACTTTGTTCTCACAAAGTAAGGACTGGTGCCTGATGTAGGTTTTAAAAAAACCTGTATTATATATCTATTAATATATATGTTCTGAATGATTTCATCATTCCCTACTCTGCTGCCCTTTGCAATATAATATAGTGACTCTCAGACCTGTAGCCGTTCTAGTACCTAATAAAAGGCTACCAAGGATTTTTATTTACAAATGTAAATAAAAAATCTCTTTGTATTATATATTTATTGGTATTAGAACTATTTATTAAAGTGAATAACAAACACACAATTACACAAAGTACACCCAGACTAAAAGCACCCATTTTGTCAAGTCAAATCTACAACATCGCGCAGTGGTAAATAGTGAGAATTCAAATTGACCTGACTTCAGCAATCCTTGATTTATAAAATTCCGAACTATTCCATACAAACTAACTTTGTATAAACACTAAATAGTAATTTTATTTATTATACGTAATTATGCCCAATTCACTCTATATAATTTGCTTTCCAGATAATAGTATTTCTATTTTTACTTGGCCCATTTACACCTGAAGTGTATACGGTGTATAGTGTTCAAAGTACCCCACACTTTCATCTCGACCTCATCAGCTAAGAGTTGCTGACGTTTCCACCCAGCGCGCACTTTGTCCAAACTTGTATTGTTCTATGCCCAGTAGTAGCACACGGTGTGTTTACTACACACATGTTGGGCAAATACATTACCGGTAGGTGACTACAAAGATAACTCTTTATTATATACAAAAATACATATTGCTTGCCAAATGAATGGAACTATGCATGAAGGGCGACCGAAAAACAATTTATTTGAGGAAACTTTACATAGGATAGACATAAAATATAGCTAGAAATAAAATCGTATTAATGGAGAGTTCGGTGTTCATAGTGTGTTTTGTCAGTTAATACGAAAATAAATAATTTTCTGTTAAGTGCCTATTAAATAGAACAAATAGGTGGCTTCATAAATAATAAAAATAGTACTTCAGTACACTTTTTTTGATATATTTTTGACACTTAAGTGTCAAAGAGATTTCAATAATCTCTGCACGGCATTTAAATTTTTACTTGGACTGCCTCTTGTTAAGTATATTTTTGAATATATAGCCTATTTAATAGCCAGGTTTACTGATCTTTATATTCAACACTGCTATGTTTAAATTGTAGTTCTATTCTGGCAACTGATATTAGGTACATCATGAATGGAATACTAAGTAAATGCGTCAATATTGGACCCATTAAATGTCTAAAATATGAGTAATATGCCTTTGGAAATATTTTTCTTTGCAGCATAATCAACGAGAATACAATAAATACAGAGTAACAGAAACCAACGGAAAGAAGGTGGAAGAAGATTGAGCAAATTATAAAGAAAACTACATTTTTATAATCAATCGCAGAGCATAACACATCCTAAAAAATATATTAAATATCACTATTTATATTAATAATAAGTACTGTACGATTGTTTTTTGCAAATAAATCGCATGTTGTCGGGCGGGCGTGGCTCCCCCAGGGTTGATACAATGGTCGCTCAGTTTCCGCACCACTGGTCGCCAACAAAACTTGCAGCAGCACGCGGACGCATTGACACCCCTAATGTCACTGGTTCCGTGTGTGGTGTTGGGTACGGTGAGGTTCATAGCTTGGAGCAAGATAATAGTTAGGGTTGCACTGATTTTATTTAAAAATTCGGATATTATCTGATATAGGTACTATGTTGTTGACTGAATATTAATTTAAATCATATAAACGTATATTCACATTTTTCTATATTAACTTAGAGCTAGAGCAGAATATGCTTAAAGTAATAACAATAATTTAAGTTCTAATCTAATCTTTCGGGTTTAGTGGTTAGGTATCTAAGCACCTAAGTAGAAGGTTTTATTTTCCCCATTTTGTTTACATAATTGTATAATACAGTTCTAACATTTTACAGAATTCCGCGTGTACTTCGTGACAATGATATACATGATATTCTTCTGGAAAATATACTATCAGATGGCGAGAGTATTTGCAGCATGGAATCAGACTAAGAATGAGCAGGAACAAATGTACAAATGGTATTTTTTCCGAATAATTTTTCATTTTCTGGACTTTGCTGTTATAAACTCCTATTTAGTTTATAAAGAACTTCTGAAAGAACACCATCCAGAATTAGAAATACAAAAGGCTTTCGTATATATTCCTAATATTTTATTTGAAAGTTATTCTGTTCTTTGATGCAGTTTATGTGTCCGCCAGTGTAGTCATACCTTCACCAATTTTATTGGGAAATGGCAACAATTAATTTAAAATCTGTTAATTTTCTTTTAAAATTATAAGTGGCAGCCCTGTGATAATGTGGGCAAGCGCGCCGCGACGACCCGTCGCGTCGTTGTGAGTCCGCACCGTATGACGTCACACCTTTGAAAGCGACTTTTGTTTTGCACAGCCCTTAATTATCTTGATTAGGAGCGTCAGATATATTTAGATGCGTTGCTTTCATGCATTCATTTTTCGCTTTTATGGTAAAGTATATTTTATGCGATAGGAGCTCTTGTTCCTAGGGTTGCCTGGTATTTCTTTTGTGTTCAATTATGGTAATTAAGGGTTGATGAACAAAATGAGAGGTGCAAAACCTTACAGTCCGTATTATGAAATGCGTCATAACATACGTAGGCATACATATATTATTATAATGCCATGTAACTTTGACTGCATATGAGTTGTAATGAATAAGGACGCCTCAAAACGCCTCGGCAACATTGCGCCGAGCTTAGTAAGTTTGATTCCTAGGGACAACATTTTGTATGATTCATAAATTTGTTCCGAATCTGTTAGTAAAATGTTATTCTTTAACATTTGTAACCTTCACAACTAGTTTAACATCTGTATCTAACACAGAAGTAAGACCATTTCTCGTCTTACGTATAGCTATTTTAAATTAAACCATTTTATATGTACAATTAGGCTAAGCCGACTGAGGAAGACCCTTCATCTTACAGGAGACCACAACAAATTACTCACACAGTGATGTAGTTGTGTTCCTGTGTGTGAGTACAGGTTTCCAGCGCTCATTTAGGGATGTATTTTTATCGAGAAGTTTTTCTATCCCGGGTATAAAATCAAGTTATTATTTTGGATTTGCAACACGCAAGTGATATTGCAAGCGTCCATAGGCTATGGCAACTGCTTACAATCAGGCGGACCGTACGCTTGTTTGCGATCTAATAAGTTTCGACCTGAGTTTCTTGCCAATTCTTCTCGAGGCCCTACCATAGTCAGCGAATTGGCTGTAGGAAAACAGTATGCTGGCATTTGTTTTTATGACGTTCATAAGTATCATCTTGTATTTGATGTTAATGAATAAATGAGTTTGACTTTGACTAAAATAAACCTTTCAAGTTCCCGACCGAATAATTACCATGAATTTCACTCCATCCCCCGTAGTATCCGTCTTACCCACATGGAGAGCAAAATAAAAATAAATAACATCAATTGGTGTACTCGCAATTATGTTTTAACCGACACGGAATGGTTCATGGCAATCGTTAATGATTCGTGACCATGCTGACACGCTCGGCTGCGCATGAGCAATTAATAGTTCCATATAAGAAACTTATGTGGTGGTTATATAACTTTGGTAAAATTAAGTTGTTACGATAGTAATGTAAGCGTACATTAGGCTACGGTAATGGCTTACCACCAGACGGTCATAGCATAGCGGTTTTTGTGGAAACAATGTACTTGTGTTAGAAACTCTTTGTGGATATTGCCTTATTTTTTTTTTGTATTTGTTTTTTCATAAGTTAGAGATCATGTAAACGTAAAGCCATTGGTGACAATTAGAGGTATAAAAAGTGCACCTGTATTCGCTGACACAGTTATGATGCGCTATAAGGCCAGTACACAAGCTACTTTTCGTATCGGCGATTTGTGATTTGGTCGCTTTTTAGAAGCTAAATGCAGCAACCAAACATTCTACACCGCTCACTAAAAGCGCCAAACACGGCGATTGAGTTGCATTTCGAGAGCTCGACACAGCGACTAAAAACTACACGCCGATATCGCGACCGAACGTAGAGAGTCACAAAATCGCAATGCAGCATGGATACAGTAACATAATTGCAGATCGCCGATGCTAAAAGTAACAGAGTCTTCGTCGAGATTAGCCTCCGTTATTAAGCAGTTCATGCTCCCAAACATAAAAAAAACATCTTTAGGCGACATTTAATTTTTTTCTTCGCACCATACTTGGGCCATTTACAACCAGAGCCGTCAGCTGCGGAACATTAAGTTGCTATCGCATTATTTAGCAGTCGTAATAATAAAAAGTCAATAAAATAATAAACCCCGCATCTCCTGTGGCTAACCTAATAGCTGCATTTACTTTAACCGTTCTAAACAAATAAAATATTCGGGAACTGTGAAATATAACTGACTAGCTTATGCCCGTAGCTTTTCCCGCGTGGATGATGTGTTTCTATATTAAACGTGTGGATGTCGGTTATCGCGGTAAAAAGAAACCTATTCGCTATTCCAGACTATAATCTATCTCTATGCTAAATTTCATAACTTAATAACTTTTGCGTTTACTAAAAATTGCTAGCGGCTCCGTCCGCGGCTCCGTGGATGTCGGTTATTGTCATGATAAGCGTCTTTCCTCAGAATAACATAATCCTTGCCAAATGTTATTAAGATCTCTTTAGCTATTTAATCTTAAAAAGGCAAAGACAGGCAGACAGACATCGTTACATTTGCATTTATAATATTATTAGAGATAGTAGAATATATTAACAGTAACAGGTGGATTATCGTTTTTGTTAGATGTCAGTTGGTCCATAGTAATTAACAATGTTTAACATTCAACCTGCTGTTACGTGTCAATTTATAACAGGTTAGTTTTTGTTGAAGAAATAGACGTTTATATTAAGTCTGTTCAACTAGAGAGTTCTTATTGATAATGCTAATTACTGCATCTTTATTATCATTATCTACTTGCAGTATCTAATATTATAGATGTGAAAGTTTGTGTGGATGGATTTTTGTTACACCTTCTCGTAAAAAATAGTGAATGTCTGGAATAGTGAATAGGATACTTTTTAACGCGATAACCGACATTCACGCGGGCGGGGCCACGGGCAACAGCTAGTTAATCATTGTATTGTCCTTCTAATCTATTTTCGATTACAAAGGCTAATCTCTACGGAGATTAGCTAAATAGTTAGATAGCGCAGACCATATTAAAGGACTCACGTGTCTTTACTTTACACTTTCATAATAGTCCAATAGGACGCCAATCCAACTTTACCGAAGAGAGATCAGCCTGACCCGGGATTCAAACCTGCGCTCTCGTGATCAGCAGTCGCACTCAACGATCACTAAGCTAACAAAACAAAAATATACAAACTCAAAATCGGTAAAAATATGAAACTTTTTAAATATGTCTCAGATTTTTGGCAGTTACATAATATGTGGTGTCGTAAGAGTCGACTAAGGGAGTAAGTTAGGCAGACAAAATCCACTGCAAGAGAGGGAAATCTCGAAACAAAACCCTTTACCAACCCGTCTGGCCAGCGTGGTATAGTAGGCTAATATCCCTCCAAATTTATGGAGGAGACCCGTGCCCAGCTGTGGGACGTTTATGGGTTGAGATGTGTGTGTGTGTGTGTGTGACATATTATGTGTACCTACTGTTGGCGCGTAAGAAAGAAGTTGGATCGGAATATCTTTCACGTGTATGGGAGTGGTGTCGCGGGAAGCCACCGCACCGCATTTTTTATAATCTAAGAGACAGCCTGAAACAAAATTTAAAAAAATATTTTCATGCTATAGCACAGAATCCTTACTAATATTATAAATGAAAAAGTTTGTAAGAATGGATAGATGGATGTTTGTTACTCTTTCACGTAAAAACTACTGAACGGATCTGGATGAAATTTGACACACAGATAGATTATGGCCTGGAATAACAAATACTTTTTGCAGCGATAACCGACATCCACGCAGGCGGAGCCGCGGGCAACAGCTAGTACATAATAAGTAGTACAGGGTTATAGTATTCCCTGCAGTAGACGTCTATCAGTTGAGATGATGATGGTAATGGTATCCGGGATGGACCGCTAGTCCATCCCGGCTTTGCACGGGAAAACATTTAGTTGGCTTTGAGTATTTCAATTATGTATAATATATAATAATAATAGTAACCCATATATGTCCCACTGCTGAGCACGGGTGTCCTCTCCTTTATCAAGAGAGAAAGAGGGTCTTAGACCTTAATTCACAGACGCTGGCCAAATGCGGGTTGGTTGAATCAGACATGTCTTTAGAATTTCTTCTTAGACATGTGGGTTTCCTTACGATGTTTTCCTTCACCGTTAGCAGATGTCGAATCATTTGATTAGTACATATAAACTCCACAAAGTGAAAATTCACATTGGTACTGCCACCGGGGATTGAACTCGCACCTGGACCTGCGCAATTTATGGTTCAAACAGAGAGTTTTTACCACCTTGATCAGTAAACCACATGTGCTGTCAACGATTAAAAAGTAGATGCACTCACATTCCTGATTTTCCTAAATGAAACCTCTTTAAATTAAAATTGTATATAAATATATTAAAATACCTAATTATAACTATATAAATTAATTATTCATTTTTACTGTGACCTGGTGAAGTTTGTAGGCAGCCAATGAACGGGGACTGCTCAAGATCGAATGTTGTAGAAATCTCTGTATCTCTGCTTATGTCAGGCTGGAGAGAGACATGGGCGTATTTGGGCTAAAGCGATAGATAGAGCTATAAAATAAATGACTTTAGGCTTAACTACAGTGAAACTTTATTATTCTAAAACTCATAAAATAGATACTAAATTAATCACAGTATTCTTTGAGCACCTTCGCTCCTATCCTATATATCTGCTAACTCAGCTCGCGATCCTATCAGCGGCGTCAATTGCCCGTGCCAAATGCCACTTCCCTTTACTCTCCCCATCCCTTACCTCCTCCTTTATACCCCTAGTGTCGTCTTCCGAGGATCTTATCTCGAAGTAGAGGAAAAAGCGAGCGTGATTGAATGTTTCCGCTGATTTCATGAAACAGATAATCTTTGTGTGGAAACGCAAGACGACGATGATGATTGGAATACTGATAGGTGATATTGGGTTTCGGGGTTTTGGCTTTGTGTGTTTTGTAAAGAAAATTGTTTTGTTTTTAAATGTTTGTGAATTTGCTCATTTTAGGTGGGAAAGAATGTTGTATCTACAGTATAATATCTTATAGTAGCGGCCCGGCCCGGCTCGCACGAGTGAGTTTAAAGTTAATCAGACAAAGAAAACATACAAACTTTGCACCACCTTCTTACCAACTTAGGGGCTGAATTTTCAAAAAAACCTTTTAGTGCATACATGTGTCACTTGATCACGTCATAACTTGAGAATGACTTAACGATGTCATTCGTCTTTTTGTTTAGTTTTCTTATATTTTGTTAAAGGTTCTTACCGAAAAAATATCAAGAAAATTGTACAGAAAATAGTTTAACATAGGCGACGCACGTCGGGGCGGGCCATAGTTATAAATACAAAGCAACTTAGATCTCCTTACGGTAGTTGTGACTCTCTTGTTGTCGAAATAAAAAAATAAAAATTGAAGTTGAAATTCATGCACAAATTTGACTTCAGCAGAAAAAATCTATTTAATATTAGTTCAAGTCGCGGGTAGCAACTATCCTACTAATATTATAAATGCGAAAGTTTGTAAGAATGGATGGATGGATGGATGTTTGTTACTCTTTCACGTGAAAACTACTGAACGGATCTGGATGAAATTTGGCACAGAGATAGATTATGGTCTGGAATAACACATAGTTTTTACAGCGATAACCGACATCCACGCGGGCGGAGCCGCGGGCAACAACTAGTACATCAACAAAAAGCAACATATTCACAAACAGTACCAGCAAATTTTGGCGTCCGTCATCTCAATACTCAGTACATAATCGAAAGTGTGGATAGACAAATACTGCACACTACGAAATATATTCGTCAACCTATTTACATATAAGTCATAATATGCAAAGTATATCACAAAACCGACACTAAAGTTAACATATTATAACCGAACGCAATGAACCAAATGTAGGTACTCGTATGGTAGAAACAACGGTTCGAACTAACGGAGCGTATAATTTCGAGTTTATGGCGTCATTAGGCGGGAACAGGGCAGCCAGACTTTTTGTTTAAAACGCATTGCAATTAACCCGTGGAACGATAATCGATCGTTCCTTGCAGACGAGAGCCCAATTCAAGCTGACATGCGTTCATTCTGAATGACGCGAATTGCATTCAAGTGTTGCAATCTACTTACGTATGTGCATGATCGTTTTCAGTTTGAAAAGTTCTCGAATTTTTCAAATTTAAGTAAATATACTTCCAACCTTACTTTAGTAAGGTCGTATGCTACCGATCTATATTTGAGATTCTACAGAAGAGACTTTACTTCATATTAGTCCAGAGGAAAGGCTTGTTAATCAGTGAACTGCGAAAGGCTCATGATGATGTCGATTAGACAATCTCAATGACTAACCTAAAACTGGTTAAAAACACGCAAAGTATTTAATGAAGTGTGATATTGTTCAGGTGCGTGTCTAAGTGTTTTCGGCGTAAATAATAAGAATTCATTTATTGATTCTTCTTATTTAATAGATAAATAATTATTATTCGCTGTTTTTAAATTCTACATGATCATTTCAGTCGTGGAAAGATAGAGATATTAGAAAGATCTTCATTTTATTTTACACTCATATAAACTGCATGTATCAGAATATTTTTACAATATAACTACTTACGTATAAAATTATGTGAACTAAAGTATTAGTGACATCTTAATGAACCAATTCTAAAGGAGCAAAAACATAAAATATTCGTAATTTTTTGTATAAAAATCTCTTTATCAATCAGCCAAAAACCCAAAGGAATCTAATATAAAACCCCGCACGTTAACATAATGTTGGAGCAAATGGGCCAGCGCCAGCTATCGCATATTGGAAGAGGCAGCGCCGTGACAAAGTTGTTTTATCTGCGGCGATAAGACTCAATCCCATTTATACGGGGAGATTACCATGAGTTCGAACAATATCGTTAGCGACAGTAGCATGCAAGATTCTGTAAATGTCCATGTAAATGACACATAAAACAGGGTAGTGTTTGCAAAAAGGATAAAATAGATTATTTTAACTCTATTTTCGTTCAAGAAGCACAAGTTCACCTGATGGAGCAGGCTTTCAAAAATTACACACAGCGCTGTAGTTGTGTTCCTGTGTGTGGTCTTGTGTACAGATCTCCAGCGCTTATTTAGGGATGCGTTTTGAAAGAAACGTATTCCTATTCCAGGGATACTCCATCTTAAAGCTCTGGTGTAAAGAAAAATGGGTCGGTAACACGCAATTCATACCTCTGGTATTGCAAGCGTCCATAGGCTACGGTAGCTGCTTACTTGATAGTAAGCAGCTACCGTAGCCTGCATTTTCTATTCCTTCACTTCTAGTAGTCCGATGGAATTGCAATCCAAACCGACCGTAGAGAGATCAACCAACTGCAACTGCATAACGTGATTTTTCGAATCAAAAAGAGGTCTCTCTGTGTTTATAGAAAATGCTCACCAATCTACTGACTAACTGTACAGCGATAAGTTTGCAGATTACAGTTCTATCGAGCTATGAGTTCTTTTAAACTTAATCACTAAGCAGTCAACCAGGAATTGTTATGTGGTGTACCAAACTTAAATTCATTTATTCATTTAGGTTACAAAGTAACACACAAGAAGGTCATAAATTATGATTGCAAAATGAGCCAGAAAGAAGATGTCAGCTAATTTATCTATGGTTCGTTCGCTGAAAATTGTAGAACCGTAGTAGAATCATGAGAAAAAGATTATCGTCATCAGTCTCTGATACAGACAAAGCTTCTATATTGTTCAGTACATACTGCTTGTAGTAAACAGTCTGTTAATATTTACTGAGCAGTATAAAAGTTTCGTCTTCTACAGTAGTTACACTATACGAACCAATGGTAAGAGTATGGGAAGCTATCGGGCAAAGCCGTGGAGTTACGGAGATGCCGCCCGCGACGCAACCGCGCCGCCCGCATCGTTTTATGACTCTCCCAGGGAAATCGACGCATAAAAAACCTCGTAGGTGTTTGGAAAATGTGCTAAATTACGTGGAATATATAGATTTTGATTTTGGTATACTTACAGTTGGTTTATACTGAGGAAATAGTAAACGCAGTCTGGAAAGGTCTCTTACAAATTGGACAGATGATCTGGTGAAGGTTGCGGGCAGTCGATGGGTAAGGTATTCCTCATCCATCGACTTTTATTCTGCCTGTAAATGCCAATCAAAACTTTTTTAATTTTTAAAAACCGAAGCAGGTAACCTGTTAAAAAAACGAATAACATGCATAGCGTTTATATATTTTTAAACAAAAAAATATATATACGCCGCAGCCAAACTGTGCTTTGAAAGGAATACCGTGGTTATAAACTGAATAAAAAAACTCCAACCAGATTTTCATGTGGTCAGCGAAAAAAAGGCGGGAAAAAACTATCATTCGTACATTGCGAGCGACTTTATAGCGTTGATAACGAAACCCGGGAGTGGGTAAAACGGTCCACACTTGTTATCTAACTGGACAGGGAAGAGCTATAAACTAAATTTATTTATTAACACACATCGCTATTTGATAAAAACAATTGATTTGGTAAAAGCAGAGAAACTATAGAAAAACTCAAATTTTATCCTAGATATTATTATTTATAAAGATTTTATCACTATCCTAAAATGACTTAATTTGTTTAATCCTAAGAATGTTTAAAGATTCTGATACATAATATAATTTTTGTGCAAAAAATATGAGAAAAAAAGTAATTTGGGAGAAAATCTTTATAAGTTATTGTTATGAAGACGGATTATAAATTTTGCATATTGAATCCAAAGAATATTATTAACAAAATGGATCGGAAACGTCCATTTAAATTTAAGCATCGAATCTCGAATATTCAACAAAAATAACGTTGCTAAAACCGTCCTTTTCAAGTAAAAATGTTTGACATGTATCGTTGGTGTGCGCGCGACTGGCGAGACACTGCATAACACTGATATGCACAATACGTCAGTTTGACGAAGGTCACTATGACCCACGTGGCCACGTGCCGAAACACGGTTGACTTTTTTCTTTCTCATTGCTACGTGTTGGAGTGGTGTGAAATAAAAAGCGTTTTGTAGGGTTGATTAATTTGTGACCTGTCAGCGTATTAGACTTGTAAATGATGATGAGGGCAGCTAAGTCTGTACCATAGATGTATGTCTGTACCATGCATGGTTGGTTCTGTGACTTAAGTGGCTACTTTGCCTTTTACGCAAATTAATTATTGTCCTGCGTCTACTTATACTTTTTTCCACGAATTGTGTGTTTAGGTGCAGAAGATATGTTAAAAAATATATACAAAATATTTGTTTAAGTTTAACTCTTGAGTGCTACTAGTATGCACTACTATCATGCATGCTAGACGAGACCTTCTTAAGTTTCAGATCAAGATTGAGTGAAACATTAACTACGTAGGTATTTAAATAAAGCGATTAGTTTATTTATCAAGAGGAATCCTTTTAAAATAAGATATTTTATTATACCTTCGACTTAGCAAATTTTGCACAGTAATTTTTATTTTTGTTGTCTTACTCTTCGAAAATTAAATGTGGCATGAACCTTACCTCTCCAAACAAAGCGATAGAATATTGATAATTTTGATTGTAAGACTAATTTTGGTCATAATATATTCTCCAGTCAAATAGAAAAAAAATTGCTCTGATTCTATTTGTATGTACATTTCCGGGCTGATGATAATCTATTCACAGGAAATATTTGTATAACTATTTATTATGATATCCAAACGTATTATCGAATCTCGTAATACGTACGTCAGATACCTCGCTGACCATTTTTTGAAGGGCTTTGTTCAATTCGGATCAGTTTTCTACATGACATTTCAATACGACTGTTCGCTTGTCGAATTGCAAATCTCGAGCAGATGTTTATTCAACGCATTCACAAAAATTATCGCAACAACAAAATCTAAATCCATACACCATATCTAATTATATCCACCGTGTAATAATGTGTCGGGACTATTGTTCAAGAAAGTCTTTTGTAAGAACCCGAATTACTAACCTACTTTTGGGGATATTTTTGGCAAAAAAATGTTCTCGAGATATCACGGTTTTTTGGTTTTGAATGCAAGTAATATTTTCTTTTGTCGGCGCAGGGTATTAGTGAACGATATTTAGTTACGTAGTTGGTGTACCGAAGTTGTGTGTTTGTTAGGGACTGAGCGACGGACGGCCTGACGTACGGTGGCTGTATTACAAAAGTTTGACGGGTGAGTCGTTCGATAGGGTATCGATTTAGCTCGGCTGCATTCGATTCTGTTCGTTTATTTTTTACGAAATCGGACGTATGTAGGTTTTCGGGTTTGCGGTGCGTCTGTGTCCAGTTAGTTGTAGGTGGTCTGTTCGAATAAAAATTTGTTTCTGTCTTTTTTTATTGAGATTTTTCTATTTCGCGTGTCAACAGATGCACTGGTATTTGCGTATTTTTTTAGACTAGCTGTTACAACGAAGATAGGTAAACGAGTCTGCACAGTATTGGATTTTAGTATTTGTCGAGCAATATTGCGGTGTGAAGCAACTGATAACTATAGAGTTACTAGTTATTGTTGAGGCCTTATACAGACTAACATGAATGCTTTAGATTTCTTATAGCAAATTTAACGTGGGAAGTACCTCCATACAAAAATGGAACCACAGCTGAAAACACTCTAGGACGGCCTAAGTAGTGTGATAGGATAGTGTTCCTGCTAGTAAGTAATGTATCCAGAGTTTATTGTTAAGCTCTGGGGATTTACCATGACGGCTACCAAAACCTGAGGTGTTTACTGCTGGACATAGAACTATTTAGACAGCAGATTTAGGCTGAGATGAAGAGTTAGGGAAGCAACGCGTTCCTAGAGAGGTGGAATATAGGGCACCATACTAGCGAGAAAGTGTTAATGGGGAAGGACCTCCACCTTACAGAAGACCTCAACAAAATAACTGCACACAGCGATGTAGTTGAGTTCCTATGTATGAGTACAGGTCTTCAGCGCTCATTAAGGGATGCATTTATTTTATTTATACTCAACTTTCAACAATAAATATTTTTTCTTTCTTTCTTCTTTCTTTCTTTCTTCATTTTAAAAGAAACGTTCTAATATTTCAGAGATACTTTAACATAAAACCCTGGTGTTCATTTTTAGGGTCGGTAACACGCAAATGATACCCCTGGTACTGTAAGCGTTTATAGGGTTCAGTAACTGCTTTTCATCAGGTGGGCCGAATGCCTGTTTGCCATCTAACTAGCATTTAAAATCACTTCGTTGGCTAGCTTTAAAGTTGTCATTGATTGAATATAAATCGCTACAAACACTTCGTGGTACATCTCAAGACCACAGCCAAATGATTACACACAGCGGTGTAGTTGTGTTCCTGTGTGTGAGTACAGGTCTCCAGCGCTCATTTAGGAATGCGTTTTGAAACAAACGTATTCCTATCCCAGGGTTACTTCCATCTTAAAGCCCTGGTGTAAAAAAATGGGTTGGCAACACGCAAATGATACCTCTGGTAATGCAAGCGTCTATAGGCTACGGATACTGCTTAACATCAGGCGGGCCGTATGCTTGTTTGCCACACAAGTAGTATAAAAAAAAAACATCTCCTCATTCATTCATCAATCGATTCAAATCGTGATATACATATGTATATTCAACGCACAGAATGCGTAGGTGATATACCTACTCCAAAAATCGAATGAATAACAAAGAAAGCCTAACACATTATCATGACAAACAGCATACCTGTATAATCTCGGATATCTCAACAAACAGTCGGACTGGGCGTACGTCCGGGGTTGATTTAATAGCCGCCGTATAAATCTATTCATTTTCCAGCAAAAGCTTTGTACAAACAGAGCTAATGAAAGCTGATGCCACGCCTAGGCACCCGGTAACTGAGTTAGCATCGCGGCTACGAGGTACAATTCATTTTTCCAGTCAATAATGTTATTATGCTCGTTGTGTCGGTCAAACATGGTCTGGTTTTCATTGGTGTTATTTTTGCGTATGGACTGTTATTTTATAGAATAATATCATTATTTGTATGAACATAACAGAGCATCAGGTTTTACTTAAAATAGGATATTGTAGAGGTGTAAAGCTATATCTGTGGTGTAAAGCTTATTGTCGTTAGTTATCATTGGACATTCACGCATAGGAACAAAATTATATTACTACGATAGTTATATGGTTATGAACTTCTTAGGTCAAGGTCTCTTCTCAGATGGGTTCCTTATTCTAATGGTGCTCTACCTCTCTGACCAAAACTATGTCCTTATAACTGTCCGACACCACCGGAGAAAGATCAAGCGTTAAGGCTTTATGTGCTTTCAAAGGGGTGTAAATACCGCCATTTCCAACCTTCGTATATCTAATGTATATTTCTTGACAGATAAGCCCAACATATATTTTTGGCCCAACCCGGGACTCGAACCCGAGACCTCGTAATCAATAGTCGCACTCAACAACCACAACCAACTAGTTAGTTCTTTAACTATAACCTAGTTATGAACCATACAAAAAACCGCATTAATCGTACATCCATGATAAAATAGGTATGAATAAACATGAATACTTTTTACAGCACACGTTCATCGTAAACGTATATTTGCAATATATAGACTGTAGTTACACTACATAAGTATATGAGGTAGGTGTTTAAACAGTTTTTCACTGGCTACAGTCCTGTCGTTGTAATTCACTGACAAACGCATATAAAAGAGTCCGGTAGCGAACAGCGACAGACGTAGAGTAGGTATACTTTTTCATCAATAGTATTAATTTTAACCGATTTAAAAAAAAAGTTATCAATTCGTGTTGTCTTTTTTATTGTTTGTTACCGCAGAACTCCGTCATTTATGAAGCAATTTGACTTTTTTCTATTGTTTTAAAGGATGTACTTCCAGTTTGGCCCCATTTACATCAAAAGTAAGTACGAGTACGAGGAATCGAGGGAACATCAAATATGTATAATATGTATGTACATATAGCGATATTGGTATTTATCTTCAACAAATCAAATAGCTGAATACCACGGATGGTCACCAAAACATAATAAGTATTTAAGTTCTTCATAATAAGTATTTAACGGGTGACGATTAAATAGTCTCTATTAATAAATATTTTTAACATTTTTGGTACGCAACTAGCTTAAATACGAGTATACTTAAATATTAAAGCAATGTGGTAAAAGGCGACTTTTCCACATTGCTTTAATTTAAGCATAGTCCCTATTAAGGTTGTTAAATAATTAAAACAAAGAAAATGTGATGTATCAAAAAAAAGAGATTTTAATAAAACCTTTAGATAAAAATATATCTCACACAAATTCATACATTGGTTTTCCTAAAACACTAATCTTCATATAGCAGCCCTGTCCAGCTATCACCGTTGCCCATCTAGAGGACCTAGAGGTCTATGTACGTACTCTGAAGGACTCGGGACTAGAGGCTTAATAATTATGATTGGCCTGGGATTTCCAGTCCTCTAGGTCCTCTTGATGGGCAACTGTGATAGCTGTACAGGGCTGCTATATAAAGATACCAATGTATGAATTTGTAATATTTAAGTATACTCGTATTTGAGCTAATTGCATACCAAAACTTAAAAATATTTATTAATAGAGACTATAATCTTGCCAAGTTGACTGGCGATACATCCAAGTGTTGAAGTGTCTGTATGACGACGCGACAATGGCCGTCCAAATACAGAACCATATCCACCTACGTCGAGGGGTGAGACAAGGGGATGTTATTTCCCCTAAGTTATTCACCAACGCGCTGGAGGATATGTTTAAAACGCTGGACTGGAACGGACTAGGCATTAACATCAACGGCGAGTACATTTCACACTTGCGATTTGCAGATGACATCGTCATTATGGCCGAGTCGCTGCAGGACTTGCAAAAAATGCTGCACAGCCTAGCTGATTCATCTCAACGCATCGGTCTCCGGATGAATCTTGACAAAACCAAAATCATGTTCAATGAACATATAACTCCGGAACCGGTTGCTGTAAAAGGTGACATTCTCGAAGTTGTTGTAAAATATGTTTACCTTGGGCAGACCTTGCAGATGGGTAAAAACGACTTCGAGAGTGAGGCCAATAGAAGAATTCAGCTGGGCTGGGCAGCGTTTAGGAAATTATGTCGAGTCTTCTCGTCGCCAATACCTCAAAGCCTAAAGACAAATGTCTTCAATCAGTGCGTTCTACCAGTAATGACATACGCAGCCGAGACGTGGACACTCACGGTACGGCTCGTCCACAAATTAAAAGTCACTCAGCGAGCTATGGAGAGGGCTATGTTAGGTGTCTCTCTGAAAGATCGACTTCGAAACGAGGTGATCCGACAGAGAACCAAAGTTATCAACATAGCTCAACGAATAAGTCAGCTGAAGTGGCAATGGGCGGGTCATATTTGCCGAAGAACTGACAACCGCTGGAGCAGACGTGTTCTTGAGTGGAGACCGCGGCTCGGCAAACGTAATGTAGGACGCCCTCAGGCGGGGTGGAGCGACGATCTTCGCAAAGCGGCTGGGAGTAGCTGGATGCGGGAAGCCGAGGATCGTGCTAGGTGGCGTGCCCTTGGAGAGGCCTATGTCCAGCAGTGGACTGCGATAGGCTGATGATGATGATGATGATGATGATGACTATAATCTTCACCCGTGAAATACTTATTATTAAGAAGTTTTGGTGACCATCTGTGGTATTCAGCTATTTAATTTGTAAACATAGAACTGATCTAATGATGAAGCAATAAGGTAGACAACGAAACCTTATAATTGAACAATGTAATCTAGCCGTGTTTGGGCTTATTAGAATCGTCATGAGACGGCTATAAATGATCATATTTTTATAAATTCCATTTTTAAGCAGACAAAAGAGGGAATGAAGTTTGTATAAAAGTTCGAAATGATTTATTACTCTGAAATTTGGATATCAAAGTTTACGAAAATTTTACAATCATGTATTTGAAATCGGTTTTTGTCAGTTAAAATTATTATTGAACGCATTCATCATATCGGTAACGCACGTGCACTGAGTTTAGGTAGAATTTACTGATGTTTAAAGAAAATTCGTAAAGAGTTTCAAAATTAAAGCTAATTGTTTTTAACATAAACAACCTTAAGATTAATTGCGTATTAGTATATAAATTAAGGCCTGAACCCTCTCTCTCTCTTGATAGAGGAGAGGAGACCCGTGCGCAGTAGTGGGACATATATGGGTTGCTATTATTATTATATAAATTTTCATAATACTTATCATATCAACCGAAAGACATCCATTACTGGATATAGCCTTTTTCAAGAATTTCAACAGTATACGGTCTCAATATAAACAAAATGAATTCATAAATTTAATAAAACTTATGTTGAACACAACTCCACAGCTGTCTCTGTCTGTCGGTCGCGCTCGTATCCTCGCGGGAGGTAATTATGCATGGCCGCTTTTTAGCGCGTCCACCATCGAATAAAATATAAAACGGGCCGCAACTAATGATTTCACGTACAGGTCATATTATGTACTTAATGTAATTAACCCGCTTTGCAGATACCTAGATATATTTATATAAAAATAGTAATACATAGTAAGTAATAGAAGCCATTACCTATCTGCTTTTTAGCAATTAAATTTAAGAGAACAAATATTGCTAAATAGCAAATAGGCACTAAACAAGAAAGCTGGGGAAGACTTCCACCTTACAGAAGACCACCGCCAAACAACTTCACACAGAGGTATAGGTAGTTGTGTTACTGTGTGTGATTACAGGTTTCCAACTCATTTAGGGATGCGTTTTTAACGAAACGTATTCTTATCCCAGGGGTACTCTATCACAAAATCCTGGTGTCAACATTTTTGGGTTGGCAACACGCAAGTGATACCTCTGGTGTTGAAAGCGCCCATACTCTACGGTAACTGCTTACTATCAAGCGGGCCGTAGGTTGTTAAAAATAAATAGATACCGTTACATTACCTACTATTAACAAAACTCATAATTGGTAATACCTTAGTATTTCAAATTATGAGTGGGTAAGTAAATACTTATGGAAGACGCAGTGTGAGCAGACCTCCAATAAGGTGGACCGACGACCTGGTGAATATGCCATCATCCCTTAAAGACGGTTCTGTAACCGATATAGGTATAACCTATGGAACAATAATGACAGCTTCGGACCGAGTGCTGTGGAAATCTCCAGCATCCAGCATTGGAGTGGATTCATCAGCAGTCTGTCAGCTGAATAAATAGACAAATAGGTAGAAATGTAAGAATTTACTTCTATATAGAAGTCAATTCTTACATTTACATATAGGTATATGCCATTTTTTTTACATCTATCTTGTTGTATATATGTATTATAATAGCAACCCATATATATGTCCCACTGCTGGGCACTTGCCTGCTCTCCTCTTTCAAGAGAGAGAGAGGGTTTAGGCTTTAATTTATACACGCTGGCCTAATGCGGGTTGTTGAATCTGACAGGTCTTCGTGGGTTTTCTCACGATGCTTTTCTTCACCGTTAGCAGATGGCGAATCATTTGATTAGTTCATATAAACACCACAAAGTGAAATTCAAATTGTTACTGCCACCCGGGATCGAACTCGCACCTCTTGCGTGCAAGTCGGTCCCACTCGGCCACAACTATTTTTAATATGTAGGATAATTATCTACTTCTTTTATTATCTTAGGTATATACATATAATACCAATAAGAATATAGTTTGATACAGTAATACGGTGCCATGTATATTTATTTTTCTACTTCTTCCATAAATCGTTATTGTTAAATAAATAATTATAATCTAAAATACCTATATGTTATAGTTTTATAATTAATATTACTCAACATCCTCTACCTCGTTACATAATAAATGTAATTGCTGTACGTATAAAAAAGAAACAAATATTAATACTGAAACTAAGTGAATGTAAATAGAAAATTATAGAAACAAAAATATATTTTCGTAACACCGCCATCTGTACAAAAATGCGAGAACTACAGAGCTTTCTTTGTATGTTTGAAAAGCTTTCAAGTATTTCCGCTGTATATCGAGGGCGCTGCGATCTTTTTAAATTGAGGAAATCTCATTCATTTTCAGTGTAGTAGGGTGAGGAGGCGAGTCGACGGCATTGTTTGAAATCGGAGATGGGGAACGGACGCGTTTGCGAGCGGCAACCGTTGTTAGAAATTCGTCGAAAACTGTTTTCGACTGAATTGGTTGATTAGTATGCCGTAATCAAGATATAGAGAGAATAAGTAGTTATTATAATATGCTTATACAATGATAAATGGTATGTATATTGAAATGTAAATATAAGAAATAAGAAATTTAATATTTTTTCATGGTATAAAATATCTACTTATAAACATTGTGTAGAGGTTAGTATTTTTGCAATGTTATTTGTATTGCTGTAATTAAGGTTTATAAAAAACAGAAATAGGAACAAGCTATATAGCTGCAATACAAGTAACATAACAGTATTATATTATATTATTGACTGCCTTGGTGGTCCAGTGGCTGCAGTATGCGCCTGCTGTGCACGAGGTTGTGGGTTCGATTCCCACACAGAACAAAACTTTGTGTGACCCACAAAGAGTTGTTCTCAGTCTGGGTGTAAATTGTGTCCGTTAATTGTATGTTTGTAAAGTCCACCGCGACACAGAGCTTGCTCTCTAGTGCGGGCGTTGTCTTTTTAAAAGGAAAGGAAAAAGACAAAACTTTGTGTGACCCACAAGGTCACACAAAGTTTTGTCCTATGTTGTAATCGAACCCACAACCTCGTGCACAGCAGGCGCATACTGCGGCTACTGAACCACAAAGGCAGTAAATAGATTTAGAATGATAACTACATATTTACAGATGTTTAGACCTATGTTAAACTGGACCTATTTGGCACAGCTCTGAGGCATACACAGCATTTATTAAACTTGTCTTATTTTATGTCTATATATATATATTTTTATATTTTTCCGCAAGAGAGGGAAAACTCGAAACAAAACCCTATACCAACCCGTCTGGCCAGCGTGGTATAGTAGGCTAATATCCCTCCAAATGTTTGGAGGAGACCCGTGCCCAGCAGTGGGACGTTTATGGGTTGAGATGATGATGATATATATTTTTGGTTCTTCTTTCTTTTTTCTTTTAATTGTTATATTTCTGTTAATATAGCTTGTGTTGTCTCTGTCTGTGTTCAAATAAATAATTTTTCATTTCATTTTTCATATATGTCAAATAAATTTTATTTATAGTTTTTAGTTTCGATAAGTAAAATAAAGTGTAGTGATTGAGGTTGTGCTACGCCGCGTGGTGCGGTGCAGTATGCCAATCACCTAACAGTGAAGGAATAGAGAGAACACCTGTATTTACGAACACACAATAACATTGTCTAGCGTAGTTAACAGTCGTTAGTTATGTAAATACAAATGCTAATTGGTATAATCCGTTGGTAATACACGAAATTAGATCTTACACGTGTAAGCATATAGTAGGAACTCATTAGTATGCTCATGTCATATTCTGGGAAAGTATGTAGGTAGGTAGGTTTTGTGACACTAAAAGTGATTCGAATGCGATGGATAATATAATTTAAATTATGAGAAACTTATTAATTTATTAAAGCGGCGGTGGCCGATTGTACCAATGTGAATTTCGGTTTGTGGAGTTTATATATAGGTACTTGTCAAATGATTCGCCCACTGCTAGCGGTGAAGGAAACCATAGTGAGGAAACCCACATGTATTAGTAGAAATTCTAAAGACATGTCTGATTCGCTAACCCACATTAGGCTAGCGTGTGTCAATTAAGGCCTAAACCCTGTTTCTCTCTTGACAGAGGAGAAGAGACCAGCGCCTAGCAGTGGGACATATATCGTTGCTATTATTATATATTTAAATTATTTATTCAAGTAATACCTATTTGCCTCAGTGCTAGGTAGAGATAGCCTTCTTCTCCATCCTAAGACCAAATTGCTTGTGCATGCGAAATTAAATAAAAAGATCAATTAATTAGATAGTTTTTACAACTTGGTACAGATTTATTCTCCTCCACCTAGAGAGGTAAGAGTCGAACCTTTATTTTTCTGTGTATAACTAAGTAAAAAGTTGGCCGTAAGTAGGTAAACCTGAAACAAAATCAATTCAATCCCTCAAAGAAAATACCAATTTATTTATTCTATTCTACTACAGTTTGTGCTACATATCTAGAGGGGCTGGAGTGAAAATTATTGGATACCTACACACATAAACATATGTAAATAGCTAAAAACAGTACCTAGTATGTAGCACAGAAGACCACCGCCAAATAAGTACACATAGTGGTGTAGTTGTGTTCCTGTATGTGAGTACAGGTCTCCAGTGCTCATTAAGTAAGGATGCGTTTTGAAAGAAATATATTCCAGGGATACTCCCACCATGAAGCTCTGGTGTAAAAAAATTGGGTTGGCAACATGCAAGTGATACTTCTAATATTGCAAGCGTCCATAGGCTATGGTAACTGCTTAACATCAGGCGGGCCGTATGTTTGTTTGCCACCTAAGTAAAATAAATAAAAAAACCTTTCGTAGATAGAATTACTCATTAGTCCGTCATTACATCGTAACTATGATAATATCACATCGACAAAAAAAGTACAAGTAGATAATCTGCTATCTATATTTACTCACGTGCCACGAAGGTAGCCGGAACTATAAATTTTGTGTGGGCCCACCAAATCTGTTGAAGGAAGGATCGTTGGTGGGCCGCGGTCGAGGTGTCGGGTTCACTTGCCGGTTCGGACACTCGCCGTGTGTACGGATTTAACGTGTTTTTGTATAAGGTATTTGATGTTCACGTGTGCTTTGTTTTCTTTGGTAAATGAAAGGGAAAGTTAGAGTGTGTCAGGAATCAGCTTTTGTTTATATATGACTTAGGTGGCAAAAAAGCATACGGCCTACTAGATGATATGCAGTAACCATAGCCTATGGATGCTTGGAATACCAGAGGTATCACTTGCGTGTTGCACAACAAAAAAAAAGTTATGTGATAGAAATTTAAAAAAAAAGTTTACTCTGAAGCGAGCCTGGAATCTTGTGTTTGTATCTAAAGGTGGAATACACATTTATAATGAGCGATGGTAGCCGAATAGCCAAGTACCTAACTGACTTATACTCCATGTGGTACGAGTACGATTCCGAGAGGTGGTACTCATGTGGATTTACTTACCAATCAAATATGATACCATTGTCAATGAAGCAATTTTGTTTTGTCTGATCCACAAACCCGCATTAGGCCAGCGTATGTGGATTAAGGTCAAAACCCTCACATCCCTTTTGATAGAGGAGAGGAGACACGTGCTCGGAAGTGGGACTTATAAGGGTTTGGTAAAATACCTAGGTACACACGGCAACGGAGATAGCTATATATAAGAACAATGGTTTTCCTAAAAAACTAATCTTCATATAGCGGCTGTATACCTATCGCCGTAGCCCTCCAAATAGAATTTTTAAATAGTTCCATACTAACATCATTACAAATTTGTGATTTGTAGGTATATCCTTACTAATATTATAAATGTGAAAGTTTGTAAGAATGGATGGATGCATGTTTGTAACTCTTTCACGTAAAAACGACTGAACGGATCTGGATGAAATTTGGCACATAGATAGATTATGGTCTGGAATAACACATAGGCTACTTTTTGCAGCGATAACTGACATCCACGCGGGCGGAGCCGCGGGCAACAGCTAGTCATGAATATTATAATAATAAGTGACGATGCAGAAACACAGGTACCTACTCAGGTATTATAAATAAAAATGTACATAGTGCTTAAACAATCCTTGTATCGCGAATTCAGACAATTAACTACTGCGACATATTATTAACAAAGAGCGTAAAATCCGCACAAAATAATGTTTGTTCAACCCTTGACATCTCGACGAACCATTTGTCAGTAACACCTGAAATCACGGCCGGTTAACCGTTCCACTCTGGGACAGGATCATTTCATATTTTCGCGGGTCCATCTCTCACGCGCCGCTCAATTATTCACCCGACTCTACCCGGCACCCGGTCAAAAGTAATGACCGGTGAACGCGAAATTACACGTGTTACAATGATGATTCTGTTTACCCCGGGTGGAGTAATTTCGCCCGGATACTGTTTGAAGAGCTGTTAGGTTTGCGATCATTTTATTTAATGCCCCCCGCTCGGGCATTTTGGGGTTATGTTGTTTGTACTGTTTTACGTTTTAAGTTTTTTAAATGAGTGTTGTGAATGTTTTTGAAAAATATTTTTAGGTTGGTTATTACTGGTGGTATATTTCGTGTAGATATCGAGCGCTGGTTTATAAAAAAAAATACATTGATAGTCTAATTGGGTCACCGTGACCATATCGTTTTTCCTGCGGAATAAGATTGCATTTATGTTTGCGGCAAATTTTGAGGATTTAGGTTCGATTTACTTGGTTATTCAGTGTTATTCTAATTTTCTGTTATAACAAATCAGTACCGGCACGGCGTCTGTAAGAAGTTCACGCCTTACACACTGTGTACGCGTTGTGTTCCTGTGCTTAAGCATCTATAAAGGATTTTTTTCGGTGCCTTTATTGAAATGCATTGTCAAAAAACGTTTTTCTATCCCAAGGACATCCCACCATAAAACCCCTAGGGCTGTACTATGTCGTCATTAAAGTCGGTTAATTTTCGATCTTTTATTTGAATTAGTAATAAAATTACAAACATTTATTAATTTAAATAAAAGATCGAAAAGTTGAATTCCAAATTCAGATCGAAAATAAATCTCCTATATGCCCGTTTAAAATTATTAGATAGTGAAGAGAAACAAAAAAAGGCATCACATGTCTTTCTCCCAGACAGCTTGGCACCAAGTTTTTGTGCGTTTGTCTAACACAAACATAGAGATAAATCGACCGCCAACATGTGACATGTGACCAATAAATCTGAAGCCGGATATGGTCACGCGACAATCACTTGAGAAAACATTGCCAAACGCGTGGCTGGCATCAACAAAAAAGATTTGTCTGAAAAAAATATTTGTTTTGCTTAAGATGTGTTCTACTGGACATATTAGAGACAAAGTTTTTTTTCTTCATAAGCTTAAATGAACCGTGTCATGGTATGCAGTTATTGTAATCAACTATCACTGTAATAAGTATCACTAGTGATTCAAAAACTTTTAACACCAGAATTTTGTGTATTGACTTATGTAAACCTAGAATAGAAAAACGTTGCCCTAAACGAGCACTGGCACACTCTGGCTCATCAACACAAATATTCCGCTATATTTTTTGATTTTGATGTATTAATCATCATCATCATCATCTCAGCCAAAAGACGTCCACTGCTGGACATAGGCCTCGTCCAAGGTTTTCCACAACTCTCGATCCTGAGCCGACCTTGTCCATCGGTTGCCCGCAACCTTTACCAGGTCGTCCACCTTGTTGGAGGCCTGCCCACGTTTCGTCTTCCAGTTCGTAGTCGCCACTCTGGAACCTTTCTGCCCCTTTCTTTCTGCTTTTTTGATGTATTATGCATTTGTAAAATTAAAATATGGCCCGATAATATATGGGTGTCCAACTTTAAACAATTTTTATACATTATTGGGACAATAAAACACGGTTTCAAAATGATTGTGCTTGCATCTATTACTGATTCCAAACAAACAAATTTCAGGATTCACCTATACCCTGAATAGGGTTGTAGACAGCATCAAAGATCTCGTATATCGCCGGGACAAGTCAAGATTGTAAGACGTTCATAATATTTGACGTATGTGCGTAATGAAGCGAAGTGTGTATTTATTAAGTTAATTAAACCGTTCTTGAAGCCCGGGGGCTAGGGGTTGGGGGCCGCGCACACATTTCTGCCTATCGAAAGATTTTACTTAGATTACACAAGGTATTTAATATGAATATATTAGTGAATTAAGTTCGTGAATTAAATTTTTCTCATTGATGATGTAAGCGTAAAACATTTTGATAATTCAATTTGACACAATGAAAATAATTACTTATTTATTGTAGGTACAGATTAACTAATCGTTGACGTTAACGTCGTTGAGTGTGGCTGCTGATCACGAGGTCCCGGATTCGATTCCCGTGTTGGGTCAAAAATATATTGGGTGTTTCTGTCACAAAATCCACTATAGATGCATGTAGTTACGAAATTTTCGGTGTCTACACCCCATGCCTCAGAAAGCATGTTAAGCCGTTGGTCTTAGGCCCAATTTCTTTAGTTTTGGATTGCCATTCCATTGGACTATAAAAGTGAAGGAATAAAAAGCGCAACTATGTTGCCGCACACACTTGTGCACTATAATATCTCCCCGGTAGATGGCTAGTGTCCGTTAATCCGCCGTGACCCAAATTCTTTAAAAACGACGTTATGTCATATTGCTACAGCCACATAAGGCAATATGTAAAGTATTACCTACATTATATATAAACAAAGCATTAATAACCTTTACATTTCATTTTAATACCTACGTATAAACATAACGAATGTTTATAAGTAAATCTTCTTAGCTCCGAAATCTTCCATTTTAATAACGCACCGTATGTAATAATGAGATATTATTAGGTAGGCAACTCATATTTAACTTTTGAAGAATTGGTTGCTTCTAATGAAGGGGGTAACGTCTTATTACTCAAATATGCATGTGTATTGTATACTGGTTCTTTCCCTCGATTTCACCCGCGGTAAATTTGTATTTAGTGATAGGTTGGATAGTGTTAGTGATACAGTTCTAAACTCAAACTCATTTATTGCGATTAATGGGTTACAATGGTGTTCTGTTGGTGAAATCATCTTCGATTTTCTGCCACATATAAGATATATGTATTTTAGGTAAAATATGAAAAAAGATTGTTAATTATTAATCTTAAAATGAAAAAAATATACCTATTATAGATAGGTAAAATGTCATAGTTAAATCTTATTATTACATCATTCAAATAAATCATAATGATTAAGTTCAGTGCATAAATAAAAACTTAATTAATTTAAATAGATATTAAATTCATGAGTTTACTAACACAGTCTATTTATGAAAATGTTAGGAGTTGTTTACAATACGCCTGATAGGGAAAGATACCTTTAGACGCTTGGAATACCAGCCCCTCTAGACAAGTGGCATAAGCGATAGTCGAATCGAACAGTCAAAAAAGCAAATGTATGGGATTTGACGTAAGTTTACGACATTACATTACATTACGAGATTACGTCAAATCTCATACATTTGTTTTTTTTTACTTTTCGATTCGACTACCGTTTATGCCACTTGTCTATAGGCTCAGGCTATCACTTAAGTGTTGCCGAACCAAGTTTTCAAACCTTTTTTCTTCCGTGTCGTTATTTAATGTTATTGTCATTACGTTATGACTATAACCCTCCTCAAGAATCAGGCTATCTATTCCAAAAATATTTTTTAAAATAAAATCTGTAGTTTTAAAGATAAGGGAGCTCTGAAAAAATCAAACAAACTCTACAGCGTAAAAGATACAAACTAAGTTTTTGTATTTAGTTATAAGAATGTTCAATGGGTTGTACGTTTTGATTAGTAAACTTTAAAACAAAGTTATACCGTAAATAATATAATTTAATCTAACAATCTAGAATAAACTTTTCAGACTTGTTTTATTAAAAGTTATAATTATAATTATAAGCGAACCTCACTATCCTTACTAATATTATAAATGTGAAAGTTTGTGAGTATGGATGGATGGATGGATGTTTGTTACTCTTTCACGTAAAAACAACAGATCTAGATGAAAATTGGCACAGAGATAGATTATGGTCTAGAATAACACATAGGCTACTTTCTATGCAGCGAAAACCGACACCCACGCGGGCGGAGCCGCGGGCAACAGCTAGTATATATATAAAAATGGATCAATATTTCCCTTTATCACGCCATTACTTGAAAACGACTTTACTGATGATTCATTCATGTTTTTTTAAATTGTTTTCTAATACTTTGTAAAAGGTTTTTACGAAAAAATAAAATGCATAGGAAATAGTTTAACCCGCCGCTTGTAATATTATAATTATGGTCGAATTAGAGTAAGAGAGGTTAGGTTAGTCGACTATACGAGTGTGCAGCATACTTGGGTAAGGATCTCAACTTTCCAGAAGACCATGGCAGTGTCTAGTTTGGGATCCAGATATTTTTTTATAACTAGCTGTTGCCCGCTCGATAAAATTATTCCTTGTACTTCCCCAGGATACCATCTATCTCCTTGCCAAAATTTAATAAGATCCGTTGAGCCGTTACGCAGCCATTCGTCCGCTTTTGCAGGCCGCTTTCACTACCAACCTTTAATTTCTAAAGTTAATATTGAAATCGATCTATCCTACTAAATCTATAAATTCAATAAAGGAACGTATAAAATCGTACCTATAATATATGTGAAGGAACCTCAATATACCTGCCTACTCGTACCTGTACTGCCTCTCTATCTGACTTATTCTGACTCGCCATAAACGCCAGTCGAATCGAATAGAATAGAAAGCAATTGTATGGAATTTGATATTATATCGTAAACTTATATCAAATCCCAAACATTTGCTTACCATTCTATTCGATTCGACTACCGTTAATGCCACTTGTCGAGGGGATTCAAGCAATAAATTATTTAGTACTAACAAATAAACCACTTCCAATAACACTAAATACACGAAACACATCTAAATCACAATAATATCTCTCAGGAGATCCATCTCAATTCGAAACAATGTGCCACTCGGCCCAACAACATACATCAACCGTAGACAGCCGAAGCTTTCGTTAATGAAGACAACTTCTCTACAAACTATAATACGCCATCTAAATGCACCGTCGACAGGCATAAACAATTGAAATAATTATCAGGATAAGCTCGCCGGATCAGGGAAAGCCCTCGAGAATCTCAACCCTTCTTAGAACCTCCTGACAGGTCTTATGCAAATTCACAAACTTATCAATGCTAACGAGCTATCACGTAAGTTAGTTTACACTCCAATCGAAAAATCAAACCTACGCTTTACGAAATAGAGTTGAATTTTGAATGCAGAGTTGTTGCTGTAATGTTTTATGATTCAAGCCGATGGTAATAGCCGCTCAATTGGCTCTCCTTCTATGATATGCGAACTTGTTTTGTTTGTACTCTTGTAGTGATAACAACTGGTACTTGAAATATTTTGGAGTACAAACAACAGTTACTTTCGTCGCTTAAAGCAAGGGGTTTGACGAAGCGAAATGGGAATCAGTTTGAGTATTAAACGTCACTTATACATACTTACCTACATACGCTTGGTTTAGTGCGTTGCTTGGTTTATTTGGTTATTTATACTAGTGTAGCCTATGGACGCATGCAACACCAGAAATATGAGTGTTGCAGACCCATTTTGAAGTAAAAACCTCTTTAAGCGCGTTGAGCACTTTTTGGGTCAACAAAAATCATGGAACTCCCGTCATCGTCACCGAACGCTTTCTATTTTCAAAAATCATGAAACTCGGGTCATTGTCATCAAACGCTTTTCATATTCAAAAATAATAATCTAATAGCTCGACGATACAATTTACAAGTTACTTAGTTTTCACTTGTATCGCCAGTCCCAAAAGACTGCACCGCATGTTTTTTTTTATCCAACGCACATCGCGAGTATCTATAAAAAGAAAAAAAATGGTAAGTACCTAAATATCAAAATAACACTTTACAAATGCAATAAAACAACCATTTCCTCACTCATTACAGAAAAGTTTATTTTTCCTTTCCTTTAATAAAATTGTACTATTACATTGCATCAACAAACTAAATGTTTAATTCAACAAACACACTAGTGTAGGTGTAAACAAATCTCTATGATATGTGTGCGTGTGTGTGTGCAACCGACTGTAAACTGTGGTCGAATGAGTACATAACATATAACGAATATGTACGTTCATAGTACAGTGCATATGATGAGAGATTGACGGTTCAGTTGAATTTTGTTTTGTTACAATCGTATATTATATTTATAAAGGAATAGCCCGCGGCTTAGCCCGCATAGATGACGGTGATTGCGATGTAAAGTAGGCTATGTCCTTCTCTAGGATACAATCTATCTCCTTGCCAAAGTAACCAACTGTAAACTGTAGTTGAATGAGTTCACATATTATAACAAATATTATGTATGTACGTTCATAGTACAGTGCAGATGATAAGAGATTGACAATTCGCTTGAATTAATGTACCTACTTCTTTTTTGCGTTTCGCGTTCGCGTTCTACGCTTGCTGTCTTGTATGACGTAACATATAGCATACGTTGTTACCGCGTCAGTCAACGCAATACATCACAAGGAACGCAGAACGCATGAACGCGTTCTATCTGACATGTCCCTAACTATAATATAACCCGTATGTCACTTTTAAGGAACTGACTTCTAGTTTACAATTCTCAGGCTAGATGAGGCGATGCTCTTCGAGAAGTAGCTAGGAGCAGCTGGATGCTAGAAATCGATGATCGTGCCATGGATCGTACACTTGAAGACGCCTATGTCTATGTATGCGAATGCACATTTCCGACCAATCTAGAATCTACTATTTTTTTAAGACAACTTATTAACTCACATTATGCATCAAGGAACAAGCCCTGTGTCAGGGGAAACTCTCCAAACATGTAACTAACGGACACAAAGTACACTCAGACCCGGAATAATCATTTTGTGACTCAAACCCATAACACACAGCACAGTGTTAAATGGCTTTTAGTCACTTTAGTCACTGAACAAACCATGGGGTCCAAAAAAAATCTTATTAGATTTAAAATAATTACGTTAATATAATTTTAAATATAGCATTTTTAAGTTATATGTTATCTGTGAATTATACACAAAGCATTGTTTTGTAAAACACACCTTCCCTATAATACTATGTGTACGACTGTACGCATACTTAACAAGGATGTGGTTACATCAAAAAGAGATCTGTTCCGTCTTCGTCGGTGAGCGGCGCGGCGCCGCGGCGCTAGGGCAGACGGCCCTTCGGTTACGAAATAATTCTCAAATCAAAGGGCCGCTTGGGTGGCCAAACGATAACAATTATTGTTTGGACCTCAGAGAATTTGTTGAGAAAACGCCGACAAATATCTAATTGGAATTTCTAATTACGTAGAGTTTCCAAACGCGTCCTAATTAGTTTTCAATTGGGGTGGGTGATCATCGAAAAGGTCTATGTGTTGTTTGAAATCTAACCGGCTTACTGTGTAATAGATAGATCGGTATTTTGTTAGATAATTGCTGTTGATGTGCACTAATTAAATTGTTGGATATATTTTTAACCAGTAAACTGTTGAGCCTCAATTCTATTACTTAAATTCCTTAACAACGCAGTAGCAGTGTATATAACTGTTGTGCAGAGGTGTCGGATTTGATCCTTGGTACTTGTGATATTGAATTTTTCCGGTGTTGGTATTCTTTCTTATCATTATTATGTACACACGGCAACGGAAATCTGTCTACAGGGCCGCTATAAGAAGATTAAATTGAAAGAAAACCACACTACCAACCACCAAACCTACGGACAAAAATATTTTTCACACAAATTCATACATTGGTTTTCCTAAAAAACTAATCTTCATATAGCTGCCCTGTATACATATTAATGATAAGAAAGAATCCCAACACCTCTACTAAGACCAAAATTAGCCGTAGAACACGTATAAACAAGAGAGAACAATTCTAACCCTTTCACATAAATTGCAAGTACGATTTCCATTTAAAACACACGGGTAACATTAGGGGTCCTTAGGCATGTCGGAGGGACCGCTTGACCGTGCGGGCTCTATGGAAGAAAGGGCTCATTTTCATTAGGCAACTAAGCGTCAGTAGCGTTGTACGTAGATTTATATAGAATGCAAATTAATGCGGCTCTCAAAGTTTTTGTTTAGTTTTGGTTTTAGTGAGTTATTACGTATAGTTTTAGCTATTAATTGATGTGTTTGATATTATATCATCAAAAAGATGAATATTGATTAATAATAATAAGATTAATTATGTGGAAACTGTTTTGGATTGTGTGCTGTCTTATATGTATTTTATTATTTTTCAATTGTATTTGTTTGTTTCCCAAATAAAGATAAAATAAAATAATATCCCTTCAAATGTATAGAGATGAACCGTGCCCAGTAGTGGGACGGATATGGGTTGAGATGATGACGAGGAAAGATTAAAATTGGTTTTCATTATAAATTCTTATTAGATTGGACCACAAGTGGTTAGTGAGTCTAATAAGATAAAAAACTACTGATAACGAAACAGAATAAGATATTTTTTTCTTATACGAATTAGTCCTACATTTGTCCTTATAAGAGTTACACCATAAAAGATTTGTATGAAATATTTAGACCTATTTTATATGCACGCGTCTGTCATGTCTTATAGTTGTTAAATCGATCATTTTGCCACTATCAGCGCGTTCAGTGTGATGGGTTTAATACCCATATGAGACAAATATTTATGTGAAAGAGTCACGTAGTTCCGAGTCTAGGTGTAGTTTGTACCCATGAACTGTTTGTCTGTATAGCCCACTACACACTAGTCAACCCAAGAACCTGTACTTGAAAACACAAGACTTGTTTCATAGTACGAGTAATCTTTAATTAAAAAGTGTCAAGAAGTAAGATTTTATATTTAAGAATTAGATTTTTCATAAAAAAACTAAATAGGAAAACTTGTGTTATGTCAAATATCACATACTACCACTACTTACACTACCACTTTATTCTTTTTTAAAAGACAACCCCCGCACTAGAATACAAGCCCTGTGTTGCGGGGAACATTTCAAACATTCAATTAATGGACTCGAACTTTTACTAAAACCATAATCAAAATATGAATAATAACTAATTACAAAAACTTTGAGAACATCTGCGTCGGCTAACGAGTGGGCAGCGTCTGACCCTTCCGTTTGAAGCCGAGAGCACTTTTTGTGTGCACCTACATTCCAAGCAAGGAACTCGCCAGGCATGCTGCAAAGGCGACGTCTGAACTATGTGGAGCTTGTATTGGATACCTTCCTGTCTGCTTACTATGTATTAAGAGGGATTAAAATTAAAAGGATGTTTTTTGGTATGTTAGATATAGTACTGTTTTTTGAAGTGAAAACGTCTTTTAGCACGGTACGCATAATTTTAAATGAGATAAAATCTCTGGATTTGCGACACCGTTATGAGATGCAGCTTGACATATCCGAAAATTATTTTTTCGACTGTCACGTTATTAAAGCAAAGAGGCGCGAACGCGTCTAGATAAATAAAAAAAAACATTTATTGCTATAATTTTCAACTGTCATGATATTAAAGCAAAGAGGCGATATATGCATGTACATATAACAGACCGCGAACGCGTCTCGATAAATACAAAAAAAAATACTATAAAATGTATAACAACTGTTTTCACTTATGTCGGCACTCCCGGAGTGCAATTTTTTTTTGTACTACCAAGGTGGCAAACAAGCATAAGGCCCACCTGATGGTTAGCTATGGACGCTTGCAACACCAGGGTGTTACTCGCGCGTTGCTGACCCTTTAAAAATCTTTTAACTCTTTTCTTTAAGAACCCCATGCAATAATTGATATAATATGCTTGCGAGATGATAATTTAGTTTACCAGACTATGGACGTTTGCTTTACCAGAATTACTCGCGCGTCTTCGATCATACATATTGAAACACCAGTTTCTGTTTTGGGTTATCCTGGGACTTATCCCAGGATAACCCAAAACAGAAACTGGTGTTGGTGTAAAAAACGTCTTCCTTAGAAGACGTTTTTTAAAAGTAAATTACCCTTAAAAGAGTACTGAAGACCTATACTAACGTACACACAACTTTAACACTGTGTGTGTTATTTTTGCTGTAGTTTTTTTGTAAAAGGTCCATTTCGAGTTTTACTTGCCCACTTGTATGGCGCGCTAATTCTAGTCGTTTTATTTTCTACAAGCGCCACATCCAGGTTTCGCACGGCTCTACATTTTACAGGCTTAGGAAATAAAATATAGCTTATGTTACCCGCAGATAATGTAGCTTTCTAATGGTGAAAGAATTTTTAAAATCATTCGATTATTTTTTGACTTAAATCGTAACTAACAGACAAAAAATCTTGCCTCTTTTGTAATATTTGTTGTCTAAAAATTTTTCAAGCAATTTTTCGGAAAGTTGTGTTTTTATTTTTTACATTCAATAGAAATGTTACAAATACTGCAGAAGACTTATATATTACATTCATTTAATTTTTTTACATGCATCGTACATACATATAATATGAGCAAACAATCGCGAACACGTCCAAGCCATTATCCCCAACGAGTGAGTCCGACTTTTGTTTTAAAATGTAGAAAATTAAAGTTTCTTTTTTCGTTGGAACAATTCTAAACTCGACAACAACTTGTATTTTAGCGGGCCACCCTCATGTTTGTGGAAGTTTAAAAAGTTCGTATCGGACTTTAAAATGGCGATTCATCCCCACAATACAGTTAAATATTTTAATTGGCCCGCCATATACAGGTTTTCAGCGCTCATTTAGGGATGTATTTTCAGCGAATCGTTTCCCTATTCCAGGGATACGCTATCACATTCCTGGTGTTAAAACTTTTGGTTCAACTACATGTAAGTTATACCACTAGTATTGCAAATGTTCATAGGCTACGGTAACAGCTTTCTATCAGGCGGTCATATTGTTGCCACCTAAGTAGTATAAAAAAACGAAACACCTACCGGCGTGAGGATCGTAAAAGAGATATAAAATATTATTATGTTTTTTTTACTTCGAACGTTTTGATGGCGCATGCGACGCTTCTAAGAAATCATAAATTGTTAAAACTGCAGTCTATTGTTATTCGTCGTAATAATACGTCGGTGGACCAATGGTGTAGGAGCTTGCATATAAAATTGTTGTTTCTCATTTTATACTACCGAATTTTATTTTATTATCAGACCACCCGCTGTGGAATTATAAATTAATATGCATATTGTAACTACAGATAATTAAGAATATAAGTTATCATAGCAACACGCCTTTTTCCCCGAAAGGGTAGGTAGAGATGAATGACTGCGATAATTAGGTTTGACAATAGGAGTCGAACCCATATACTGCGTACAGTCGCTGGCTACGGACTAACACAGAACATTTTTTGTCGAAAATACTTAATACTACCCGCACTGGAATCAAAATCTGAACGTCTAAGGTATCAGTCGTGATTATCACCGCGCCTATGAGGCAGTACAGCAATGTGACAGATCTATGATGTTTAAATATATATATTAAGTCCATACAGCGACCAAGTAGGGGGTTTGCTAAAAAAGGGTCAAATTATAAGTACCCAGAATCGACGTTAATGCAAGAAGAGGTTAATGAATGTAGTGGTAGCAAGCAACCTACCCCAATAGGAGACGGGCGTGATGATATCTATGTAAGTATGTATTAAGTCTATCTGTTTTATTTCCGTATTAAAGACCAAGGCGTGTATTGCGGACGAAACTTTACGGACAATCAATTCAATCACATACCAGTAACCGTAGCCTACTGAGTTGATACTTGCAACACCACTCAACGTGACGTTGCTACGCTGAAACATTAAAACTCCTTTCCTAAATATCCCCACATACTATAATCCCCACATACTTGGAGCACGTCAGATATAATAATCTAACTTCTTTACTATAGTGCATTGTTCCTAACTATCACTATCAAAACACACCGTCTACATGCAGCACATTTCATACCCAAAAGGCAAAACAACTACATATCCTCGATGATACTACTTCATTATTGTCCGAAGAGAGTTAGGTAGCCGTAGAGCGATTAATCAGCGCGTGCGTTTAGGCGCGGTAGCGGCAGGCACGGTAATTAGATTTAAGAACAACTGGGCGGCGTCAGCAGGAGAATGGCCTGCATTAATTTGAGCTTCTCTAACGAGGGCGACGGACGCTACCGACTGGCCAGGAGACTTGGCACGGAGAAGCAATGGAGTCGTCTTTAGTTGTTGTTATATTCAAATTATCTAAATGTTTGGTCTAGCGGTAGTTGAGTGCGACTGTTGATCAAGAAGTCCTGGTGCTCGTATTGTACAGTACTCTTAGTATGAGTTTGTGATTCGAAATAATTAACATTTCTGAATACAAACTCATACTCATCGATTACTACAACAATCTTGTAAAAGTGCTAACTTGTAGTACCTAATTCTCAAAACTGATCAACTATAAGATCAAATAACTTATTCTATGAAGTTCAGATTGTCTTACTTACCATTAGGGGCGCCAGGTGCAAATGTATGGCAAGCTCTGGTATAAAAAAATGGATTGGCAACACACAAGTGATACTTCTGCTATTGCAAGAGTCCATAGGCTACGATAACTGCTTAACATCAGGCGGGCCGTATGCTTGTTTGCCACCTAAGTAGTATAAAAATGATAAACCAAACAAAATATCGTTTTGTCACTTACTATTAAAACTCTTACTACGGTACGATATAGAACAGAAGTTTAAAAAATAAAATATACCTACTTAAGTAATAATAAATATTTTGCATAGTGTTAACTATCAAATTTAATGATGATTATCTGCCTATATCTTTTGAATATACTTAAAGAATAAAAATCTCTTTTAATTTATTTCTACTTGTCCTAAAACTACTTAATTAATTTACAATCAATATTTAAGTTTAAGTAAGTAAAGGATAAATTATTAAATTGATTAAAATAAAACATCATTAAACTACATATTAATTTTCATAAAACGTAAATAACAATCACAAAACAAATCTTAACTAAATAAAGCCTACGTATCGACTCTACGAAGATCTACGTTCTCCGTAGCCAAGCTGTGTCCGGCGTAGCAGTGTGCTACGCGTCCACCAGGCTATGTTTATTGCAATCTGGCGGTTAAATGCCCGTCTGCTTACCCTGCTTATACCGCCCTTTTGTTACACAGGATTGCAGACCCCTATATTTATGTTATTTCCTTTTAAAATGGCAAAATTAAATGTATTTTATGTTTAGTATATTTTATTTAAATTCGATATTCGGGTACTGGTAACAGCTGCATAGATAAAAGTGCTGAATATGTTTCGTTTCGTCAATAAATCAGCCTGATTTGGTCCACTAAAGGATTGGAAGAAAAGTCTCTATTATTTAACGCTCCTTTCGCGTCGAGTCTATCCAAGCAACGCTTTTTTATTTACAACCATTTTTTTTATTTGACTGTACTGTTGTTGTAATGGTTATTGGCACTGACTGCGGGTTAAAAAGTGGCCAACATTTAGATCCATCCATCCATAGAAAGTCATTTTGGAATTTGAGTAACAAACATCTAAACTGTTGCATTCATAATATTTGTATAAATTAGTAAGTAATAGTAAGGTTAAATAAACCAATTAAAGAAGTAATACAACGCAAACAGAAGATCTAGTCAAAATTCATAAAATCATAACACACATGAATAAAATAAATCCTCTCAAATGATAGAATAATCTAATCGTTCTCGGAGTTGGTCAGCAAAGGGTTGTTGAACTATCTCCCTCAGCCCTTGCCCTTGCAAATAGGGCCCTTTGTGTGCGGGACTTACATAAAAGGTTTGATTTTGTGTTGTAAGGGCTACAATCAATATTTGCTGAGAGAGCCGACCGATCTGCATACCTATATTATGGTCAAATGGCTTGAGGTATGGACCGATGTTTCTGTCGGGATTTTGGGTAACCTTTCCTGTTATTTCATGATGTTAATGATTTTTATTGGTGAGTTGGGATTAAATTCCTATGTATTTTGCGGTAAAGGTGAAAGAAAAAATCGCGGGGACTCCCACATGTCTTAGAAGAAATTCTTAAGATGATCGTTTGTGGAAAGAAGGCTCAAACCCTCTTAGCTCTCTTGATACATGAGTAGGTACCATCATCATCGAATGACATGACATTCGAAATACAAAACAATAATAACTCATATGACGGTAGATCAGTCTACAACAGACAGATTTTAACCCCATAGTTAAGGCACGTGAAGGGTTGATTTGATATCGAGATGGCTACTAATGAACGGATATTAAAGCACGGCTTAATTCAAAACTTATATACTCGTAGATACTATATTAAAAAAATTTAGAATAAAAATTAAACTGACTTCAAAAAGCTAAAAGAACTGAATACAGATTGAAGTCGGTGCTAGATTCATCCTGTCACCTAATATTAAGCTTGGCACCGACTTCAATCTGTATTCAGCTATTTTTAGCTTTTTGACGGTTGATTTTTTTAAATTTTAATTTCAATCTGTATTCAGTTATATTTAGTTTTTTAAAGTCGGTTTATTTTTTATTTTTAGGTTAATTTCCAACCTGGTAACAGTGGAACTGACCCGTGCACCAGGATTCAGAAATAACATCAAATAAGATGGCATTGACAATATACATCAAAATTATAAAAACAGTATGGAAAAGAACAGATTTAGCGAGCAAGCCCGACTGGGGAAGAACCTCCACCTTACAGTTGACCACGGTCAAATAACTACACACAATGGTGTAGTTGTGTTCCTGTGTGAGAGTACAGGTCAGGTACAGGATAAGTTACCATTTTAAAAAAATTGCACTCCGGGAGTGCCGACAGAAGTGAAAACACTAGGAAAAACAGTTGTCATAAATTTTATAGCAATATTTTTTTTATTTATTTATCTAGACGCGTTCGCGGTCTGCCATATGTACATGCATATATCGCCTCTTTGCTTTAATAACGTGACAGTTGAAAAAAGATTTTTCGGTTATGTCAAGCTGCGTCTCGTAACGGTGTCGCGAACTCAGAGATTTTATCTCATCTAAAAATATGCGTGCTAAAATAAGTTTTCACTTCAAAAATCAGCGTTATCATCTGTCTTGCCAACTGTATTAGATCTTATGTAATTAGTGTGGAGCCTATAACCATATAAAATTTCAGTACACTAACAAGGTTACTACCTGCTTTATGGCAAGCAGTCTCCGTAGCCTCTCTTTTCTCTTTTAAAAAAAGACAACTCCCACATTAGAGAACAAGCTCTGTCGCGGGGGACTTTACAAACATACAATTAACGGACACAAATTACACCCAGACTCAGCACAACTCTTTGTGAGTCACACAAAGTTTTATCCCTGTGCGGGAATCGAACCCACAACCTCGTGCACAGCAGGCGCATACTGCGCCCACTGGACAACTAATGCAGTCAAGCCCAGTAGTGAGTAGCCCAGAGGCCTGCAATACCTAAAGTGTTACCGACCCAAAAACGTGTAATTCCAGAGTGACGGTTGATTCAGACTGCACGGTTGGTTCAGAGTTTATTAATAACCGCGGGACAAAAAAATGTGTAATTTATTGCCTGAAATTTTTTGTAATGATTTTTTTTTTGTCCATTAATATTATATGTTTTTTATTATTTTATTCCTACTCTACTCTATCTACCCCACTCAGTCCCTACCCCAGTTAGATTTGCTAGCTTGTATGGTGCCCTATCTCTCTTGAATATTGTACATTTCTTGATAGAAAAATATAATATCACTATGCTTGACGACTTCGCTATAGTAATTTTATTCAGTCAGATTTCATTTATCTAAGTACAACACACAATTATTTTTAAAGTCGGTTATAAAGACAGACGTTTTTAACTTCTTAGATACAATCACAGACTATAAGAGCCATAGTGAACCTTGTGAAAATGACAGCTGCACAAGCCTCTCTAATGGCTGTCCGAAGGTCCATACATGAACTCTGCACTACAAGCTAAAATCACCCCTACACATCATTAATAAGGCTTAGAAGCCCGTAGCAATGAGATAAGAGATAGTAAGGGGTGCAAACTGAACCGTCAATGGATTGTAGTAGAAAATTTATTGTGTGAACACACTGAATGTTTCTTGTACAAGAGTGTTGTAAAGGATTTGTAGTAAACTGTAGATTTAAGTGGGAATAAATGAAAAGCACTTTGCGATTGTAGATGTCCACTTGATGATAATTCTCTCCAATAGCAACCCATATATGTTTCACTGCTGGGCACGGGCCTCTGCTCCTCTATCAAGAGAGAGAGAGGGTTTAGGCCACGTTTATGCCTTAATTCACACACGCTGGCCAAATGCGGGTTGGTGAATCAGACATGTCTTTAGAATTTCTTATAAGACATGTGGGTTTCCTCACGATGTTTTCCTTCACCGTTAGCAGATGGCGAATCAATTCCCTCCAGTAACGACTTATTTTCTCTTATGGCAGTTTATAGAACTCAAAGAAGCTTTCGCTACTCTGTGTCAAATTTCATCCAGATCCGTTCAGCCGTTTTGTCGTAATTGAGTCACAAACATTTATAATATTAGTAGGATTGTATCCTACGCGATTACAGTTCTACAACTGTAATCGCGTAGGATATATTATACTAACTGTTGACCGCGGCACCGCCTGCGTGGACGTCCGTCATCGCAATAAAAAATACCCTATGTCCTTCCTTCTACGATTTGCAAAGAGCGTGCATTTAGCTTTTTCCGAAATTTTATGCATTTATCTAAGCATCGTCTGGAAAAGCTTTTGATTCTGGGCCGAGTGGAAGGTACTTGCACTCGCACCCAAGGCAGAGCGCCAGCAAGATGGTCAGAAGGCAGTTTGGAGGTAGCATATACCGTGCGGTCCACACTTCAGAAGACCGCATAGCTTGGAGACGCGTCGTATGTGGTCGCGATCCTCAGCAGTGAGGGAACGACGATGATGATGATATGTCCTTCCTTAGTTTATCATCTATCTCCTTGCTAAATTTCATTAAGATCTGTTTAGTCGTAAAAATGCATCAAACAAACTTATCAATGTTTATATATTTGTAACCTTTTTACGACTATTCACGATTATAAATCCGAAAGTAACTTTATGTTTGTTTTTATGTACATACATACAAACAAACAGAGTCGCTTTATAATATAACTATGAATGTATCACGTGCTACATTTACACATGAGGCGGTTATCAATAGTGCTATTACGGTTGACAGTATCCAAAGCCGCGCTTAGCTAATTTGTGACCAGCGATCAATTTTAATGTGCTATCACTGTATCACATTAATAGGATTAAGTACTTTAAACAAATATACTTTGTTATTCAATTTATGTATTTGTTTTTTTCAAATAAAACTATTAAAAAGTCCGGTCACGTCTGTCTATTCGCCTAAAACTCAAGTACTACAGAATGGATTTCACAAACAGACGGAGCGATTTATAGGGAAGGTTTTACAAGGAAGATAATTTGTAATCAAATTATTTTCAAAATGCGCTTAAAGTTTCCAAGTTAAATCATAATTTAAATATTCTGGTAATAGAATGAAAAACCGACTTAGCCGTTGGTGTGAGTTCGATTTTCGGTGATGTAAATTTCACTTCGATTTAATCGAAGTATCGATTAGATATATTTCTTAGATACATTACTTAAAAGATTAGATAGACTTCTAGAGACATATTTAGTGATGTTACTAGATACAGGGTTGACCACACGCGAGTAATCCATCCGCAAAGTCCATAGACGAGCTTCTTTGTCACTGCTTTAGATAAAAAATGCAATATTGCAATTAAGTAAATGAATTGATGAATATAAAAGAAATTTAAAAGCACTAATTACTTATACTGACTCACCCGACCTATTATCTAAAATTAACCTTAAGGTCCCAAATAGAATGAAAAGACATTATTCATACTTAGACGTACCCCAGAGCTCTTCAAATTATAGACAAAACTCATTTTTTCTCAGATCCGCTAGAGACTTGAATAAACTGGTTAGCTTTCCTGAACTAGATTTGTTCAACTCAAAGCCACATGTTTTTAGTAAAACATTAACCGACTCATGGTTTAGTTCTCAAACTGTAAAATAGTCTCACCAAAATTAATGTTTAAATATTTTTTACGTTGTTTTAAGGTTTTATTTACTGCTGTAACGCTTTAGTTAAGTGTATTAATGTTATTATAGCTAATTACTTGCGAAAACAGCTAAATGGTGTTTAGTTTTATATTAAGGTTTAATGTTTAATATTCTGCACTGTATGTTTTCCTAATAAAATAAAATAAAATAAAATAAAATACCTAATCTTCAAGTTCAAGATATTACAAACTACTCAATTTTATATTATACATACATTTTTAACCCGATATTAATCTTGCTTAAACTCGCCCCCCTAGCTGTGGGTCTACAAAATCTCATTTTGAGGGTGTAAAGGATATTCGTTAGAGGCAGAACTGATCCGGTAAGCAGATTTGAGACGCGGGTGTCCGACGTACGGTAACAGGCATCGTTAACGCGATCTATGCAACCTCCACACTGTCTCATTATACTCAGGAGCACTAAATTAAATCACCATTTACGTTAGTTTTCGTTGAAGCTTTGTGAAAATTTATAGGTATGAATAGAGAAATCTAAAAACTGCAAAATGTTTTGGAACGTCGTGATCTAATTATAGTAAAATAGTAGATAACTTCTAGTTAGATTTTTTCACTAAAGCTGTGATATCACAAGAAGTTACCATTTATTTCTTCACTGCACATCATTTCAACTAGTTTTGGAAAAGTTCATGTGTTTGTAGTGTATAAATGCCGTGTTGTCGTCTTGCAGCGGTCTCTGGGGCGCCGCCGGTGGCGGCTGCCGGTGAGCGGATCGGCTGCCAAATGCCGCAAGAGCCGCACGCTATCCTGCTTGCACCGCCGTGTTCGCCGCACCTCTCGCTCGCGCCGGCGCGAACACGTGTTTATTTGTATGTTTTATCCTTCGGCGGCTTTAAACCCAACCCACCCTGACCGCAAAGTGCGCTCCGCCGCCCGCCGCGCCCGCGCCGTCGCCGCCTCTCGCTCGCCGCCGCCGCTGCCGCGGAGCCGCACCGACTCACCCGCGAAACTTTGTCCGAAGTCGACGGGCGCGGACGTACGCGCGTATTAATAGCCACCGCGAGCGGTCACCGCAACCGAGCGCTGCGAGGGCGGCCCCACGCGCCTCGAGTCGTACCACGACCGCGCGCTCAGTCGCACGCATCCCGCGCGTTGCACCCTACTATAACTGTAAACACACGCGCGAAGCGTCGCACTAAAAGTGAAACTGAAAACTGTAAAAAAGTCAAAAAGATCAACGCTGAAAGTGAGAGGGACGTGCGTGCGGCGATCGCGTAAATACGCGGTGCGAAAAAAGTGCCGCCGTCAGTGAAACTAGTGAAAAGTTTTTTCGTCGAGTTCGGGGGAACCACCCCCGACGCCGGAAAAAATCGGCCCCTCGCGTCCCTCGCCCACCCGCCGCCGAACTTTTCATTCACCGGGGAAAAAAGTGTGGCAAGGCCGCCCGTGACGTCACAGCGTCAAGTGGCCACGCGCTCGTTCCCTAGCAACGTGTTGTCACGTCCCATCACCGGCCCTTCGCGTAAACTTAGAACTGTCTCGGGAGTGCGTAGACGTCACGCGTTATTATGTTTGTGATAAGTGACAATGGTACGAGGCCGCGGTGAGCCTGACCAACGTGTGGTGGACAGTGACATGTAGCGACCGTTCTGGACAAGTAGACTCTATGTGTAGCACGCAGCGCGCGCGGGTGTCGAGGATGCACCTGACGGGCGCGACCAGCGGCGCCGTGTCGCCCGACACCAGCTCCACGCTGTTGCACGAGACGTACACAAAGATGACGTCGGACATTCTTGCCGAACGGACGCTGGGTGACTTTTTGTCGGAGCACCCTGGGGAGCTCGTGAGGACGGGTAGTCCTCACTTTGTGTGTACGGTGCTACCTCCGCACTGGCGGTCGAACAAGACTCTGCCCGTGGCTTTCAAAGTGGTAGCTCTAGGTGACGTGGGTGACGGTACACTGGTGACGGTGCGAGCCGGTAACGACGAGAACTGCTGCGCGGAGCTGCGGAACAGTTCAGCGGTGATGAAGAACCAAGTCGCCAAGTTCAACGACTTGAGATTCGTGGGCCGCAGCGGTCGCGGTGAGTGCTGAAGGTGCAGTTATGTGACACAATGAGTTTATGCGTTTAAATTATTTATGATATTATCAAACATTTCTACATAATATCGACGATAAGATAAATGTTAAATCTTTCCTTACGAAATAAGTAGGTATATCCAAAATATTAAAAATAAACTTTAAAAAAAAAAAAACGGCAAAAGACAAACACAATTGACAAGAAAACTTTTTCAAACAAAGTAGCATAAGCGATTATAAGAAACCAGCAGGGTTACATAATAATAACATTCAAATATTCTGTCAAACTCTTTAAGTAGGGGAGAAGTCAGTGACATTGGGAAAGTACTTGAAACTTTTTCCGTACAACTTAAGGAATTGCGAATGTCAAATAAGGAGGGCGGGAGATTTGGGCGGCTATTTCCACCCAATGAGTGTCCCGCACGCCCTTTCTAAGAAAGTTTACTTTTACGAAGCCCCTGAGAGTTTTACGAACAGTTACAACTGCAGTTTAAACAGTTAACGATTGGTTTACAAAGTAATCATTTCAGGATTCTAATTTACAACGACCATTCGTAGCTATTCCAACTTTGAAATTAAAAACATGGCGGTCAGAAAACGCTTATTTACAAAAGCCCGTCGCGTCGCAAAAATCTATTAGAATAAAACCCCAATTACTAAACATTCCTGAACGCTTAACACTAGTAAAGGAAACTATAGGCCTATTTAATAAAATGTTAATTAAGTGACTGTTAACTAGAATAATCTTCATAATAATCATAATCTTTGTGAGTGATTACGGTCTCAATGCATAAATGGTGTTTCTAGTATTGCAAACTTCTATAGGCTACGGTAAACCCTTACGTGTCGTATGTTTGTTTACCAACCTTGATGTTAAAATGTTCAATAATACATAGGTACAAATTATGTACAAAATATTATTGTATTTTTTATACTTTTGGCCATCAATTTCATTGAAAATCAAATCTTAATCATAGCTATCTTAGGAGTGATATGAATTGTTAATCCTACTGATAATATAAAAGTAATTTTGGATAGATTATAGTCTGGCATACCACATTTTATCCCATAAATATCTTTGTTATCGTGGGATTGAATACGTAGACGCAGCCGCGGCAGAATGCTACATTTTTTATTACACACACTTACTCAAAAATCTCATATTTATAATTCTCATATGTGATGCGATATGATGTAATTTACTAGCCGGAAAATAATACTGTCTACTTTATATTCATATTCATTTATTTCAAAATCACAGTCAAAAACCTAGTACTTATTCAAAACTACAATTTTTAATGTATACAATAATACGAATATACGCCAAGTGAAGTGCAACACTCAAAGCCCCATTCAAAATAAACAAAACACGATCAAGCGTTCAGCGATTCAAAATATATTCACACATACAACTTTACACTGGCCAGTAATGTCATTTACCCCTGCTTGTCTGGAATATTCATTAAACTCAACCGATCTCGTTCCCTCACCCCGTAACATTGATGTAATAAAAAGAATAAAACAATGTTGACCGGCCTGTTGGTCTAGTGGTTAGTAACTCTGACTGCTACGCCAGAGGTCGTGGGTTCGATTCCCACCCAGAACAAATCTTTGTGTGATGAGCACGAATGTTTGTTCTGTGTCTGGGTGTAATTTATCTATAAAATGTATGTGTTTAGAAATATATAAGTATGTTTATCAGTTGTCTGGTTACCATAGTACAGGCTCTGCCTAGTTTGGGATCAGATAGCGATGTGTGAGTTGTCCCGAAAATATTATTATTATTATTATGTCTCTCTTTATCACGGGTATTTTCCCATGATTCAAGGAGAATACCCGGGCCTTTAGAAGGCTTACGCGGGGACATAGGTCCAACACGCAGAGGCCCTTAGAGAATTTTAATTTAAAATGGGATGAGACGCTTACCATAGTCATGACACAGCTGCACTATTGTAGTACAGCCATGACATGCCTATGGTAAGTGTAGAGCTATTGCAACATGTGAAATCGAATCATTTTGGGCTATGGGATTGGGTGTTCGATGGACTGGTTTACAATGATTATGGGATAAAACGTCGCCTGCCATCATTTAAAAGTTGGGATATACTCTCTAAATGAAAAATAGGCAGACGGTGACTCGCCTATACACTAGATGGGCCCCTTGAATCAACCGACATGGGCAACAGTCCACAGGCATAAGGGCAACACCATAGTGCGCGGCTAGGGGTATCGAGCGGTGCGGCGCCGGTTTCACCATCGGGGGTCTGAGACCCGAGAGCGGGTTTCCCCGTAGTTATGCCCTTGAAAATGACACTTCTACCCCCGAGCATATAGCTCTGGCGACCCCTCTCTGATCAGCCAATTAAGGCAAGCCAGAGCTGAGAGTCCTGCGGGCGCTCTTGTCAGTCCACTCGGGGCAGACAATAAAGGCAAGCCGGAGACGAGGCACTGACCGACTCTCTGGGGCATTCGAGACCGCAGTGTCGCCACTCACATTCAGCCCGCCACAAGCTGCTCTGCGGGTTTATTATTATTATTATTATGTTCCTAAAACTTCTTGTTAATTATGATGCCCCTGAGCACCCCTGTCCCCTTTAAGCTAATTAGCAGTCTTTTATTTTCATATTATGATTTTTTTTATTCATTAAGTTTGACATTCATCAACTCTGATATCGAAAATATAGGAGGGTGACTGTCTGTGGCTTTATAGAGGATTTTTTTTATGCTTCTTGATTGGCAAACAAGGATACGGCTCGCCTGATGTCAAGTAGTTACCGTAGCTTATGGACGCTTGAAATACCAGAGGTATCACTTGCGTGTTGCCGACCTATTTTTCTACACCAGGGCATTAAGATGGACTATCCCTGGCATAGAAATATCCCTGGTATAGGAAAATCCCTAAACGAACAAAGGATAAACAAATAGTCCGAATTTAATGCAGTGTTCTTATTTGAAAGATAATTGAATTAATATTGTTATTATGTTTCATATTGAATCTATATTTATTTATTTAAATTTTATACACATACATGGTAAAGGTGGACTTAATACCTAAGGCATTATCTACCAGTCGACCTTGGGTGATGACCTAGATACCTACCTATTAAATTACATACACACTCATACTTTAAGAGACGTAGGGCACCATACAGAAGACCACAGCGGTGTAGATGTGTTGCTGTGTGTGAGTACGGATCTCCAGCACTCATTATTTAATTAATTTGTTTTTATTTATTTATTTTTTTAAATTAAGTATATTATTATTTGTTAGATAAGATTAGTTACTAATATATTTAAGTATATGAATAGATAAAGCAAAACGAGCGCCTCCTTCGCCAACAAACTGCACTGCAGTTTAAGTTTAATAAGTTGTATTTTTTGAATAACAATAATTTAAAAAAAATCCTATGCCAGGATTACTCGATCTTAAAGCTCTGTTGAAAAAAAATATTAGGTCAGCAACACGCAAGTGATACCTCTGGTATTGCAAGCGTCCGTAGGCTACGGTAACTGTTTAACATTATTCGAGCCGTATGCTTGTTTTCCACGCAAAAATAAACTATACTAGCCTACAAGTTATGGTATATTTTTAACAATAGATTATTAGTATTTTTTATAGCCATATGTATGCACGGTACAATGGACAGACAAAGAATAACATCGTGAGGAAACCCACATGACTTAGAAGAAATTCTAAAGACATGTCTGATTCACCAACCCGCAATAGGCCAGCGTGTGTGAATTAAGGCCTAAACCCTCTCTCTCTTTTGATAAATGAGAGAGGAAGAAATTCTAAAGACATGTCAGACATGTCTTAAGAGGAAGAGGGCATGGGGCCCAGCAGTGGGAAATAGATTGCTATTATATGTATATCAAGGCCATTCATCTTACTATAATTATAAACCCGTTAGTTTGGATAGGTGGATGTTTCATACTCAATCACGCTAGAATGGGTGAACGGATCTGGATGAAATTTGCCACAAGATAAACTATAGTGTTGAATATAGCATTATGTGTTGCAAAAAACTAGCTACAATACTACTAACTCTACAGTACCTACAGGCCCTGCATAGTTTGGGATCAGATGGCGGTGTGTGAGTTGTCCCAAAATATAACAATAATTATTATCTATCCCATTGTAACTCTACTTTCTTTCAGGATATAAGGTAGCTTTTAATCCCGAATAATATGTAGGTACGTATACATTGTTAGTTTGACCGTCTTTGTGGTCCAGTGGCCGCAGTATGCGGTGAGGTTGTGGGTTCGATATCCACACAGGACTAAACTGTGTGTGACCCATAAAGAGTTGTTCTGAGTCTGGGTGTAATTTGTGTCCATCAATTGTATGTTTGTAAAATCCCACGCCACACAGAACTTGTTCTATAGTGCAGGAGTTGTCTTATACAAAATTACATATACGTAAGCATTATATATAATTATGCTTTTGAATTGCACTTTGTCATTAAATTAAGTCACTTGTAACAACAGACTTTATTGTTTGATTTTGTTTTTGTGTGTACCTTTAAATTGAAAATATAAAGGTACACACAAAACTGCTATCTCTGATAGTGATACACGCATATAATAATTCCGAGCAACCATTTTAAGTACTCTTCATATTAAAGGCATAGTGCCAGAGCCTCCCGTTATTGTAAAATGTACTCGTAAATGTATTGTGCGTTTACGTAATGCATGCACTTTGAGCTTTAATTTGATATGTAATATAATAAACAGGACACAATGTAATACGACACCAAAAAAATAATGGTGGTGGTTATTATCTTTATAAAATTTTTATAATAGATAATAGAAGGTTATGGAAATTTATATTAAAAATAAATCTATGTTTTTTTTGGTCACGCCATAACTTGAGAACGAATTTACCGATTTCATTCATCTTTTTTTTCTAATATTTTGTAGAAGGTTCTTACGAACAAAAAAAAAATTGTTTAAGAAAAGGGGCAGGACAGGAGGATCTTTATATATAAAAACTAGGGGTCGCCCGCGACTTCGTTCGCGTGGTAATTTGGAAAATTTTCCCCGATTTTGCAATATATCTCACTACTGCTCCGCTCCTATTGATCATAGCGTGATGTTATATAGCCTTCCTGGATAAATGCACTATTTAATCGAATCGAACCAGTAAAGTTATAATCGTATCTATATTAACTAAGAGAAAATCTGACATGTTATGTTATGTTTTCTTAAGTTTCTCTCTTGGAATTTACATCTTTATGAGTTCATGACCTTTCGTTGTTTATCACTTTTCATATTTAACATATCTGCAAGAACGTACAGCTATTAATCGCGTTTCTGATCTCTCTCCAATCGTGTCGGATTGGTGTGCATTACCCCAGCAAAATGTTGTGCTTAAGAGAAGTAAGAGTATAATGGATAATTAGTTCATGAGGAATAATTTGTTCAGCAAAAGCAAAATTTGTTTTGTTAAAAAACAGATTTTAAACTTGCTATTCCTTAACAAATTACTTCTTGTGATGGACTAATTACATATATCTCACAATGCGGCCAGTTTTTTGGGCACCTTTCTTCAGAACTGCGACCTCAATTATAGGTAAATAAATACCTTTAAATACCTAATAATAATATCTGGTTGTTTGTAAGTAGTTTAGGTTATGTAAGTCACTTTTATTTTAATAACTATACATTATCTGTTATACGCTCACATCTCTTAAGCTTTTACTGGGGTAATGCATATGTCGGATTGCCATCCCATCAGACCATGAGCGTAAAGGAAAAAAGAGTGCATCAATGTTTGCGCATACACTCGGGCACTTCACTATTATGTCCTGCACAGTTGGCTAATTCGGTCTGAAAGACTACTACCTGTGTACTCACTTGTTTACTATAATTATATTTCACGCATTTACTGATCGCATTTGACATTGGCCATAATAACCGAAATCGGTCTGGAGGATTATAAGTATTAGGTATATCATTATTTTTGACGTAAAGAACTCATCATAAACCGAGCCTATATCATATACACTCGCGGACACGCAAATCAACTCAACCCTTAATTGCACACATAAACTTATTTTTGACAAAAATATACAAGATAATAATTAAAATTATATGTCATTTTAAAGCTTGGATTACTGGGGTATTCCTCGAAGCGCACCCATTTTAAAACGCACTTGATGAAGCGCACCTAAAGTATTCCTCGAAACGCACCATTCACGTGCGCTAAGGAAATCAAATATAATCATAGCGCAGCTGAATGGTGCGTTTCGAGGAATACTTTAGCTGCGCTTCGTCAGATGCGTTTCAAAATGGGTGCGCTTTGAGGAATACCCCGGATTACCAGCTTTTAATTAATATCAACATCATTAAAATTTTCGTAGAAAGTAACAGTACGTGACGAAATCTATATATAACGCGGGTAAAACTGCGGCAAACAGTTAGTATTAGATAATCGTTACCATTTGTATATGTAACCACATGATATTTAAACCAACAAGTTGTTGCGCTAAAACTATTGAATTGTTAAGTTCGGTTTGCATTAGACTGTCGTCGACATTCCATCTAACAGTAGGGACCAAGCATAATTTCAACACTCGTTACCTTCTATTATTCTATCCTAACTGTACTTTTGGTTCAGTAGATCTCGCCATTTACTATTGCGCACTATGTTCGATCCCCATACGAGACAAAAAGTTGTTTCGATTCCGGCTGTAAAAGTACAGCCGGAATCGAAACAACTTTTTTGAGAAGTGTTTTTGTAAAGAACAACAGGACTTGTTCCCTAGTGTGGATATATTTTACTTACAAAAAAAGAAGTTGAAATAAAAACCCACTTCTTAAAGGCGAAAGGTAACTGGATTACAGATTGAAGTTGGTGCCGATCGATCGATGTAAATTAGTTATTTTTTGCTTTAATTTAGGAGCCAAGTTTTTTTCAATTTTATACCTTTTTTGTTTTTGGATTGCCATAAATCTACCAATATCCCAATCATTATCCATTTCCAATTTGATTTGGCCATCTGTGGTCATCACCACCAGTTTCTTGCGAAACTATTTGGTGAAGTGAAACTATTAGAATGAACAACACCAGTTCATTCTCGTTTCACTTCACCAAATAGTGTTTTTATAAAGCGAATACACAAGTTGTTTTTTAAATAATATATAGATAGCATATTTTTTATTGCACACCAAATAAATAATACAAACAAATTGTTACAATTCGAAACTTAAAGTAGCTGTACAATAGGCAACCTTATCCTTATTGCTAAGAGCGATTTCTTCCAAACAAGCTTTAAAGACAATACCTATTATATTTGAAGAATGCCCTCGATTTTCCCAGGATCCTATCGTCAGATCCTGGCCTGATGACAATGGACCACGTGGAAACTTTACCTTTTTAAACACAAAAGATTTTTTCAAACCAGGAAGGTTTGCATAAATATTGTTTATTCTGGTCATCTTAAAAAAATAGAGTATAATAAACATACATTAAAAAAAAACATCCAAGAGTGCCGGTAGAAGTGAAAACTTGAACATTAACGTTGTGCATTTTTGAGTATTTTGGAATGATTAGGGAATAATTTCACATGAATTGCTTTAGTTATTAGTATAAAAGTACTATCATCTCGTGGTAAAATACAATATTCATTTATTGCCCACACAAACATGACATTTCGCCACGCGGTAGAAAGAGAGGGGGATATTACTTCCTCTCTCTTCCTTCTTCTTACGAATTTTCAATCGGCAGGGGTATTCCGTAAGAGCGAAAACCGAGCGACCGCGAAAATGGAGCAAAATCTGGCTGTCAGATTGAAAATCGGTATTTCGTAAGAACGGAAACCGAGCCTTGACGTTTAGCAATCGTGTGTGTCGTCACCGAGCACTCACAACTGTCAGTTTGCGATGGCTGTTTTTTTGAGAATCCGCCGGCGGGTCCCGTGTCCTGGCGCGAGTTTAACATTTTTTACCCATCCCAAAAAAGTGCACAATACCGCTAAAGAAGTTTTCACAAGAACTATAATAAATACTTCGGATATTAATCCGATCATGATTTATTTAGATTGCTTGACGTTTCGACCAGGTTTTACCGGCCGTGGTCACAAGTTGATCGGTAAAGCGATGTCAGGACTCCGTTTATGAGGTGGAATCATCAAAATCTACCCTCATCTTCACGAACCGTCACACGCTCACAGTGTTCATTTTGGAAGCAGTCCGTATTCCGGGGGTTACCTAACTGTGCTAAAGTAAGGTTGTGTAATTGTAATCACTGGAAAGGTACCATGTCGCAGATACCTTGAAGCCATCTGACCTTTTGAAATGTACTAGCATAACTCTTGTATAATAGTAGCGATCGGTGGATAAAACTTGTGGATGATGAAATTCGATACAGTGATTAGTAGTTATTATTTACCTGCCTGAAGTATTTTTTGTGCAATCGCTGATTTGCGCCCAAAATAAGGAAACTGTGAGTGAAAAACAAAGAATAAAGGACGATCCATTATTCTCTGTTTTTCTATACTTCGTGCTGCGCGTGCTCATCATACAAATATTTTTCTTGCACCCCTAGTACGAGTTTTGATAGTTACAAAACGAAATTTTGCTTGGTTTCTTGCTATACATCTGCAACTAGCGCCTCTAATGGAAAGCAAGACAATCTGAACTTTACAATAATGAGTTTCTTAGAACCGGGTATCTTTCCTCAGAATCAGACCTCAATCAATGCGATTGTTTGACAAACAATCGCATCGATTGAGGTCGCAGTTCTTTAAGTTGCTTTGAATTTATTGTATATTCTTGTAATATCTTATGAAAAAAAAATGTAAACAAACTTTAAAAAAAATTGAATTTTATAGTTTTAAAATGCATATTTTGAGTCATTTTTGACATTTTGATGGTACATGTTGTCCCATGAGTAACATACAATCAAGACAATCAAATCTTTTTTCGAATCACGAATTCGTACTAGAGGTACAGGTTGGGAATAAAACTCACGATTGGTTAGACAGCATCATCGGAAAATTAGCTACTTATATTTACGAAATTGATTGCATGCACGTCAACGCAAGCTACCGCAAGAAGCCAATCCAGACCGAGCAACTTGTCTGCGCGTTTGGAGTCTTGGTTAAAGTACCTTTACCAAGACCTCGCCGCCGCCGTAGAATCGATCCTAACACCAAAATAACTTTTTTTAACTTCTTTTTTACGTACTACGATTTTTTAGGTACAGGGATACATTTTTTAAACTACTTATGTGCCAAACAAGCAAACGTTAACCCTGATGGTAAGCAGAACCCACACACAACACGCCACGCAGTGGTAAATGGCGACGTCAACTACCATGCAATCACCAGACTGTGTTAAATTATTAAATATTTTTAGCATTTTTGCTATGCAATTAGCTCAAATATACTTAAATATTAAAGCAATGTGGAAAAAGACGAGCCCGGAGCAGGACTCGAACCTGCGCCTCTCGGGTTCCGGCCCAGCGCACTACCAACTGTGCCATCCGAGCTCCTACTCCAGAGTTCGAATTTGTCCACCGCTTGTTTACGTCTTGGAGTGACGTTAGTTTCATTCAAACGTTAGCCGTTACAGGTCTATACGTACAACATCTTTCAATTATGAGGAAAGAATGTTATTAAAGAATGAAACCACTCCATATTATTAAATATTTTTAGCATTTTTGCTATGCAATTAGCTCAAATATACTTAAATATTAAAGCAATGTGGAAAAAGACGAGCCCGGAGCAGGACTCGAACCTGCGCCTCTCGGGTTCCGGCCCAGCGCACTACCAACTGTGCCATCCGAGCTCCTACTCCAGAGTTCGAATTTGTCCACCGCTTGTTTACGTCTTGGAGTGACGTTAGTTTCATTCAAACGTTAGCCGTTACAGGTCTATACGTACAACATCTTTCAATTATGAGGAAAGAATGTTATTAAAGAATGAAACCACTCAATATTTTTAAATATTTTTAGCATTTTTGCTATGCAATTAGCTCAAATATACTTAAATATTAAAGCAATGTGGAAAAAGACGAGCCCGGAGCAGGACTCGAACCTGCGCCTCTCGGGTTCCGGCCCAGCGTACTACCAACTGTGCCATCCGAGCTCCTACTCCAGAGTTCGAATTTGTCCACCGCTTGTTTACGTCTTGGAGTGACGTTAGTTTCATTCAAACGTTAGCCGTTACAGGTCTATACGTACAACATCTTTCAATTATGAGGAAAGAATGTTATTAAAGAATGAAACCACTCCATATTATTAAATATTTTTAGCATTTTTGCTATGCAATTAGCTCAAATATACTTAAATATTAAAGCAATGTGGAAAAAGACGAGCCCGGAGCAGGACTCGAACCTGCGCCTCTCGGGTTCCGGCCCAGCGCACTATCAACTGTGCCATCCGAGCTCCTACTCCAGAGTTCGAATTTGTCCACCGCTTGTTTACGTCTTGGAGTGACGTTAGTTTCATTCAAACGTTAGCCGTTACAGGTCTATACGTACAACATCTTTCAATTATGAGGAAAGAATGTTATTAAAGAATGAAACCACTCCATATTATTAAATATTTTTAGCATTTTTGCTATGCAATTAGCTCAAATATACTTAAATATTAAAGCAATGTGGAAAAAGACGAGCCCGGAGCAGGACTCGAACTTGCGCCTCTCGGGTTCCGGCCCAGCGCACTACCAACTGTGCCATCCGAGCTCCTACTCCAGAGTTCGAATTTGTCCACCGCTTGTTTACGTCTTGGAGTGACGTTAGTTTCATTTGTTCGATGTTTCTTTTTCCACATTGCTTTAATATTTAAGTATATTTGAGCTAATTGCATAGCAAAAATGCTTAAAATATTTAATAATATTGAGTGGTTTCATTCTTTAATAACATTCTTTCCTCATAATTGAAAGATGTTGTACGTATAGACCTGTAACGGCTAACGTTTGAATGAAACTAACGTCACTCCAAGACGTAAACAAGCGGTGGACAAATTCGAACTCTGGAGTAGGAGCTCGGATGGCACAGTTGGTAGTACGCTGGGCCGGAACCCGAGAGGCGCAGGTTCGAGTCCTGCTCCGGGCTCGTCTTTTTCCACATTGCTTTAATATTTAAGTATATTTGAGCTAATTGCATAGCAAAAATGCTAAAAATATTTAATAATATTGAGTGGTTTCATTCTTTAGATAGATAGATAGATAGATAGATAGATAACTCTTTATTGTACACCAAAAAAACATATTTTTTACAAACATTTTAAAAAGGTAATGTACAATGGGCGGCCTTATCGCTAAAAGCAATCTCTTACAGGCAACCTTTGGATGGACAGTAAAGATGGGATAATTAAAACGCCAATAGTGGGCAGTTTGGTGTAGCTAGACATATAAAAAAAAATAAGTAATATATATATATATATGTATAGGTAACTAATACTTACCTATACCTAACTATAAAAGTAATACACAATATATATGTATACATCTATAAAATACAATACATTATATTATATATATATATTTATCAATACATATTATATTACACAATACATACATATATAGTAAGTTAATACATATACCGTACTCAGTATTTTTTTTTTTTTTTTATAGAGAAAAATGACTATTGAGGTAGGTAATGCTTGTACACCATAGTTTTAAAAGAAGCCAAACTCTTTGCCTGCCTAATGGAAACAGGCAATGCATTCCACAAACGAGCAGTCTGTACAGTAAAAGATTTATCGTAGAATTTTGTGGAATGCATTGGTATTTCCAGTCTCAAGCTTTCCACCGACCTCAGGGATCTCATATGTGTGTCATTTAAGAACCGAAAACGTTTCTTTAAATAAATGGGAGTGGCAGGATTAAACAAAATGTTGTAAAGTAAAGTAAGAATATGAGTATTCCGTCGAAGGCGAATAGGAAGCCACTTGAGCATATGTCGGTATTCTGATACGTGATCATATTTGCGTAAACCAAATATGAATCTTATGCAAAAATTTTGAAGTCGCTCAAGTTTATCAAGTTGTTCCTCGGTGAGATCTAGATAGCTGACGTCGGCATAGTCTAGTATAGGAAGAAGAAGGGATTGAGCTAACGCAATCTTAGTGGCAGTTGGCAGAAAGTTCCGCAATCTTCGCAAGGACCCCGCAGAAGCAAACAGTTTTCGACTGACTTCCTGCAGCTGGGGACCCCAAGACAAGTTTTTATCAAAGATTACCCCCAAATTTTTAACTGTTTTATTTATCGGTAATGTCGTACCGTTAAAATTTAATTGGGGTAATTACAGCCAATCAATTTTAGACATCATCTTGGGGCTGCCAACAACAATGACCTGGGTCTTAGTAGGATTGACTTGAAGTCCGAATTTTTCACTCCAGTCACAGACTCGTATTAAATCATTGTTGATTATGGAGAATGCTTCTGATAGCTTGTCTACTGGAGCATGAGTGTAGATTTGGAGATCATCTGCATAAAGGTGGTAGGAAGAAGTTAACTGCTTGGAGATGGAATTAATAAATATCGCGAAAAGTAAAGGTGATAGCACGCCGCCCTGTGGTACACCAACAGAAGTATTAGACCAAGAAGAAAATGAATCTTCTATACGAATACGTTGTCGGCGACCAAACAGGTAACTGTGAAACCAATCGATTACCCTTGGAGATATGTTAATAGAGCGGAGAATGCCGAGTAAGATATGAAAATCTACAGTGTTAAAAGCGTTGCTAAAGTCGAGTAAGGATAGCACTGTAAGATTCCCACTCTCCATAGCAAACCTAATATCATCGGTAACATTGACCAGTGCGGTGACGGTACTGTGAGCGGGACGGAAACCGGATTGGAAGGGATTTAGGAGTAGATTTTTTGCAAGGAATGATGTTAGTTGGGAGTGGACTAGACGCTCAAGGACCTTTGAAAGGAAAGGAAGGATAGATATAGGACGATACTGGGACATGTCTAAGGTTGAAGGGTTAGGTTTTTTGGGTAAGGGAATAATTTGGGCCTCTTTCCAAGCAGATGGATATACGCTGGAGGAAATGGAAAAATTAAGGATGTGACAAATTATGGGCAGGATTTCATCAAGGATAGGAATAATCATGTTCCGACTGATACAATCATTACCGATGGCGTTAGATGTAATAGACATTATGCTCTTCTTAACATCACAAGCTGATAATTGATTAAAGAAGAACGGGGAAAATCCTGGAGTTGGAAGAGAAAAAAGATGCTGTAACGTATTAGCTTTAATAGTCCCATCGTATTTGGACGAAGAAGTGAAAGATTGATTAAGAAGATTAATGTTAATGTTTTTGGGAAAAATTTCTTGCTTTGATTTACCAACTCCCAGGCTTCGCAGAAACTTCCAGACTTTTGCTGGATCTCCATTTTTAACAGAGTTATGAATATGCTGGCGTTGTGCTTTCCTACACACCTTGCTGCTATGATTCCGTAACGCAATATATCTTTCCTTATTGTTAAGGGTTGGACGACACTTATATTTTGATTTAGCGGCAGATTTTTGGGTCATCAGTACCTTTATATCGTCTGTAAGCCAAGGTGCGGGTAGATGTTTTACTTTGATGGCGCGAAATGGTGCATGCACATCATACAGCTCAATCAAGCTGGCGTTGAAAAAGTTAACCTTTTCGTCGATTGATTCGGCTGCAATTAAATTATCCCAGTCAATGTTGCCGGCATCCTCACGAAGGCTGTCAAGTTTCATGCCACCAAAATTACGTTGTAGTAGGATTTTAGACTTTGCCTTTGGGGGGCGTAGGTTATAGGACAAAAAGATCAGGTCATGGTACGAAAAAGCATCGGCAGGATACTGACCATGCTTATTTACAAGCTGAGAAGAAGAAACAAAGATAAGATCAAGAAGAGAAGGAGTAGAATTTGGAAAGTTGTGTGTAGCATTTAAAGGTAAAACGGACAAGTTGTACGACTGTACAATGCTACACAAAGATGAAGAGCGAGAATCATTTTTTAAAAGACACGTGTTAAAATCTCCCATTATGATGGAGTGACTGTAAGATGGGGATAGTTTTTCTAGTAGGTGGTCGAAGGAGGAAAAGAAATTGATACGAGAAGAAGGACAGTAGTACACACCAAGAAGAACTTTGGTATGGTAGAGTTCAACTTCTAGAAAAAGATGCTCACCAGCATTGGGTGGTGGTGGTTGTGTTGATGCGTCAATAAGACGATAATTCAAATGTGAACGGAGATAAATGGCGACACCACCACCACTCCCAACAGTGCGATCATTTCTAATAATATGGAAGCCGGGTAGAGAGTAGGAAGCAGAAGGAAGACATGGTTTAAGCCATGATTCGGAAACGAGAACGGCGTGGATATTCTTACAGTCAAAATTGGCCAGCATATCAGGGAAATGGGCGGGAATACTCTGTGCATTAATATGGACTACATTGAAACCCCTGGGAACGCTAGAAAACTGAGATTCAAGTTCGTCAGATAGTGAAGGAATACTTACGAAGCTATCACTATTGCTACTGGCAGATAAGAAGTCTTCACTATCACGGCCACTGTTTAAATCCGACATAACACTTTAAATATTAAATCTGTTTATTGTGTAAGTCCTAGTATATAATATATGTATATAATATATAATAAAATAATAATAATAAATAAAATAAATAAATAATATGTTAGAGTACTATATAATTAACTAATAAGTTTGCGAAGATTTGTCCACCTGCCAGTTTTGTGTAACAACAAACTAATACTATAACAAGACAAGACAAGTGTATATTGCTACTCTCGGGTAAATCCAAAAAAAAAAAAAAAAAAAAGACAATTATTAAAATTTCGTTTTAAATTAGTTTTAGGTAACTATTTAAAATAAATAACAACAATAATTTATGCTTTTAAAGCCAAGATTTTAAAAGAAAAATAAAATACATAAATGTCTGTACAGTTGTTGAGAATGACGGTTTTTTAATGAAAGTGTGATACGGAACGCAACCTTAGTTTGACAGATAAATAAAGATATTGACAAGACAAGCTAGAAATGTTATGTAGGTAATAAAAATATTGTATTGAGATCAGAAAGGAAATAATTAAGTAACGTGAAGTTAAATGTTAAAAATAAGTTGTAGACATAAAATATGAGGGTAAAAGTTACGCCGCACAAAGATTAGCACAATGAAGGGTATAACAAGAAAAGAAAATAAGCAATAAAAACATTACCCGAGACGTAGCCTTATCAAATGAATGAAAACAATGCGTCTACTTTTTGTTGGCAGCAGCACGTCTAGGCTTTGCTGACACAGGTTTTGCAGCTGCGGTGGTCTTGTCGTTGAGCCTGTTCAAGTCAGCAAGCGAAACAACACGGTGGCGAGATCCATCGGGGTCAAGGATGTATACGCGTCCTTCACGAGTCCAGCACTTGGCTACCCCAAACCGTTCCCGCGCAGCCATGAACACTTCGTGCCGTGGCTTTGTCAGGAACTCGGACAGCGTCTTCCCGGTACCTTTTAGTTTGGCCTTACTAAACCAAACTTTGTCGCGTGTTGCAACTCGCTCCAACTTCAACACTATAGGCCTGGGTTTGTGTGCAGCTGAAGGTCGGCCCATCCTGTGACATCGTTTAATGTCATTTGCAGAGAAGTCATCAATCTTCAACTGGTTTTTGAGCACGTTCACCACCGCTTCAGCCGTATCTTCTGTCTTTTCTTCTGGAACCCCATGCAACAGAAGCATTTTTCGGCGACTACGCATCTCCATACTATCGACTTCACGTGCTAGCAACTCCACTTGTTGCCGGAAAACATTAATTGTGTCAAAGACCATCTGTTTGAAAACAGTGAAGTCCGCTGCAAGGCCGGCCAGATTAGGAGGATTTGTTGCTGCCTTTGTACTCCTCTGCAGCTCTGCCTCAAAATTTGCCATCCGCTCTTCTACATTGGCCATAAATGTTGAAAAGGATGTTTTTGACAGTGCCATGTCATCCATATTGTGCTGTGTCACTTTGCCTTTGATTTTGTGTTCTTGTTATAAGATGTAATGGAGAGTGAGATTGGAGATAATACACAACTGGTGGGTAAATTATATTATCATAACAAATATATAAATAGATTATTCAAAATATATAGATTTCTATTTTTATTTAATTTAATACTGGGAAGTGTAATTTTTATGAACTTTAATAACATTCTTTCCTCATAATTGAAAGATGTTGTACGTATAGACCTGTAACGGCTAACGTTTGAATGAAATTAACGTCACTCCAAGACGTAAACAAGCGGTGGACAAATTCGAACTCTGGAGTAGGAGCTCGGATGGCACAGTTGGTAGTGCGCTGGGCCGGAACCCGAGAGGCGCAGGTTCGAGTCCTGCTCCGGGCTCGTCTTTTTCCACATTGCTTTAATATTTAAGTATATTTGAGCTAATTGCATAGCAAAAATGCTAAAAATATTTAATAATATTGAGTGGTTTCATTCTTTAATAACATTCTTTCCTCATAATTGAAAGATGTTGTACGTATAGACCTGTAACGGCTAACGTTTGAATGAAACTAACGTCACTCCAAGACGTAAACAAGCGGTGGACAAATTCGAACTCTGGAGTAGGAGCTCGGATGGCACAGTTGGTAGTGCGCTGGGCCGGAACCCGAGAGGCGCAGGTTCGAGTCCTGCTCCGGGCTCGTCTTTTTCCACATTGCTTTAATATTTAAGTATATTTGAGCTAATTGCATAGCAAAAATGCTAAAAATATTTAATAATATTGAGTGGTTTCATTCTTTAATAACATTCTTTCCTCATAATTGAAAGATGTTGTACGTATAGACCTGTAACGGCTAACGTTTGAATGAAACTAACGTCACTCCAAGTCGTAAACAAGCGGTGGACAAATTCGAACTCTGGAGTAGGAGCTCGGATGGCACAGTTGGTTGTGTTAAATTATTTGAATGTCATCCCAAAAAATTGTTACCTCAGGGTTTTGTGTATATTTTTTCTAAAGAACACTGAAGATTTATTTGGTTTTGGTATTTGGTATGATAGAGGTTTTTAGCCAGCCAGGTTTGCTTGCCTGTTTAAAACCTTCATATTAAAAAGATCTAGTTGATTATAATTTGGTTGTGTGTGAATTACTTTATTTTGTATCGCTGACTTTACAAACATATAATTTACGGACACAAATTTCACCCGCACTTGGAACAAACCTTTCTGGATCACACAAATATTTATCTCGTGTGGGAATCGAACCTACAACCTCTCGTTTAACAGTCAGGATCAATAACCACTAGAGTGACCAACAGTCTACAGGAAATGACCAGTCTACTTCTTATCGTTTGATTAGTGGCCATCCTGGTGACAGAGTTAGTTAGATCGCCAATATAAACACCTCCGTCGTGATCTCTCTTGAAATTGTAATAATATCTTAAGACGACTAGTGGTTAGTGGTTGGTCTAATGGTTAGTGACTCTGACTTAGCTGGAAGTCGAGGGTTTGATTCCCACGCGGGAGAAAATTTTGTGCAATTCATAAATGTATGTTCTGAGTGTAGGTGGAATTTGTGAATTTTATGTCAGTAAAATCCCCTTTAAGGCTTTTCCCGCGTGCGGGTTTTGTCTTTTCACAAAGCAAAAAATAAATTAAAGTTAGGCATTAAAGCAATACACATTATTTTTCACGTCTGAATATTAAATAATATATAATTCTAATCGTAAGTAGTATACTGACATCCCGCAGCTCAGTACTACAGTAGGTGATAATTACTTTATTTAATTCTACACTCATTTTACTATTCGTATAAAATAAATATTACTGCCTTTAATATACCGTATAAGAAAAGCAAGCAAAGCAAAACCTCTCCGCAAGTTATTAATGGAAATTGAAGATCTACTGCATATTACTTAGGCTGAACAAAAAATACGTCTGGAGGAAACCGCAGCCAAGTTCCTCGTTGCGCTTTAATCTGAGGCTATATTTCAGTGCTGTGCAAATGAAAAGTTAGTCTCGAGGAAGACTTGAAGAAGGCCCGCCTTCTCGCTCGCCAGCCAATGGAAAAGGTCGGGAAAACGACTTCTTCCGTGTAGGCGGGGCGCTCGCTTGCGGTCGCTTCGCCATTTGAATAAAATTTTTCCTTTGAAGAGTTTATTTGAATATATTGTGGCCGCGTGGGATGGCTTTTTATTATAGCGACACGTTTTATGAGAGCTTTGATATAGGATTTGTTGATGTGTGAGAAATGCAAGCATATTCTTTTTATTTTCTAAACACATAAATCTCAATGTTTTTTATAAGCACTTATAAGAACATGTTATGCGATTTTACATCTGTAAGTCGAATAAACTTATACGGGTGCTAAAGAATTGATATACGATAGCAACTTGACTCCTCAATTTCAATAAAAAATCGCAAAAGTTTATTCTGAAATAATTTGCGTCGAAACCATTAATTATGTGTATCGCAACAGGGAAACTCACCTCACTTCAGAAATGACAAATATCGGTGTACAAAACGGAGCAATAAAAACTACAAAAGGTAGAAAGGAACACGAACATCGTGTAGGCTTGGTGGCATCGCACGCACGCGGCCCGTCACCTATAACAGCCCTTGTCAACCATAACGCGGCCGCACGGGTTAACCGGGGCTCGACCGTCCCAGACTCGGCCGGTTTATTGGTAACCGGGTTGGTTAGCCGCGGTGGAAAACTACCATTTCATTTACGGTCGCCCCTTGGTTTCGGGGTAGTTGCTAACAGCACAGCCCGCAAGTTGCGTAACTATGCTTTGTGGCCGCGTTCACTCACGCTCTATTACCGACGTTTTGTTATTAGTTTAGATATTCGAGTTGAATACGTCGATGGAACATTGTAAGTGTTCTCTTGTTCGTAACGTCGATCGTAAACATTGTTTGCTGTTTACAGCGATGTTGTATAATGTGAGAAGTGTTTTGCTAGTGGCCAAAGCAAATCTGTATACTTAACGCCATTTTCTGAGAAATCAATAGTTTGTTTACGCAATAATCAACAGTACTCAATACTAATAGTCAAGTATACCATATATACTTAATAGGAATTTAGGAATTCCAAATGTCCTTAAAAAGTCTATAATAATATAGGTGTCTGCCCCACCAACTAACATTAGACGTAAGATTACTGGATCGTTAATATTTGAGGCCAATCGATCTTTGTCTAATTCGAACCCAGGTTCGGTTTAAGCAATGTATTATTGAATTTTTCTGTTAAATAATTCTTAGTGCTTTTTTTTGTCAGAAAGATATACCCTTGTACCTTGAAGAGCACGCTTACATGTCGTTATGTGCTAAATATCTCCTCGGCCGTGTTGTGCTATATCGTCCAATCACACTATGAGGGCAAAGGAATATAGATCGCACCTATTTTTAAAAACACATTTATGCGCTATTATAAATTTAACTAGCTTTTGTCCGCGGCTCCGCCCGCGTGGATATCGTAAATTAATAAAAAATAATAAAAGCTCTAAAATAAAAATAGTAAGGAGTAACTTAGAATTCTTTATTACTTCAGCTATTAGTTCAAATCGTTTCAGAGATTAGCTGGAACAAACAAACAGACAGAAAGATAGACAAAAATAGTAAAAAAATGCATTTAGTAAAAAGAGGTTATTTTGATATTACAAACGGACACTCCAATATTATTTATTTGATTCCTATGCATACACATACTTTTTATATTTTTACGCATACCTTTTATAATAATCATCAAAGAAACGAAAAATCAATCAAATAACTAGGCATATTAGTCCTTATACAGGTATTCGAGCAATCCTATACTACACACACCACAATTCATAAGTTATGAACACCCGCCACATACATGCAGTCCCAAACACCTTAGCTTACACGGGCATATTAATTCAGTCAATTAGCGTACTAGCATTAGCACGTCGTTACAGGCCGACGACACGGCGACGCAACGCTTAGTAATCGCACGACTGCGACAAGCGACGAGTGTATTTGACAGCTGTCAAATTGGATTGCATCCAGCTATTAGGGAATGTCGCGAAGTGAGAAAGGAATAGGTAGGATGTGCCAGGGCGTGAACAAACAATTATGTAAGAAGAATTTTATTTAAATGTTTTGTTTTTTTTTTAATTTAGTAGGTACTTAATTTTTTTTATGGCGTGTTGGTTCCATCTTTTTTTTAAGCGACTTCAAAAACGAGGAGGTTATCAATTCGTGTGTATTTTTATTAATGTTTGTTACGGCAGAACTCCGTCATTTATGGACCGATTTGAAAAAAAATTTTTGTCTGAGAGGACATACTTCCAGTTAGGTCCCATTTTCATCAAAAGAAAGCTGATGTTGGGATCCATGAGGAATTGAGGGAACACCTTTGTTAAAATTATTGTCTCCTCAACTCATGCCAGCGCTCATTTAGGCTCATTTTGATAGAAATGTTTTCCAATCTCAGGGATACTCCATCTCCATAATTTTTAAGTGTTTTTTTTTCTGTTATTTTAAATTGTCAACAATAAATATTTTTCTTTCTTCATTTTGTAAAAATCGGCCGTCAGTACGCAAATGATACCTACGGTATTTAAAGTGTTCATAGGCTACGGTAACTGCTTACCACCGGCTTACCGTAAGCTCATTTGCCACCTTTGTAGAATAAAAAAAAAATTGTAAATATTATTTGGCAATAAAAAAAGTGGACAGACTTTCTTGCCATACATATATAAATATGCCGCCGACGTTTGTTTATTTTTCACGTTTATAAGTATATTGCATTTCATTTGAATGAATAAATGAGTTATCAGTTATCACCGATGTAGAAAACCATTTTTTATGGCGTATATAAAAAATATTTTTATTTTAACCGCGTTTATACAGGTTTAATAAACAATAGCCAGCATGCCTGCTGCTACATTCGTTGACTGAACGGACAGAGGAAGAGCTTTAGAAAACAATCGGAAAATCGTCTAATAGTTGCAATTTAATAATATTATAATTTGGTTATAATTTATTGTGATACACAAAGGGACGCAACCAAAAATTCATACAAGAAAATGAAACAAAAACTGGAATAAAAGAAATAATTGTATGCCGCTTTGCCGGCTTTGCTGAACAAACTCTAGCATATTATTTTCAGTCAACATTTTATTGAATGAGTCCTAAACAACCCTTTTAAAATCTAATAAATAATTTGATTGCGTATTTTTTGTGTTGCCTTTTATGTAACCGGAAGTGCCTTAATATATTATGCGAAACACGATGGGGTTGGTTAAACATTGGTTACATTTGTTTTTTTTTAATAATACTTACATGTATAAAATTATTATTAGAGTCTTCTGGAGCATACAAGGATTCAGTAGACTGAAATAGGCTGATTAATTTGACATTATGATTTGACATTTATTATTATTTAGGTCCTAATTTAGGGATGCGTTTTTAACCAACGTTTCTCTATACGAGGGAAATTCCATTATAAAACTCTGGTGTTTTTTTGTGGGTCTACACGCAAGTGATTGCCACCTAAGTAGTATTTATAAAATAAGTACTATTTATTAAGAGAAGGTTAACAGAAAGTAGGTACAAATAGTCTGTCAAAATGATTATTCAATATACTTAGCCTAATTAATTACAAAAAGGATTTTTCTCGTAAGGAATGAAACCCAAATTAACTTATTACTAAAAATATTTATTCTCAATAAAGGTCAATTTCAATTGAGTTGAATCTTATAATATCTGATCTTGAAAAAAAAGCCCTGATCTCAAAATACTCAAAATGTTCAACGATTGTATGTTGTACAATCCTAGTGACACGACGCTACGCTAGATTTGTGTCCTTGTGCGGGAGTTGTCATCTAATATATAAAATTCTCGTGTCATAGTGTTCAACTTTGAACTACTCTGAAACGGATTGACCGATTCTCGTGAAATTTTGTGTGCATATTGGTTAGGTCTGAGAATCGGACAACATCTATTTTTCATCCCCCTAAATTTTTTTTTTATTTTTTTAGACATTTTTTTTTGTTTTTAATGTTTTATGATTTAACATTAAAAAATACATACAACCCTTAATTTTCCCCCTCTACGATCAACCCCTATATTTTAGTAGCAAAACAACGTTTGCTGGGTCAGCTAGTAATATATAAAAATTTGAATTTTCTTTGAAGGTATGTCCACAATACTCCCTCTCAAATTGAGATGTCGCTACCGCTGTAGAAGTTAAAACTGTAAGCGTCGCGTTGACGACATTTGTACAACGTTTAGTGTGGACGACGATTATAATCCCTTTCTACACTACGCTATAATTGCATATTTTGTTATTTATTAGACCGTCTTAAATTGGGACGTTGTTATAGAAATTGCAGCTGCACAATCTATATCCTAGGAATATTATAAATGTGAAAGTTTATGAGTCATCCATACTCATAAACTTTCACATTTATAATATTCCTCTTTTTATTGTTACTCTTTCACGTAAATGGGTCGATCTTACCATATCTAGATGAAATTTGGCACATAACAGCAAGGGATTTTTGGTATTTTCACCTACGGGGTTAAAATTAGGGATGAAAGGTTGTATGGAAGGTCGTCATTTTCAAAGTAAGCAGCATAAAATTTCATTTTTTTTTTTTTATTCAAGGAAACAAACAGTTACATACGTAAAGGTATAACAATTAAATGGCATAACAAATAAACCTATAGTTCCCTAAATGATTTTTAAAATGTTGTAGATATACACTGTGCCGATAACAGAAAATAGCGCAAAGATCTAGTTACAAAATCAACATCTGGTTGCGTTGTTTCACATCAGCAGGCAGCAACAGTAAGAATTCCATTTTATGCAAAAACGAATATACAAATAACAAAAATCCAGTCAAAAATAACTATTTCAAATCCAATATTTGTTTTTTAAACGAATTTAAAGAAAGATGAAACATGTCAATGTCTATGAATTTTTCGTTAAACAATGAACAAGCACGTCGGATATAACTATTCTTAGCATAACAAGTAGAACAAGAAGCTACAGAAAACAGATTCTTACATCTACAGGAGCTTAGCGCTCAGTTCTGCGAGGAATTCTAAAATAAATATTATGTAATAATGTTGGGGCATCAATAATACCATTAATAATTTTGTATAGTGTGATTATTCTATTCCTGCTTTTGGTTTAAAATAAATGTAAGCCTATAATGGCGTTCTTGAATATTATTACCCCTAAGAAAATAACATAAGGGAAGAACGGTTGTATGCAAGTCCGTCACTTTCAAAATAACAAGCACGAAAATTCACATACGCGCTGCTGGTTAGAAATAAATGTACATGTATATCGGGGTTTAAAAAAATATGTTAGGTATCCCTAAGAAAGAGAAGAAAATAAAAAAACCAGGGATGCGTTTTGAAATAAATAATATTTTTATCCCAGAGATACTCCCATCTTAAAGCGTTGGTGTAAAAAAAAAAGGATTGGAACACGCAAGTGATACCCCTATTAGTATTATTTTAAGCATCCATAGGCTACGGTAACTGCTTAACATGCGGGTCGTATGCTTGTTTGCCACCCTAATAGTATAAAAAAAATAAAAAATACTTTGCAATCCTTTCTTAATCGTTATCACTGCATATTTTTTGCCTTCCTTAATGACGTAATTAAAAGAGATAGGCCACAATATATATAATAAAGAAGTCAGAATGGGGAAGAATATCTTAGAATACCTTACAGAAGACCACTTCTGTAAAGTGGATATCCTTCTCCAGTCTGACTCGTTCGCTTTTTTTTTATACTACCAAGGAGGCAAACAAGCATACTGCCCGCCTGATGGTAAGCAGTTTCCGTAGCCTATGGACGCTTGCAACACCAGGGGTATCACTCGCGCGTTGCCGACCCTTTAGAAACCTTATAACTCCTTTCTTGAAGAACCCCATACTATAGTCTCTCGGGAAAACCTCGGCAGGAAGCTCATTCCACAACTTAATCGTTCGCTTGTATTCACTGTTGTGTCTGTAGTTACTTGTAAGTAACTACAGACACAACAGTGCAGCAGTGGTGTAGTTGTGTTCCTGAGTGTAGGAAACCTTGTGCTTTAATTGTTTTTAAAATAAACTTAATTTTCTTTTTTTAGTTTGGCCTCTGTCAAAATCTAACGCGGACCGACCTTTAACGCGCTCTCCGAAGCACGGTGATGCTCAGATGAAAACACCACTATGTGGTCACCCATATATAGGGTTACCGCGCCCTTGATTGCTGAATCGGCTGATCTTCTTTCTTTCCTCAGAATTACATGTTATACAAAACTTTGGTTGAACAATAATTTATGTTGACTCAGCAACACGCGCGTAATATTTCTGGTATTGCAAACGCATGCTTCAGTCCCGCGATATATATATGTATTTTTTCTTTTTTCAAAAAGTGTAAACAGGTATAGATGTAAATAAATAAATGACGCCTTATAGGCAGTCCCGCGATATATATATATTTTCTTTTTTTAAAAAGTGTAAACAGGTATAGATGTAAATAAATAAATATCTATAAAATTCAAAAAATATAAATAAACTAATTAACGCATGCTTCTATGCCACTTATGTAGTACAAATAATGCGAACCACCATCATATTTAAGAAAACTATCCTAATAAATAAAAAAATAGCTTGAATAAAACCATAAAAACCAATCCGCCACTCAATAACACCTCACTTACGTGTCAAACAAACTTTAGCCGTCAATCGAAAGTTGTCGCTCAAGCCACTGGCAAATCATGAACTCGTAAAATCGGCGCGGTACGATATCGTGTGCCCTCGGCATTAAGTAGCAGTTATTTATTTAGGCGCGCCATGAACCGTGGCTGGCCGTAACTGGCACTGAACTGGCATCACTCATTGTACTGTCTTGTATTGTAGGTATTACGTTTTGTTTTTGTTTTGTCTGTTAAGGTAGCATCATACTATTTTTTATTAGTACTACTTAACTCTTCTTTCGAACTCCTCCTATTTACTTCTGATTAAATTCGTTGCGAGGTCCAAGAGAGTAGGTTTAGTTGTCCACGGGACGCACGAGTGTCAAAGCTCGGTGTATCAGTTGGTTACTCCGCTGTAAATCCTGACTCACAGGAGTCACAGCGGTGGGCATGAGGGTGGGATTGTCCCGAACAAAAAAAAACTACTTAGGTGGCTAAGAATACATGACGTTTGATAGGCAGTAGTTACAGCAGCAATTGGACGCTTGCAATACCAGAGATATCACATGCGAGTTACCAACCGAAAAAAGCCTTTTCTAACGCGTAGTGATATGTTACGATTATTGAATAAATAGAAAAATAAATACATCATCAAATTCATTCACATGCATTACAATAATTTTGACATAATGGAAATTAATGACAAAGTATTTTATGTGTGTTTGTACCTTCTATTATAAGATACAAACACATGCAATGTGTATACGAAAGAGAGAGAACATAATTTATCAATCTTCATTAGGGAGTGAAGAGTCTAAATGTGTCAGCAAAACAGTCAACAACGTGAAGGTATAAATTGTATCAAAAGCGGGCACGTAAAACATCGCGAACACTTGTTTTGCGAACGATGCAAGCGTTCCTCCGGTCACGTTAATAAACTCCGATAGGCCGCAACAAGCTGGCTGCGTGTACGGCTTCCATTTTTAACGAGCCTCACCGCCAAGCCCGCAGAAAGTAGCCTACACATGAAATCACGTATGAATGAGGCTTTTTTTTCAGTTTTTTCGCGTGTAGCCGGCGGCGCGGCGTGCCGCTCCGAGGCCCATTAAAGCTTACATGTCACTCTCCCACTGCCCCCTGAGGGTGGCGGCCGCGAGGGGGACGTTGGAAAAATCACAAAATCGGTATTGGCTGCATCCCGCCGCGCGAGCGGCCGCCAAAGCGCTCTACAATACAGCTTTGACGGACGGTCATTTAATATTAACTGTGGTTTTTCCGCAGATGGAAATGTTTTTTTTATTGCCAGCGTTACGCTGTGATGAAGTGGTCGGCCCGTTGTTTGTGACGCGCGCTGATGTGTTGCGGATGAGTTGCTCTTTTACACACTCCATGTTTCAATGAGATTGTTTTGATTCAAGTGCTTGTTTTCGTTTGAACTCTTTTTTCTCGTGTTCGTCTATGAAGTTGCTGCTGTGTAATAAGTGCAATATAAACCAATTTATTCGTCTGTTGATGATTTTCATTTCACATACCGATGTGGGGTGACTAGGTGTATTTTTGTTTGTCAATATTTGTCGGGAATGTGAAGTTGACTATTTCATATAGAACGAATTCATTCGGCTCGCAGAAATTGAATACGTAGCTGCAATAAATTTTTAACTTTTCGAACAAGTGATCAAAATGGAACTACAAAAAGTGAACGCTCGCCGAAAAGAGTGGCGACCACAGATTGAATTTATGGCTTACGCTCACTTTGAGTGAAAAGTTTGTGCAAATAATATTTTCAGTTTGTTATAATTACTTTTCCGTTACCGAGCGATTTAATAAAATGTTGAACGGAGTTTGTATTAAGAGAATGTTGTTTGTTGTGTATCGCGACGCAAAGTAGGGATGCATATAATTTTAATTTAAAACTCGCAGTTTAAGCTCAATCCAGTAATAATAACGATGACTGTATGAGTGACGTAGCGGTGTAGCTGCTCTGTGTCGCGGGGGACTTTACAAACATATAATTAACGGACAGAAATTACACCCAGTCTCAGAACAATTCTTTGTCACACAAAGTTTTGTCCTGTGTGGGAATCAAACCCACAACCTTGTGCACAGCAGGCGCATACTGCGGCCACTGGACCACTAAGGCAGTCGGTCGTATTGTCAATTCGATCTACATTCGGGACAAATATTTGCGTGGTTCATAGGTAGTTTATTAAATCTTGAACTTTGTTCACAAAAATATATTAAGATACCTATATTCTTTTCATAAAATGTAAGCTTTACAGCTCCGATATTATTCAACTTTATACCGGTTATGTTTTCTTTAAGAACGTGAAGTAATTTAAAGATTCTTCAAATGTCCTCACAGCACTGACTGTACATTATTGTTTCAGGTAAATCGTTTACGTTAACGATAACGGTATCGACGTCTCCGCCTCAGATCACCACCTACAACAAAGCCATCAAAGTGACGGTCGACGGTCCTCGAGAACCACGCTCCAAAACCAGTTAGTATCATATGTATTGCTAGCGCCCCGCCCTGACTGCACCCGGGTTACACAATTTTGTCCGTTTAGGGATTGGAATAAAAAAAAATCTTTGTTAGAGCTCACTTACGTCCTTTAAGAAGTTAAAATAACATATTTGTAGCCAAGTGTTTAGAGTCTTCGTTAGTAAATCAGTCAGAACTAGAAATGATATATCGCATCCACAGTAGACAAATGACTTAAGTTAAAGTAGGTTTGGTTTGCAATTTACATCTTATTCTTAACAGCTTAGATTCAAAATTGCCCAGTGACATTTCTTAAGTTATGCCAGTTTTTTACTAAGGATGCGATATGTATACATAGATTTACTTTATTAGTGTATAGATTTCGTCATTAGCTTTTTATACAACAGGTAGTACACTCGGGTAGGTTTTTTAGACCTGGGCCTTAAATAGTACATATTCTTTTAAATATCTTCAGAGGACTATATTCGTATATAGGTATGCACAGAATTACAAATTTTAATATCCAATTGAAGAGGGGTAAGGCACCACACAAGGAAGCAAGCTCGGCTGGGTAAGGACCTTCACCTTACAAGAGACTATCGCCAAATATCTACATACTAACAACTATTACGAAATTAGTTGTACGCTTCACGTACGTTGCTCCGTAGCAGCATGAAAGTAAAAATTGACTCCGAACGGATTATAGACTATTTAGGCCTTATAGGGGTAACTAAAATAAAATTTGTTTATATACAAAACAGTTATGGTAATAAAATAAAAAGTAAAGGACTTTTCAGAATTATTACATCATCAGCTATTACATTACAACACTATTTTTAAATTTATTTATTCTACTTTTAAACTTTTGTCTATTGAGTTTGTTTAATATTCATTTCAAATCAAACCAAAAAGACAAAGGTTCAAATACCACACATATCTAACCCTCAACACGTCGTGTCTACATAGCCCAATTAATTTTACATCACTATTCAAGTCCTGAAAACATCAAAGCGTCCAAATTTCCAAACACTCGAAAACAAACGAGGACGACCGCAAAACATTGCAAAACAGCCGCCCTTAATGAAGGTAATTTATTAATAATTTGTACAATCCACCTTTTGAGTTCACGTAGCGTGAAACAAGAGGGTTCTTAAGAATTGTTATGATGTTTAACGTCATCAAACGTACGTCTGATTGTTTATTTCGAAGACATTGTTTACGACATTAAATAAAAATAATAGTCTTTAATGAATGTTTAATTTTTTTTCAAGTTGACAAAATATTCTTGTTAAATCTAACATGATGATATAACTGTTCCCCGCAGTATCACCTACGGTAAATTTGGATTTCATCTCTGGTCATATATTTTATTGTTACTGTCACGCTCCCCTTGGGTCGTAGCGTAATGTTTATCACCATCAACCTTCCTCAATTATTATTAAACTATCAAATTCGAAAAGAATGGTTAAAATCCGTTGTTATGCTTTTCTATTATCGTGCCCGGTTGTCGTTAACTGCACACCCCAAAATAAATATACAAAATATATTATAAATGTTTACTTCGACAACGAAACTATGCTGCCGTGTTATAACTTAAATGCCGTTATCTGACATCTGGTCACGTTGTTACTTAATGACATTTTTGCTTATTTCACACGAGAAACACATATACTTAACGACTTTTTTTTTTAAATTATATCTAAAACTATTCAAGATATTAAAAATTCGTAAATTAAAAATCGATCGATTTTTTTTTCTCATTAATATAGCATCAAAAGTTAAAAACGACCAGATGTCAGATAACGGCATTTAAGTTATAACACGGCAGCATAGTTTCGTTGTCGAAGTAAACATTTCACTAATAGATCAAGAAAACAATTTAAATAGTTAGGTTCCGTGTGACAGAAACAAATGACGTAGTCTCCGAATGAGATTCAGAAGGCTCTCTGTATATCACGTGCCGCTCGATCAATCCTCATCACGTAAGAAATTAAAATAATTGCGAGCACCGCGGGATAGTGCCGGCCTGAACCCCGCAGACGAGCAAAGGGTTGAGTACCGTCGGTCAAATAATGTTACAGTTCTTAGTGGTTTATTTTAAAGCATTATAGAATTCTAATGTTATAATGTAAATATTCGATTAAATTGAAATCTCTAATGGTACGATATTGAAACTTTGCAAGGTATTGATTTTTTGTTTGTGTAAAATATGAATTTAAATTATTAAGTTGAGTTTAATATTATTTAGCCATAATATAATAAATATTATGGCTAAATAATATTAAAAATAATAAATAAATTTCTAATATACAAAATTAAGAAAATATTTTTTTGTTTTTATCTTAGAGATAAAGGTAGTTTTACTTAAAAGTTTCTCCATTTATATTTGGGCAAGAGTGTCCAAAATACAGGCCACATTTCGATTTAAGATTTTCCTCAATGCACTTATTTTAAAATTTAACAATGCTGTCTGTACCTGAAGCTCGCTAGACGAATGTGAGGGTACAAAGAGGCTGCTGTAATGAATCGGTTGTTTAATTAATTAGTCAAGAAAGGGCCGGGGGTGTGTGAGGGAGGGGGAGGACGTGAGGCGGACACCCTCACCGCGTGTATGCATGCCCTGCATATTGATTTATTAAGCCTCCAGCCTCTATACGAAGGCGATAAATTATTTAATTCTAGTAAGTTCCGACGCGTGTTCACATTGAGATCTACGTGTATATGTACGATGTTATCAATTCATGAGAGATTTTGTTCAATCTCTATACTCTTGACTGTTGTAGACTTATACAGGCCAAACAGTACACTTTTTTACTAACGATTTTTGTGTCACAGGCGCTTAATACAGGTTAAGGTACAAATACAAAAGTGTTTTAGTACCTACTTCAACATTTTATTGTACTTTTTCAAACACCATTCCCGTGCACGAGAGCTACAAAGTTAGGTACAAAGATACAATTTGTACTTCATCTTTAAGGTAACAATGTGAGAACGAATGTAGTCTCTACCATTTTAAGGCACTTTATCAAAAATGACTCTAGCACTACTTTATCATGATGTCCTTATAACAATTCATTTTCGATTTCATTATAAATTCGTAAAACGTTAACTTCATTACATAGAGACGTAGAACACTATACTAATGAGCAATGGTGATCTTCACCTTACAGAAGACCATAGCCAAATAACTACACACAGCGGTGTAGTTGTGTTCCTTTGCATGAGTACAGATCTCTAGCGCTCAATTAAAATGCGTTTTGAAAGAATCGTTTTCCTGATTCAGGGATACTATATCTAAAAGCCCTGGTGAAAAAACTGGGTCGACATCACGCAAGAGATAACTTTGATATTGCAATCGTCCATAGGCTACAGTAACTATGCTTAACATCAGGCGGGCCGTATGCTTGTTACACCCAAGTAGTATAAAAAAACAGCTGTAAGGTTGTCATTGAAGGAAATTAAAATTAAGATGGAATATAAATTGCTTTAAAGACGAATATTGATTTACAAACCATAACTCCAAATTGATTTAAGGCGATTCTAATAATAGGTTTTACTCCAACTTATAACTATGTATTGGAATTTATGTGAGCCTTTGAGCGAATTGCATTGATTGTGGTCAGACAATCCTATGATAGATTTTGATGAAATTGAAAATTCAAATTGATTAGGGCTGTAACTCTCACAATATTGTATTAGATAATAACTCGAAATAGATTTTAAAATGTTATTAAAAATGTTATAAGAAAATTCTTGGAAAACTATTTAACTACATCTCGTAACATCTGAATTTTTGTCTTATAGCCTCGTGGGTAAGGACAAGATTTTTTTTTAATTTACTGTGAGGGTTTTGTCGCTCAGCGACGATATCACCCTGTAAAGACAACCAGAAAAACTAATTACAACTTTGAACTTAATACTAGTTCATATAATTGTGGTTTTGATACACACAGAACAGAATTTTGCTTTTCTCAACAAAATATATTTGACATTTAAAATATGCAACGATGAAACAACCTTTTTCTTATGGCACTGAGCACTGGAGACATATACTCGTACTAAAGCACAGGAACGTAATTCCATCACTGTGTGTAAATTGGCTGTAGTCCGTTCTAGTCCTGAAATGTTATCTGTACTTGACAATAACAGTGTCCAGTAAACATAAACTGAGCGGATATTACGGACACATTGTACACCCTCCACTATTTTTGTCCGCCGGGTGGGTGGCGCGTTTTATCGTCAGACAGTAGCTAACTATTTAATAATCCGACTATTAACGATGTTTTTCTTGATGCAGCTTCGGGTGCATTCGGGGCAATTCGGGCTATTTCGGGTGCGCCTGTTGTGCAGACCACCCGCGTTCGGCGCTAGCGTCGCCTGCGTATGCGCCAGTCATTGTTTACGCAGTAAAGTCCTTTGTTTACTTCACAAGGCGACTTAGTTTATATCTTTTGTTTCGCTTTGTCTATATTTTTATGGTGGTGATGAACTTTAGAAGGGGTTATCGGTTTTTATTACAATATAAAGTAACTATTAAAATGGGTTCCGGGATTCCCTGTGTCCTAACAAGAAATGTTCAGTATCCAGTCGCTGAAATTGGTAAATAATTAAAGATATTTTTTGAAGTGAAAACTTCTTTAGGCGCGTTGAGCACTTTTTGGGTGAACAAAAATCATGAAACCCACGTCATCGTCACTGAACGCTTTCCATATTCAAAAATAATAGTCTAATAGCTCGACGATACAATTCAAAATTACTTAGTTTTCACTTCTATCGGCAAAATCGTATCGTCCTCAAAGACTGCCCCGTATGTTTTTTTTAATGTTTATTGCCTTCACCAGCCGACGGCTGGTATGTCAATTATAGGTAACATGTAAATTGCATTATTACCGAATATATATTATAGGCTTACCAAATTTCAGATGAATATTCCATATCAGCTAAAATTTGGTATGCGTACATAAATTCCGTGATCGAAGAAGCGATCAAAGAGGTTCGAGACAATTGCAATTTAACATAATATATATCCCGATGTCCTCATGTGTTCAATTGTAATTACTTCGATCCAGATATATTTCTTTCGCTTTTTCTACATTCATTAACTTAATGGATTGGTTCTGCGTACTTTTAATTTGTCCCTATTTTAGTAAGTACATAGCCGGTTCACTCACGTTTATCCTATGAATGGGTGACCGCATAGTGGTATAATTACATTTGAGCTTATCCATGCTTTAAAAAGCGTAAAAGTCGGTCTCGACTGTTCTTAGCAGTCTTTAGATCACGCCAGAGGTGTATATAACCACTCTGTCTCCAGGTCTCTCTCTGGTAGTTTCCGTGTCCACTTACCACTCGATAAAATAATAATATAAATAAAAAACCTGCCTTAAAAATACGTACCATCAATCTAATTCAAATCTTTTACGAGCATTGTAGCCTCACCATTGCTCTAAAGTAAAGGCTAACTAGTAGAAATACTTGGCATAATAAATTTAGCTAGACCGGACGCCACCCCGGTGTAATCCTTTAATCAGGTCCACAGTAGCCCTTGCCCGCACCCTATTTTTCCCCATCTGTAGCCCCCCTCCCCATTCTACCCCACACCCCTCGAACGGTGCAAATGACAGTTTCTAATTCCAACTTGCCATGAAAGTGTGTAATTGTTGCGCCGTTGATTTATACACTCGAACCTTTTGCGCGGGAATGGAGCATGTGTGCGCGCGATAGGGCTGCCTGGTGAGACTTTTAATGTCATTGAAGACAGTTGAAGGTTGACATTAATAATAAAAAATATAACATCCTTAAATGTTAATAACTTTAGCCAAATTAATAAATAAGCTACTCGGCATTGTTTTCTCTGCAGCTATCTATCTATGTAAACATTTACATTTAAAAGCTCGTGGAAGGTATTAACATCATGCTACTAACTAATGGGAGCATGGCAGTAACAATAAGAGTAAACGACACGAGATGAAATCTTGCACAGAGAATCAGCATTGCCATTCAACGTGGCAATGCCGCCAGCCTTTTGGGCACTTTTCCGGTTGACAGTGATTCGGAGGAATATTATGACGCCTAAACTATTGCCTTTTATTTAATTAATTAGTTTTTCATATTATTCTTGTATATATATATATATATATATATATATACTAGTCAACAATAAATTAATGCATAAATAAAATATGTCAATATGCAACGATATCAGTGAGAAAACTAAATGGTACCAATTTTGTAAAATCAGTCATGGTTAAGAGGCTTAAAGTGGAAATTCCATTTAGATAATCTGTATAAATTGCAACGGTTTATCGACGAGGATTATTCAGACTATTTATATTTGACTAAAACAAAATATGGGTTTCAAAGCTTGGTCATACATTAAAATTGCTTCGACTATCATTAATTCAAACTTAATCTTCATTTAGATTACAAAGTAACACTTATGAAGGTCATGAATTATGAATATAGCAGGTAAGATAAAGATATATGTTGTTAGCCAAATTATCAACGGCTAGTTTGCTAACAGGTATAGCGTGGCAGTACTGAGAAGAACTAGGAAGAAATTCAGGTCACTCTTTTCAATCACAAGATGTTATAATCGGTCATTTTCTATTTATTTGTATATATTTTTATGCACCATATTCTAGAGTAAACTAACAATCTTCTCCTAAGTACAAGTATATAATTCAAAATTAATTTATTTTTATATTATCATATTGATAATTCATAACAATTGAATGACAAAAATCAAAGAGGCAGCCCTACAAAGTATTGTCACGCTGATGTCTGTACGACGCACATCCCTGATTGCAATTGTTTTTGTTTGTGTGCGTGCATTTGTCAATTTAATGCTCGCGTTGAACAAGTGCATTTGTACGTTTTTATACTGAGTATGATATTTGTGATTGTGACGGGTGGTCAGCAGTAGCTAATTGGTTTTTAACCGACTTCATAAAGGAAGATGGTGCTAAGTATAATATTATTTATTTGTCATTGAATTAGACTGCGGAGATATATTAGGAAACTCCTAAAAATAAATAGGAAGTAAATAGTAGTTGGTCTGTTGACATAAACTTAGGTAGGCTTATGAATTATGATTGCAGCCGATCGTGACATACTGAGTTTTAATCACGAATTTCTTCTATTCGACATGAGAATTTCGCAAGTCATTTTCACCGTTACCATAAGTACCGTTAGAACATAGTAAATCATTTATTAAGTCCTTACGTATTTATTTAATACGTAAGTAATAATAATTAATAAATACGTACAAATTCCAAAAGTCCGTAGAAATTTACCACCGTGAATTTTTCCGCGGTTTGAGTTCCGTCCCGGCAATATATGTAGGTAGGTACTGCCGGCAATATAGGTGGATGGAAACTAACACAATATTAATCGATTACTATCCCATTAGGCTTATAAAACCAAAAATACTAAACCATTTTATTATTTACTAACGTAAGATATCAAACTAATTAGATACAAACTCACAAAATACTCCTATATTTTATTTACACATATGGTAGGCATCACGTACTGTATAGACGGAAGCGGTAAGATTGAATTATGTCCCGAGTAGCGCGTGAAGAGTGTCGAGGCGAGACAACGCGGCCTTGTCACCTGAATAATTTGCCAGATTGGAATGTTACACCGCACACCGAGCTCTACTAATAATCAGTGTACTATATAAATCGATAGGGTAATATTTAATTTGAATATTATTATACTAGTTAATGTAAAATGTTTGTGTTTTAAGGATAGGAAAACTAAGAAAAGTAGCATCAAAAACAGGAAAATATATTCCCTTTTATATTTTCTTTTTCTAATACATTCTTCTTCTTGGGGTGCCATGAAGGTCGGCGATCATCAAGGCAATTTGGACCTTTGACACAGCAGCTCTGAATAGGGAACGGGTACTCTTGTTGTCTCTAATACATTGTAGTACTTTATTAATTTTATCTCTGCATCACCCGTAATTTTTGAATGATAGCGAATGTCTTTGGCAAGAAGTCTGGCAATATATTTTTGTAAAAGGATAAATTTTATATAAATAACCTAGAAAAAAAAATCTTTTTTTGGTGATCTTTTTATTAGAAGACTCAATAAGATAAACGTTATTATTTTCTGTTTCATTCGTTGCGGTCTAGACTAGATTATAGTCATCAATAAATAACAAGCCCGATATTACATTTGTCATTCATATCACATGAGATGTTAGAAAATCAACGAAACCGATTTTTCAGATAACTCTTCTTATTCTTTATTAACCCTTATGTTTTATAACCCTACACACTGCTGGGTATAGGTCTCTTCTTTTGCACGCCATCTGTTCTGGTCTTGTGCTAAGCTTATCCATCGCTTGCCTGTCGTCCTTATCATGTCGTACGACTACTGGACCGATGGTGTGCCCGGCAATCTTCTTTCTTTACGCGATGATGATGCAATGGTGGACCATTCTGTAACTGTTTTGGTCCTCCCTCTTTGGTCTTTTTTTTTATATACTACTAAGGTGGCAAACAACCATACGGCCCGCCTGACGGTAAGCAGTTACCGTAGCCTATGAACGTTTGCAACACCAGGGGTGTTACTCACGCGTTGCCGACCCATTAAAAAACCTTATAACTCCTATCTTGAAGAACCCCATGCTATAGTCTCTTGGGAAAACCTCGGCAGGGAGCTCATTCCACAGCCTAATCGTACGTGGTAAGAAATTCCTCTGGAATCTTACGGTCTTCCCACCTATCCAATAATTTATTATTAAAAAATATTCTAGCTTTAGATTTCATGTCACATTTAAGGTTAGCTAAACAATGATAATGAGAAATGTGAAAAATGGCTGCTTATTTAGTGACGTATGCACTTACAAAATGAAATCAACTAAACCTCAATCAATCATCAACTTAACACATTCACGAACATGTTCATCTAACAAATGAACAAATCTAATACTCTATTCAGATTCACGATTCAACACTTCCGAATTACATTGGGAACCAATCGACGGTAATCAAGGTCGGTCACGTCTACACGTCTAGTTTAGAAACGTGTGTTGTATATGTAGGCACTAATAGTCATGGTGATCGTGGTTATGAACAAGATGTATTACGTGTTATGATGCACTTTTTGTGTTTGGTTAAACTATAAATATCCAGCTAAGGCAGTGTGGTAAACCTTCTTCAATCTTGTTATTTGGTTGTTATAGTAAGCGAAATCACTACAAAAATTATAAATGCGAAACTAACTCTGTCAGTCTGTCTGTTTTTTTTAGACTTAATAGCTCAACAAATCTCAATTTAATTTAACAAGGAGATAAATGGTATTCTGGGGAAATAGTACAAAAATATACTATATATATTATATCGCGGTAAAAGTTCACAAAGTACCTAGATATTTTTAATCACGACAACTGAATTTCACACGGGCGGAGCCGCGGGCATTATTAAGCGGTTTGAAAAGTTTTTAATAGTTTTAAGATGATGCCATTTTGATCATTTTAACAACCAATGATATATTATGTTGTACTGTTGCAATGTCATAGGAACATACTTACGCATTGCCGTTCTGTAAAGAACAAAACATTATTCTAATTACTTTCAATTCAATTCCTATATTACTCTCGTAATCATTGATATAAAATTCTCTCAGTAATCCTAACATCGTGGTACCTCGGGCCCGAATCTAATTTATCCACGTGTCCCGTAGCGCTCGTCACTAGTGTCAATGAATTATCGAGTGTCTCGGGAGCCGGGATAAATCGAAGGGTGACGAGAATGGTGTTGTACCACTTATGTGTAGAATTTGTGTTTACATCGACATTTAAGTAACTGACACTTGGAGGGGTCGAGACATCTACAAAAGGATATTTGACTAACCTTATTTTATTGGTATAAAAGAAAATAAATGCGAAATTATGTCGAGGGTTTCCCGAGAGACCTATGGCATGAAGTTTAAATATTTTTACAGGGTTGACAACGGGCGTATCTTGCCTCTTGTGTTGCTAGCGTGTATAGGCTACGGTAACTGACTTACCATCATTCAGGCCGTATGTTTATTTGTGAGATATTAAATGCTGTTATTTATCTATACATATTATAGCTTTTGCCGACTAACTGAATGATTCATCAACGCTGAGCCTTAACTGCTTGGGACTATAAACTTGAAATTTCGCACAAAGGCTACTTAAATGACATAAATCAGGACTAAAAAGGGATTTTAAGAAATTTCACTTCTAACTGGTTAAAATATGAATCGATTTAACTCTATTATTTAGATTACTGTTTGATTACTAATTTTGTTCGTATTGCTCCTCACAAAGGACAGCTAGTATCGTACTGATGTAGTGCTCTCCCTTCTAGGGCAGCAGCAGCAGTTCCACTTCGCGTTTGGACAGCGACCTTTTCCGTTCCCGCCTGATCCACTCGGAGGGTTTCGTATGCCGCCCATCACTACGTGTCAAAGTGAGTATATCCATTATTATTTAACATACATACATAATATCGTCACACCACCACCATCACCATTAGGGTAGACAGAGACTTTGGCACGCCAAATGCTTCAATCTATATCATAATAATAGCTACTAAGTTATTTCTTTATGTACGTACTTAGAGCCGTTTTGGTTTGATATTTTATTAACTTTTGTTGATTAACCTTAAGTTTTGTAAGTTTCGATTTTGGTGGTTTAAGGTTTATATTTACTACTTCATGAAGTAATGAAGTAATTAACTATGGCTAAATTACTTAAAAGGTTGACTGGTAGAGAATTCTTATAGCATTAAGTCCGCCTATGTACCTATGTGCATGAAGTTTAATAAATAAATAAATGACGCAAAATAATTACGTAATTTAGTCATAGCTAGATATAGATACGTTCTATCCAAGTAACAACAAAACAACATTTAATTTCTGAACTTCATCGATCAAAATGAAGAACAAAAACATTCACTACCAAACCAGGAATCTAAATCGGAATCGCGCCACAGTACCGCGGCTCAAAAGTGAATGAGTCGCCAAACCAAGCGATATGCTAAACTACGTTCACTAAAGCGCGGATTCAATCAGCCGATGCCAAAAAGAGAAACGAACTGAAAGCAGACTGCGGACGCAATCGAACAAGCGTCCACGAGGCCGCTAAAATCCACGGCCACCCCAAAACAACTCATGCGGCTCAAAACGGGAAAAAAAGCTTTCGCAAATCGACGCTGGAAACGCGTACTGTATAAAAACCGAGTCCGCCGATCGCCGGCCAAAAACGGAACCGTGATACCGAAAAATAAAAGTCAGTGATGCTGTGAAAAAATAAAGTGGGCACAGCACCGATCGACATCTTTATAACTAACCACGCGCTTTTCATTACAAACTTTCAGATAGTCGCACATTCGACGACGCGTTTCAATAAATGTATTTAGGGAAATAGAGTTGCATAGCGTACACACAATACCTATAAAATGTTTACGTTACGATTTATTGATGTCCGCATTGATTTTAGAATGAATGGTTTTAGAATAAATTGACTGCATGGTTTGTTCAGTGGCTTTATTGGTACCTCGCTATTTACTACAGCTACAGCGTGTTGTACTTGATTATGTGCGTAGACTGTAGGTTCGTTTCCTACTTAGGCAAATAATGTGTGTTTCACAAATGGTTTTTTCTAGTGTGGGTGTACGTGTGTCCGTTAATTGTATGTTTATAAAGTCCTCCGCGACACGGGGTCTGTTAAGTTTCTTAGTGCAGTACTAAAGCAAAGAACATTTTTTAAAAAAAAAGAGTATCAAAGAAAAGAGAAAACAAGAAAAGAGTAGTAAAAAAAATTTCAGTCACGGCGGCTAATTGCAACGGAGACTATAATAGTCTTCTACAGGATATATTAAATGACACAAATGGGTGCCGACACAGGTACACTATTTTTTTCCTCACTCGCATAGTCCGACGGGTCGGCAATCTGCACAACTAAGAACAGGAGAAGGACAAACGGTTTTAGGTGCTTTCCGTAGCACAGAAGTAAAAACACCGTCAATTTCCGTATTCTTATATCACAGCTATTCTTTTTTTTGTATTTAAGTTTAAATTAGTTTTATGTATATACATATATAGGTAGTATTAAAATGTGTATATGTAATTATTTGCTTAAATAAAAGCTTGTACATCACAAGATCTTTTGTGAATTTCATGAGAGTTAAACCCAATATATATTTTTGTCCTGGAAGACGAATCACTCACACTCAACGACCTACGTTACACTTACGAGGTAATCAGCAGATGCCTTATTACCGTATACCTTATAACCATATTTTCAAATAACTTTTCCTCCCTCAGACATGAGTCAATTCGGCCTAAGTTCGAGCAACTCGCACTGGGGCTACGGTGGCGCGGGCGCGTACCCGGCATACCTACCGTCATGTGCGGCACCTACCGCCTCACAATTCAACCCACCCGCGCTTGGCTTCGCCGGTACAGTTCCCGATCAGACGCCAACGCAAGATTTCACCGCCAATAATACAGGTAAGGACTTGTTAACATCAAAGCTATGAACAGTAATACAATTTTAAAAGAAATCTGTTTCTACCTACCGACGGCTAACGCAAAGACAGCACGACTTGCTTCTTAAGTCGATATCGCATATGAAGAAGTAGAAAAAATACCAGAAAACTGTCGTACTTAGATTGTCAGCAAGAAACTTCATGGATTGACGTTTAATTTCATTGTAACATTTTATCTATTGCAAAAGTTAATAGGTTACCATTAATTGCTAACCGGGACTTAGTTTGCTATATGCTATCAAACAATTTATTTTTTATAATAAAAAATATCTGTAGGTATCAGTATCATTTGTATCATTGTAAACTGACATCTAGATAAAATTATAGTAAACTTAACAGCACCTGATAACTTAGTTATCGTGAAACAATTTATAATATGATTTATAGCTTCAGACTCATTCTATAAACCAGTACGGTGAAATTAAATCTACCAACAGTTTTACGACTCACATCCTCCTTCAAAATGATACGCACAATATCGAACAACGCCGGATCGTGCTGCTAGTAGGACATAAACGGCCCTCATTATAATTTACAGCAGCTCGGACACGTCCGATCCAGCCGATGAATTTATTGCTCATGCATGCCCGATGAACGAAAAATATAGCCATTAATATGGCTATATTTTTCGTTCATACTAAAATTCTGTCATCTATCAACAGCAGTTATTTTTGGAGTCCACAAGTGAAATTATATTTCTGTCTATTGTTTATTGAACCTCTTTAGTTTTTCTTGGTGGAAATCTTAAATAATATTGTGTTTTTTGTGCAGTTCTTCCGGATACAACGGGAGTAGACTTAGACCAGCAATTATCTGGTCTAGTCGGCTCCTCACCATCTCATCACGGCAGCCTCCTACCACGATACAACAACAACACCGACTACAGCCTATCAACAGGCCCCCGATCACTTAGCGACAATAGTTCACAACCCGAGTCACCCGTACAGGACGATCTGCTTACGTCGAACACGTCCACGAACATCGGTCACAATCACTCTAACAGCTCAAACTTCCCTTCTCTAATGGGATCACAAAACTCGTCGTACGGCACCAGCAACTGTAACAATTCCCTATACCCTGTTTTACCGGCAAGCTTGTTATATAGTCAGTTGTACACCGCTGCAAACCAAACGCATAACTTCCATCCACTTCATTCGAACTCGATACACTCGACACAAAACCATCACAATGAATTACAGACCATGATGGATCAGATTTCTTCGACGACAAATAATCACAGACAACACGGGAATCACGGACAAGATTTACTTCTTGGAGGAGGTAATTCATGTGCGGCGGCTGCGGCTAGAGGAGAGGATGGCAGAGTTAATAATCTAGGACAAAGAGGTAATCCACAACCAGATAGCAACACAGTGTGGCGACCCTACTAAACAGAGACACTTCTTTTGTTATATTTATATGAACAATACATACGTATTTGTAGATAAATAAATAGTAGTGTGTCCATTTTATATTTGTCATGTGACGGAAAGTGGTTTTACACTGTTTCGACTTTTAGATTGCCGAATTGAAAATTGTTCAGTTGTGTAACAAACTTGTGGTTACAACGAAATATGTTTTCGATGATATTTTAGTTTTAAAATACGAGATAGATACAAGTGACTCGATTATTTGATATTTGTACCTAGATCCGAAATTCGCTCCCGTCCTAAATTTATACGATTTACGAGTACTTTGAATGTAATTAACAAACATAGAAATTCATTAATATAGTCTGATCTAGACTAGAATAATATTTGGATACGATGTTATAATAAGCTTGAACTATTACAAAACGAAAAAATCTTTTTGAAATTCGATAAGGATATAATAAAATCGAACAAGTGTAACGAAAAGAAATGTATAGAATAATGACGTCATATTTTAAATAAAAGTGGCAACTTGTAAATAAGAATTGTGAATATATTATGTTGTAAATGCATCTTGTAAAGTGCAATAGATGTGCAATTATAAAGTTGAGTAGATGTATACTTAGTGTTAAGTACTATCTGTTAAATATGTGAACTCTGTCCAGTTGTAGATATCTTAGATATTCTTTTCGTAAATATTTGTTATTATGAAATAGTTTGCAACTTTTTGTATTATTAATGGATATTATTTTGTTACTTTGATAATTTTGTCAAAGGATTTTCTATTGTCACCTACATAAAGCCTAGATGTTCACCATTTTGAAACAAAATTGTTAGATATGCTAACCCAAAACAAAAGAGAGTCAATCTAAGAACGTTCTTCCATTTTCGAATTGACTAAACGAAGAGATAATGGTATACATTAGCTCAGAAGAAAGTCATTTTGACAAATCTGATGATCAGTCTTTTAAAGCACAAAATGTAAACAGAAAGTATTCCTCGGTGGCATTTTTATGTCTATTCTTATTCTGTTCAAGCTAATAAGTTGAGTTCAATATCCATCTCAGCCACAAGACGTCCACTGCTGGACATAGGCCTCCCCCAAGGTCTTCCACATCATTCGGTCCTGAGCTGACCTTGTCCATCGGTTGCCCGCGACCCTTACCAGGTCGTCGGTCCACCTTGTTGGAGGCCTGCCCACGCTGCTGAGTTCAATATAAAACATATAATAAGCTTGTTGTGTAACATCTCGTTTAAAATCACATGGTTTCAAAAGAAGAATTTAAATATTTCATTTATAGTTACAACAAGCCAATTTAACAATTATAAAGCACTGTCTAATGATTCTAGCATTACTGACAAGAACAGAAAAGAAAGCTTTACCGACTTAGCTGTCGATAGATCTATGGTCTACAATCTATATAAATAAAAAAACGAAACCTATAAATGTATGTACGCGCATAACCTTCAAAATCGATATCAATCGATATGTTTGTTATTGTCAGGACAAGGTTTAAGAATATTAAAATAAAAAAAATATCTTTCTTTTATATGGCGGTACGAAGTTCGCTGGGTTAGCTAGTAGAAAATAACGATGTTTTTGCCGGCGGCGCCGGCGGCGGTACGTACCTACGACTTTACAAACATTAACACAAATTAATCTGTCAAATATGTTTAAAACATATGCTCTTCATCCGAATAACAGTTTGGTGACAAAGAAAATCTTAACATTTTAATTTACGATATAGTAAAAAATTGTTTGTTTATTATATAGGTAATTTCGATATTGGTGTTATACAAGGACGTCGTCAGCCCATGACTCAGGGGAGGGTAGGTAGATATAAATGGAGAATGGAGAAAGTATTAAATGCAGGTACAGTCAAGATCAAGAGCATAATAAAGCTTTACACTTGTAGTGCGTGTCTAGAACCTCAACGACAATTTATTTTTTATTATTTTTAAATAAGACAACTCCCGCACTAAAAGCCCTGTAAAAGTACACCCAGACTCGGGATTCAATTGTAATAAGATTGATAAAAGCTCCAATGTGTATAGCTCTACAAGCTCTAAACTGTACAAGCAGAAATTATTACCTAAGTAAAAGATTTTTTAACTCTAGGAGGGGGCAACTGCCCTTCACTTCCCCATATCAACTTTATATAGGCTAAAGACTTTTGAATATCTAAAGAAAAGCCGTGTCCAGCAGTGGGACATATATGGGTTGCTATTATTATTAGGGAAGAGCAACTACCCCTCCCTCCCCCACTTGACGACGCCCTTAGTGTTAAATAATATCTTTTATATAGGTACTTACTTTGTGCAATATAATAAAACTCGATGTAATGTATTGGTCGTAATAATGATTTAACTTGCATAGCAATTGATTTGTCGTTTCCATTCTACGTTAATTATTATTTCTGTTGACTACAAGTAGCAGAATTCATTTTACAATAAATTAAATCTACAAATTCATAACCGGTGTTTTGTATTTACTATTTTGTTTTATCCTATTTGCTTTTATGTTTATATCAAAGATTCTTGGGTAACCTAGATGGACGGCTCAGAAGAAATTCTAAATCACCGTCTGATTCAGCATTGGGCCAGTGTGCCCCCGTTCGCTGCAGTGCTACAATTGATCATAAATATTAAATACTAGCTGTTGCCCGCGGCTCCGCCTGCATGAATGTCGCTGTAAAAGGTAGCCTATGTGTTATTCCAGACCATAATCTATCTCTGTGCAAAATTTCATCCAGATCCGTTCAGTAGTTTTTACGTGAAAGAGTAACAAACATCCATCCATCCATCCATCCATACTTACAAACTTTTGCGTTTATAATATTATTAGGATTGTTACTTATGTTATATTTGTCCGTACATATAATAATATAGTGTGCTGCTATTATATTTTATAGCAGATTTAGAAACTATACTTTGGAACATCGTTTTTTATATTTTTTAGATTTATTTATATATACATATATAAATAAACCTAAAAAATAAAACGAAACATTTAGATAAAAAAATCATAGTCTTAAAAGTTTACTACAAATAAATAATTGTAATATTTAAAATACATTTTTAAATCTTACCATAATATAAAAGAAAATCTGTCCTGCTGTCTGTAAGCTTATATATTTTAAATTACGCAACGAATTGTCATGCAGTTATAGAGTCATTCAAAAGGAAGGTTTACATGTTATAGTTAAGATAGACCAAAAAAAACCGTAGCAACCCACGGGTCGCTAATAATACATAAAACCAAAAAAAACACCTTTAAAAATATAAATAGATTTATCTATTTGGAGATTGAAAAGAATAGCCTCAGTATTTACCGGTTCTTTCCCTACCGCTGTGTTATCAATCAGCGAATCCGATTGTAGTCGAATTAGTCGACATTGATCCGTATTAACCCAGAGTCTAATATTCTGCTCATACTTGTTAGTAAAATCACACACAATCGTGGGCACAAACGTGAGTATATTACACCTCTACCAACCCCTTTGGGAAAAAGCGTGAAGCTATAACATAAAAAAACATTCAAAATTACAAATTCACAAACACCGAGAGCTTTTTGTCGATTGTCGACCTTAATGAGCTCATTAAACTATATTTATATAAGTACATGTCATATAGATGAAGCTGATGTTTTGGCAATTGCAAACGAAACTCTGAAATAAATATGCCACCCTCATTAATTTGCGCCAATGCGATACGATGGACAGACAGACGTACGCCCACAGGTATTATGACTATGTGTTGTGATAGCCGTGGGATAAACAACGTAATATACTTCAAATTTTATGTCTTTAATTTAATTTAATAATTTAATTCAAGTAATATGTTTTTTGTGTATTAATTTTATGTTTTTAATTGTTATTTTGCATGCAGATTGTTGATTTAATTTATTATTTAATTGAATTTAATTTATTATTATATGTATTGGTGCCGAACCACAGAAAATTTGGACGATGTGGTCTCTACAGTCAAAAAACTTATGTTCAGAGCTGTAATCATGTATTTTTTTCTTGTAATTTGTTTTTTGTTTGAGATCCAATAAATAAATAAAATAAATAAATATAGACATATAAATAAATACATCTGTGTATCTATCTGTAACCATGGTCGGAATTATCACAGTGTGCCTGGTTTGCTGCCTCGTTCGTCTTGTGGTCGTTGACTGCTAATCACCAAGTCCCAGGTTCGATTCCTAAATCAGGCCAAAAAAAAAATTTTGTATAAAAATAAACGATACTTTACCTAGTTAGCGTCAATTTTTATCCCAAATGTTTGATTTTTTGGATAAAATTATCTCAAAGATTAGAAATTAGGGGGTTTAGGATTGCGTTTTTAATTAAAATTGCACCCCTAAATGAACATTATATTTGCACACAATAACATTACTTCATCACTGTGTATTGTTTTTTGTCTATGATTTCCTTTAAGCTGGAGTTCCTTTCCCGTCGGGTTTGTATGCTTGTATAGTGCGCTACCTCTCATAAACATATTATTTTCATTAAAACGTCCCATTTAACAAAATATATACTGGCTATTTATTTTGTTAAGCTAGCCACAAAAGAGTATTAATAGCATATTTACAAAACCCACACTAAATCCATAATGAAATGATTGTCACCTGAGCATTGACGATAATATATGCGAATCCACCCACGGCTCCAACGAAAAATCGATGGCAGACCGATTTGAACGACTATAATCAGATTTTAAATTGCCAAGTAATTAATGAGGATTAGTATGGCAATTTCCATGATGAATTTTAAACGTATGCTCACCCTACAGTAGCGATGTATAAATAGTTAAAGGTTTATAATTATAAAACTGTTTGCTTGTGACGTTTTCGTTATTGCATTAATGTGAGTTGTGATATTGCTCGGAAATGTTTCAGTTTATATTGTACCGATAGTGTTTTATGGAATGGAGTTGAAGCGGTTTGTTTTGTTTTGGTTATATCTTATTCATATATAACTTGTTGCGATTGTCTGATTAATCAACGCAGAGTCTACTAAATCCATAATGAAACCAGCTGGAACTATAAATCTGGTATTTTGCATAAAGGTTCCGTATGTGAGCACTAAGAGGATAGATTTTTTTACATAATGAAACTACTTTAACGCATGGTAATGCATTCCTAATCTTAAACACTTAGTATTAATATTATAAATGTGAAAGTTTGTGAGTTGAGTGAGTGAGGATGTTTGTTACCCTTTCACGTAAAACTACTGAACGGATCTGGATGAAATTTGGCACAGAGATAGATTACAGTCTGGAATAGCACATAGGCTATTTTTATCGCAATAACCGAGACCCACGCTGGCAACAGTTAGTAAACTGAAATTTCTTTAATTAGTTATCAGGGTTTTATCTAAGGCAACTTCAGAACTAGGAATACACCCCATGTCGCGGGAGACACTATCAATAAAGATCCAAATAACCATCACATCACAAACAACACCTAGACTCGTAACAACCATCTGGGGATCATACAATGTTTTGTCACGAGTAGGATTAAAACCTAAAACACGCCGAGATGTGGTAAATGGCAAGCTATCTAACAGTGATGTGTTTTTTGTCAGTAAAATTAACGTTTCTATTTCCTTTACTTATAACACTGAACCGACAGTTGCTTGTTTTATAACTTTAAATGTATGTCATCTTTTTTTCTTTAATACTTAATGGGAGAATAATGCTTGTTTACAAGTGTATACACGGCATCGGAGATATGTTATACAAGGCCTGTACGAGCAAAATAATGCTCTCGGAAAGTGCGACTCGCCCAACTTACCAAACTTAACGTATAAGTAATAAAGAATTGGTATCTACATAACAAGTGGTTAGTGTTAATTAATTTCTACACCTACTACTCAACACAACGGGATAACGTCAAAGACGTGAAAGCCCCAACATGGCCGCTATATGAAGATTGTTTTTTAGGAAAACCAATGTATGAATTTGTATGAAATATATTTTTATCTGTAGGTTTAGTCTTGTTACCAAATTCCACAGAAATATATAGGCTGGTTTTCTTAAATAACTAATCTTCATAGATCGGCCCTGTATACACATCTCCGTTGCCGTGTGTACATAAACAAACTTACACATGCAAAAAGAACACACGATAAAAAGCTTACACCAAACCACTTTTAGCCCGAACTAACTATGCATTCAAAATCACACAAACTATGAAATTTCAAATAGCAGTATTGTTTTGTCAGATACCAACAAATTTCCATTAAAAACAATGTAACAATATGTTTGTTTATCCACAGTATATTCTAAATTAACAGGCTCATTGTTTAAATTGATATTTAATTTTATCGGTTGAATGTTTGCAATTAATTACAACAATCAATAATTTCGCGCTTGGCGGAGCGAAAACTACACAAACTGCTGGGGCCAGATAAAGCGATGGTATATATAATATACTATGTACGAATAAAATGAAGCTGTGTCTGGTTATATCACTACTGTATATATGAATATGTCTGGCCTGTTGGTCCAGTGGTTAGTGAGCCTGACTGCAAAGCATCTTGGGTTCGATTCTAGGTCAAGTTTTTGTGTGATGACTACGATTCTGTTCTGTATCTGGGTGTAATCTATACTAATATTATGAAGCTGAAGAGTTTGTTTGTTTGGTTGAATGCGCTAATCTCAGAAAGATCTGGTTCGATTAGAAAAAAATGGTTTTTTGTTGAATAGTGCATTTATCCAGGAAGGCTATATTACATCACGCTATGATCAATAGGAGCGGAGCAGTAGTGACATATGTTGCAAAATTGGGGAAAATATTCCAAACTACCACGCGGACGAAGTCGCGGGCGACCCCTAATTTATCTATATGTACCTATGTGTATAGAAATATATATGTGATTATCATTGTCTGGTCGGCATAGCAGAGGTTCTGCTCAATCTGATGGCTTTCATGACTCAGCTATATTTAGAGATCTTACGATAAAGTTTGTGCACATTTCATCCTCATCATCCCAAATGGTTCAAGAATGTCTTAGAAAGAAATATACGTTTTTGTTATCACAGGGTAACTACAAAACCCTGATGCTGCAACACGCAAATAATTTCCCTAGATATTCTACAGACTAGCCCCTCCTTATCTTTAATCAGGGCATGACATTACTGTTTTTATTGACCTTTTCTAGCAGGGTTGTGCTATGCACACATGTTTACTGATTTTGATAATTCATTTTTTGTAAAAGTCGTTATAGCTTTTGTAAATTTGCTAACGGATAGCGGTAATAAAAAATATATATATTATAGGCTATTCCGATTTAAGCTGTTTCATCAAAATGCCTCGTAGACAAACTTTCACATTCACATATAATTAAGTAGGATTGTAAGTTAATTGTATTTTTTGTTCTTAATATTCGTCAGGAATAATCATTATTTTACTATAGAACATAAATGTACTTAGACATACACCCCACTATACTACTACACTAAATATAAATACAAGCATATATATAAGCCAATTATATATGAAACTCGGTGTTGGATAAAACAAGCCTTTCGAAATGACGGCGGGCTTATCATGGCGTCATTTTCATAATGCACGGGCGTGCATTTAGCCTTCGTGGATAAGGGTGCGGACAGACTTAGAAAACTGTTTGCTCTGCGCTTAATAGTTATAGTATGGCAAGGTAAGCATCTATAGTTTCAATTTTGTTACATACGCCTCGACCTAGAACATTTATAATAATAATAAAGTTTATTGTCTCAAAAATAGGTGTTCCATAAAATTAGTACTTAGAGCCACCTTTTAAGGAAATAGATGTCTGTATTAGGTGGCTCAGCTCTTTGATATCGTATTAATATCCTCAGAAACAATATACTTTGCAAAAATTATACAAAATAATAGAGAAAAAAGCTATTCGTGCAGATATCTCATTAAAAATTAATATACCTAATAGTAAAAGTTTGTGTGTTTGTGTTTAATGAGCATGTATGTGTACAACTTGGTTGGGTTGGTTTAAGCTTTAAATATTGCAATTGTTATAATGTTCAAGTTTACACTTTTTTTACAGTACGTTTGGTTTAGTGGCTTAAGTGGTAACCTCGCTATTTGCTACACAAGGAACAGAAATTTGTGTAATTCCCTTTTTTTTTCCGAGTCTAGGTTTACTTTGTGTCCGTTCATTGTATGTTTGTAAAGTCCCCCGCGAAACAGGGTTTGTTCTCAAATGCGAGAGTTGTCTTTTTTATATAAATTAATTATTACTACCTCCAAACTACAAGCCCTTTGGTCACAGATGTCTTTACAAACATTCAATTTACAGAAACAAAATACAATAACGATTATGGATCACGCAAAAATGTATCCCCTGTCACACGCTATGGCGAAGAAATCACTCAAACAGTGCAGTCAAAAGTAAAAACACAACTAAAAGTATTAAATCGCGCACAACGCCTAATTAAAACCAAATGAAACCATTTAAGGAAGGACACAAACTATTTGCAGCAATCAGTTTGTCAGATTAAAATCCACCCTTATCCTTCGTGTATAATGCAAGCCGCGCTTCCACACTGACGCAGCATATTAATTACATACACACAGAGCTTAATTATTGATTTTTAGCATTAAACACAGCCAGCCAGGCCGCGCGGCCTGATTTATGCTTGCATGTCCTAAGTAATATGATAGCTCTACTGAGAATTAAATTTTGGCGGCAATATTTGCGATAGTTCTCGATTTTCCGGCTATGTAACGACATTTTAGCTTCCCAGTCAGTGTACCTACGACTTCAAGCCTACTATTGTAGCGCGAATTAGGAGAGTTCTAGGTCTCAATGGACTAAACATGCTGGTTGACTGATTTAAATAAAAACTGTGACTAACTAACCTGCCACTCTAGACAAGTGGCTTAAACGGTAGTCGAATCGAATAGAATGTAATGTAAATGTATGGAATTTGACATAAGTTTACGACATTATAGCGTAATCTTATGTCAAATCTCATTTCGACTAACGTTTATGCCAATTGTCTAGAAGGGCTGTTTTTTTAGAAGATAATTTCTATCAGTTAGAATTACAAAATATGTGAACAAAACTTTATCTGTCTGATTAAAACTACATACTTGATTTTGATAAAATGCGGTACGAAGCAGGCTTAAACCTCAAGAAAGTACAAAGGCTATTTTTATTGACATATCATGCGGGCTATCGGTGACAGGTACTTCAACATAATTTGCGACTGCAGCGTTGATTTTGTGACTTAGGTGGTTATTTTGCCATTCACCACTGCGCGGCATGTTGTGGGTTCGATCCCCACAAGGGCCAATTTTTTTCCATTCATGGATCACAACTCTTTGTGTTCGTTAATTGAATGTTTGTAAAGTCCCTAAACAAGCCCTGTATCGTGATACAGGGCTTATTCCTAAGTGCGGGACTCGTCTTTAATAAAAAAAATATATACGAGTATACGGGAACGAAAAGCGTTGGCGGTCAGAAGCAACATGCTTGTCCGAAGATTTGCACGTTGCACATGTGACGTAAAATTAAAACTTTTTAAAGCTTATTGTCAAACGTTTTACACGTGCAGTCTTTGGACTAGCTGTACGCTGAAGACCATCAGTGCTCTTCGAGTCCAGTACAACAAGCACTCAGGATGCTGTTGGGACTGCCATGGATGTGCAGCGCCTCAGGCATGTTCGCAGATGCACACACGGACAGTTTTGCAGCGATTAGGCGTAAACGCGCTGCTTCGCTACTACAGCGAATACGTGGTAGCTCCAATAGCCACCTGAGGGTCATTGCCTCCAAATATGACAGTCCCATTGTAAATTATTTATGTAAATTACACATACTAACATAGCTAGTAAGGTCTTTTGTATACTAACAAAATATTATATTATGGAATCATCTGAAATAAACATTATTATTATTATTATAAAGAGCATGTAAACATAACTCATATTTATACAAAGGTATATAACTACACTACTGTGCGTAGTTATTTGGCTGTAGTCTTCTGTAAGATGAAAAGTAAGATGTTGATGCCCGTTCATTCTTATTTATCGATGCAAGTTGCCCCTAAAATATCAAGGTCACTAATATATTAGGCAATAAAACGAAAAGCACTTTAAAGGAAACGAACATCAAATAAAACTCCGGAACAGTTAAAATAAATATTAGTATTATATTAAAACATTCAAACGATCGTAAATCTTTCTGTTAAAATTTTATTATCGTTATATTTATTCAGTTCAGGTTATGTTTACTGGTCGAGTAATTACAATAAGAGGTTATCATTATCAATCATTAGAGTATCGTAGTTCACTTGGCCGTTTTCTTGCTCAAGGACCTATTGGTACAAAATTTTGTGCCAATCATAATCGTAATCTCATAAGCCCATCGGAGTGTCTACGTCACTTTAACGGTTCGGTCAGGCCACACATTTTGACTAAGGTGCACGGTTTATAGAAAACATTCACGCAGAAAGTTTATGGTGTGAGCTAGAGATTAGTAGGTTAGGCTATGTAGAATTAGGAACTTAGCTCTACATGGGATCTGATAACTTTTTTGCAGTGCAAGCAATATATACTTATCTTGGCGTTACTTTACATGAAAATGTTTTGGTGATATCTTATATTCCTAAGTCTAAATTAAATTGTATATCTAATTAGAAATCCCTCGAATTCAACAAACTAAAGCCATAGACTCGCACGAAATGATCAACTATCCGGTAGACGGCCTGTCGAACTGCAGTCGTGGGTGGCAAGGGGGCGTAATTTAAAACCGCACTGCACCCCCCACGCCCCCTAGCGAAATTAAGTGCGAAGCAGCAGGTACGTGACACCGGCAAATGCGACGCGCCTACCCGTGTGTACCCACCTTAATTGTGAAGCTTCATTTGTATCGCATCAGGTACTTTGTGTCCCACGTTTCAAGCATTCGACCTTACGAAACATTCTTGGACAACATCGCTAAAGATTTCCAATAAGAGTATTTTTTCTTTTTTTACGATTCCCGCACTAGGGACCAATTCCTGTCGACTTTACAAACATACAATTCACGTACACTCAGACACGAAATAAACTTTTATTAATTACAGAAATATTGTCCCGTGGAATTTTAACCCACAATACTCAATGCCCCGTTATTACACGTGTAGTCAAAATATATTACATAGAATAACATTAGAAACCCAACGTTACTATCGTTAATTTTATTTGACTACACGGTATGTTACAAGTACATAACTTGAACTACAATTGGCTGTCCTGTCCTTTTGTTGTAGACAAGTCGCATAAAAGGTAGTCCAATCAAATAAAATAGAAAGTAAATGTATGAAATTTGACGTCCTTTTTCCGACATAATGTCGTACACTTATGTCAAATCTCATACATTTGTTTATATTTAATTCGGTTCGACTACCGTTTATGCCATTTGTCTAGGGCTAGTAGTTAGTGAATCTGACTGCAAAATTTTTGTTAGGTGATGAGCACGATTCTTTGTTCTGTATCTGGGTGTTATTTGTCTATAAATATGTAAGTAGGTATTTAGAAATGCATTTCTATTTAATTTGAGATTGCTAGACGTTTCGACCAAGTTACGCTTGCTGTGGTCACAAGATCAGTGTCAGCTGTTTGAATATCTGAACCACCTGTAAAGTAACCGTGGATAGGTTACTGTTAAGATAACTAAAAGAACATGTACATACATGTATAAAGAACATGTACTGATTTTCAATTGATAGATTTAAAAAAAAAAGTATTACAATTTTCTTTTACATTTTAATTTTAAAAAAAGACAACTCTCGCACTAGGGAACTAGCCCTGTGCCGCGGGGGACTTTACAAACATACAATTAACGGTCATTAATTACACCAAGACTTGGGATTTGTGGATTACACAATTTTTTGTCCCATGTCGGGATCGAACCCACAACACGCCGCGCAGTGGTAAATGGCGAGGTAACCACTTAAGCCACTGAACCAACCGTACAGTCAATTTATTTGAAGGAAAGCTTTGGGTATTAAAAATTTTCCAGCATTTAAAAAAGGCACTATAAAAAGCTGCTATATAATTTATCTCAAAACTCTATAATGATGTAAAGAAACACCGTAACTTCGAGCGAGCAAATTAAATTCCCGTAAACAAATCGAGTCCAACACATACGTAGATAATAACATACGAGTAGCTCCTTCAAGACAAATGCTCACTCACTTATTGCAATAATTGGCGTTCGAACAAAACACAAAGGCGAGTAATTAGAAGGGTCGTATGAAAGGTGCAGTAATTACATACATTCGAACGTCTGTTCACTCGGTCGTCGTGTCGCCCGGCTCGTTCAATAGGAGCCTGTCTTTACATGCTATTTGTTAGACAAAGGTGTAAGGAGGGTAGTTTCTAATAATGGCGTAAGACGATGTGTCTTTACACTTCGATTATTTCTAAATGTGAAAATGTTAGGTTATACGAGTAGGTAAGTATGTGTTTCTTTAATAACAGTGCTGGTGTTTTGGATAAAGATAGAACTTTTTAATGGCACAAAGCCATGTTTTTCTCATCTGTAAAATAAAATTAAAATGACTATACCCGTTAGTTCTAGTGCATTAACTTTGGGTTATTTTGACACAATTTGATGTCCAGTATAAAATCCATGTACCCTCCCTAGGACTAGGTATACAAAGACTAGGTACGAGGTTTTATTAGTACTGTAGTAATTCCTATATATTTTTAGCATTTTTGTTATTTAATTAGCTCTAATAATATTTAAATATAGTGTAGTCATTTTCTATATTATATATTTAAAATATACCTACTATAATTTAAAATTATTGATAGGCTCAAAAATAAGAAAGGTACGGCACCGTGATTCAATGGACATTTAAAGAAACGTTTCCCTATCTCAGGGATGTCCCATCACAATACCTCTATTACAAATTTTTGACTCGGTAAAACGTGAGTTATAGCTATTGCAAGCGTCTATAGGCTACGGTAACTGCTTACCATCCAGCGGGCTATAAGCTATATTACCACTTAGATAGTATAAAAAATGCAGAGAAAACTTAAGAAAGGTAATGATGAATACTGATTAGGGTTGTGCCATTTTAATTAAACAAAGCTCGATGTTTGTAGCCGACGCCAACCAACGTTGTGAATGGGAATATTTTAATTATCACCATCCCTGCGCGTAAATTTCCCACGACTGCGATAAAGAATAAACATCGGCATTGTCTTAAGCCCCCGTCAAGAATTACTACGAGTAAGGGTTGGCACGCACTAGTTATTATGTAAACTTTATTTAGTTCTTATACTCTTTAAACATTTAAAATATTTGTAAATATATAATATTATAGTTTAGAATTAACGTGCGGCATAAAATACTTCTACGCTGATTTGCCACTCCAGAATCTTTTTGCCCCAATGGCCATCAGTTCTGTGAGCTTAAGTGACCTACCCATTACTACTCAATTGAGAAGAAGAAAGACTTAATGCTGTACACATCCCTGGCGAAGTAATGTCTAGCAGTTGACATCTTACGGCTCATGATGATGATAATCTATGCTTGAGGTTGATATTCATATGAATGAAACTACCATAATGTGATTTAAACTATTGTTATTCTTAAGTATATATATATAGAAGACCTGGATATCAGAATTGTCTCTGATAGCGCATCTGTACTAACTGCCCTAAAAACCAATAGGAAGACATCTGGTCTTGTACTAGAGTGTCACCAGGCGCTACAAGACGTGGCAAACACCAACAAAGTCACCGTGCAGTGGATCAAAGGCCACAGCAACTCAATCGGTAACGACGCCGCGGATGCACTGGCGAGACTAGGTTCCACCACTGCAATCGCGGGGCCGGAACCGATAATCCCCATCCCACACAGCCAGGCCCTTACCTGGCTCAAGGAATGGACAACACAACTTCATAGGGAGAAATGGGAGAGCAACGGGGGCTGCAGACAAACCAAGGAAGCGGTATCCTCCGCTACCCGGAAGCTATCACGTAACCTCCTAAAACAAAACAGGTCAAACCTCAGGACACTAGTGGGCATCCTAACAGGTCACTGCCCACTCAACAAACACTTTCACAGGTTAGGCCTGACCGACAGCCCGCTCTGCAGGGGCTGTATGGAGGCCGAGGATACACCCGCCCACGTCCTCTTCTGGATTGTAGGAGCGTAGAAGACCATAGGGCACAGACCCTAAAGAAAACGGGCTCTCTACCGGAAGCCTGCGGCCATCTAGGCCGCTTGCTGGCTTTCTGGAAGAGGTTGGGCTGGATGGAATAGCCGAAGGGAAGTTACGTACAAAGGCCCACTTGAGCGGCCAAGTGCGGATAACGCCCCGTCAAACTAACTAACTAACTAATACATAAGTATGTTGTAGCAATAAACGCGTGAAATGAAAATCTCCTTAATTATAAATCTCCTTAATACTAAAAAAAACAAGCAGTTTGTTTAGAAATACTAAAAGCACATATATAGGTAGAAACATACACAAATGGAAAATGCAAGAGTTCTACATTTGTTAAAAAAAAATTGTAGACAAGCACGTCTGACTGGGGTGAGACAAAAATCCACATTTTCTTCACAGTAGCAACCCTACGTAGCAATGGCTCAAGTCGTCGGGCCGCTCCCGACGGGGCCATTACGCGGTCACCGCCTGATTACCACCCCGTCTTGATTTCAACCCTTCTTTATCCACGTACATACTAACACGAGCCTTACAGCGCTGTGTTTACCTTATGTGGGTAAACAAAAATCTTGGTTGGCATTTATGTTAGCAAAAATACTTACTCTGAAAACTTATAAATAATAATTTAAGTCCTCTTTACCAATATTGTTCAGAACGGTCACTCTTTGCTGAGATTAGCCAACTGCGAGAGATATTAATAGTAAACAAGTGTGTGATATCTCTATAACTTCACTGTAATAGTTTACGATCGGAAAGAATCTGTCAAGGCGCAGGACCAACGACTTTATGTGCTTTTTGAGGCATAGAGGGCCTCACTGATTTTAGAAAATGGTGACCTATCTATGGATGTTCCATGCATCTGTGATATCACACACTTGTTTACTATTAATATCTCTCGCAGTTGCCTAATCTCAGCAAAGAGTGACCGTTGTCACCAAAATTGGTCTGGACGTCTTTAGTTATAAATTACCGACGATATGAGCCTTACAGCGCTGTGTTTATCCACATAAGGTAAACATAGCGCTGTAAGGCTCATATCGTGTAGACATCATCGTATAGACCTGCGAGGTTTAGCAACCACACCATGTGGTGTGGTTGCTAAACCTCGCAGTTCTATCGGTGCGCTCGATTATTATTACGAGTCCCTCAATCTCTCTTTTTCTCTTTATAATTCTTTCATAAATACAAGAAGCTCCATAGCAATCGAAATTTGACTGTGATTTTTACCTACATACATATCATCACGCCCGTCTCCCATTGGGGTAGGCAGAGACTATGGTACACCAATTGCTTCATCAACCTCTTCATGCATTATATTTTATGCATATATTTTAGCCATGCGCAACTAATTCATATTCATCTGTATAGTGGTAAATGTCACACACACCACACCCATCCTTGCGCACTATAGGTATATTTAGAAAACTTCGTACATTTACTAAGTTGATGATGTCCAGGGCGTTCACAATAATTTCTTGCAAATTCACTTGGGGGGAAAGTAACGCCGTCTTAACACTAAGGGGTAACGTCTCAGCAAGTCCCGTGACAGCTATTTCGTGGTCGCCGCTTCATTGCCCCGTTGTACTCGTCTTTATTCAACCCTTCTTTCAACCTCTGCCCGGAACTAATGATTTTTATTATAATTTGCCCCATTTTCGGTCCCTATTGCATGTTTGGGGGAAATTCACCGTGTTTCGTTAATTGAGCACTGCAGCTTCTGTTTTTCCACTAGAGCATGCTTTTGGTACTTATGCTGTGCTTATAGTTAGTGGAGTGACAGTAATAAGTTACAATACTAGCAAATATATATAGTTATACATTTTTTACAGAATCTAAGTGAGGTAGGACATTATATAGGGATGCCAGCCTGATAGGGAAAGGACCTCCATCTTACAGATAACCACAGCCAAATAATTAGGTACGATGAAGTTAGGTTCAGGAACCCAATATCATATACAGGTAACTTGCTTATCTAGGGTGATCAATAAAATATAAATAAATATATATATGCACGTATGTGACTGGCTTGTTAGACTAGTGGTTAGTGACCCTAATCGAACCCTCGACCTTCGGCGTAGTACCTAGTACTACGCCGAAGGTCGTGGGTTCGATTCCCGAGGGTTGTGAGTTCGATTCCCACACGGGACAAAAGTTGATCTGATCCATAAATGTTTGTTCTGTCTGTAAATATTTATTGAGTCTGGGTGTAATTTGTGTCGGTGAATTATTTGTCTGTAAGGTCCCTCGCGGCACAGACCTTCTGCCCTAGTGCGGGAGTAGTCTTTAAAAAACAACGTTCTTTTCATCCCAGTTTTACCCAAAGCACAACAATGCCATAGCCGTTGACTGTACAAGATGTACAGCCAACGGCTATGGCAACTGCTTACCATCAAGACGGCCTAATGCATATTGCCACCGTAGGTGATCTAGAACGAATTTTAAACAAATCATCTCCCATTAATGTTTAATAAGGGCCGTCTAACCAATAGGATTTTCTTTACACACATACCCATTATACATGTACCTTTCAAATACTATAACCGTGATATCCTGCATATTTAAATCGAAACTTGTTTAAAACTGTGCGATACTCCAAACGTAGTACTTTAATGAAGGTAGATAGGTACATTAAAGTATAGCGCAGCGTAATGTGACCAACGAGAAATAAATAGTCCAGAAAATTACAGGCGTACCCCTCCTCCCGCGGCCGTCGCTCCTCACCCCTCGCACTTCCCCGCTTTACATATAGTTTGGATATGTCATGATAGTTTAATTTTGTTTTAAATTCTGTTGACTGGCTTCGTTTAGTAGTTAGTGAGTTTGACTGCTAAGCCGGATATTGAAGGTTCAATTCCCATTCAGGATAAATATTTGTGTAGTGTTTACAATATGGGTACATTTGTTTGTTTTGTGTCTAGATATAATCTTCTTATATATAAATTTCTCGTGTCACGGTGTTTGTAAACTTATCCGAAATGGCTCGACCGATTTTCGTAAAATTTAGTGTGCATATTTGGTAGGTCTGAGAATCGGACAACATTTATTTTTCATCCATCTAAATGTTAAGGGTGGTCCATCCTTAAATTTTTATTTTTTTAGACAATTTTTTCAATTCAGCATTAAAAATACATACAACCCTTAATTTTCACCCTTCTACCATCAACCCCTATTTTTAATAGCGCTATTACTATTTTAGTAGCAAAACAACGTTTGCTGGGTCAGCTAGTTTATTTATATAATAGCGATCCACCCGTGTATTATACGTTCATTTAGTGGTACGTTTTTAACAAAAAATATTCTTGTCCCAGGGATACTCCATCACAAATTTCTGGTGATAAAATATTTCGGCGTCACGCAAGTGATCTGCTATTGCAAGCATTTATAGGCTACGGTAACTGCTTACCATCAGGTGAGCCAGGAGTGTATGCTTGTTTGTCAACCAAGTAAAAAAAGAATTCTATTATTTACTTATACAGGAAACAAGGTTTTCTCCCAGCGTGGCAATGTGGCCTCAATCAGACATAGGTAAATTACCTTTAAATACAATATCTGATTGTTTGTAAGTATTTTAAAATCGACTAACGGAGTAAGTCAGGCAGACAAGATCCACTGCAAGAGACGGAAAACTCGAAACAAAACCCTATGCCAACCCATCTGGCAAGCGAGGTATAGTAGGCTAATATCCCTCCAAATGTAAGGAGGAGACCCGTGCCCAGCAGTAGGACGTTTATGGGTTGAGGTGATGATGATGATGATGATTTTAGGTTGTTACTTTTATTTTAATAATTATTTCTGTGAATATCTTCCTTACTAGGTTAATATTATAAATGTGAAAGTTTGTGAGTATGGATGGATGGATGTATGGATGTATGGATGGATGGATAAATGGATGGATGTATGTATGGATGGATGGATGAATGTATGGATGTATGGATGGATGGATAAATGGATGGATGTATGTATGGATGGATGGATGGATGGATGTGTTAATGGATGGATGGATGGATGTTTGTTACTCTTCCACGTAAAAACTACTGAACGGATCTGGATGAAATTTGGCACAGAGATAGATTATGGTCTGGAATAACACATAGGCTTTACAGCGATAACCGACATTCACGCGGGCGGAGCCGCGGGAAATAGCTAGTATGAAATAAGTTTTGAAGTAACAGTGTGCAGAATTAAACTCTGCATATCTTCTTATCTCCCCCCTCTTAATCTCCAATCATACCAGTGTAATACCCAAAGTTTGTTGAGTATCATTAACTAGTGTAACTATTACTGAAGGGTGTGCCCTTATTCTTCTAGTGTGCAAGGGCTATTAAACACTAATAAGACTTCTCGGTGAATCATAATTGTAGGAAAATAATATACTTAGAAATTTGTAATTATATTTTATATCTATACTAATATTATAAAGCTGAAGAGTTTGTTTGTTTGGTTGAACGCGTTAATCTCCGAAAGTACTGGTTCGATTAGAAAAATGTTTTTTTGTTGAATAGTGCATTTATCCAGGAAGACTATAGGCTATATAACATCACGCTATGATCAATAGGAGCGGAGCAGTAGTGAGATATGTTGCAAAACCACGCGGGCGACCCCTACTTTTTTATAAAAGACAACTCCCGTACTTGAGAACAAGCTCTTTTTCCGGGGGAATTAACAAATATACAATTAACGGACACAAATTACACCTAGACTCAGAACAACTCTTTGTGGGTCACATGAGGTTTTGTACTGCGTGGGAAACGAACCCATGACCTCGTGCACAATAGGCGCATACTGCAGCCACTGGACCACCTAGGCAGTCGTAGAGTAGTAGAGAACAGGTTTCTAGAGCTTATTGAGAAATTTGTAAAACCTTGGTGTTATTTTTTTTGGACCAGCAACACGCAATAGATACCTCTAGCACTAGTGCCCTAAGGCTTTGGTAACCCGCTTATCATTAAACGGGCTGTATTCTTGTTTGCCACCTAAGTAGTATTAAAAAAAAACTCGTTTGCACTCTTACAAAATTGCTGCAGATAGTAGATATTATTATTATATTGAGATAACTTCCACACATCATCTAGTTCCAAAATAGACAGGTTGGTACTATGAAAACCAGACAACTGCTAACGCACATAAACACAACATACCTACTTATGTAAGAAGGAGTAGTAGAAGGTCCTTCCATATTCGGTCTTGCTTGCATGTATGGTGCCCCACTTCTCGAAATACAATAGGTACCTAAGTATTTAAATATTACATTATTTTATGTTTACAAACAAAAACAATATTTTTAATATGTCAAATAGAATTATATAGTAAATAAAAGTAAGATTAAATTTACTAAGTTATAATTTAACGGTTCGCTCTACCTCGCTTCAACAAACACACAAAGGTTTCGTATTCCTTCGTTACTAACATAAACACACTATTATAATTAAACTAATCTAAGAACTCAAACACTTACAAACTAATCTTCTAAAAGCGTTTCCTCATCTTTCAAACGACTATCGCATTTCAGAACACGATTTATTTCGTCTCTAACCACAACAACCGGCAACGCCATCTCACGGAGATTTTCCACACTTACAACACACTAGCGCCAACGACAACAGACATTTTTATCCTCTGTAAGTACACTCACGCACACACTACAAGAAAAATAGCTCAAAAATTTTCTACGCGACTTTTGTTACAAACTCTGTTACGCAACCCAATTGAAAATGGACTTTGTTGCATTGCGATAAAATTCTATTTCTAATGATGACTGCAAAAAATAATAGCTATTTTTGCTTGTAGAAGAACTTTCAAATAATTCTGAAATGACAAAAGCGACAGCGTACTATCGGTGACATAGGCTGTTTTTGAAATAGAACTTTAAAATCCAGCCGAACAGAAGCAAAGGGTCGGACAATCGCGTTCAAATGTGTTACTTATGACGTTTTGCCTTGCGCAATGAGAGTTTCAATTCTTAGGGGAGAGCGCCGCTGTCAATGTGTGGGTAAGTTCTCTTGTATGCGAACTTTCTTAGAAGGAGTTGGCTTTCTTAAGAACGCGAAGAAAGTGAAAAGGTTCGCACTTGAAGGAGTTTCGTTAAAAATACTGAGCAGCTAGTTCGTACCGCTACCGTTAGAGGGCGTATTTTTATTATTTTTATAAGTGCATATAGATAGCTATGTGTATATAGTTGTTTCTGTTGCTTACAGAATAGGTATAGGTATTAATAGGCACCCATAGTTGTAGTTGGATAGAGTCTTATAGAGTGTAGGTGAGTTACCTGTGTCTATTTTTTATAGAAAGACGCAGAACGACGTCAACGTCAAAAAGGTCATAATTTTAAAAGTAGTATATTTTAACGCTTGACCAATCAAAAACCACATATTTGAAAATTAGTACTGTGTTATAAAACGTTCGTTTGACAAAACACCAATCTGAAATTCACGCAACCTGATTCGTCGGGGCCCGAGCGTTTAGATAAATATAATATAGATAATTGACACCAGAAACCGCAGCGCCCAGTGAGTGGCGCGACACCCCGTGATAAAACCCACCAACTGAGTCCACAATCACAACCCATTATAATCTTAACGAATCGCACTTCGCGGTTAACCGCAAAATTACCACAATCGACCAATCACAGCCATCCTCGACATATATTTTCCTCTATCTATTTTTCCAGGGGTGAAAATCTTAGAAACCACACGACTAACCGCAAAGGTCAAGTAATCGACCAATCACAGGTTGTAAATATAACCACAAGCCACGCCCATCTAACCGCAAACCAACCACAACGCGAGACGTTCACTTTACGTCATTGATCGTGGTAACGGTAACATTCTTTTTTCGAATTACGAATTGCGGTTGGTTACTTACGGCTACATGGTTCGTAATTTATTCAAAAAACGAACCCACGTTCATTTTTCGTAATTGTTAAAAAAATACTTAAGAGAAACAAAAAATAAAAAAAGTTTGATAGTATTAATGCATTTGTATTGTGTGGTCATGTTGTGTGTAAAAGGAGGTACATCAAATCGGTGACCGTGCTCTACAAAGATGAGATATCGATTCGAGCGCGTGGTAGAAGTCGACCCGCACACACGCGTGCCTCACGTTCAGACGCACAGACACAGTCGCGACCGCATTATATTCATAATGAATACAGCTATCCCACTCGCCAGTCGTCTTTGACTTTGTATAAATATATTTTGTCTCTGTCGCGCGCCACTTGAGCGAGCGCTTCCCCCTCGCGGGAGAGGTGACGGGTGAGGGTTAGGAGTTTGTCTTCGAGAGGTCGCCAATTTCTATTTCATTAAGTGGCGCGCCTGAAACCGCAGCGGATCGATGGGACTTAGCCACCTGAAAAAATGTATACTCGACCATTTCCTTCTTACCTTTATGGTTTAATAATCGTATCTTATCTTATTGCTCGCAACACCTTCATACTAAATTCCTGTAATGGTTGGCCTTTGGTTTGGTCGTTACTAATCCTGACTGCTAAGCCATAATATGCTGTGGGTTAGACAACCTCTGCACTAGGGAACAAGACCTGTGTCGTAGGGAACTTTACACTACAGTTAATGGACACAAAGAACACCCAAACTTGGGACAACCATTTATGGATCACACAAACCAACCGCGCAGTCATATAATATAATATGTATACCTACCTATATAGATTTTATGCTACTAACGTGACAAAAATCATACGGACAGCCTGTTGCTAAGCGATGAAGTATTCCATATTGGGTACCCGTTTTAATGGCACCTGAGTGAATGGCACCTAAGGTATTCCACATTGGGCACCTACCGATATTTTTCGCAGGTGCCATTAGTGGAACATATCGATTTAAAAATATCGGTAGGTGCCCAATGTGGAATACCTTAGGTGCCATTCACTCAGGTGCCATTAAAACGGGTGCCCAATATGGAATACTTCTAAGCGCTTACCGTAGCATAGCTTGCATGTTGCGATGGTAGCGCAGTGGGAAAGTAACCAACAAGCCGCATGAGGAGTGTTTTCGATCTTAGGTGGCAGTCATAATCATCATCTCAAGTTATAAACGTCGTCTCCATAAATTTGGAGGGATATTAGCCTACTATACCACGCTGGCCAAACGGGTTGGTTTTGTTTCGAGTTTTCCCTCTCTTGCAGTGGATATTGTCTGCCTGACTTATTCCGACGATCGACTCTTACGAAACTCTCGGGATGGAACGGGGTGGTGACATTTGTATTCTTAATCCATCACCACACGGAGAAATGGTGTACCAATGTGAATTTCATTTTGTGGGATTAAACGATCGTATAATCTGCTAATGGTGAAGGAAAAAGAAACAAGTTTTAGACGGACATCTAAAGCCATGTCTGGGTCCTCTTTTATAACGTTCTGTTGGTCCACCGACCCGCATTAATCTGGCGTGTGTGATTTACGAGACAAACCTCTCAGCTTTTTCGATAGACGAGAGAAGACCTGCTTAACATTAGGCGGGCCGTATGCTTCTATACCACCTAAGGAGTATAAAAAAGACCCATGTCCAGTAGTGGTAGATGGTAGATATGAATTCCTATCTTATAATTCTAAAATCTAGGCATAAGGTAAATTAACTAATTTATCAGTTCTAAAAATCTATTTACCTTTTCCAAAATACATTATTAGAAAGAGACAACGAGATTAAAGTTAATTCAGTTTGTAATAACAAAATCGACATCATTATCTAGGTGGGCGACCTCTGAAGGGCTTCAGGTACAACGAGTCTGGAATTATCTCTTAACTAACCACCAACTAATTAGTTTGAATAACTGAACCGTACCGATTATTGTAAAGGCGGGTTCTGACATCACGCAGCTGCCACGCGAGGAATGCCGCGGGAGGTCTGCCTCGCGCGGCATTCCTAGTTCCTAGTTCTTACTAGTGATGTTCACTAGTGATCACTAGTGTGGTTAGTTAAGAGATAATTCCAGACTCGTACCTGAAGCCCGGGCCTAGACACGGGTCTAATTTACCGTTTGCCTCGCCGGCCAATTCGAACGTTGCTTGACTGACTGCCTGCTCAATGCGAGCACCCGATGAGCAGCCTCGCGAGGCAACCGCGATGTTGATACCCGGCTTTAGGGTTTACTACGGTATAATAATAGAAATACCGTCTTCTAAAGCTTTCTTATTTACTTCTTAGGTAGCTAACGAGCATATGACCTTATAGATTACGGTAACCGCGTATGGTACGCATACGCGGTTACCGTAATCTATGGTTGCAATACCTGAGGCATCGCCTAAACTGTACCAACTTACGCATAAAAACACGTCTACACCACTATGTGTAGTTATTTGGTTATCGTGTTCTGTAAGGCGAAGGTTCTGTCCCAGTCAAAATTGCTCGCTTGAATGGCTCTGAACTAACCACCATCTAATCAGTTTGATTAAGTGAAATGTACCGACTACTGAATTAATACACTGTCTGCCTGCTCTGACTTCACCCGGGTTATACAATATTTGACCTGTTTAGGGATTGAATGTCCATCATCTCTTATTACTGCGTATCGTGTTATGGTTTTGATTCCTACCCGTGGCGAAAATCGTCGTACAAAAAAATTATTAGACCTTGGACAACGATTTGTAGGTCACAAATGGCTTGCAAACGGTTTCAAGTTTAGTTGTACTTTGTGAATTGTGAGTTTGTAAAACATATACTTAAGTAGCAGCAGTAATGAGTCACAACACAACCTATAGAAAAGGCTGGTGCAGTATGGCAGTACCTACGTTTTACTATGCAACGAATATAAAGTAATTGCTATACAATGTAGCACCCGCCTATGAGAAAATGCACGTCTGCAATCTTAACACAGAACCTTTAACCAAGTAACTATAGACGGGCGCGCCTACTCATTTCTTGAAAACATCTTACGCTCACTTTGTGATCTTTTTTGACTGCCTTGGTGCTGCTGTGCACGAGGTTGTGGGTTCGATAGGTTCGACAGGGACAATAGTTTGTGTGACCCACAAAGAGTTGTTCTGAGTCTGGGTGTAATTTGTGTCCGTTAATTGTATGTTTGTAAACCCCCCGCGACACAGAGCTTGTTCTCTAGTGCGGGAGTTGTTTTTTTAAAATAGAAAAAAAGCAAAGAAAAAAAAAATTGTTTTATAATAACAGAACTATGTCAGTCCCAGAAAACGTCAAACGGCATGCGGTATGACAGTAGCCTCAGACTTAGGTGGCGAAAGAGCAAATTCATGTGCTCCGTAGGGGTCCTTCGCTGTTTGACACCACGACTTATTGGCACCACGGTGTCAATCGCAGAAGAACGCTTTTTGACTTACCTGTTTGGCACCATTTTCATATTAATTATCGACCGTGGTGTCAAACGGCGAATATCTTATTTTGTTTTCGTCGATTGACACCACGGTGTGAAACTGCGAAAGGCGCTTTTGGCTTCGTTGATTTGGACCACTTTTGACAATTTAAAGGTCAAGTGTGATTTGTGTACTGACGAAAAGAAAACGGTTATTACAACAAACAATTAGATACAATCAAATGTTTAATGGAATCTTAGTTGTTATGGAATACATAATCACATTTTAATAAACCGTAAATAAAGGGAATAACAAACAATTAAATAACGATTTTACTCTGTATCCGAATTTATAAAATAATGTTAATGTAACAATTAAAATGATTAATAATGGGCTCGATCATAATAAAATATAATAATTGCTGCCTGATGGTCAATGTAACGATAATCTATGTGTATGAAATCTCAATGTGTTAATAATTGGAATTTTGATTATTATTTTCCTTGATGCCTGTTTAATATAATACATGTCCTCAAATATTTGTATGCCTATTGGGGCAGAATGTATAAGGAAACTGATTTATATTGTTACCATGTCATTGTGATAACTGCATTGTAAACAAATAAATATTATTATTATTATCAATAAGTTAAAATTAAGAACTGAACGAATGCAGTTTGACATTTCAACAGACCAAAATAAAAGTCAAAAGTGTTCGTTTTGAGTTTCGTGGAATAGTCTTACAGTTTGTTTGGTTTTTTTTTGGATTCGCTCGTGTGGTGCACGGTCCGCCAGACATTATTATTATTAACATCATTATAATATGGTTCGGAGCGCACCATGTTCGTGGTTCGGCCCGAACCAAGTTCGATCGTCTTTATACTTTAAAGAGTGATTAGATCGTATAGACTGAGGTCTGATCAGGAACAAATTAAAATTGGTACGAATAAATATCGATAGATGGGGTTACATATATCGATTCGTTATTTACGTTTGTGTAAAATTCAAACCAGGAAGAAATATATTATAGCCTGAAACATATACGTACATATTTTAAGAAATCCTACTTAGCATAGGAAAATGAAATAAAGGGTAAACTATAGGTACTTAATTATATATTTTCTAAATTTAATAATGTCGTCGTAGTCCTGGCGGCAGTATTTTGTACTAGTAAGAAGGTGAAACTTGTAGAACTGTGAGTAATGGCGCTAGCCCTGTATGCATTTTCAGATTTTTATAAATTAAAATACCTACCTTGTTTTGAAGGTTACTGTTGGGTCATACTGGGTATAAACTATATTAAGCTAGGCGAAACATTGAGTTATGTTAAAAATAAATAATACAGGTATATATTTTTTTCTCTCAACAAAAAAACTTTATAAATGTCTTACGTTATCAAAATGATCAACAAAAATGTTACATCCAAGATATATTATTATAAATATTTTAAAAACTAAACAAAAACAAAATACAAAAAGTGTATCCGATGTTGGGATTCGAACCCGGTTCGGTCGGTGCTACCTCCGTATGGTACTGTGAGAAAATTACCTATTTGTGAATTTGAACTGAGACTTAATATTAAAGTTTTACTATATTTTTATTAATAAACCATCTACAAAAATCAAATTCCAAAAAGTGGACATGAATATGGGATTCGAACCCAGTGTCATCGGACCGTTTCATCATCATCATCATCATCATCTCAACCCATAAACGTACCACTGCTGGGCACGGGTCTCCTCCAAACATTTGGAGGGATATTAGCCTACTATACCACGCTGGCCAGACGGATTGGTATAGGGTTTTGTTTCGAGTTTTCCCTCTCGGACCGTTTGCGGTGGACTAATACCACAGAATGCTAATACTCCATCCATTATTGACAGTCCAATGAAGTTTTCACTTCTGCCGTGTTGTCAGCACACACTCGTTTTTTTACCTGAGATTTTTGTTTGCTCAAACCACAGATATAGATATTCTATATCTGTGGTTCGAACTCAGGTATTTCTACCCTTTCTTAAACGTTCTTGCCAATATAAAAATATAAGGGCATGTAATAATAATAATTTCTATTTAATTATTTTTTACCTGCTGATGTCTTGAATATTAAAATTAAATTTTAAGAGATGTAGTAGTAAAATGTAGTAGTAGTTGCTATCGCAAAACTGTTGTGGGTAACTAAACAGTTTTACCTTTCCAAACACTCTCAGAAAAAAAAATTAAATAAAAATCGTGTAAACACTTTTGTGCGTGATTGTTATGTTATAATAAAATACCAATGCGACCGTCCTTTGCTGTTTTACGTCATGGTGTCAATCAACGAAGACAAATAAGATATTCGTCGATTGACACCGTGGTGCCAAACAGGTAAGTCAAAAAACGTCTTTCTGCGATTGACACCATGGTGTCAATAATCCGTGGTGTCAAACAGCGAAGGACCCGTAGTAGAACAATGCGATCTGAAAAATAAAGAAAATACTATACTAATGTGTGTAGTTATTTAGGTGTAAATTTATTTAAGGATAGTGAGCCTTCTCAAGTCGTATATCGTAGACTGAAGCCCCTAAAACGTTAGTACCACAGTCTCGCTACCCTAAGAGAGTTACTTTGTTCTCTTCAAAAAATAGTTTAGTATAAGGCCCGTCTACAGTTATTATTTGGTCGAAGCACAGAACGCGGCTCGTGGCTATAATTTTCGCTCTACGCGGCGCACCGCTACCCTTATATCTTTTGAGATGAAATTCCGAGTACTTCGTGATCAGATTTTCATAGAAATGTAGAATAAAATCCGATATAGGTACCTACTATAACTACCGATTCTACAAGTAAATTAATATTTTGACTTAGTGGTTTTTGTTATATTCCACTGCGCGATGTATTGCGGTTTCGATCCGATGAAGGTTCCGAATGTCAGAGTAATCAGTGACTTTGGTTTTAATGTTTGCCTTTCTTATTGCATAGCCCTATTACGATCAAAATTCGTATTGATTCGATTCGATCGTATATTTTGTCAGAATCGATCCCACAACTGGGCGCAATGGCATCACCTTAACCACAAGATGTCAGATGCTGTCGAGTACTCTATACCTAATATACCGAAATCAGTATGATAATTTAAAAGCTATGTTATAACGTATAGATAGAATATAATGCAGGTATTCATTCAAAACTCCTTGCCAACATGTCCGCCAATGAATAGTTAATGTGCACTCAAATCACAATAAGAATTCCACTTTCAAAGGAAATACTACTGAATACAGTATGAGGCGGTGTTCATATATTTATATGTACGTACTTATCTATTTATGTATGACAAAGAGACCTGTACTAATAATTTGATTAGTACCTACGTATAAATTTAACAAAGTGAAATTCATCTTTTTATGAAGAAGCTAAGTATGAATATATTATTTAAGTTATATTTTTGTTAGTGTTATTAATAATTTCGTTTTTCTCTTAAGCTTTAGATTTTGTGCACGTACATTAAAAAAAAAATTCAGCTATACTTTCTATAGGTGCTAATATTACAAAGAAAAAAGATTTGTATGCTTTTTGTAATGAATAAACTCAAAAATTAATGGGCTGATTAGAAATTTACATTATAAGCGTGAATAATATATATTATCCACCGCAGTTGGCTGATCTCCGTTTAGATTGACCGCCGCAACCGAATTCGGTCTGAAGTACTAACCGAATTGTAAGGAATAATTTTGAAGTAAAAACTTTTTTAGACGCGTTGCGCACTTTTTGGATGGCACTCGCGTCATCGTCACCGAACGCTTTCCATATTCAAAAATAGTAATCTAATAGCTCGACGATTCACAAGTTACTTAGTTTTCACTTCTATCGGCAGTCCCCAAAACTGCCTGGCATGTTTTTTTTTAATAATAAGTACGTACTTATTGTATTTAAAAAAGGGAAATTATAAGTCTAGCCACAAAAATATTTATTGGACACGTGATTAAACTTCTAATTTTATTACTAAGCAACGGGAAAATGACATAGCCTCTAATAAACTAATTCGTCTTTTTTACAACGCCCGCTAAATATTCTATAGAAAGCGTCAAGTAAAGATCATCAATTATTGTGACTTGTCCTTCTTATTTATGCATTACCACCTAATTTACTAACTCGGCCACGGATTTTACATCTCGTCACCATTTTACGTTTTACAGCTTCTACGCAATGTCCTCAAAAAAATATAATTCAAGCTTCTACAGAAAGCACCATTTATTATAACTTAGCATGTAAAATAATACATCATATTCTTTTATCGTGAAATAAGATACTGTAAATTCTAGCCCTGCGACTAAATTAATAGGTGGGCGACTAAATTACTAAGTGACCGACTAGAAAGTCATGCATTTGAATATTATTATATATTCATGCATTTGCTACCAGAAACGAGATGCTATCAGACAAGTAGGTTAGGTTAGGTTAGAACTGTGACCCTAACAACGCGCGAGCCGAGCGAGCGAAGCGAGCGTGCCGCGGCAGCGGCCGGCGAAGCGCTAATTTTTATAAATTGTGTTCGCCCTCAGTTTTTAGCTCACTTAGTATTTCTGTACCCCATATACAGTATTTCTGTGCGCCATATTCAGTAATGTTGGCACCCATAAATTGAATTTGTGTTTGCCCTTAGTTTGTCACTCACTTAGTATTTCTGTACGCCATATTCAGTAATTTGGACACCCATAAATATATATTTTGATGTCATTTAATAGTATTTTAGAAGTTTACTATTAGAATGCATGCTACAAATTTAGATGCTAAAAAATAATCATTATGCTGAATAGTATTTAGAGTGGTTCACATAGAAGATAACTAGTGGCTAAGATAGTATTATTTTGATGCTCGTTAATTGTGGCTGACTTAGTAATTTAGAAGGCAACATACATTTTTGGGGGCGAATAATGATACTAAAAAGAAGCCTGTTTAATTAGCACCCTTTAAAAAATACCACAAAATATTATAAGCCCGGTAATATTTAACGTATAACGACAATAAAACAGGAGGCTTTTACAAAGCCGATGTAAATTGTAGATAACCCCAGTTCAACAGGCGGGCCCTTATATTAATTAGCAGGAATATTTTGGGGGATATTATTTACGTAATAAAGCCTTATTTAGTACCCCCCAAATGAAATATGAGCCATTGAAGAGAATAAGTGCTTAGCACAAGCGTTAATACTCACCTCATTGGTGTTAAACAAACTGGCTGTTTGGTGTTCCAAGTTTAAAATATTTATGAAAATTATGCAGACTCTTAGCTGCTCTTTTCTGATGCCAAGTTATTTTTTAATGAGGTTTGACGTGTTCATACTAGCTACGCATCAATTATACTTACTGAGGCTGCGGCAGCTAATCGTGAATCATCCGGCACGTCATTTCTCTTCTTAATATATACAGTTTTGTCTAAAGTTTACGTTCCATTAAAAATCTGGTGGGACAACTTTCGGCTATTGGATCCCAAACTAGGCAGAGCCTGTTCTATGGTAACCGGACAACTGTTAAACATACTTCTATATTTAAATAAATCATTATACATAAATTACAGCCAAACACAGATAAAAGAATGATGGTGCTTATCACAAAAATAGGTTGATGGTGCGTATCGAACCCACAACCTCTCCTTAATAGCCAAGGTCCCTAACCACTAGACAGCATTCTAGTCCAAAAGTGGACAAAGTAGTGGAAAGAAGACGATTTATATAATAATAATACTATCATATAATAGAGTATATGTAAATGCTTGGGTGTGTTGATGATTTTTTTTTAAGAAAGTAAACTTGTTATTTTTACATATTAATTTTAGGTTTTAATTTAAAGAAACGTTGCATGTTATTTTTAATAACATCTAACTGTTACAAGGAAGGTCCGTAATGAAATTTATTTACAACCAAGCATAAAACATCACATTACACAAAGCTCTTCAAATCCCATCTGAATATGTTGTATTTCCACATTTTTGATCACAAAACCCATCTAATTCGTGCCTCAAGCTCCGTAGAGACCGTTCAACTGTGATTCGATCACGCAAAAAGTCAGCATACACATTATTTAAATACAATGGTCGTTCGTTAGGCCGGCGGCAGGCCTCAGGAGTTCGATGCAAGATTTAATTAAATCGCCCTCCTCCCTGGAAGGTCTCCCTCCTACCCCTCCCTCAGCCCCGGCCGCGTCGTCGGCAATTTCCTCGAGGGTTGATTTATTGTCGCCTCTGGCCGCGAGGTGCCGCCAGCAAGCCTACGTAAAGGATTGAGCGATACATCTATGTTGCTTGAAACCTGTTCCGTGAACATACGGCGCCTATAGAAATGATGGATCTTTTGCGTTCTAAGATTTCTGCAGACACCAAATGTTGCTACTATTTACTTTTTCAATATACCTCTGAAGTACATTAGTCATGATCACGACTGGACTATCTAGTTTTTTTTTAATATTATGCTTTTAGTAGCTAGACAGATGCCTCAATAGAATAATGTTATCAAATGACTATATTGTATCAAGATTACGATTTCGAACCTGGGACTTAACTATGGCAGTATGGGCATTTTTATAAAATAATATAAATAAAGTCCGTAGTCTAATATTCCTAATGACCTATAAGTATGTACGTACGTACACTTTTGCCTACCCTATCGGAAAAACAAACGTGAAACAGTGGTCAGTTACAATATAATTTATACGACTTTCACCGTTCTTAAACTACTTAGAACACATTGTTATAAGAATCTTTACATAGAATAGTCTTTACATAGTCTCAATGCTGGCCACGGCTCTCCTCTCCTTAACCCTTTGTTTGACAGAAATGTAGACACAATAGATGTTTAATTGTCAAATCGTATATAGAAGTTAACTGTCTTAGAAAGTATTCATTGTCTATCTACTTATCAACAAACAATCAGAACACATTTAAAAAAATTCTACTGGATTTTCCAAAATAAGATATCCCATAAGAAAGTGATCCCATAAATAAGATATCCTATAAAAATATATGCATCTAGATATATGTATGTATTATATAGTAGGTACTTTTTCAATAAAGTCTGTCCCAAACTTGTGTAAGTATAAGGTGTTAAGTGTATTCCCGTGTCCGGTCGGGTTACTTTTTCTCGCAGTATATTAAGGCGGGTTTAGACGGTAGGACGGTAGGGCGCGTATGATTTATGCCAATGTGACGTAGTCCCAGGGCTGTCATTTGTTACTTTGTTATTGGTTGTGGTAAGCTGGCGTTGAAGTTGGATTGTGGATTTTTTAAGTTTAACGTGGAATACATTTTGTAAAAGCAGATGAAATATTAGCATCATATTGTGTTTTAAACAATGACTTCTATATTTGTTAAGGATATTTTATGGCCACTATCCGACTGCATCATCACACGAGCTTCATGGTTCAAAAAATTTTAACTCAATCGGATACTGAGAAGTGGTTCAAATCTTACTTGTAGTAATTGACCTACATAAACTAAGTATCCCTTCATATTTCCTTCATCTATCATTCCCCATTTCGACGGCACACATAGTAAGAATTTATATTGTTTTTGCCCAAAATATGTACACAATTAAATTGATCGCATTGTAGAAAGAAATCATATTAAAAAACTCGTCAATAAATTATAGTAAAATGATGCAATATAAGTGGTAACCCTATACTTTATGCAGCAATGCTGTAGTATCTCACGCCATTCGTCTTTCGGACAACAACTGACAGCCGTGCGATAAGGCGATACGCATCATTGTGAACATGCCTTATCTTATTTATTCACTTTTCATCGCTTAACTAACCAATACACACCAATAAATACATATGTATTACCCTCGGGAATAAACAGGGAAAAGACTGAAAATTGGCTCTTTGCAATTTTATCTTTATCAAAAACTAGCTACAATTCACTTCGGTATTTTTGTCGATTTATATATAATAATAAACATACAAACCTTCCTCTTGAATCACTCTGTCTATTGCTGAAAACTGCATTAAAATCCGATACTTTGTTTAAAAAATCTAAGCGTACATACAGCGAGAGCGACTTTATTTTTTATACTATGCAAAAACATAGCAACGAAACTAAAAATATCTAGAAAACGGATGTCTTACGCCATTTTTAACTGAGGATGCAAATGATTTTTAACCGAACTCGACACAGATAAGCATGCTGTTCACACAACAAAAGTTATCTTAACTTCTGTTTTTAATAGAAAGTGGAAAGAAAATTGTGCTGAGAACGATTTATCTCCTATATATCAAGGGAGCTCTAAAAGGTATGTCATAATCTGCACAGGCTAGCATGGTCCTATACTCTGGCTGGTGGATCACTCGTAACTTTTGAATTCCTGTTAGGACATATTATGAGTTTCCTCTCAATATTTTCTTTCACAGTTAGCAAATTTCACTAAGTGAACCTTACATTAGCTGAGGTCAAACTCACTCATCACGTGTTACAAGGTGGTTCCTTTCCATTTATTAACCATTCTAATCAGAATACGAGATTGAAAATAAAGAATACAAAAAAGTTTGAATCATTTTCCTTATTTAAGAAAAAAACGTGCACGCTCTCCAAATACTTCAAACAGCAAGTTTGTATAAAGAACATGAAGATGTTCTAATCACGTCTGCGTCAACCCTCGTCTCATCAAAGCGTTGAAGTTTCACTCAAAAAGACGTTTTGTACCAACTTCGCTTATTAAGTCAAACAAACTCCAAACTGAGCTACTTTTCATATCAGCCCTACTAATTAATCAGCTATCCGAAATACAACAACAAAGTATTAAATTACAACCGAAACTCGGAAATGTTCTTATAACGTTAATTAATTGAAAACTTTCCAGAACTTTCTAAATCGATTCGTCAAAAGTCAAACTATAGGATTGAGTTGTTTATTGATTTCAGATGATAATTGATAATAGTAGATACATATACAGACTAACACCTGTCTTATAAATATCTATGAAAGACATATCTTATGTTACCAGTGGTGATAATTGGATTTTCCATTTCATACATACGAACCTTACCCTTTCAATTAAGAACAACACGGAAAAAATGGTCAAATCGGTCGTGCCATTCTCAACTATTTTCAGTGCAACTTTATTTTTTTTTACATAAGAACCTTCTCCTGACAAACACGACAAAAAAAGAATTACTGTAATCAGTCCAGCCGGATTCATTTTTAACCGACTTCAAAAACGAGGAGGTTATCAATTCGTATGTATTTTTTACTAATACGAATTGAACAGCGAAAGTTGTCCAAATATTTTACATACCATTATAATTATGGTTGCCCGAATGATGGTACATATCACCGCCTACATAAAGTCCACAATTCATTTGTGGGACTCGGGGTACGTTTTTATAACAAACTACCTCTTGAAGTTATGAACCTACCCTTACACAAATTTAAACTAGCGGTAAAAAATCATCTTTTAAGCAAGGGTTATTACACTATTAATGACTTTCTAAATGATAAAAAGTCATGGGGTTAGTTGCTAATTTTGATACAGAATTATATAAGAATAATAACTACAAATTTGTAAGGAGACGTTTTGTGATCATTATTGACTTTCTATTTAGTTTTTTTTTATTTTTTATTATTATGTCCTGGATTGTCATGCTCACTGAAATGCCATTGCTTGTGGTGTCGTATTGGCCGGGTCATTTCCTTCCCTCTAATATGGCGAAGGAAATGATGGCTGGTCCGTGCGTCATGCTCGTGAACGGGTGCTACTTGGGGTGGCTGGTCAATCTTGGCATGATTTATTTTTAAATAATAAAGATATAGTTTTTAGATTCTTATTAAGAACGCAATGTGATCTCGACACGTTTCTATCTTATACATACAAAAGGAAAGGATCCCTCATTGCCATACAGTGGAAAGCTAAATTCATTTTTTCCCTTCATTGTTTCCTTATTAAAATTTTTTTTTTTACTTAAATTTAATTTTGTATGGAATATTGGGTTCCGTCCCTTTTTGTTAACACTAATATTGTAACTCATACCAAATTGTAAATGTTATACACTGGCAGTTAAAAAGAGTGGCCCGAGTTTCTTGCCAATTCTTCTCGAGGCCCAACCCTAGTCAGCGAATTGGCCGTAGGAAAAAAAGTATGCTGGCATTTGTTTTTATGACGTTCATAAGTATCATGTATTTGATCTATATGAATAAATGAGTTTGACTTTGACTTTGACTTTGATGGGACAACCATACATAATGAATATTGGGACAACTTTCACTGACGCTAACATTGACGTTGACAACGTCGCCGCGCCGACGTCGACGCCGACGCTGACGCTGACGCAATTCAAATTCAATTTTGTGCAAATATTATGTGGTCACCTATTACTAAAATTACAATAGAAATCGTTATTGAGGTAACAGTATTACGGGTCACAGGTTCTTTAATGAACTTGTTCCGATACGAATCGAACAGCGAAAGAGAGTTAGAAATTAGAGTTTCAAATTAGAGAGCTAGAATAATATAATTGTTACTGTAATTCTCTTTTCGGCACTATAGGTTTACTGTAAAGATCCACATATATTACAAGTACCATAACTGTATACAACTGTTTGTTGCCAAAAAAAAAAAAAAATTGTCCCAATATTTTACATACCATTATATGTATGGTTGTCCGTATATTGGGACAACTTCATAATTAAACAATGTAATCTAGCCGTGTTTGGGCTTATTTGAATGGTCATAAGATGCACTTTAGCAGTTAATTATCAGGATAATTAAAAAGAACCGTCTTTAAAAGAGGAAAAGTGATATAAGAGTTAAGTTCATTCTGTTTAAATACCTACGTTAGACTAGGGGGTTTAAGGTTTTTGAAAATTCTACAACTCGCCGTACTGAAGTCGGTTTTTTTTTGTTAAAATTATTATACATAAGATATAAGGAGAATAGATGAATGCTATACGTACAAATTTTATAACACTTCTTTTTGTACATGAATACTTTATCTGTATTTTATTTTACATTGTATTTGGCCAACGACATTTTTTGAAAAAAAAACTAACGTTGACGCTGTTGACATTTTTTTTTTATTTATTTTTTAGTTATCAACTCGTCATCCTTATCTTTTCATTTATACAAACAAACGATACATACGAAAATAAATAACGTTATAGTTGAGTTATCGTATTTGTAGGTCCCTTAGGGCTTGAGGGCTCAGGGCCGCTTCAGACAGCGCCTCGATAAATCTCCGGGGTGGACAAAGAAATGATAAACACACGCGTGTGTATGAGTTATGTTCCTCGTATGATTTACTGCGCGGCCACCCCTACACTAGTCTGTATTCGGCCTAATACTTCTAGCCAGTCCTACGCCGCGCTGATTGCTTTTAACATGGGATTGTGTACCAATAAGTCAATCTATAAGTACTAATTGGTATTAGTAGAAGAGTTCATTTGGTTGAACGCACTTATCTCTTATTTTATATCAAATTTAAAGTAAGTAGTTAATGTAAAACGCCTCTGAAAAATATTGTGTTAACAACCCATCAATAGGATTTACTTAAAGATGAGGTCAATAGACCATAATATATTTTTGAACTGATTTATTTTTATCTCAAACATAAATCGTCCTCAAACATTATTATATAAATACGTGAAGCAGAAACTTAGGATTGTTTTTTATATTCAAATGTTTCGCTTTTCGGATTTGGTATAACTTACATAAGCGGAACAAAAACAAATTATATAAAATAAAACATTAATACTGGCCATGGAAGTATATTTATACGCTTGCAGTTGACGTATTAAAATTTAAAAAAAACAGAAAATACTCTTTGTCAAAACGAACCAAATCAAACATAAAAAATATTAAGATTGAACTTCGACCACTATACCACATGAGTAGATAAACGAAATATCTACTCATGTGACTATACAACGTCTAGTTCTAAGTATAATGTAAACGCGTCGCACAAGCTCATATTACACTAGGTTGCATCGCCAGCTCGATTGCTATTAAAGGATTAACGTCCAGTACAAAGCGGTGGCATTTTGTTCTCCTTGCCCCTTGTCCACCTAACCCCCTCTCTTATAACCCCCCTTACACCTCCATACCCCCGTGCCCTTCCAGCCAGCCGACCCTCAAGACCTTTGTACATTTGCATAGCTTTAGAGCTTAGGCTTTTTGCTTTCACTAAGTTCTTAAAGGATAAAAGAAGGAAGCGAAAGATTTTCTCGTTGATTTTTTCTTTATTTTCTATCCATTCGGGCCGGCTATCGAGAAAGAATATTTTAAGTGAATATATTGCTACTTTAGGTACAGTCAGCCTTAGAAATAATACGGTGTGAACATTAAATATTTAATATTTACAGGTCTAGTGTGGATATCATCATCCGCCTGATGTGTGTACCTCTCCAAGTGTACGCCATTTGGCACGAATAAAAGTGTGAATATTAATATAATTTGAGAGAGACACCATACTAGCGAGCAAGCCTGACTGTAGAAGGACCTCCACCTTATAGAAGACCACAGCCAAATAACTACACATAGCGATGTAGTTGTGTGCCTGTGTATATGTATAGGTCTCTAGACCTTATTTCGGAATGCATTTTGAAAAAAACCGATGATGTTCATATCCCAGGGATACTCCATCTTAAATAAAGCCCTGGTGTAAACACGCAAGTAATACCTCTGATATTGCCGGTGTCCATAGTCTAGCTGTTAGCATGTGCATTAATTAGCTGCTTAACATCGGGCAAGCCGAATGCTTGTTTGCCGTCCAGGTAGAATAAAATACGTACGTTTACGTACGTTTCATAAAATAAACTTTTGTAATGACTCAAAAGTTTAGATTTATTTTCTTCTTGACTATTGACAGATTTTCTAACACTATCCGCCTCTAAAAAAAATGAAACCGACTTCAAATACCTAAAAATAACTGAATACAGATTGAAGTCGGTGCTAGGTTCATCATGTCACCTAATATTAAGCTTGGCACAACATATGTACATAAAAATACATACAGTCGAACATATAACCTCCTCCTTTTTTGAAGTCGGTTAATAAAACTTTAAACCAAACGATATAAACTTACCAAAGGCAGTCTACACAAAAATGAATTATCTTTACCCGGTGTTTAAATCTGTAGCTAAAACATGTAGATACTCAAATATATCTAAGTGTGGTAGTGCCCGCCTCGAGTGAGCTCTTAAGCCTGCTTTCGCTTTTAATTATTAATTCAGACCAGCTACATACTGTCCGCCTGCATATTCATGTTTATTACTTACATGGATATAATAATATACCATCCAATAGTATAGAGTACCTATAGACTGCTATAAAATATGCACACTGTTTTGCAATGTGAGAGTTCGGTTTACGAATATTATATTTCTGTGTTTATGTTTATAAATATTATTATCTACTATAATCGCGTAATATATTTTTTTTACGTTTCGGTCGAATTGCACAGACCGTGGTCACGAGTTGAAACGTCAGGTAACAAAATATTACGCGATTTAGACCCGTTGTCCATTATGGTAAAGTTTAAAAGAATTTATGTTTATAAAGTTGTGTTGCTGTATTTGTCGTTTACTACACGTTTATACTAACAACTCTTCTGGTTCACTTAAAGATTAAAATTAGCCTGCAAATTTCGTGTGTCGCGTTTTGAAGTCTATAGGAAACATCCATTCATTTTTTAGAAAAAAGTTGTATTATGTTTATCATACTAATATTATAAATGCAAAAGTATGGAAAAATTGATGGATGGGGATGAATGGATGTTCGTTACTCAATCGTACCAAAACTTCTCAACGGATCTGGATGAAATTTTGATCAGAGATAGATTATAGTCTTAAATAGCTCGAATTATATTTTTTAACTTTATAACTACTAGACTGATTGTTAAAATCATTCACCAGAAGAACGCTTAAAGAGTAGCATAGTAATTAGGAATTTCAACAAAAACAACATCCTTATGCGAAACCGGGACAAAGTTCTAGTCTTCATTAATAATAAGATTTATCTATAAAGCGTCAATGCAGCGTCGTGACAGCATTCCTACAATTCGATCTCGGTGCATATCTTAAATAGCTGGGTATTACAGAGCATCCATGACGGTGGCACGTTAGATACGCGGCTCCGTCGGATTCTGACGCCGACCGTCAATACCTCCCGTAATTACGATATTAAGCACATTCCGATCGATCTGATCTATATTAGCAGTGCTTTTCATATATATTTACGTCTATTGTAGACGATTTATGGTGCAAAGTATAAGAGACATCGCTTTTGATGGCTGAAAAGACCGATACTAGAACGACATGCTCTACCACAGGCCTGTCAAAAGGAATTTATAGCAGCTGGTATTGAGCAGACTTTAAGTGTCGCTTTCATATCTTGTCGGCAAGTTTTGCGAACCAGGCTTCATATGGGTAAAGGTATAATGTTTATATAAGTATATAAGATATTAGTGAAAATAGTGTATTGACTACTGATTTTAATCTAAATAGACTCAAAATAATGGCGAATAGTACTACTGTTTTATGACGTCACACTCTCGTAAGGCCGTAATAGTTAACAGTAATTTAACAGAATATAGTACAATTTTGATAAATAATAAATGATTACAATTTTGTGCTTAACTATGCTCCTAACTATGTGCACACAGCATTGATATGTAGTCTGTGTGATAAAATTAGAAAATAACTGTGATTTCTTTTTACATGATGAAGAGAAAAATATGTGCTAATGTTTATTTTTCGGAAAAAATACAACAACATCTTTATATGCAAACTTCAAAAGCGAATCATTTCTTTATTATTTTGTTGGTGTAGTAGTAACCTCGCCTTTTACTATTGGTTATTGGCGAGGTAACATTTTAAGCTACTGAACCAACCGTGTAGTCAAGTTTTATACCTATTTACCTTACAATCTTTCGTTTCTATTCACATTTAAACTTTCCTAATAAACTAAATAAATCTTACAAATCACATACCTACTATTCGCCGCTGTCCATCCCCATGTTAAAATTTCAAGTTTGGTAAAATATTCTTCACAACTATTCACGCAAACTTCAACTCTATTACCACTTAATCCTATTGTATTAAGGTTCATAATTCTGCTGTATAACCGCAATTTGTATAGTAAGGCGATATTGGCGTGATCAGTGGGTTGACACGCGGGGCTGGCCGGTAAAGTTCGCCGACGTCTGCCGAGCTCCCAAGATATCCGGACAAGTTTCACGTATCGCAATACGGTTATTTGTAAATTGTATTTATGTGGAATATCGATATAGGAACTGCGTTCTGTTTAATCTCAGAAGATTTTAAATAAGCAGAGGAATATATATCTGTGTTGATAGAGAAGAGGAGACCGGTGCTCAGCAGTGGGACACATACATGTATTGGTTTAAATTAAAAATAATATCACAATTTACATATGGCCATTTGATCCCAAATTAGGCAGAGCCATTACTGTGGCAACCAAACAACTGGCAAACATACACAGGCAATTTATCTACTAACTGCTAGACCAACAGGCCAGTGATTTCTACGTAGATACCTGTGATTATCTCTTAAGGAAAATTTTAATTATATAGTTACTTTAATATTACAGAAAATAATCTAAAATAAATAATTCAGAGAGAGAGAGACAAAGAGAGAGAGAGACAAAGAGAGAGAGAAAGAGAGAGAGAAAATAAATATTTTTACCACTTGTCTGGTTGCCATAGTACAGACTCTACCTAATTTAGGATCGATGGCCATGTGTGAATTATCCCAAGAAATTATTATCTCTTTGATAGCAAGCACATCAACGTGCTATGTAACCACTAAATATAAAATCAAAATAACAAAACGTCCCGATAACAGATTGAACAGTATTCACCCCTTTTAGACAGGTGATGTGCAAATATGTCAGTATCGCTTCGGTCGACATTCCTCGCCTCTGAGCCCTAGTTCACGCCCCAATCACTAACATCAAGTGTGAACATCATGTACCCGTCGAACGGATACATACATTCCTTGTTTATAAATTTAGTAGTTTAAGAGAGACACCTTACAGACGACTACAGATAACTGCACACTGCAGTGTATTTATGTTTCTGTATATGAGTACTAGGTTTCCAGCACTCATTCAGGGATACGTTGGCACCGAAACTTTTTTTTATACTACTTGCATGGTAAACGAGCATACGGCCTGTCTGATGTTAAGCAGTTAGCTTATGGACGCTTGCAATATCAGAGGTATAATTTGCGTGTTGCTAACCCATTTTTTTATATCAGGGCTTTAAGATGAGTATCCATGGGATAGGAATACGTTTCTTTCAAAACGTATCCCTAAATAAGCGCTGGGGACCTGCACTCACACACAGGAATTCAACTAGGCCCAATTCCTTACGAGAACTGTCCTATCTTCCATTATATGTGGTTCCTAATTGTAACAATGTTTACGGCGAGAGAGCATGGCAATGCATTTTACCTAACATATTAAATGGATTGCCAGGCTTTCTAGTGAGTAGGCTTGAGAGAGGGGGCAGAGTTGCAATGGTCAGGCTTCTCAAAAAAGCATTATTTATCTTTATAAATATATGCATACTGGCGACACTTAGCTCTAAGAATTTAGAAATAGATTAAGAGTTAAGTTTTTATTATTATCACTGTATTTAACTGCAATAAACAGATTTTATTATTATTATTACAACTACACCGCTGTGTGTAGGCTCTGGTCTTCTGTAAATGTAAAGGATTTCCTATCCCAGGAATACTTCCCGTCACAAACCCTGTTGATACAATATTTTGGTCGGCAACATGCAACTGTTACCTTCCATAATCAAAGTAATAATATACACACAGTCAAACAAACACAATAAATATAGTTATGATAGTTCTATAAAGCATAAAAAAACAACTACACCAATACGATAGAGAGGTGACTTGCAAATATGTCACGGGTAACACGCCTCACGTTCCCCTTGCGTCCCCTACGCATGCATGATTCAGTACCGAACTACATCAGGTGTCAATAGGTATGTACGAAGGGAATACTACCATAGTAGGTACTATGCTATCCAACTGTATAGAGGGATCATTAGTTGTGTATGGTCCTGCAAGGGGTTATGACGTATCTATAATTATGTAGTTATATTATAAGGCAGGCACGTTCGTTGAGGCTTGTACGGTGTCAAACTCAAACTTAAAGTCATTTATTCTTTTAGATTAAAAGCATTATATTTATGAACGTCAAAATAAACAATGAGCATATTTTCCTACAGCCAATTTGTTGACAAGGGTAGAGCCTAGAAAGAATTGGCACGAAACTCTGGCCACTATCAATCGCCAGAGTATAATTTTTACAATTTGGTATGAGTTACAATTAGAGGTAGATAACAAAAAGGTACGGAACCAATACACCATAACAAAAACAAATTTAAGTAATAAACAAAGTATCGAATTAAATGAGGAAACATAAAAAATAATGGTCATGTCCAAACTTACCTTTTAAAATATCAAAATTTATGTTACGTAATCTACTGGTGGATCGAGCTGGTGGATCCTACAGGACAGAAGAATCATTTAAGTATGGATCCGGAAAATTACATAAGATGTTTACATAATCAAGTCTCGAACACATTCGACCTCACATTTATTAGTCTCCTTTATCTCTCTCTCAGTTTTATTGCTTAACTAATAAGCTTCGTACATCAGTAAGCAGTCGTTATGTGTAGTCATCGAATACTGTGTTTTTATTGCGAGTACAATGTCAATTATACGATTTATATTTTTATTTGGGTGGCAAACAAGCTTACGGCCCTATATGTATATGGTGCCCTACCTCTCTTAAAATCAAGAAGAAGATTATCCAGTAATTGTGTGTATCACTTACTGGATAATCTTCGAGCGATCAACCCAGCAAAACACACACAGGAATTCTCATCGTATAATTATCAACAAACCTTTTGAACAAGTATTATGAGAAACTACGTGGTCTTACAATAGTTAAATCAGTATTCCAAACTTTACAACTAAAACGCCGAACATCACTCATCATAACGAGAAGCTCAACAAACTTGTCGAACTTCGCCTCTCGGATATATTGGGAAAATAAATATCCGCTGGCAGCCCTTTCGTGGCACTTAAGATATCCGCCGTAGACCCTTTCGGCTAAGAACATGTATTTTGGGTCACAATCACCCATGGGAACTTTTGCACTGTTTGGAAACTTTATTGATGGGTTGTCAGGACCCTTTACAGTAGTGTTCCTTTTTGTAAAGACATTTGGACGCAATATTAGTATTTACAAATAGTAGTTATTTTATATAGGTACTAGATTCCGCCTTCAGCTACGCTCGCACATAAACAAAAATTGCCAATATGCTATTCCAGATTATGTTCTATCTCTGTGCCAAATTTCATCCAGATCCGTTAGATATTTTTTACGTAAAAGAGTAACAAACATATTTACATACAAACATCCATCCTCACAAACTTTCACATTTAAAATACTAGAAGGAAGTAGGATAGATTACAAAAGCGAAATGAGAGCTAAGCTAAGTAATTTGCCTACTGCCGGATTCGCTGACTGAAGGGACAGAGACATCGCCTAATGATAGAAACTCTTTTCAATCGCCATATAGTTACAATTTGTGGTAGTGCCAAAAATGTCGCAAATAAAAAATCAATCATCAAAAATTTCTTTTTTTTTTCAATCACTACCTACGTTCACTCACGTAAATAAATACTAAACAGGAATATGTATCGCATCGCAATCACACGTCAAGTTTTGTTTGCGCCATTGGCTAATGTAGTGGGAGACATTTCGTTCTCTCTTGCTATTTATGCCCGAGACCAGACAGGCGTTTAATTCAATAACTTTTAGAGAGTTGCGAAACAGTTGGAGATGGAGAAGGCATCATCTATACTTTCAATAAATAAATAAAATTAAAGTGTATTAGAAAATTGAAGTGTTATGAAGGAAGCGGGTATTGTGGCGTGAATCAGGTTAGTGGCCTATGTCCAAACTGAAACAGGCTGATAGATGGATTGTATAATATATATCAAAATATCTTATCTTTGTAATTTTGTACGAAGTGTCTTTTCATACGATTATCAGTTTCTTTTTAAATTAATGCGACAATCGTATTAATCATTCCTTTTTTTATTCATACGATAATCGTATGATTAGTAACAGGGAATTTTGTATAGAATTCTCAATAACACCCGCGAAGCCAGGTCTCTAGTAATAGATAAATATTATCAAAAAACGGCATTTTTCGCATATCTTTCTAGTCATCATTTCAGTTTAATGACGTCTAAGATCTACTTCAATCGATCTGAACCAAGTAATTTTTCCAAGTCTGCACGTTTACGTTACAGAGATTCATTTTAATTTTAAATTCGTAAGATGTCAACTTTTAATAAGTACAACTGTTAGAATAAACGGTATAAGGACATTAAAATACGTAACGTACGTAAATTAAAACGGTATTCGTATAACTAATCTATGAATAAAAAATACAGAAAAACAACAACTACCTATAAATGCCGCATCCAAACCTTCATCCTCCACAAAGTGGGGTCCGGTCGGAAAATCAGTACTTACGCTGATTGAACAAGTTTTTCCCATAAGAAGTGGAGTGAGCGCACCATCGCGTGAAATTAGCCAACGGTTCTGATTGGTCGATGCTATTTCTGTACTTCTACGATCATAACTTGTAATTGATATATTAACCAAGACATAGTTTATGTACCTGTTAATCAATTTGTAACGTACTTATATTTTTAATAGCTTTTAAGCTAATGTATAAGCAGGTTTATGTTAAGAGAAGTAGGGCTTCATACGAGCTAAAAACCAGCCTGTTGAAAAATGAAGTAAGATAGGAACGTCACGTGAGTTTTTTTATTACCTAGGAAGCAATCATACGGCCCGCCTTTTTCTGTAGCCTATGGACGCATAAATACCTGCTCCATTACTCATATGTTGCCGAAACAAAAATTTGTTATAATTTGTTACACAGAAAATCATTTTAAACCACGATTCATTAAAATAAGCATAAAAATAGTAACCCCACTATATTGGCAATCTACATGTACTTAGATAATTACTTATCATGATAGAGTGACTAAAGTAATAATAATAACAGGTACATACTTTTTTTTGACTAAGTAACTGACTGCTTTATCGAGGCTAAGTCTAAACCACATAAAACTTGAAATTTGACTCTAAGAAGGTTTTTAAAAAGAAATGCAATCCCTAATAATTATAAACGGTTAAAAAGCCGGGAGAAGTAGGGGCTGGCAGCTAGTTTTAGATGTACGGTCAGCAACGGAGATAGCTGTACAGGACCGGTATATGAAGATTAGTTTTTTAGGAAAACCAATGAATGAGTTTGTGGGAAATATTATATTTTTATCTATAGGTTTAGTCTAATTGTGTATACTGTTGTATTGAAGCACGTAAAGCCGTTGGTCCTACGCCTGATCTCTCTCCGGTCGTGTCGGATTTGCCGTCCCATCGGACTATGAGAGTGAGGGAATAAAGAGTGCACTTGTGTTTGCGCACCCACTTGTGCATATCTCCCGCACAGATGACAAGTATCCGTTGAGATTTGCTGCCGTGACCGAAATTCGGTTAGGAAGACATTATTATATACTGTTACCAAATTACACAGTTTTTTTCTTAAAAATTATTCTTGATATAGCGTCCAATTATCTGCGTGGCCGTGCCTAATCATTTATTTAAACTACTAATGGTTTTTAGCAGCACACCTACTCGCGACATATCTAATCGCTATCTACCCTCGTAGCTGTCATAACAGTGACGTAGGAATTAGCCAGTATAATTATGATGACAGCTAGTAATCTTCACTAATGCCCTGTAAACACCGCTGTCTGTATGTAATTAGTTAGACAGCCCATTTGTTTGATAAACCTATTGATTGCGATTTGGGCATAATAACATGACGTATGGAATTAATACTGTTTTATGAATACTTAGGTATGCATAAAGCACTGGATAAAAAAGAGGCCTACACCAAAGAGGCGGCTACTATTAATAAATTGAATAGTTTATCTATAGGATATTATAAAGAGGTAAATTTAATTAACAAACTGAGAGATGTAGCATGGGTAGATCTCCAAAAAAGTTGGGTAGGTCTGCAGACAACTGAAGGGTGAAGACAGAACAGCATCGAATGATGTGGAAATTCTTGAAGAAGGTCCAGCAGTATCTTTCAGCTAAATAGGTACTTACTGAGCCGTTGTCAATTTTTGATATTAATAAACCAACCAAAAGATTTAACGAAATTAATAATTGCTTTAACTAAGCACTAATGAGTGTGTAAATTAAATCACCTGACCCGAATTCTATTAATTGTATATTCTAGGAAATAGTTCCCTTGATTCATCGTTCTTACTTAATTCAAAAATCAAGTCAATCTGCCTACAAAACGTTTAAATCTAAAATCTATCAGTGCCTTTCCTTGACACCATTTCCCCGGCGTGTGCCTCAGCCCAAGGGACGTTCGATCACCGTCACTGAAGTAAACACATGACGTCACAAAACTTTGTTGTCGGCTAAATTAAATCTCATTGTTGGTATAACGAAGCGAGTGACTTGGAAGAAATAAGAATGAGTCCTTTTTGTATGTATTATACTATACGTATATAAATAGAGATTTGGTATCATGGGGTTTAAAGTCTGTGAATATATTGCAACGATGACTGGCATGCCGTCAAAGTCAAACTCATTTATTCATTTAGATCAAATACATGATACTTTAGAACGTCATAAAAACAAATGCTAGCGCTGACTAGGGTAGGGCCTCGAGCAGAATTGGGAACAAACTCGGGTCACTCTTTTTAATCGCCTGAGTATACAATTTGGTATGAGGTACTATATTTGTGGTAACAAAAAGGGATGGAAACCAATGTACCATGCAAAATGAAATTTAGGTAAAAATATCTAATTAATAAGGAAACAATATCAATCGTCTAGTTACTCAGTAAATGCTTCTGGTTAGGTCTATAAAGCGCAAAGACAAATACGATACCATTCAAGCAAGCAAGCTTGACCTCAGCGAAAAAACTACACACATGTAGGTGTACATTTATATCTACTTACGCACATTAATAGGGTAGTAGGTATAGTTTTATTATCGCTGTCTTAAATAAATAAATTAATTAAAAAAATATATTTAATGACATTCTTTTTCCACTGACACTAAAGTGTACCTGCTGACTATTCTTGTATAAATATATCTTGAATTCACAATAAAATCTTTGGCGTCTCTCATTGTAATGAACCTTCCTGTCCTACCCGACGGATCGCGAGGTTACATTTTATTTACACGACTCTCTCTCCACTGCCACTGTTTACTTAGTACAGCTCTCATTTACCAAGTTAGACGTCCGGCAAAGCCGTGTCTGTCTTATTTGGATAATGTTAAGCAAATACGTAGATTTGCAAGCATTATGTACCCCCGCCAGATTTTGATAGCGTTAAAAATGCATGAAAATGAGCTACCCTTTTTGGAACGGACTGTTTACATAGGTTTCTATTCTCTGTGCATTTAACTTCATTCATTATAATATTTGTATTATTCCTTGGAAAGAAAGAAAATTCTTGGCAAACACTAGCGATAGACAGATTTTAGAATAAATTGATGAGAAATTATTATACATAATATACTTTAACAATTACCTATAAATTATATAGGACTAGCCCGTGGCTCGGCCCGCGTGGGTGTCGGTTATCGCTGTAAAAAGCCTATGTGTAATAACAGACCACAATCTATCTCTGTGCCAAATTTCATCCAGATCCGTTTTGTAGTTTTTACGTGAAAGAGTAACAAACATCCATCCATACATCCATCCGTACTCACAAATTTTCGCGTTTTCAGATCGCGCGTCTATGGACCCTGTATTTATCTAACAACCGTTTGCGTTACATGTAAACTTAGACTAATGTATTGTATCTATACTTTGAAAAAAAATAGAGGTTCAAACATTCTGACTGCTTACTGACGTGCAGTCTAATAATATGTAGACAAAATCGCATCAAAATCCGTTCATTCGTCTGGGAGCTATGATGCTACAGACACAAAGATACACAGATAGACACGTTAAACTTATAACACCTCTTTTTGGGTTGGAGGTTAAAAATGAATGCAATTGAAAAAGCGGTAATACAAGTCGGTTACTTTCCCATTCTGCGAAAGTAACCGACTTGCATGCAAGAGGATCAAATGATTCATCGGCTAACGGTGAAGGAAAACATCGTAAGGAAACCCACATGCCTTAGAAGCAATTCTAAAGACATGTCTGATTCACCAACGCGCAATAGGCCAGCGTGTTTGATTTAAGGACGTAGGAAAAAAGTGTGCTGGCATTTGTTTTTATGACGTTCATAAGTATCATGTATTTAATCTAAATGAATATATGAGTTTGACTTTGACTTAAGGCCTAAACCCCCCCTCTCTCTCTCATGATATAGAAGAGGAGACCCGTGCCCAGCAGTAGGACATAATATGGGTTGCTATTTTTATATATATGAAACATTATTAGATAATAATATGTCCTTCATTTTACCAGGCCTTTAGCTATATTTTTTATACATTTTATATTGAAGTACAGTCTAGTACAGTGACGCTGGCGCGACGCCCGCCGCGCCCGCGACAATAAAATTACACGCAACATAAAGCAAAAACACACCCCAACGCATTACCACTGTTATACCTAACCACCACAATAACTTGACCTCCCAATATACAAACACAACCTCCATAATCCATACATTTTTATTAGATAGAGAGGGGAGTGGTAGCTCAAATAGTATGGTGCATAAAACACATCTTGTTATGCTAGTGAGGAAATCGACAAACTTTAGTCGGATGTTCGAGATAATAACTATGAAAAGTAAAACTATAACAGTTCACGTTTGGTTTAATGAACGTTATATTTTGGTACACACCATAGACAACTAGAGATATAGTAAACTAAAAGGTTGAATAATCCTACTAATATTATAAACGCGAAAGTCTGTAAGTATGGATGGATGGATGGATGGATGTTTGTTACTCTTTCACGTAAAAACTACTAAACGGATCTGGATGAAATTTGGCACAGAGATAGATTATGATCTGGAATAACATAAAGGCTTTTTACAGCGATAACCGATATCCACGTGGGTGGAGCCGCGGGCAACAGCTAGTAAACAAATCTTTTTATTTTACGAGTATCTATAAAACTACATACTTGCCGCCCGCGGCTTCGCCCGCGCGTACAATCCTACGGAAACAGTGAAAATTCTTTTATAAGAAGTAGCCTATGTGTTATTGCAGACTATAATCTATCTCCATGCCAAATTCTATCTTGATCCGTTTTATCGTTTTTGTGTGATTGAGTAACAAACATACATTCATCCAAACTTTTCGCATTCTTAATATTGGTATAGATTGTCTTTCTAACTGAATTTCTTGGCGAATAGCGATGTTGACTGATCGTGTGGTCCAGTGTTGGTTTGTGTCCCGCAAATTTATAAAACCGGGATTCAGTAATTATTATTCCTGGTATAGGAAAGTGTTTGTTTAAAAACTCACCCTAAATAAATAAGCGTTGAAAACCTGTACGCACACAGTAACATAACTACACCACTGTGTGTAGTTATTTCGATGTGTTGTTCCTGTTCCAGTTGGACTTCGTCGATTTTATAGGTACTCTACAAAAAAAAATAGATAGAAAACTCTTTATTGTACACCAATTACCTACATTTATGATACAGATATTATTTCACACATTATTTATATCGATATGTCAATCAAATACTTACAAATAATTTCACGTTTTATTACAATGTTTATTTCATTCTAACTGGTATTCATTTTATGGTATATTTTGACGTTATTTTCTTAAGAACTTAGTTGTAAAACATATAAATTAATTATTTTTTAGCTTCAACGGTTAATGTGTAAAATAAATATTTATTTTATGACTTGATTGAATGATTTGGTCAAAAATAAGCCCATCGATATACATTTTTATTCCTTCTGAATTACGTCAACTCCGTTGAATAAGTTTGTATGAAGCATCTTGATACTTTGGCAAATGTTGAGATACTTGTTTTGTGATTAGAAACATGTTCCTATCCATCGGATAGGAAAATGTTTCTAAAAAAGCGAATCTATACTAATATTATAAAGCTAAAGAGTTTTTTTTTGTTTGTTTGTTTGGTTGAACGCGCTAATCTCAGAAAGTACTGGTTCGATTTTCTTTTTTTGTTGAATAGTGCATTTATCCAGAAAGGCTATAGGCTATATAACATCACGCTATGATCAATAGGAGCGGAGCAGTAGTGAGATATATTGCAAAATCGGGGAATATATTTCAAATAAAAGAGTACTCACGCAGAGGAACACAACAAACCCGATGTAATATTTTTTTTGATTATAGAATTCTGGCAGGTGAAGCTTCTTCTTCAGAAGCTCGGCCAGGCTACTCATTTGTGTGGTGCCTACCTTTCTTAAAACTACGCTTAGTACAAATTAAACATACAAAAACTTATTTCAAGTATCAAGACTTGGAAGCAATGGAGTTAATCTTGTAGAATTTTAACGTTTGCCCTCGTTAGCTCGTAATAAGACGGAGTTGTGTCAAATATTGATGTTGGAGCTATATTATATTGATTAACTCCCTCGCCTTTTGCTCTACCTACAATTATACAGATTTATTGGAAATATTACGATCGTTCATCCATGTAGATAAATAATGGAATTCAAAATCGTGGTTAGTAATACCTTTTATTGCCTGCCTTTGAAAAAGTACCGGTTCAAATAAATGATTTGCTTAATTTAGGATAAGTTATAGAACTGACGCAGTATAGAAAAAGAATTAAGTGTAAGACTGGTAGGCGGATACACTTTATAATTAAGTACTACTTGGGGTGGCTGGTCAATCTAGGCATGATTTATTTTTAAATAATAAAGGTATAGTTTTTAGATTTTACTAAGATCGCATTGTGATCTTGACACGTTTCTATCGTATTCTTACAAAAAGAGACGATTTTTTTTCTCTTAGTCATTAATTGTTTTTTTAATTACCTAATGAAATTAAATACTTTTCTAAATTTCATTCTGAATGGTATATGGGTTTTCGTTCCTTTTCGTTAGCACTAATATTGTAACTTATACCAAATTGTAAATGTTATATTCTGGCGATTAAAAAGAGTGACCCGAGTTTCTTTCCAATTCTTCTCGAGGCCCTACCATAGTCAGCGAATTGGCCGTAAAAAAAGTATGCTGGCATTTGTTTTTATGACGTTCATAAGTATCATGTATATGATCTAAATGAATAAATGAGTTTGAATTTTACTTTGAGTAAACTCTACCATACAAAGGACCACATCCAAATATCTACACTGTGTTTTAGATAGCTCATACATTTCTAATTCTTATACCAATATAACTATCTAAGTACTATATTCATTAACAGAGTTAATGAGAAAATCCCTTGAGACTTTCGAGTACACAACTAAGCTCGCTTATATACTCTAAGCTGAAGCTTCGCAACTAAATATTTGTATAAAAGGCCTACTTTCGGCTCGAACTCCAGAGCCGTCTGCTAATAAGTAAGAAAATTAATTTGTGCGCCACTAAATGAATGTCAAAGATGCCAATGTCGCATAGAGGGCATTACTGCTTTGTTAGACAAGCATACAGACCACCTGATGGCAAGCAATGGCTGAAGGTTAAAGAGAGCTAGTATGGTGCCCATACTAGGGAGCACGCCCGACTGGGGAAGGACCTCCACCTTACAGAAGACCACAGTCAAATAACTACATAAAGCGGTGTAGTTGTGTTCCTGTGAGTGAGTACAGGTCTCTAGAGCCCATTCAGATATGTGTTTTGACAGAAACGTTTTGCTATCTCAGGGATACTCCATCTTAAAGTCCTGGTGTAAAAAATAACGTATTCTAAGTGTCCATAGGCCTCGGAAACTGCTTAACATCAGGCCGTATGTTTACCAAATAGTACAAAAAAAAATCATTTACCATAGCCTATAGTATAATTTCTATAATATATTTACCTTCATCCGATGCTTAGGCTATACACTGTTTCATGATTTTGCTAAGCCAATACAAGATAAGATGACGTCATAGCATATATATATATATATATATATACATATAGACACGAGAGAGCTGTCGCATAGTAACGCGGGAGGTGTACCGTGAAGCGTGAACATCACCTGTGTGCTACCTGCCTTCCACCGTGACATAACGCTTCAGTAAAGTGTGCATACACCCTTATATCAGTAATAAATTAATTGTCTAGTTTATAAGAAGCATATATGGATAAATCTTTATAATCATACATTTATTAATTTACACTACGAAAACAAAACTTTCAAAAGCGAAAAGATTTGTACATAAGCAGTCATAATTAATTGATTTCTTAGATTTGTCAAAAAAATATAGTTAAAAAATGATTCGCTTGTTAGAGACCCTGACTGTTAAACCAGCGGCCATTGTAGACTCGATTACCACCTTAGTTATATGTCTAGGTGGAATTTATTTATAGGTTTGCCTACAATTGTTACACATTTCTTACAGGTAATACATGCATAATATATAAGGTGTAGGTGTACAATATCAATCGGCAAACAGAACATTTATAAATAATATTCGGATTTATACAAATATAACAAACAGTAGTATAGACAGTTTATGCGTCTAATTTAAGTTGGTTAAAATAGTGCTTTGTTGCTGTGAACCTGACTCTTAAATCTATACAGGCTGGTATTGAAAATATTAACTTGTTTGTCACATTTGTTATAAAGTCTACTTAATCTTGGTATTTGATTTACCTTTAATAATGTAGAAATATAATCATCTTTACCATTTGTATTATTGGCCAAGTACAGTTTCTGCCCTTTGAGAGCAGATGACTGTGTGTGAGTTGGATCATTATTTTTATTACGTAAAAAGAGTCAATTGACTGTAATAGAACACCAGTTTAATTTAATATTAAAATAATGGACAACGGGTCTAAATCGAGTAATATTTTAAAGGATTCATAGCCTTTGTTACCCGAAGTGTACAAATCGCCTCAGTTTAATTTAGTTACACGCAACACTTTTAGTCGATTAGAAATAATAATAATAATAATCATTTATTTCAGGAATTACATATTTTACACAGTACTTAAAATACTAGTAGATGATATATTCCCATAGATATATACCCACTTACAAACTAACGTATACATATATTATTTAATGTGTTAAATACATTTCAAAGCAATAAACAAGTAATGAAATCCGCGATACGTAATTTAGACACACACATAATCAGATTTTATTCCTAAATTAAGTAATATTAAGTTTAAAATTTTCAAATAAAAGTGGTTAACATAATAACATAGAGAATATGTCGCGTCAAAGAATATTTCAATAGATAAAGACGAGCGGAAAGATCGCTGACAACAAAGAGAGGTCCGGAAGTGCCTGAGGGTTGAATAGTTTGAGTTCTCCGAGGTACAGAGGGCCAAGGGGCGGCGGTGAAACGTGGCGTATTACGAAAAATATAAATAGGTCACACATATAGAGCAAGTTTCCACTACTTATTTAAAAGGAACGATTTTTTACAAGCTTTTATTTAACTGACAATGTTTGTTAGTTAGTTTGTTTAGGTAACTAATTCCTAGAGTAACATTCACAGTCCTGTGTAGAAATCAACATTGAGGAGACCACATTAACTACTGGGCCTCAATACATGTATATACAATCAAATTTTGCCATCTAAGTTATCCTTACTAATATTATAAATGTGAAAGTTTGTAAGAATGGATGGATGGATGGATGTTTGTTACTCTTTCACGTAAAAACTACTGAACAGATTTGGATGAAATTTGGCACAGAGATAGATTATGGTCTGGAACATAGGCTACTTTTGCAGCGTTAACCGACATCCACGCGGGCGGCGCCGCGGGCAACAGCTAGTATGTTATAATAGGGTGGCGATACTTTTGATTACAACAAGCTATTAAATACAGCTATAGGTACCTAATCTAGGGATAAAACGAAGTTTATAATAATAGCAACTTTGTCACACTCCTGGACACGGGTTTCCCTTCCTCTGTCAAAAGAACTTACAGGTATTCTTTCTTAAAAATAGGGAATCTGGCTAAAAAAACTTTAGTGGTCAATCATCTATGGAGTGGCTGCAGCAAGCTTTAATAAATCCACACAGATTTTTTTGTCTTATTAGCATCCACAGAAAATAAGGTAACTACACATATTTCGATCCATATAAATCGATCTATCGATCCGATAGATTTATATGGTTCATATTTCATAGTTAAGTAGCTACGAGCTTCTCAAAACTATCTCAGTGCCTTCTGATAATATTAAATCAGTAATTCATATTTTTTTGTCTTATTATCATCCTCAGAAAATAAGGTAAGTACCCATATTTCGTTCCATATATATAAATCGGTCTATCGATCCGATAGATTTATATGGTATGATTTTCATAACTAAGTAGCTACGAGCTTCTCAAAACTATCTCAGAGACTATTAATTGATAATATAGGTTACAGAATACACACAGAAAAGCTCAGATTAAAGTTATATCAAGGTATGTTTGCAATTGAAATGTTAAATAAAATTAAAGCATCGCACATTTTGACTGCCTCGGTAGTCCAGTGGCCGCTGTATACGCCTGCTGTGCACGAGGTTGTGGGTTCGATTCCCACACAGGACAAAACTTTGTGTGACCCACAAAGAATTGTTCTGAGTCTGGATGTAATTTGTGTCCGTTAATTGTATGTTTGTAAAGTCCCCCGCGACACAGAGCTTGTTCTCTAGTGAGGAAGTTGTCTTTAAAAAAAAATTATAACAATCATAATAAATCTTCAGCAAAAATACTGTCCAAAAAATCCTGTGCTGACTCTAAAATAAACAAAAAAGTATTACACTATCTACGTAGGCAAGATCTCGAGGCATCTCAAACACGTCTCAGTGGGTGGCGGGTGAGGGGTGTAATTTGAACAAATGAGCGACGGCTACCGAACCAAATTAGATTCTCGCCGGTCGCCGGTGACCGCCGGACTGGACCGTTCACCCGCCAACAGATTACACCACTCGTACAACTCCACCATTCCTATCGACTTTATGTCCAATAGATATATTGTAACCGTCTTACGTACGTAAGAAATAAACTCACTAGCTTTTCTTACGAATTGAAAATGGCGGCCAACATAAAATTATTTTAGAGTCGAGTCATTTTGAGACGTTGTTTATATTCAAAAAGCCGTCGATTCTTGAAATATTAATTACTAAATTAAATATTAGTTACTAGTTTCTTTCAAACTCAAGCTCACTATTATCATGTTACGATTGTACTCTTCAAAATATATTATATTAACTTAGCTAGATTCTATTCAACAAAATGCTTCAATTATTGACCACTCACCTCAAATACTCGTTCACTAGCTTTTATAATGAGACTGCAAATTATAAAACACTATGCATGCAAAGCCGCGTTAATTTTTTTTCACTAATATACCATTATACCAAAACCATTGTCTTTCAAGATTAATGAACCCACCTATATTGTGATTTACTGGCTATAAACACCTACTTAATTATAATTCTAAAACCATCGAAAAGAGCAACTTTTAAAAATAAATCAAATCAATATTGGCCGAATGTAAATAAATGCCCTGTTATCCGGTGTTTAAACAGTGTACGAGAGAGGGCGTCGCCCTCCCGGCTCCTAATCAAAAAATTGAACTTTCAATAAAGGGAATCATTAATTCTGCTTAGGGAGGGATCTCGTAACATCCTAACGAACTCCACAAGAATCTTGGGATGTTTTTCTCGGATAATTATTTGAAAGAAATACTTAAGAGCACCGGGTGGAGTCCACTTGGGAAATTGTTTTCGACGCTTACCAAACAACCCAGAAAAATGTCTTATTTTTTGCGTGTATTGATTCGGCCATATCTGCGAACGGTCTCACGTTTAGTTTATAAGTACAGACAGCAAAGAAATAAGAAATCATACATTACATCAAATATATAATAAAATAAATAAAATAAAATATAAAGTTTTGTATAAGAAATCTTAAGAGTAATAATTGGTGAAGCTGAATATTTATTTTATTTATTTACTGTAAACGATAACCAATAGATAAAAACGATAAATATATATATATATATGAATATATATATATACATATATGTCATTATAGTCACCTAGTCATTATATTACACAATTAAATAATGAATTATTGATTTAAGATTAATTTATGAATCTTTATTTTTTAACTCGAACAAAATAAATCACACCTTAGTTACAAAATCATATCAAAGCCTAAAATATTAATTCATATCAATAAATTCCAAATCATAACTGAATGTAATAACAAACAAGATACGTAGAACAAATGATACAACAGAGAGATCAGACAATCAGTAGAACGACCACAACAAACGTAGCCCCGAGGATATTGATCCGTTATTTTTCTCAGACGCTATTAACGTAATGCAGCCAATCCCCTGACATTGCCTCGACCGGGAATTAATGATGTCCTTTATTGGAGACACCAATTTTTGATTCCTTTGCCCGTACCACGCATCGTTACGCAATGCAAACGACAATTTCCCTCTGCTTCAGCAGTTTCATATCCAATGCGTTTTTTACTCCTATTTGCTAATGCATGATACGATATTACCACGCAATGGATTTCCAATTTCTGTAGTAACGTATATTTTGTTTCTCAGTGTATTGGTAAGGTAGTGAATTTGAAGCTATTGCCGCCGGCAAAGGAAGCCAACAAAATCTTTGTTTACACGATCTGGGTTCACATTAAAAGCAAACCCCAGTCGCTTTAAGGCATTATTCGGATCTATTAGGGATTATTGTATTACATTGTCAAAAAGGGATGTACCTAACGGGAATTTGACACAATGAGTTTAGGGGCATGAATTAAAATTTAATGTTCTTAGGTAAATAAAAATAGCAAACCATATATGTCCCACTGCTGGGCATAGGTCTTCTTTCTTTTATCAAGAGAGCTTAGAGGGTTTAGGCCGTAATCTATAAAAGCAGGTATCGACATCGCAAGGCGCGATTAATGTCGCGCTTGTAGCTTCCTGATATGTAGTCGTGTCCAACTGCTGGGTACGGGTCTCCTCAAGATGTTTTACGATAGTAAATCATTAGATACATACATACCCACAAAGTGAAAAAAATTGTAGAAAAAAATCTGAATGCTTCTCTGCCCAGGGAACTCGCTTGCCTTTCGATAGGACAGGAGTCCCTGGTCCAGCTATAGGAGTAGAATTAAAAATCAAAACTACAATAACTTGTAAATTATACTATATGGCTTCAACTTTATATTTTATGTCTTGTGGAAATCGAACTCTCAGCATACGGCGGGCTTTTTAATAGCGAGGTAACCACTTAAACATCTCAGTCGCATGTGCAAATTGTCTAGATGATCAAACTTGATACTTGTTGATGAATTTTCCCAAAATATTTTTTTTATATTACTTGGGTGGCAAACAAGCACACGGTCTGCCTAATGTTGAGCAGTTACCGTAGCTTATGAACGCTTGCAATACATCAGCCCCTCTAGACAAGTGGCATAAGCGAAAGTCGAATCGAAAAGTCAAAAAAGCAAATGTATGGGATTTGACGTAAGTTTACGACATTAAATCGTAGACTTACGTCAAATTCCATACATTTGTTTTTTTGACTTAACGATTCGACTACCATTTATGCCACTTGTCTAAAGGCTCTGGGCTTTAAGATGGTAGTTTCGCTGGAATAGGAATACGTTTCTTTCAAAACGCATTTCTAAATGAGCGCTGGAGACCTGTAAACTTGATACTTGACCAATTAAGAATATAAATGACGCAACATTTGGAGAGTAACGTAAACAACGGACCGCATCACCTCTCACAGGAGAATAATTAATTGGTGGTGCTAGATGGCGCTAGTAAGCCAATGTTACGCTCAGCTAGGATTATTCTCCAATGAGCTAGACTCAAAATACTATTCGTTAGAAGTGGGAATTTAGTGTTAAACCATACTGACTGGTTTGTTGATCTAACATGAAATTCTAAGCTAAGAACTAAGAGGTCATGTGTTCAATTTACACCAAAGACAAATCTTTGTGTGAAAAGCACTTCATCATCAACTAATTTAACTAAACTATTGTATTAAAGTCAAAGTCAAACTCATTTATTCATTTAGATCAAATACATGATACTTATGAACGTCATAAAAACCAGCATACTTTTTTCCTACGGCCAATTCGCTGATTAGGTTTTCAAACCTATAATAATAGTTGTTAAGTATGTAATAAATAAATAAATCATCTCAGCCTGATGATGTACACTGTTGAACGTAGTCCTCCCTCATATGCCTCCACAATGGCCTATCGTGAGCTGCATGCATCCAGTAAAAAGCTTATTTGGTGTAAACTGAACACTAGTTCCCGCCCGCGACTTCGCCCATGCGTACGATTCTACTCTAATAATAATAATATATTTTTTTGCGGTCGGCTGATTCTCTAAAAAACAGTGATTGCAAACTGATAGTTGTGATTTCTCGGTGACGGCACACACGATTGCTAAACGTCAAAAAGGCGTCGCTCTTACGGAATACCGATTTTCAATCTGATAGCCAGATTTTGCTCCGTTTTCGTGATCGCTCGGTTTTCGCTCTTACGGCATACCAATTTTCAATCTGATAGCCAGATTTTGCTCCGTTTTCGCGATCGCTCGGTTTTCGCTCTGACGGCATACCGATTTTCAATCTGATAGCCAGATTTTGCTCAGTTTTTGCGATCGCTCGGTTTTTGCTCTTACGGAATACCCCTGCGGGATAAAAAGTGGCCTATGTGCTATTCCAGACTATATTCCATCTCTGAGCCAATTTTCATCTAGATTCGTTCAGCCTATTTGCCATGATTGAGTAACAAACATTCGTACATATATGTAGATGTATGCGAAAGTTTGAATGGCCATCCATTCAAACTTTCGCATACATTCATATGTACGAATGTACAATATTAGTTTATAATAACATTAGTTACCCAGATGCAGCACAAATAATCGTGCTCATCACACAAAGATTTGACCCAGATAGGCATCGAACCCACGACCTACGGTGTAGTAGTATTATATACTACTAGCTGTTGCCCGCGGCTCCGCCCGCGTGGATGTCGGTTATCGCTGCAAAAAGTAGCCTATGTGTTATTCCAGACCATAATTTTTCTGTGTGCCAAATTTCATCCAGATCCGTTCAGTAGTTTTTACGTGAAAGAGTAACAAACATCCATCCGTCCATCCATCCATCCATCCACCCATCCATTCTTACAAACTTTCACATTTATAATATTAGTAAGGATAGTAGAAGTATAGTCAGGGAACTAACCATTAGACAAACAAGCCAGTCAAACATCGTACATATCAATTAGGTGGGTGGCACTCGTTCACGCCGCTGTCTTAACGTTATCACGTTAATTATCGACTACTACCCTTACTTATTGTATTGCCCTTCCCCCCACACTGGTACGCTCGCATCTTAACTATTTGCCAGTCGATTTGTATAATTTAACATTTGACTTTTAATTTCGATTAGAAGTAAGCTTTCACAATGCAACAAAAGGAAATAACGATACCCATCTATTAAAACGATGAATTATCTGTATGTGTCTATCTAACTTACCATGAATTGTTAATTTCAAAATTGAACAACGGCAAAATGGATCACAAATATCTTTTTGTGTCATGTGGGAATGGAACCCACAACACACCACGCAATAAATGGCAAGATAAAAAAAAACCGTGCAGTAACACATTACATTCACACATTATATTGATCTCAAAATCTAAATTAAAATAGCTGCAAAGTTCAGACCGATGTTTTTCCATAGAATTCGTAAATTTTTAACAAAACCAAATTTCACACTAATTTTTCCTCTTCACCGAACCCGGTTTCTTGTCAAATTAAGCATCCAATTAAGTTTGTAAAAAGCAAAGTATAGCAATCGTCTGCTATGTCCGTTACAATCAATCTCATTACATGTCGCAATTAGTGTGACTAGCTACAGCGTACTGCCGGTGGCAAATCAAACTTTGCCGTACAACTTCAGGCCGAATATTTATGTTAAAGCGATATCGTTTCGATGTAGCTTTTAGATTTTTTTGCGTGAAATTTTTTCTATAGGCACGTTGAGCACTTTTTGGGTGAACAAAAATCATGGAACTCGCGTTATCGTCATCGAACGCTTTCCATATTCAAAAATAATAATCTAATAGCTCCAGGATACAATTCACAAGTTATTTAGTTTTTACTTCTATCGGCAGCAGTAGCAGTTTTTGTTTGCCAGTAAACTTGAGCTACTAAGAGCTAAACAAATTCTAAGATGATGTGTGATGACAACTAGTTATGAAATTCAGTTGCGTATTCTGAACTGTATTTTTATAAACACACAGGCTGGAAGCGCTACTCATCAGCAGATAGACAACGCTATCTCTCTATATATTTAGAATTGAATACAATATCTCACCATCCGAGATTGAGCAAGTAAAGGTCAAAAGACGGTCACGCAAATACTGTATTAAAACATAAATGTCGTAGATACATCGTTTCTAAATCTCAACGATATCTCTCAGTCTCATCATGATAGTGCTCTCGCGGAGTGACATTGTGACCGTGCGATTGGCTGCACACCGCAGAGCGGCGAGGCGCGCCGAGTTTTCTGTCCGCGGTTTTCTAATCTGAGCACAAAATTCGTCCGCGTTTTCGACAGTTGTATTGTTTGGACACTTTTGTCTGCACTTTATTTTGTCCGTACTGAATAGTTATTTTTATTAAAGTAATTTTAAATGAAGTTCATTGGACTGCACAAAGAATCTTACTCGTTCTATTTTTTGTCCATCCTTCATATTATTTTTTTTTTTTTAGGTCTCTCATTCGTATAATTTTTTATACAGCCTTTAAAGAAACCATCTTTTATTTTTTTGTGAGACGGATCTGTCAGGCTTGTAGTGATAAAAAAAATAAGCAATATTTTGTATCATGAAGTTTGAATTCAATAAAATCATAGAGTACGATTTGTTTAAAAAGTTCAATGATTGAAGTGGTAATATTGACATATGCCATAACACTAAGATTGTTATCAGTTGCTATATCCATTCAAATCAAAATTTACAAATAGCATGTGAGAATTAGCAATAATTCATTCGAAATTATGGACCAAATTAATTCATCACTTAATTGATATAGATTATAATTAAATTTGTTAAATCCAAGACGCATTCAACTAGTAATTATAACCACCATCAATGGACGGTGGGATTTTTTCAATGAATATATTGTGATGGTTATATTTCAAGTAGGGGAAAATTAAACTGTACAACAGTTTTTTTGAATTTTGAGAAAATAAGTTATTTTTTTCAAAAATTTTCGTGCCTTTGACCTTGACCACTTACACTTGCTACTAGCATCTGTATCCATGCAACTAAGATGGCCGCGTACAAATTCACCAAAACGAAGAAAAAAAAAAGAAGTGCTTCACTCATTAGGAAAAGTCTCTGAAATCCTACAGGCTACACCATACAGTGGTCACTCACAAAGCGGATCCTCTAAGCAGCAAAAATCTCTGGAAGGTAAACTACTTGTCACACATTTAACCATTTAACCAATGACATAAAAAAATAAGCTAACTTCATACTGAGTAGCTTGACTAAATTACTAAAATCGTGTATTTGTGGGCAATAATTTTCACACGCGAGTGCGATATCTACCTGTATAGGACCCATAATATTTTTTATTTTCAACGATGCGCTCTACCCAATGGTAAGCGGTTACCGTACTCCATAGACGCTTATTATATTTTGAGTATCATTTGCCAAACTTCTTGGCAGTATATGATTAGGTATAAATGAGACAAAAGATGTAGTATAGTCTGGTTATAATTATCCAAAGGTGCATCTTATATACTAACGACTTCGTGTTGATAACAGATAGTAGAAACATTTAATAGATATTGAACGTGCGATAAAGAACATAAGATTGCGATGTAGATTGTAGATACAGCACAAAGATATTGTACTGTAACAGTACACCCCCCTTTAAAAAAAAAAAAAAATATTATGGTAATAGTGTTTACAATATAAATTTGACCTAGACCTTACTAGTTATTTGCTGATGTATATAAATAATAATGCTATTGTACGCGGTGGAATTTGATGACGCCTGTTGTGGTGTGATTTGCTGACGTATGTAATTTTGACTTAGCTGTTGCACGAGTGTTTATTATTTTTTTCCGTTAAACTCTTCATTCTTCTGTCCAGTGTTTTCATTATGCCGTAAATTAGGATCACGCCGATTGTTAAAATAATCTGTCCCATTGCAACATTTCTTGTCCACCGTAAGTCCTCCTGGATCAGGTTACGGAGTTTGTCCGCTTCGTTTTGATTGAGGCAACTGTCCGTATTGTATGTTATCTGGTCCTTAGAACTTTGATTTCCCATTTTAGATGTCTTGTTGTTACGAGTAGTTGTGAATTAATGGTATATGTTAAGATCTATGTTAATATATATATACGAATAGCTTGCTTATATCAGCGATTTTTTATAGACGTACTACTGGCTTTACTTTACGTCCCGATCGTGTAGTGTACGTGTGTGGATGTCTGTCGCAATCCTTTGAATCTGGCACGTAGTTTGATTCGTCATTGATCATGAATGCTGGTTTCAATCTATCAATTGATATCACTGTCTCTTTATCCCTAATTCTAATGCAAAATGTTTTATCTGTTTTACTAATTACTGGGTAGGGTCCTTCATACGTCGGTGTCAGGGCTTTCTTAATTCTATCACACCGAACAAATACGTGTGAGCATTCTTTGAGTTCGGGATGCACAAATATAGCTTGGTTGTGGTTTTTTCTTTTCGGAATTGATGTCATTTGTGTGATGTCCTTTTGAATTTGTTTTACAAACTCTTCGTACGTTGATAACTGTGCTGCTGATGACTCAAAAAATCCTCCAGGGAGTCGTATTGGCGTTCCATATGTCATCTCTGCTGAACTATAACCTGTGTCTTCTCGCAAGCTACTCCGCAACCCGAGTAAAACTGTTGGAATTTCTTTTAACCAATTTTCGTTGGATTCTCTTGTCATTAACGCCACCTTTAAAGTTCTATGAAATCTCTCTATCATTCCATTGGATTGCGGATGATAAGGTGTTGTCCTAATTTTATGAATTCCCAAAAATTGTGAGAGTGACTCAAATATTCTTGATTCAAACTGTCGGCCTTGATCCGTAGTAATGCGCAATGGACATCCAAAACGAGTAATCCATCCTTCGAAAAGTGTCTTGGCTACTGTTTCTGCAGTTATATCTTCTACCGGAAATATTTCGGGCCATGACGTACAACGATCTATGATTGTGATTAAATATCTCTTCCCTTGTGAAATCGGAAGTGGTCCGACGATGTCAATATGTAAATGTTCAAAACGTTGCGCTGTCATAAATGTACCAGGAGGTGATATCGTATGTCGTTGTATTTTTGATTTTTGGCAGGCTATACATGATCTACACCAATTATTGATATCTTTGTTCATATACGGCCATAAATACCTTTGGGTTATCATTTTTCTCGTAGTTCTTTTTCCTGGATGGCTCATACCATGAATGGTATCGAAAATTTGTTTGCGAAAATGCTTTGGTAAGTAGGGGCGGCTTTTTCCAGTAGACGTGTCGCAGGTGATGTTTATTGTGGAACCCGGAAGCGTAATGTTTTTGAATTTTAATCTTTTATTGTCATGTAATTTACTTAGTTCATTATCTGTTGATTGACATTTTTCCAATTCAGCGTAATCGATAGGTGATGGCACGTATATTTCCTCTATTCGAGATAAGGCATCGGCGGTAATATTGTCACGTCCGCTTATGTGTTGAATGTTGGTACTGTATTGTGAAATGAAATCTAACTGCCGGACCCGTCGCGGTGTATCGTTTGATGATGGTTTTTGGGAGAATGCGTATGTCAAAGGTCGGTGATCCGTAAATATTGTAAATTCTCTTCCCTCGATTAATCTGTGAAAATGTTTGACGGCCATGTATATTCCTAACAGCTCTCTGTCAAACGTAGAATATTTTTGTTGAGTTTCGCTCAATTTTTGTGAAAAAAATCCTAATGGTTCCCAATTGCGTCCGGATTTTTGTTGTAAAACTCCACCAACGCAAGTAGCACTAGCGTCGGTCATGAGCGCTAGTGATGCGTTGCGGGAAGGATGCGCTGTTAACACTGCGTTTTTCATGCTTTCCTTGCATTTTTCGTAAGCTTTGTCTGCTTCCGTTGTCCAAGGAACAGGTGAATTATCGTTCTTTTTTGAACCATGTAGATATTCGTTTAAAATTCTTTGATTTTCCGCTGCGCGTGGAATATTACTTCTGTAGAAATTGACCATGCCCAAAAATCTTCTTAATTCTTGAATTGTTTTCGGTTTGGGAAATTCCATGATTGCTTTGTAATTTTCTTCGGTAGGTTGTATTCCTTGGCTCGTTATATGATAACCTAAGAAATCTATTTCCCTTCTGAGAAATTCGCATTTTTCGAGATTAATGGTTATTCCATTCTCGTGTAAACGTTTGAAAACCGTTTCTAAATGCTGATAATGCAAATCTTCGTTGTCCGATGCGATGAGACAGTCGTCTACAAATATAAATACGAAGTTTAAATCTCTAAATAAGGAATCCATGAATCGTTGAAATGTTTGTGCCGCATTGCGTAATCCGAAAGGCATTCTTAAGTACTCAAAAAGTCCGAAAGGTGTGATGATGGCTGTTTTTTCTATATCTTTAACAGGAATACAGTGGTATGCTTTGCGTATATCTATCTTGCTTAGTATCTTCTTATTTTCTAATATGTATGTAAAGTCAGTTAATCTTGGTAGTGGGTATTTGTCCGGTACTGTCGTGCTATTGAGCATTCGATAGTCTCCGCACGGTCTCCATTCGCCATTTTTCTTTTTTACCATATGTAATGGGCTTGCCCATGGGCTATCTGACGGTCGGCAAATTCCGAGTTCTATCATATTTTGAAATTCCTTTTTGGCTATGTCGTATTTTTCTGGAGGTAATGGTCTTGCCCGAGCTGCGACGGGTGGTCCTGTAGTGATAATGTGGTGTTCAATCTTATGTTTGGGCGCATTGCGTAGAGAGGACCCTTTCGTGATGTCTTCGTATTTGTTTAAAAGTTGCGTAATACGTGGATTCGTTCCCACTGCGATAGTACGAATTGTTTGTTGTGTCGCTTTTTCTGAAGTTACATGCGTTGTCAGCTCTGTAACTTTGTCGATAAGTTTGCGACCTGCTATGTCGACTAATAGTTTATAGTGCTCTAGAAAATCTGCTCCAATTATTGGTTGTGTAACATCGGCGATTATAAAATTCCATTTATAACATCGTTGTAGTCCTAAATTCAAGGTAAGCGTCTTCTCGCCGTAAGTCCTAATTTTAGTCCCATTTGCAGCGTATAGTGTGTATTGTTCATTTTGTAAAATTGAATATCTCTGTTGCTTGCTAATGACTGAAATATTTGCGCCCGTGTCAATCAAAAACTTCATACCACTTTTTCGGTCGGTAATGGTGAGGCGATTGGATGGGTGGATTGCACAGAGTTTCGCCGTTGTCTGTGCTCTTATTCGTTTCCCTGGTTCCGTACGTAAGTCATTGGTTTCCAACCGCATGGTTTAATGCAGTTCCTTGCATATTTTCCGAATCTTTCGTGGTAGTAACAAAATCGATTTGCTCCTCTATAGTTTGTTCTCGGCCTCATAATCGGGAATTGTTGACGTTTCTTGAAATGATTGTGCGTGTTGGGTCGATAGCCATATTGACCTTGCTGAATTGCGTCAATATCTATCTGTAATTTTGCTAGCTGGGCTAAAATGCATGCTGTATTGTTGTCGTTTGAAGTGTCGTTGCTAACAGCTGATATTTCGGTTACTTTTGAATTCATTATTATTTTGTCTGCAATTTGGCTCAGTTTGTCAATTTCCATGTCTTCCGTAACTGCTAGAACCGTAGTAACTGATGTTGGTAAAAGCCTGAACCATAGTAGTTTAATTGTTTCGTCACTGATTTTTCCTCTCCCGAGGACTCGCATTTGACGTAATAACTGCGAAGGTTTTTGATCACCGAGTTCTGTCTCTGATATTAATTTTTGAAACTGTCGCTGTTCTGTTTCTTCGTAACAATCAATTAAACGTTCCTTGATGTTTTTGTATTTATCTGTAGTCGGTGGTGAAGTGATTAGGTCACTAACTTGTAGTATTTCTTCCTTGGATAACTTTGCTATTACTGTACAGTATTTGTATTCGTCTCCTTGCTTCTGTGGTGCTAATATGGCTTCTAGTTGCGTGAACCATAATCTTGGTTGGTCTTTCCAAAATTCCGGAATGCGGGATAAAACCGAGGTGCCAGCAGCTACTTCAAGTGTTCCTTGCTGATTTATGTTCGCCTTGCACGGTGATTGTGCCATGTTTCTTGCTGCGTATTCGTTCGTCGGGGTCACCAATTTGCCAAACTTCTTGGCAGTATATGATTAGGTATAAATGAGACAAAAGATGTAGTATAGTCTGGTTATAATTATCCAAAGGTGCATCTTATATACTAACGACTTCGTGTTGATAACAGATAGTAGAAACATTTAATAGATATTGAACGTGCGATAAAGAACATAAGATTGCGATGTAGATTGTAGATACAGCACAAAGATATTGTACTGTAACATATCACTTGCGTGCTGTCAACATTTTTATACCAGTATTCGACGGAGTACGTATCCTTGATATCTTCCTGGGTTGTTTCTTTAAAACACCCGAAATTCTTCTTATCGTTTGGTTAGTGGCCAACCTGGTGAAAAAGTTTTTTAGATCGGCCATATTTAGGCCTCTGTCGTGATCTAACGACTGTTAACAGTCGGGATCGACTTTTAACGTGCCCTCCGAAGCACGGAGACGCTCAGATGAAATACCACTATGCGGTCACCCATCTATAAGGTAACCACGCCCTTGGTAGCTTTACCCGCTGATCGTATACCGAACAGCGAGTGTACCAGGCTATGAGCGCCTCGCCCCTTAATGATCCATGGAGACTTGTACTCACGCACAGGACTAACAGAACACGACAGGATAACTACGTGGTGTCACTACACCACGTAGTTATTTGGCTGTGGTCTTCTAAGATGAGGAAAGTAGTAAGGGAGGTGCTGACTTTTATGGTACCCCTCCAATTCAATTTTATAACATCTAAATGAGAATTTCTTCTGTTTTAACTTTCCGAAGACTCATTTCTTTATATTAATACGTTAAAACAACACAAGCACATTGCGGGCACGAAGAAGTGTGATATTTGACAGTTAAAGTTTAAACGGAGAAAGAGTGCGGAAAGCTAAAATAATGGTCAAATTTCGACCACTGGTCGATTCCTAGCTAAAATATCTCGTTCTATACATTCCTTGAACCGTAATGGACATTTTAAATCAGTTTAACAAAAAAAAATTTTTGTCCACAGAAGAAGCAAATTTGACTGAATCTTCTAACTCAGTTCTCCATGAACCTAATCAGGGTTTTTACATTTACCGTGTAGACAAAACAGCGGACGCTGGGGAGAAAATAATGAAGATTGAATGTGTAGAGCATTGCACACAAACTAAAGGAAATATCAAAAATAGGAATGGTAAAAGTACCCCAATATTTTTTTGAATATTACTTAGACGAATAAGCATATGGTCCGCCTAATATGAAGCAGTTACCATTTGTTTTCACCAGAGCTTTAGGATGGAGTATCCTTGGGATAGAAAAACGATTCTGTAAAACGCGTGCTTAAAACAAAGGAACAGAAATTCACTGCTGTGTGTAGATATTTGGCTGTGGTCTCTAGTCGGGATTGCTCGCTGATATGGTGCCCTACCTCCCAACAATACAAATATCTTTTCCTCTTTTAAAAGACTACTCCTGCACTTGAGTGCAAGGTCTGTCTTGCGGGGGACTTTATCAACTAATTCGCGAACACAAAGCACACCCAGATTCAAAGCTAAAAATAAATCACACAAAGTTTTGTCCCGTAAAAGAATCGAACGCACAGCCAGAAACCTTCGTAAGCTGTTAGTTTCGACAAAGCTTCAACCTTTCTTCGAATCTCTATCACACTCGTCTTTCACCTTGCCATCATCCATTAAAAAATCCTGATTGTACAAGCTGCAAGCGAAATTTAATTACTGTGCAACGAATTCAAATTGTAGGTTAAGGAGACCGGTGATTTATTTCTGTCCTTTTCATATCGTGTATGATGACATTGACGTGTCTATCGTTTCATTTGAATTGTTACGAATACGTAATCTGTCATATAATGCATAATGCTTTGTCTTGAAGGACCTTTATTTTCTACTGTCAGCAGAGTCAAATTAAAAAAATAACTTTTTTTAAATACGAGATCCGTATGACTTATGATGGCCGCACACAGGCCACACGCGACAACTACAAAATGCCGCGCCGCCACCGACCTATTTCTTATAGTTTCCATACACTTTATATGGACTCGTCGCACACGTTTGACTTATAAAATCGTACACTCGTTACATATAAAATGTATGAAAACAGGACGGTGGCGGCATTGTGTGGCCCGTGTGCGGTCACTCTTAAGTCTTACGTGGGGATATGAGACACACACGAGATAGGTACTACAGCACTAAAAACATGACCTACCTATGGTACCTACATGTTGGCATGATGAATATTAGTTTTCAAATAGGAATGTTTTACATACATATTTACATCACACACTATTGTTTTCAGGATGTCGCAACTTATTATATAAATATCCAAGTGCTATTATCGCATCAAATACTAAACCACTCAAAAAGAAAAGTAAGTAATGATCATTAATACCTAGCAATATTTTTTTTGACACTTAAAAAACTTCAGGTAAATCCAGTCGATTGATACAGGTATTATCGAGCTAAAGTTGAAAGAGATTTAAAGTATTAAGTTCATCTCTGTATTTAAATAATACAGAGATGAACTGCAGAAAGATTTAAAAATACATAGAGTAAAATACATAAAATGTGTTTAAAAAATTGGTCTTGAAATAAATGATTGTTATCTTATCAAGAAATATAAGGAATATAAAACTGTATTCTCACACACAGTTAAAGTAAAATAACAATTATTCGTCTACAATTACACCAAATAAGATTTGCAGCAATCTTACTTGTGTAAACATGCCTGTCAGCATTGCCACGCTGGATGGCAATGCTTATTCTTTGCCAAAAATGAGCCTGGTCACGTCCATATATGGATCTTCACCACAAATTAAGTACACTAACTCGCCTTGAGATAATGCAATTCAAATAAAACTAATTAAAATTGAATTATTTATTTTCAGACATAATAATATTGCAGTGTCCATAGTGTATTTATGGGACGCTCGTTATACCATGGGACGCGCAATCCATACAAGACTAATTAACCAGACTTACTATACTAAATTAGGTTGTAACGTTCTTTCTCTGTTGCAGTTAAAATGATGACTTGGGTGAAATATCACAGACTCAGCGTGATATATTCATTTATAGATAGTTTGGAGAAAGACTTTCCCGCTATCTGCACGGTATCTGTTATTGGAAAATCTGTCGAAGGAAGAGCAATTAAGGTTAGCAATTACTTCAATTTTCTTTAAATTACTAGTCTCCGCCTGCTGAATCTCAGGGGCACTGTGAATTTTTCGAGATAAAAAGTAGTCTAGTAGTCCTGTGGGTTTGCAGGACAAAACTTTTTGTGACCCGCAAAGAGTTGTTCTGAGTCGGGGTGTAATTTGTGTCCGTTAATTCTATGTTTGTAAAGTCCCACGCGACACAGAGCTTGTTCTCTAGTGCGGGAATTGTCTTTTAAAGATGAAGATGAAAAGATCGAAAATAAATTAATAACAAATGAAAATGCCGGTAATTTAAAATTAATTACAAAATTTAATCAAATAACTAATTACATCATCAATATTACAGTAATTAGTTATTTGATTAACATTTATATAAGTATTGATTTAAGTTTGATGTTTTAGATGCTGAGAATATCCAATAGCAATGCGAAGAATCAAGGAATATGGTTGGATGCCGCTATACATTCTCGAGAGTGGATCAGTATATCCGTCGTCACGTACATCGCGGACTACCTCGCTAAAAACTTCAATACACTTTCACCTGCTATTACCAGCAAAGATTGGTAATTCGATCTACAGTTTTATCTTTCTTATTAAAAAAAAACAAACCACCGATGAAAAAAACATTAACGTAGATTTCACACTACCGGAGAAAGATTAGGCGTAGGATACCCCACTAGACAAGCGACATAAACGGTGGTATCTCCCACACGCAGATGATTAGTGTCAGTCGAGATTAGCATCTATGACCCAAAATTATTCACTACTAGCCTTAACTAGGGTAAGGATTTTGAGGGTTATTTTAAAGCTAGAAATCAAGCCATTTTAATAAACCACGTCATCATATTTCAGGCACATAGTACCAGTAGTGAATCCTGACGGCTACGAGTACACCCACACACAAGACCGAATGTGGAGGAAGAACAAAGCTTGTTATGAAGGCCAATGTGTCGGGGTCGATCTTAATAGAAATTTTAGGTAAGCTTTGGTTTTACTACAGAGGGATAAAATTATCATCTAAAACTTACAGAAGAACATAGAGGCGCTCATAGCCAGGTGCCCCGGTTAAATTACCAAGGGCGCATTAGCCAACAACTACCATTCAATCCTACCATCACGTGTTCATCCAAAGGTTGTCTGGCAGAAATCGCTATCAGCGATAAGGCCGCCTATTGTACTATTTACTTTATACTGTAAATCTTAAAATGTATTTTATGTTTATAAAGCATTTAATAATTAAATAGCCCTAGATGGGTGACCTGAATAGTCGTAATTTCATCTGAGCTTCCCCGTACTTCGAAAGGTACGTTAATAGTCGGTCCCAGCTGTTAACAGCCGATAGAGGCCTGTATGGGCGATCTAAAACCTCTGTCAGGTTAGCCACTAACCAAACAATAAAAAGACAAAGAAGACCACAATAAAAAACTACACATAGAGGTGTAATTGTGGTCTTATTGTGAGTATGGGTACTATAGTGGTTATTATGGAATGCATTTTCAAAGAACATGACTACTAAGCCGGATGCTGAGGGTTCGCTTCCCGCCAAGGACAATTAATCTTTATGTGAAGTACACGATTATTAATTATTGTGCCCAGGTGTAATAAAATTCATCTGTACAATATATGTATTTAGCAATATATAAGTATGTTTATCGGTTATCTAATTGCCATGGTACAAGCTCTGACTAGTTTGGAATCATAAAGTGGTGTGAGTTATAAAAAAAAAACAATATTACAGTATTTTCCGTGTGGTGACGGATTAAGAATACAAATGTCACCACCCCGTTCCATTCCGAGGGTATCATAAGAGTCGACTAAGGGAATAAGTCAGGCAGATAATATCCACTGCAATAGAGGGAAAACTCGAAACAAATCCTATAGCAACCCGTCTGGCCAGTGTGGTATAGTAGGCTAATATCCCTTCAAATGTATGGAGGAGACTCGTGCCCAGCAGTGGGACGTTTATGGGTTGAGATGAAACAGTATTTTCCGCAATAAAGCCACTAAAGTAATTACCTTAGCCCATGATTTTTTTCAGTTATGGTTGGGGTATGAACGGCGAAGAGGGCTCTTCTGAAGAACCAAGTAGTCCTTTCTACAGAGGCCCGGGACCTTTTTCAGAACCCGAAACAATGGCAGTCAGGGTAAGTATTAAATGTATATTTATTAATGCTGCATGTCATTTTTGAAAAGTTTTATTAAAAGGATTATATTGTAGGGTCGACAACGTGCAAGTAATGCTTCTGGTATTGCGTCCATTAGCAGTGGTGACTGCTTACCACGTTTGTTTATCAATGTAGTAGTATAAATTGTTTATACTAATTTCTGCGCTCGGCTTCGCCCGCAAGTACAATCCCATGGGAACAGTGTTTTTTTCGGAATATATATTTTTTTTTAATACCAAGGTGGCAAACAAACATACGGCCCACCTGATGGTAAGCAGTTACCATGGCCTATGGACGCTGGCAACGCCAGGGGTGTCACTCACGCGTTGCCGACCCTTTAAAAACCTTATATCTCCTTTCTTGAAGAACCCCATGCTATAGTCTTTTGGGAAAACTTCGACAGGGAGCTCATTCCACAGCCTAATCGTACGTGGTAAGAAATTCCTCTGGAATCTTACGGTACGGCATGTTTGAGGTGCAAGGATGTGAGGATGAACTCCCTGTCGGTGACGAGAGGCGCGTTGATAAAATGTGGCCGTGGGCATCATCTCGAACTATTCCTCAGAACACAGCCCATTGTACAGGCGGTAGAACACACACAAGGAGGCGAAGTCTCTTCTTAGACTTAGTGGATCAATACCGCCTGTGAGCTTGGGATTGTCAACAATCCTCACAGCGCGTCTTTGGATAGAATCAAAGGGTCCAAGCTGGTATCCAGGCTTTTCTTTATTCTATCTCTGTGCCCAATTTCATCCAGATCCTTTCAGCCGTTGTTTCGTGATTGAGTAGCAAACATCTATCTATCCATCATGTTATTGAGAGGCTTGTCGGTAAAATGCACCTGGGGCCGTATCATGTCCTTACTGCAATTATTTACTTAAAGTCCATCCTAAATGTGACTGGAAGAGATAAGACCGCACATTGGCACTACCTATTTATTTTTTATGTTGTTTATTTTTAACGCATGTGGTGTACCTACAATACTTAAACAATATTATATCTAAAATATCAAATGATTTCTTAAAATGTAATGCTGCTATTTAATAAGACCTTTTTATTTCATCATCATCATTATCTCAGCCAATTGACCTTTTAAATTATAAGAGAGTAATGAAAGACGAAGCGTGGGCAGGCCTCCAACAACGTGGACCGACGACCTGGTAAAGGTTGTGGGCAACCGATGGACAAGGTCAGCTCAGGATCGAGTGTTTTGGAAATCCTTGGGGGAGACCTATGTCCAGCTGTGAACATCTTTTGACTGAGATTGATGATGGAATAAATTATTTATTATTTCAGGACGCCATTTTGGGATCGCTGACGCCATTCAAAGTATTTATATCGTTACATAGCTACTATGAGCTTATTATATTTCCATGGGGTTGCAGATCAGAAAATCCCCCAGACTATTTGAATTTACTGGAAGGTGCTGCGGCCATGGCAAGGGTAACTCCACGTAAGAGACTAGTAGACTAGTATAGTAAAAATTAAATTATTGATATTATCGATATCAATAATTTAATTGGATTTTGACTTAGGAAATATCAGTTCAATTTGAAAATCTTGCTGATTAGCGGTACGTCCCGGCTTGGCACGGGTGTTTTCTGTTTAGTATGCTACGTAACAGTATTGTCTTAGTGTGATAAGAGCATAACTAGTTTGGACAAAAATTCTTTGTATGAAGGATGACCTTAAGTGACACAGTATAATATTTTTCAGGCTATATATGAAACAAATGGCAAGAGCTACAAAGTAGGCACTACAAAAGATCTAACGTATCACGCCTGTGGGACCAGCACAGATTGGAGCTACTCAATGGCGAAGATACCTTACTCGTACATGATAGAGTTGAGAAGCAAGAAGTATAGGTTCAAATTGCCTCACAATCAAATCATTGACACTTGCATAGAGATCTGGAATGCCGTTCATAGTCTAATGGAATACGTAGACAAACATTAACAACATAAATTTGAACTAAAATGTCTAATCAAGTGCCATGGTGGTAGGTACGAGTGGAGTACACTTATATTGAGACTAGGCACATAAGTGGACAGCTAGCAATGCATTGTCAAACCGTATGAAGTAACACGGTTTTGTAATGCAGCTCGTTTCGACTAAGTCTACGATCAGATGAAACAAATCTGATGCGCGTTTTCAAAGATAGGTTTAGTCTGTACGAACTAAATCTAATCGATTATTAATACTATTTATCTTCAACCTGTTCTGACCCATTTCAGGGCAAAATCCTTCTTTCCCCTTTTTTAACTCAACACGATATAGAGCTGAAATAAAGTACCTACAGACCAGACCTGTTCATAGTATTAAGCTCGTCCCGCCATCTGCGCTTGGGCCTGCCGCCGTTGGACATATTTTGGAATCCAGACTGTCGTTACATTTTTGGGTTTCGATCTATTAAACTCCGCTTTACCCTGATGTGCGTGAACTTTTTGATGGCAAGCGTTAATGCGAATTTGGTGACATGAATAATTTACGATTATTATCGTTGATTGAAATTCGTAGTTTTTTGTGTAAGCAACATGATATATAAGCAAACAGTGGCGTAACAGTAGGGTGGCATTACGGGAAAAATACCACGAGCCAAAAGGACCCCGAGGCCCGAGAAGGCCGAGACAGGAGATTCTCATTTGCTCTCTCGGGCCGAGGGCCTCTGCTAACATTTATTACATTTAGTAAAATTAATTTGTTTTATCATAATTACGTACATGCACAAGTTAAATGTGTTTTGGGAAAATATATTATTCTTGAATATTTTAAGAAATATAGAGCAGTGACACAGTACAAAGGAGCAAGCCCCAAGCAATTGCTAGCGTCCATAAGCTACCGTAACTGTCTACCATCAGGCGGGCCGTATGCTTGTTTCTCACCAACTTAAACAGACAATTTGATTTATTTACCTACTCAAAAAGAACTATAACATTGGTTGAGCTTCTTTATATTACGTAAAAGAGGATGCCATCCGATAATATATGCCACAGGCCTCAAATGGCATAGTTACGCCACTGCAAGCAAAGATCATTTTGCAACGAAATTCATTTCGAAAGAAATGTATTGTTTGTAGAAAATAAATGACTGTTCCAAAGTATACTTATTTTATTTGTATTTTAGCCTAATTACATAAATTATTGTCGAAGAGCTTTTGTTATAACCGTACAGTTCAGACATTTCTTCTGGTCTACGACTTCAGTTAGAGCCATAACTGCACTTAGTGCTTCTTTACAACAATCTAAAATTTCTTCCTTCGGCAGTAGAAAACGGTCTTGCTTACTTCTTAGTTCAACCAGATAAGAAAATGGGATGTGGGCTGTTCCATAACTCCAATCAATACTTGTACCACAAGCGTAATACATAGTATCCTTGAAGCTTCCAACTTTGTACATGCGACCAGTGGTCTCGTTTATAGCCTAGAAATACAAATCATTAGATTAATTAATTGTAACTGCAGAACGAACTGGAAGACCTTCCAAGACGACATGGGGCTTGTGTCTAATAGTTGACGTTTTTCGGCTGAGATGATGATGGTAATGTACTGATAACTATAGAAGTAAAAGGGTTCATATAGATAGATAGAAATCTTTTTATTGTACACCAATTTAACCAAAAGAGCATCTGCCCGCGGAGTACAGCATAGCCTTCCATGTTCTACATGGAAGCCAATCAAGTGACTCCGGCCCAAAGTGGGGAGATGCAGATACAATCTGGTTAAATGCTGTAGTTATTACCGCTACAGTGTACGAATGCGGTACGGACCCGCAAACAATATCTCACCTTCTGTCCTGCGCTTTGTGCCCTATTACCTGCACTCTAAATGACATGTCGAGCGTCGATTATTGCCTCATGCAGCACGCCTTCTTAAGGTTTCTAACATAAAGTATGTATATTTTTAATACATACGATATTTACACCAGATGCGAACGCAAGGACGCGCGCCCCGCCGAAAGATCTGTATTCTTTAGGATAAGTCAATCCAACTTTATCAAAAATAATCAAATAAAACGTTTCACCTTGTAAACTTACTTTGGCCATCGCAGTTCCACCTTCTAAAAGATTTACATAGTCTGGGCAGGGCTCGGGCGTGTGACACCAAGGAAAACATATCACTTCACTACAAGAGTGAAATGTTAAAAATATTTTAAATGGGGTCCCAGAGTATAATATTATATCCTGAAAAAAATATAACATAGGATTATGCTTCTTTCCTCCAAAGATCATTTTCCTTGTCAGCTTATCCTTTATTGCTCACGTATCTCACGTGAGCTTATATTCTGGGCTCTGGGCACATAATAAGCATATATCTATTTCAACTTTGCAATATTTATATTTTTTATGATTGAAATTCGTAGTTTTTTGTGTAAGCAAAATGATATATAAGCAAATAGTGGCGTAACAGTAGGGTGGCATTACGGGAAAAATACCACGAGCCAAAAGGACCTCGAGGCCCGAGAAGGCCGAGACAGGAGATTCTCATTTGCTCTCTCGGGCCGGGGGCCTCTGCTAACATTTATTACATTTAGTAAAATTAATTTGTTTTATCATAATTACATACATGCACAAGTTAAATGTGTTTTGGGAAAATATATTATTCTTAAATATTTTAAGAGATATAGAGCAGCGACACCGTACAAAGGAGCAAGCCCCAAGCAATTGCTAGCGTCCATAAGCTACCGTAACTGTCTACCATCAGGCACCAACTTAAACAGACAATTTGATTTATTTACCTACTCAAAAAGAACTATAACATTGGTTGAGCTTCTTTATATTACGTAAAAGAGGATCCCATCCGATAATATATGCCACAGGCCTCAAATGGCATAGTTACGCCACTGCAAGCAAAGATCATTTTGCAACGAAATTCATTTCGAAAGAAATGTATTGTTTGTAGAAAATAAATGACTGTTCCAATCATATATGATCATCATTAGGGTAAAATTTTGAAAAACACATGTACTTTTATTTGTAAGCAGAGGCAAGTATATGAAATATGGTACAAAAATACGGACAAATTACGATACGGATGATAATGATGAATCCCGTAATTGGTCCCCTTAGTAGTGAAATTTCTAAAAATATATTCTTAGTGCTTACAAACTTACGTCATATAAGACACCTTCGTACAAAAACTTAAGTTTGTAGCCTTAGCGGTTTATACTCTGCGTTGATCAATGAGTAAGATATATAAGTGAAAACAATGCTAATATTAATAGAATAACTCTAACCTTAATGGCAGTAGTTTCTCGTTCTGAAAACGCTTCTGGACCTCGATAGTTGAGGCCGAATGGATCGCCAGTCAGTTCTACATTACCTTGACCCCAGTTATGACTGCAAACAAAATAATCTTAAAGGAACTATAAACAAAACCATGTCTTGGCAATATTTTATTTTTAACAAACACCTATAAACTGCATCAAAAGATAAATAAACCAAAGTAAAGATGGACTGTCAAAGAGAGACGGAGCTACACACGTTATATAGCTCTATCCCTCTTTCTCCCTCAAACTACTCGCGATTTAACACGTATGCAAAGTCTCAGAAAAATCCTAAAGTTGTGGTAATCCTTGGGGTAGACCTATGTCCACTCGTGGACGTCTTTTGGCTGAGATGATAATGAGCAAACACAAGTGACATAATGTAAATAAAATACCAGTATTGAATTAAAACTTACGAAAAATTTCTGTTTATATCGACTCCAGTCACGGCGTTTCCAAAACGAGATCTGTTCTTGCGCCACATTCTGTCAGATGTATGGGAGTAATAATACCCATCAGGGTTTACTACTGGCACAAAATACCTGAAAACAACTATACTTTTATCCATTTTATATATAAGCTGGTCATATCTGCCAAGGGATCGATGGTCGCTGGTGCAAGCGAGTCCGTGAACGGAGACCGTGACTTGTTAAATGTAAGGTAGAACGCGTCTTGAGCAGATAAACCGATGAATTCAAGAAGGTTGCTAAGAGGCGGAGGACTGAGTGTTATGGCGTGGATTTAGAGGCTATGTTCGGAAGTGGACTGGACCGGACTGGAGGACGGAACTGATTGATTATATTGTATATTTGCTTCTCCATTACTATGAAGGAACGATGACCATCCCTGGTACGCAGTGTGCATTGCGTGTAGACTCGACTTCGACGATGTAAACAGCTACTGCAGGTATACATATATCTGAGTTAGCCGTACGATCTCTCTTTAATTCTTTAATGTACACAAAAGAAATACAGATAGTATTACATAGGTATTAATATCATGTACAAAGGCGAGCTTAACTCAAAATTGAGTTCTCTTACAGCAAACCTCTGAGAAGTGAAAAGTTTAGAGAAAACCAAGGGTAAACAAAGTGTAGGTACATTTGATAAAGAACAGCTGGTAACAAATATATTATTACATAATACATACATAATATTATACATACAGAATATACATAAAAATAAATACATATATAAATATATAAACACTTATGTAAGTGTTGCATTTCCTTTTAATTTTTAAAGGAAATGCTCCTTGACGTTCCTCCTGAATACGTCCAGAAAAGGGCTAGAGCGTATGGAATGTGGAAGAGAATTCCATAGATTTACAGCATGAATAGTAAAAGAATTATGGTAACAAGTAGAATAGTGAAAGTGAAAAACGCGTTATCCTATCCACGCGGGCAGAGCCGCAGGCAACAGCTAGAGATATAAGTGTTATATTTAAATTACATATATTATCAACGCTATGATCCTACGTAGCAGCGCGGGTCTTCCCGTTATTACCTACATTGAAAAAATCTTACCAGTCTTTATTAGTAATAGCTTTAGGGAGTATGTTAAAGTTTCTTGCTATATAATCAGCTATAAACGTGACGGCTGATGTGGTGACCCATTCTCTTGCATGTGTCGTGGCGTCCAACCATATTCCAGTGTTGTTTACATTGCTGTTAGATATTTTAAGTAACTGCAAAAACACTTTTATTGATCGTGGTCAACATATTATTAATTTAATCTATTTAATGAACTGCCTATATAAAGCACAGACAGCTCACAGCTAAAATTAATAGGTAAGCTTATTAATAAGTTTATTTTAAAGATAACTCTCGCACTATGGAAAACTTTGTATCTTCATGGACACAAAGTGCATCCAGTCTTGGAACAAACGGTTTTGTCCTGTGTAGGACCTACAATCTATACTATCAAACTAACGACAATCGGCGTAGTGTTGGGGGCCAGTCAGGTATGGCCATATATATATATAGGCCATGACTTTTTGAAAGATCTTAGATCTTCTCCTAAATCTTCACCTAAGAGGGTCAAAAAGGAATCATATGCTCGAGGCATGATACCATTGCATAAATGGTTAGTTCTACCGTTTGTGTGATTGTTGGCAGATGTTTTTCTTTACATCGAATTCGGCTTTAATATTAATTTTACATGGACCGATGTAGTAGAGATATGAGGGCATGCAATGTTTTGGAAGACGACGTCACAGGTAGGGCGAAGTGGAAGAAGAACACGAAAAGGGCTGACCCCACCACCATGTGGGATAAATAGTCAGGAAGAGAGAGAGAGAGAGAGAGAGTAATAAATGTGCGTTGCTGTTTCTTCCAGTATTTCGTTTATTGCTCCCCGTAGGTTATGGAATGATTTTAAATATACCTATAACCTTTCAAGAATGGACAAATATATTTTTTCAAATCCGGCTGGTAGTTCAAGAGATTAGCGCGTTGAAACAAATAAACTCTGCTTGTATATTGGTATAGATTAAATAATGTAGCGATGCAAAAGAAAAAATGATGACGAACCTTTATATCTCGATCTTCCGATGTTTTACCAATAACAGACACAGTGCACGTCGATGGGTATGTCCTTTCTAACTCGTCCATGAATTCATAAATATGATGAAGTGGATAAAAGTCTTTCCAATCAAATTTACGTGCTGAAACATACCATCACGACTGAGTGGTAGTGACCGAGTGGGAAACTGCCCAAGACACATGAGACTTGAGTTCAATCTCAGGTCTTGATACCACACGCTGGTCTATGTGTGAGGATTAAGACCATCAACTCTCTTCATAGAGAAGAGGAGTCCCATACCCAGCAGTGGAATATATAGGTAGGTGTTGCTTTTATTACTTACAATACATACGAAGAGGCGATCGCATTCGATAGTCCGTGGTAGGACTACGCACACGGCGGTTTATAGGTTTTGGTAAAGCAGCACCGATAGTATCACTGATCAATATTTCATAAGTAATATCTCGTTCACGAAGTAACTTTTTTAATTGCATCCCTCGCTGGCTGTCCACTATCACCTCCATGGAGGCTTCATTATCTTTACTTATCATTAAAGCTGAAAACAATGTACAATACATAAAGTTACTGCTTAACCGAAGTGAGTTCGATTTAATCTGTATCTAAGTGTAATTTATCTATCAATTTATTTATTTTTCATTAATCACTCGTTTTTATCACTTTACAAATGTATTGTATGTAATGTATTAATAGGATGTCAAAACTAGATTAACGTTTTAAAATTTTCTAAGAGCAATTTTGTATCCACGTTCCAAAACGCATATTGTCAGCAATATGCGTTTTGGAACGTTCCATTTTAACTTAGCCCCTGAGCGCTAAGTTAAAATGGAACTGGGCGGGTCACGTCAGTTGCATGCCAGGGGAGCTGTGGGCAAAAGTAACGACGCAGTCATTCGTCGGTCTACCATGTGGCCGCTGCCTGGTGTTGACCAGTCAGCGGCCACGTGCCGAAGCCGCCGCCGCTCTGCCCGAACTCGAGCCCCCCAGCCAGCGAGCCACCAAGTCCCCCAGAGGTTGCGGCCAATGCGCACGCCGCGTCTGTAGACACGGTGCGGTATCCGCGTATGGCTCTGACCGCCATTGCACGCTGCGGCCTCGCCAGGAGCTGCTTACTCTGAGCCTCACCGGTGCGCCGTACACCGCAATTGACCAGACCACCCCCGTGTACAGCCGATGACAAGTTAGACTGGGCCCGCCCAGGTTCGGCAGAAGCCAAAGTCCCGACTAGACGCAGGCTCCTCTAGTTTTGCCGAGCGATGACGAAAGTCCTCGTCGAAGAGTCATCGCCCATCCAACACTGGACCCGTACCAGGACCGAACCGTCGGATATCGAGGCGCCAGCAGGTCGACCGCGACGGGGCCCATGCAATTAAACAGCCTCCGTCTTTTTAAGGGCCATTCTAAGCCCCAGCGCCCCAATCCACCCGAACCACAATCTCTGCCTACCCTAATTGGAGACGGGTGTGATGATATGTATGTATGTAATATCATTGACTTATGGCAAACAAGCATACGAAACGTCTAATGGTAAGCAATTAACGTAGCCCATATAAGTTTGCATTACCTCAGACATCACTCACGCGTTACCATTCCCAGATGATGTTGCATTGACTTGAACTCCTCTAGAGCTAAATACCGTAGTATCTATTTATACTAAACAAATTAAAGTCAGCTTGTTGAGCAGCCACATACTACTTACCGCCTTTGTTATCCAAATTTTTTACATACATCTTTTGCCCTTCTTTTATGCATTTTACGTCCCATATTTGGTATCTTACTTCTGTTGGTGCCACTTTGATTGTTTATATTTGTCTCCTCACAGAATTTGTTAACATACTCTGTGGGAGAATTTTAATATTATATTAAAAATTGCGATAGTGTTACTCGATCACTTGAAATTTGACATTTGAAATTTTAACATTAACTTGACGTCTAATCAAATACTGTTTGTCAGACGTTAGGTTCATAGAGTCATACTATAGCTTCCTTATTCATTGTTCTGACCTCGTTAGTCTACTAATATATCTCGGTATAGTTCATAGAATAGGCGTCTGCAAGTTATGGTAGAATCAAGGAGGAGCCTTGTATATATGTATATAAGCCCCTTGGGTAAAATTACATAAAAACATTCATAGATAATTATAATGTTATTTGTGTACAATAAAGAGTTTTGTATATATCTATTTATACATAATTTAAAATATGTAGAAAGCTAAGTATTATGCTTAGCAAACATCTTGACAAATTACGCAGAAAGCGTTTTTAGATATCTTTGGTGGTAAGTGCGGGCCGTGGGGCAGGGTGCCACAATGAATCAATCACAGCATTGAAGGATTTGCGTCATTGGTTAAACTCTATGCTGATGATCTTAAGTTATATCTGAAATAGAATCATCAGCAAGATATCAATGCTCTAATGGAATGGTCTGCCATAAATAAAATGGAGTTTAATCCATCCAAATGCTGCATAATGAGTTTTGGTCGAATGCGAAATCCGTTACATGTCTGGTATTTTATCAATGGACAAGCAATAGCCAGATCTACAGTTATAAAGGACCTCAGTGTAACATTTGGTAAATAAACTCACTTTCTACGAGCACATCATATCCCTAGCCAAGGAATCATTCCGGAGACTGGGGTTTGTCCTTCGAGACTGTCGTGAGTTTAACAACCACGATTTTATCACTCTTCTTTTCCACATGCTTATTAGGAGTAAACTCGAGTGTAGTTCTTGTCTATGGAATCCCTATAAAAAATTGTATGCACTGATGCATCACACGAACTTCTTGTTGGGTTGCTTGGGTTTTGAGTCATTGCAGGTTAGGCGAGCATGTGATCAACTCACGACGAGATTCACCTGGTTCGTTCGGGGAGCTGTGTCAATTTTACGTACCTACCTAACAACTATAATCGAGCGAGGCGGCATTCACTTTTTGCGGTGGCTCACTGTCGCACGGTGGCGCGTGAGGTTTTGTGAGATGACGGAGTGAAAGGTTTATTATTTTGTTATTTATAATGTAATCAGTGTAATTGATGTTTTGTCGTTCAAGCATAAGTCATACGCGAACTACGCCGACTATTGTTCAAAAGAAAGCGCTAAATAAAATCCAAACAAAACGACACGTTTTATTTTGTAAATATAAATTAATACTATTGGAATTAAGAATTGTAGCGTAATAAGCTGACGCTCAATAATCAGATATTTTGTGTAAGCGCCTCCACACGCCCTTACCTCGCCCATGCACTCCCCACTAATGAAACAGAATCCACTACCGTTGGTTCTCGACAAAAATACTTTGAAGAACAACTATTCTAAATATAAACAAATTTTAGAAGCTTGAATATTTGAATTAGTGTTTATAAGTTAATACATTATGTATATGAATAATAATATCTTAGGACATACGGCCGTCTAATCCCAAGCTAGGCAGAGTCTGCACCTACTATGGAAACGAAAAAACCGATAAATATATATTTTAAAACATACATTTTTTTCATGTTATCCGAATGACGTCCACTAGAGGACACTTTTATTGAACGAAATCAAATGTTAACCCACCTTGATAATTGAACCCCGTACCTTGTAATCGGTAGTCATACTCATAGATCACAAGACCAACGATTCAGTCGATTTTGTTAACGAGACGAGTGTTTGTAAAATGAAAATGAACGAGATATCTTGACTTAGCAATTAACGAAAAAGGCAAAAAATTCACAAATTTATTTCTAAGCTTTTAACTTGCGTAGAGCGAGAAAATGTAGGTTAAGCAGATTCAGACCCAGTGCGAGGTTGAAATCACTCCGTTGCTTTTTGCTAAAGTGTTTAAATACAATTAATGCATTGATGGATACCAGGACACAACGATGTGACAAAGATTTAAAAAGTTATAATTTTCAAGTAATATAACTGTAACTGATTTTCATATTATTTTATATACTTAATAGTAACTTATATTTAATGCATGCACCACTGTTGAGCACGGGTCTCCTCTCCTCAAGATAGCAGAAGTGATTTCATTTTCGATTTACGATCTAATCTACGATCGTAATTTACAAAAGATTTTTAATATGATTTAATTGCCAGCCTACATTTGTTAGCGAACTGGCCGCAGATTAATTGGCTCCATATTTCATGTTTCTAGTACTAGTAAGTACTAGCTTTGCATTTATAAGCCAGTTTGTAAATAGGTACTTATTTTTGAGGTTGAAAATAGTACAGATACAAAACTTATGACAACCAATAGTACTGTTTAAAGATACGTCGGTAGCCCGCTAACCAGACGGTGTACCCCAAACTGCTCACCGCCCAACTGTCACCTCGACTTGGTCTTACGCGCGTTTATCTTTTTAATTGTACCCTCCCCAGACTACCTCCTGGCTACCCCTCAACCCCCTAGATAGCCTCGCCTCTCGGAGACGCTTGTTAAGCTCGTTACATTTATCCTGATCACTCATGTGCTGCTTTATTTTCACTAAAAAGGGATTAGTTTAGATTCGTGTCAATGATCTTTCTTTGATAAGTCTATTTTAAGGTTAAAGATTTTGTTTGATGTGTTTTGTTCAATACAGTACAATAAATTTCTATTTAATGTGGATAAGTATCTTGGCAGTTATTTTATTCTGAAAAAAAATTAACGAAAAAAACCGCTTTTTTTATTCTAATGAAACATTCATACTCAGCAGAACTTTTCTTGGGTTTTAATTCCACGAACAATATTCTCTCCCTTACAAAAGATCATATTCAAATTACTACAGACAGGAACTGATTTGAAATAAATTAATTTATATTATACCAGGATTACCCAACATGAAACTCTGTTGTTATAAGTTTAGGGTTAACGCGATCTTCTACATCCATGAATCAGCATATATTGTATAATTTTATTCCACGTCACTAAAGAATCAGATAAAAAATCGACATTACATCAAAATAATGCATGTATAAAGTATTTTATTTTTCCACCAAATTTACTATACTAGTCGTGTGACTTAACAATTTTAATGATGCTATTTATATAACTTGTATTATCTTGGTAATAAGGTCGAATTTACTTTGATTTAAGCGTAATAAACAGGGATTAACAATTAGTAGCAAAATGTAGGCACCAAGTGGGTGTTCAGGGGTGGTAAACCGTTGGACGCTGCCACAATACAGAAAATGTGATTGTTTAAATAAATCTAATAGATTTTATTCAAAAATATTTATTTACATCCGAATAAGTTATATGTTGGAACCCTCTTCTAGAATATAATATTTACAAATAAGACTATTATGCGGTGGTGGCCGAGTGGGAAAGTAACCGACTTGCAAGAAAGAGGTGCGAGTTCGATCTCGGGTGGCGTATGGGATCGGACTCGTGTTCAAATGTGAATTTCATTTTGTGGAGTTTATATGTACTCATCAAATGATTCGACATCTTCTAACGGTGAAGAAAAACATCGTGAGGAAGCCCACATGTCGTAAAAGAAATTCTAAAGACATGTCTCATTGTCTAACCTGCATTAGGCTAGCGTGTGTGAATAAAGGCCTAAACCCTCTCTCTCTCTCTCTCTCTCTCTTGATAGAGGAGAAGAGACTCGTGCCCAGCAGTGGGTCTTATATAGGTTGCGATTATTGTATTATTATGTCTCTCTTTATCACGGGTATTTTCCCATCATTCAAGGAAAATACCCGGGCCTTTGGAAGGCTTACGCGGGGACATAGATCCAACACGCAGAGGCCCTTAGAGAATTTTAATTTTAAATGGGATGAGACGCTTACCACAGTCACGCCACAGCTGCACTATTGCAGCACAGCCATGTACTGCCTATGGCAAGTGTAAAACTATTGGAACATGTGAAATCAAATAATTTTGGGCTATGGGATTGGGTATTATTATTATTATTAAGACTATGCTGAATTTTGTCAGTGTAAATTATAATAATATGTTTTATGCCTATCGTTAATCAGTAAATTGTATGTTTGTAAAATCTCCCGTGACGCAGGGTTTGTCCCATAAAGTGGGAGCCGTCTTAAATATACCCTCAATATTTTTCATGCATGATTCAAATTTTGCATATTACTTAGAGTCGTGACTGTCACTGTCTGAGAAGCCTCCAGCCATTCGAAACACGCTTGTAATTTACTAGGTATAGCAAGGGACCATTAAGCCATCTGTTTACTATCAGGCCTTATATATTTGCTGCTTACATATTTGCCACTTAGGTAGTATAAAAATAAAAAAGGTTCTCTTGTTATACAGTTAAATTACTTAATTTTTCAATCGGATAAGAATCTCTCGGACGGAGTTGTACTTCTGCAATTTAACTGTATGACGTCTCTGCTTTGTTTTTCATTAGACGCTGCTTATGGGCCACCGTCGCGACGCGCGCTAAGTACTTAACTGCCAACCCTGACTTAGTATTCAATGTGAAAAACATTTTAACAATCTCTTTGAAACCAGATGAATCTTTTGTTTACTCCTCTTGGTAAACATTTTGCTGAGACACCAGTCATTTACATTGTATTTTTGATTGTATGAACATAGGTACTAAGATTGCTTTATTTTTTTATTTGGAATACTTAGGGGCCAAAAAAGCATACGGCCTGCATGATATTAAACAGTTACCATAGCCTATAGCAGTTCCAGAGGTATCACTATTTTTTTGTTTCGTTTATTACATAACAAACTATAATATCATGGCTTGTTTTCTTAAACGTGTAGGCAGATAATATGTAGGTTGATTATTTGCCTAACCACATACACGTCGCGTCATAATCTATCAATGTTTTAAATCCTACCTAAGACTATCTTTTTTATAGAAAGAGATTCATACCAACTTATATATTTTATTTTATTTATCTAGCTGTTTTTATTTATTCCTGAAAATGACTATGCTATATACAAAAATAATATTAAAAACTTATTTAAATCAACTAAATACGGAATACTAATTAATTAAATAAAAGGGAACGCATCACTGTCAAGTTTTTTATTTTATTTTATAGTACGTACTATTTTTACCTAAAGACGAATCTTCAGTAGAACTCTACAAAGTTTCATTGCAATCGAATGTATGAGGATTGCATGGAGGACAAATATGTATGTCTTTTTTATAGATAAAATACATTAAGGTATTTTTATTTGTTAAAATAATACTAGAGCTAGATTTTTCTAGAATGTTACAGATTTTGCGATTAATGACTATGAATGGTTTGTAACATTATTGTGCTTAATAAAAACTATTTGTTATAAAATATTGTAAATAATGTAAGTAGAAGCTATAATATGGTTTTATAAATTTTTATACTACTTGAAGGGGAAAGCAAGTGACCACGCCGAGAATCACGGTCGGTCTTATGGTAAGCAGTTACCGTAGCCTATGAATTGCTTTATTGGCGTGTTAAATAAAGTAAATAAAGTTTACAACCTTATTAATAAACGTAAAATGAATTATTAATAAAGCGGCAAGATTTTATGTTGCAGTGTTTCTGGGATAGAAAATACTCAAAAACGTATCCCTAAATGGGCACTGGTGACCTGTACTACACTACTTTTGATGTTTTTTGGCTGTGGAAGTCTTGAAGGTAGAGATCCTTACCCAATCAGGCTTGCTCGCATGGTATATGGTGCCTTACCTCTCTTAAATAATACACTTACCTCAAATATTTAAATACACACTGCAATTACAAAAAGAGTTTTCTATCAATCTATCTAAATAAAAGGTCAGTGTATTTCGTTTTTATGGTTCCTTTGACATGACAGAAGGATACGTTAAAAACCAAAACTATGCTGAAGACTTAAATCTACTAAGTATCTACCCAAATATGTGGTAGAATAGTACAGAATTGTACAATATATAATTATATATAAAAACACATAGTATAATACACAATGTAACGACCGGACTACAACTACAATTTATAATAGTAACAGATAGGGTAAGGAAAATTGCTTAGTATCAACAGTGGCGTAACTACAGAACAGAATTGTAATAGTGTCTAGAAGAAAGAATGCCTAAATAGCGAGCTAGAGTAACGTTTTTTTAAACTTATTTAGAAAAGAATTAATATATCTTTGACCATGCCTAGCGGGTCGAATAGCTCTAAGATTATTCGCATATCACCAAAGCGAAGAATACCAAACCAGAAAGAAGTTGTAAGGGACCCTAAAAGAATTACATCGGCAGAAAGGGTTCAATTTGAAATATATTATGATATTAATAGTGCAATGCCCTTAATGGCACAAAAGAATGATAATGGTGAATATAACATATTACATAAACAAAGATATTTGTCAAAAGGCAATTCGCTGATGAAATTATTGGCCGAGAAATCAATAGATTGTTTATTAGATACGAATTCGCAAATTGATTTATATACGCAATCATGGCCTATCCCAAACTTATCTTCTAGACCTATTCTACCAGGTAATACTATTAACTTATACTTTATTTATAAGATAATTTGAAGAATGGTTATTAAAATAGATCTTATTGCCAAACGTACGCGCACATTGCGGGCAGGATTGGTAAATCTGTGTTTACTTGTTTATTGAACACTGCAATATGGTATATCTAAGCAAGATTTAACATAGTCTACGGATAAATGTTTAAAAAACATGTAAACTCATAAAAAAAGAAGCAAGTTGGTTCGTTTAGGACAAAATAGCTTCACGAAGAAGAAATTCCTCTGAAACCGAGAACGGTTCAGAAAAACCTAGTTCTAAGATGTAAGGAAGAACTCCATGTCGATGGCAAGAGGTGCGTTGTTAAAACGTGGCCGTGGGCATCATATCAAACAATTCCCCGGAACACAGCCCGTTGTACAGGCGGCTGGTAAACATATGAATAACAAAATTTAGTAATAAATAAATTAGCTAGTAAACTAATAAGTAAATTCGTTGATGACATATTCTTTTTCTACAGTAACAGATAAAAAAACAGATACAGAAAATGATAAAGTAAAAGAGCCTGCCAAGAAAGGTCCACAACGCATGGATTGGAATAATTACCATCGCTTGAATGTAATACATATGTTCATGGACGATTTGGAGTCTGAATTCCCTTCCCTTTGTACAACTGGAGTTATAGGGAAATCTCTAGAAGGCCGTGATCTTAAAGTAAGTTCAATATGTGTGTTTCTATACTTATTTATCCTATATTTCTATAGGTTTTATAATTATAATTGCTGGTTCCGGCTGACTGACTGATTCATCAACGCAGAGCCTCAACCGCTGGGGCCTTGAAATTTTGCACAAAGATTCCTTAAAGTCATTCAAGTAAAAAAAATATTTTTGGAAAATTTTACCTCCACGGGGTTAAAATACGGAATGAATGACCAAAGTAAAAAGTAAATTTTTAAAAAGCTGGGGCGGGCAGCTAGTAATATGTGAAAAGTTTGGATGTATGGATGGAGTTTATTGGTTTATGTTGGCTTTTAATATTATTAATACAGGCTCGTAGTTAGCGGCGCAGATCGATAGATCTGCAAGGTCCTGCGCCTGACCTCTCTCTGATCGTGTTGGATTGCCGTCCCATCGGACTATGAGAGTGAAGAAATAGTGAGTGCACCTGTGTTTGCCCACACACTTGGGCACTATAACATGTCCTGCGCAGTTGGCTAATTTCCATTGAAATTGGCCGCCGTGACCGAAATCGACGACTATTTTATTCAATATATCCTCCGCAGTTGGCTAATTTCCATTGAAATTGACCGCCGTGACCGAAATCGACGACTATCTATTTTATTAATACAAACAAATTCTTAAAAAAAGATGAATTGTTTACGTTACTGAAATGTTATAGATTCTCAAGATATCGAACAGTAATGCGTCCAATGGATGCGTGTGGATTGACGCAGGTATACATGCGCGAGAGTGGATCGCTCCCGCTGTCAACACTTTTGTTGCCAATCACATTGCTCGAAACTTCGACTCCCTATCTGATAGCGTAAGGAATAAGGATTGGTAAATTTCATTCTTGACTTTGTACTATTTTATCATCATCATGTCAACTGAAAAACGTCCTGAGGCTTATGGTAAAACCGACGACCTGGTAAAAGTTGCGGGCAGCCGATGAACAACCGATTATATTACATTTTTTTTTATATTACTTGGATGGCAAACAAGACAAGGCTAGGCAAAAGAGAGAGAGAGAGAGAGAGATGGCAAACAAGCATACGGCCCGCCTGATGTTGAGCAGTAACCGTAGCATATTGACGCTTGCAATACCAGAGGATTGAGATATTACTTGCGTGTTACCAACCCATTTTTTTACACCAGGACCTTAAGATAACTACACACAGCGGTGTATTTGTGTTCCTGTGTGTAAGTACAGGTCTCCAGCGCTCATTTAGGGATGCGTTTTGAAAGAAACGTATTTCTATCCCAGAGACACTCGCATCATAAAGCCCTGGTGTAAAACAATGGGTTGGCAACATGCAAGTGATACCCCTGGTATTGCAAGCGTCCATAGGCTACGGTAACTGCTTCACATGAGGTGAGCCGTATGCTTGTTTGCCACCCAAGTAGTATAAAAAACGGATTTCCTATATAATTGAAATTTGAAATACTTAGGTACGTAACTTTGGTGACAATGCAATATGGAGCTGATCTGTAAATGTTTTGGTAGGGTGGCGTTAGTAACTCGGAAAAAAAGCACAATAGACCGGCACATGCACGAGGTTGTGGATTCCCACACAGGATAAAACTTTGTGTGACCCACAAAGAATTGTTCTGAGTCTGGGTGTAATTTGTGTCCGTTAATTGTATGTTTGTAAAGTCCCCCGCAAAACAGAGCTAGTACTTTAGTGCGGTAGTTGTCCTTTTAAAAAAAGAAAAAAAACATAGGGCTCCATTGAAGTACATAGATAGCATTTTACAATTAAGACGATTGAGAAGATTTGACGAGTAAGAATGCACCAACTAGGAAAACCAACGTTAAAAAGTTGTCTAAACATATTTTTTTTTAATGATTAACATATTTCAGGTATTTTCTGCCAGTTGTTAATCCAGACGGCTATGAATATTCACACACAACCAATCGCATGTGGCGGAAAAATAAAGCAAATGTTAATAAACAACTATTTGGGGTAGATCTTAATAGAAATTTCAGGTATTTTTAATCGTTTGTTTATTTTTGTGTTTATTTGTTAATATTTATATTGTGAGGAGGTTCCTGTCTTTGTAGCCCTGACCATACCAGTAGCTTGATGCTTTTACCCGAAAGCGGTGGGTCTTCTTTTTATATATTTAAATGAATTTCTAAAAAAAAATATCACCATAGAGATGTCATGGTACGTCCCCAACATCATCAGCTATGTGATCCGTAATGGCACACAATGTTATGGTTATTTTTAAGTTTTCATAATAATTTGCAGTCATGGTTGGGGTGGTAAAGGATCATCAGATGAACCTAAACATGCATTCTACCGAGGCCCACGACCTTTCTCTGAGCCAGAGTCCACGGCTATGAAGGTAAGCTTTTTTCTTTACTTAAATAAAAAAAATGTTAAAATCTATACTAATATTATAAAGCTGAAGAGTTTGCTTGTTTGTTTGGTTGAACTAGCTAATCTCAGAAAGTACTGGTTCGATTAGAAAAAAACTTTTTTGTTGAATAGTGCATTTATCCAGGAAGGCTATAGGCTATATAACATCACGCTATGATCAATAGGAGCGGAGCAGTATAAGATATGTTGCAAAATCGGGGAAAATATTTCAAATTACCACGCGAACAAAGTCGCGGGCGAACCCTGGTAGTTAATATTTCGTTTAAAATGTAATTCGTAATTTGGCAAAACGTCGTTTGTAAAATGAAAATTAACATTCTTTTTTTCAAATCATTGGCAATCGCAGCAGTCTTAAAGACCGGCGGGGTCTTAAGACTGCTCCGATAGCCAGCTCTCTAAATAGAAAAGACTTGTCAGCCTGAGTAACTCTTACTGCTGAGCCGAAGACTGCAGATTTGATTCTCACACAGGACAATTATTCTTATATATGGCGTATATACTTATAAAAGAATAATTGTCCTGTGTGACTGGTGGTACTCGTAAAAATAATGATATGGGTTGTTATTATTACCTACATAGAATCCAAGCCCAGGTAAGCACATTTAATAGTGCAAACAATGATTTAAAATTAATGTAACAGAGAGATATGAAACAGTAACAATGAAACTGATTTACGACTAAATCCTGTTTGCAGTTTAATCTCAGCGCGCAGAGCCGACGACACGATTTCGGTATCAACCCACATTACTGCTAAATGATCGCGCGCGACTCCAATGATTATTTACTACATTTAAATGTAAACTACAGCATCGACGATGACAATATTTATTATTTACTAGTGGCTCGCCACGACTTCGTCCGGGTTAAACTATTTTCAGCCCACCTTTATTTATTTTTTTACATAAGGACAACAAACACAACAAAAAAAGAATGATTGATATCGGTCCAGCCGTTCACGCGTGACAAAGGGAAATAGGGACTCATTTTTATATGTAAAGAGAGGTAGGGCACCATACTAGCGAGCAAGCCCGACTGGGGAAGGACCTCCACCTTACAGAAGACCACAGCCAAATGACTACACACAGCGGTGTAGTTGTGTTCCTGTGTGTGAGTAAAGGTCTCCAGCGCTCATTTAGGAATGCGTTTTGTAAGATACGTATTCCTATCCCAGGGTTTCACTTCCATCTTAAAGCCCTGGTGTAAAAAAATGGGTTGGCAACACGCAAGTGATACCTATGGTGATGCAAGCGTCTATAGGCTACGGATACTGCTTAACATCAGGTGGGCCGTATGCTTGTTTGCCACCCAAGTCGTATAAAAAAAAATGTAAGATAATAATAATATAATTTATTTCGGATTCATTTTACATCCATATTATATCCATAATGCATGTTTGGTATTATGATTCGTATAAGAGGTGGCCTATGTTCAGCAGTGAACTAAAACAGGTTGATTGAGTGACGCACATTCTTAAATTTACACTAATATTATAAATTAGTGTACATTTAAGAATTGTATGTAACGAATAAACTCAAAACTATTCTACTAAAATATATTATTAAAAAAATAAAAAAATATAGGATAAATGTCCACCGTACGAAACCGGGACGAGCCGCTAACACAGAATACTTAATAGTGTTACAATTAAAGAAGAATTAAAATAATAAGGCCCCATATACCTACAATATTCTTGAACAATATTGATGCAAAAATATTGCACAATATAAGTTAAGCTTGATCAAAATAATGTCTACCCTTCAATATTACTCCTACAATTGCAATCATCATCATCATCATTTCAGCCAAAAGACGTCCACTGCTGGACATAGGCCTCCCCCAAGGTTTTCCACAACTCTCGATCCTGAGCCGACCTTGTCCATCGGTTGCCCGCAACCTTAACCAGGTCGTCGGTCCACCTTGTTGGAGGCCTGCCCACGCTTCGTCTTCCAGTTCGTGGTCGCCACTCTAGAACCTTTCTGCCCCAACGGGCAACAATTGCAATAGTATTGTTTAATCCTACTAATATTCTAAATGTGAAAGTATATAAGTAGGTATAGATGTTTGTTACTCTTTCACGTAAAACTAATAAACGGATCTGGATGAAATTTGGCACAGAGATAAATTATAGTACATAGGCTAATTGATATCGCGCTAACTGTCGTGAGCTGAGCCGCAGGCAACAGCTAGTCAGTAATATTTCGATTTTAGAAAATGGCCTGACCGTAACAAGCTTGCAGATTTATCGATTCGTGCGGCCGAATGTCATCGTGCAATTCCCTAACAAGACAAAACTAATTAATATGTTATATCTAATCTGTACGTACATAATATGCGATTTACAGACAAAAGGTACTATGCCGTATTAAAACGTGAGTAGTTCAAGCGAGAAAATGGGACGGAGCTATATATCGTGTATAGCTTCATCCTTCTTGCTCAAAAGACTTACGTTTGGCCCCAAGACTCGTTCAGACCGGAACACAAGGCTTCTTCCCTAGTGAAGAATACGAATAGGTAGATATCGTAACCTATTCCTTTAGAGTAAAACCGTCATATTTACAATATTTCAGAATGTATTCACGACTGCAGGTTTATCGTTTCAAGTTTATATAACTCTGCACAGTTTTGGACAAGTGATCATAATGCCCTACGCATATAGTGAACATCTCGCCCCTGACTACACGAAGCTACTTCAAGGAGCTACGGTCATGTCGAGGGTAATACTGTTGTTATATTTTATAGTTCTGTGGTTTTTATTTTATTATTAGTCTTAGTAGAAACATCTATGAGAGAGGTAAGGCACCATACTGAGAGAGTAAGGGCACCATACTGAGAGAGTTAGGGCACCATACTAACGAGCAAGCCCGACTGGGAAAGGACCTCCACCTTACAGAAGATCACAGCCAAATAACTACACACAGCAGTGTAGTTGTGTTCCTGTGTGAGTACAGGTCTACAGCGCTCATTTAGGGATGCGTTTTGAAAGAAATGTATTCTTATCCCATCTTAAAGCCTTGGTGTTAGTGCAAGGTGCAGGTGGGATTGCAAGCATCCATAGGCTACGCTAACTGCTTAACATCAGGTGGGCCGTATGCTTGTTTGCCACCTAAGTAGTATAAAAAAATAAAGATATATTACATATTATTGATTTTCTACCAAATACTTCTTATCTGGTTTTATCTGGATTCATACTTCTGTATGAATCATACTTTTTATCAAATTAAAGCGGGATAAGTACATATTTTTCTTTGGTTATTAAACAAAAGATTTACTTACTCACTTATTTCTTACATGAACATGAGTCACAAAATAACAATTAGGTAATTAGCCTCAAGACTTATCATCTTGTTATCCTACCTATGCAGTTAAAGTTCAAAGAATGATAATCTCCGTAAATACATAATATTATACATGCATAGTAGTGGTAACCGAGTGGAAAAGTAACCGGACTTATACACTCGAGGTGTGTATTCGATTCCGGCCGGTAGTAAATTACACTTAGTAAAAATTGTAACTACTAATTAAATTACCAGGCGACTGGCGCATTGGTCTAGTGGATAATAACCCTCCATGGTTGCGGGTTCGATTCCTACCCACGATTATTTGTTCTAATTATTAATAATAATTATTAATGTATCTAAGATAGGTATTATGTATGTATATAGAAATATATAAGTATGTTTACTTGCTCTGCCTAGTTATGGATCAGGTTCACGTGTGTGAGTTGTCCCAAAAAAAGTATCTACTAAGCAACTTTAAATTCTTTAGTAATCTCCGATTGTTATTTTGTAAATCAAGCTCATAATACAAAATGATTTATTTTTTTAATCAGGCTATATTTGATACGAACGGCAATACATACAAAGTTGGTGTCTCGAAGGACGTCATGTACCACGCTTCAGGCACTAGTAATGATTGGTGCCACGGAACTGTCGGTATACCATTCTGCTATCTAATAGAACTCAGAAGTAAAAAACACAAATTCAAACTACCAGAGGCAGAAATCGCTGAAACTGGAACAGAAATAGTCAACTGTTTGATGGCTTTGATGGAATTTGTTGATAATTATAAACCTCCAATGAAAATTAAACTTCCTAATGTTAGTCCTGTGCAATCGACAAGTAATACATATACAATCAGCAGAAATAATATGACTGAAGATGAAGGGCAGGACACAAACGAAGACCTGAATTGTAGAAAATATATTGAGTTCGACGAATTTGTGTCGATGCCGAATCTAGTTCAAAAACATGAAGAAGTTGGAATTTAAGGTACCATTTCAATTTGTTTTTTATACGAGTAAGGTGACAATCAAGCATTTAGTCCTCTTGATGGTAAGCAGTTACCGTAGCTTATAAACCGTCAACCAACCGTTAGGATAAGAAACACGTTACTAACAGATCTTTTACCTTCATGTGCACACAGAAAAACAATTACACATCTGTATGTAGTTATTAAGCCATGGTTGTCGATAAGGCGCGCCGCGCAAACGGGCCACTGACCACAGCTACTCCCAGACGAATGAATGGATTTTGATGCGGTATTTTTATGTCAAAGTCAAATTCATTTATTCATTTAGATCAAATACATGATACTTATAAACGTCATAAAAACAAATGCCAGCATACTTTTTTTCCTACGGCCAATTCGCTGACTAGGGTTAAGCCTCGAGAAGAAATTGGCAAGAAACTCGGGCCACTCTTTTTAATTGCCAGAGTATAACATTTACAATTTAGTATGAGTTACAATATCAGTGTTAACAAAAAGGGACGGAACCCAATATACCATGCTTAAAAACTGACATCATCAAGATGGTTCTTACCTATAACTTTTGCACATTTGTCCAGGAGTGTGAAGACTATCAGCGATGATGAAGGGGTTTTATTAACTTCCACATGTCCAGTTCATTTGAAATTGGTTAACTGTTACCCTGAGCTGATGCTGCAACATCAAGTAGTCTACGGGATATCAACTCCTCAACAATTTAAAGCAGATTTAGCGTGTTTGGGGTCATTAGAATGGTCTTTATAAATAGGCGCTAGGCAAATAATGATCAGATAATTTAAAAAGTATAAAATAAAAATTAAATTTTAAATTTTTAAAACACATAAATATAAAAAATAAATAATAGAGTTTAAGTACTTAATTAGTTATATTTTGTGTCGTGTTGTGTCGTCGCGTCGCGTCGCCATGTCGGAGGACCGCTAAATAGATAAAATATAATATAAAATACAAATCACGTTCCCCCCACGCGACGGAGCGACGCTTGAATCACAAAATATAACGAACTAATTTCTATCTATATTTTTATTTTATTATTTTATTTTTATTATGCTTTTTGTGTCGAGGTTCTTTAAATTTTTTTTTATTAATATTTTTACTTTTAAAGTTGTTTTGTGTATTCTCAGCATATCTTTTACAAGAATAAATATTGTTTCCTATTTCTTTCTTTTTTTTTCTTCTTTCTAATTAAGCCTAAGATCTGCCAACTTGATCAGTATTTTGTACATGTTGTGTTATTACACCATTCAAAAGACGATGTAAAAAATACCTTACCCAACTTTATAAGGTTAATTCAGGATCGAAGGCTGTGGAAATTCTTAGGAGGACTATGTCCAGCAATGGACGTCTTTCACTGAGACGAGATGATGAACTTTACAAGCAAAACTAACGAAACATACTAAATATTACATAACATATTTAATGAAATTTTAGTTAATAACAATAAAATTAATCTTATAAAATGATATGTCATCTCAACCTATAAACGTCCTACTGCTGGGCACGGGTCTCCTCCAAACATTTTGGAAGCCTACTATGCCACGCTGGCCAGACGGGTTGGAATAGGGTTTTATTTCGAGTTTTCCCTCTCTTGCGGTGGATATTGTCTGCTAGACTTACTCCCTTAGTCGACTCTTACGACACCCTCGGGATAGAAGGGGGTGGTGACATTTGTATTCTTAATCCGTCACTACACGGACTAAAATAAAAACTAAAATGATATAATGTAATATAATAATAACCTTTTCTTTTAAATCAAAACTTTATGGTATCAAAATTGACACTAAATGACATCTATCATAATTTCTAATTATCAAAACTAGATATCAAACACACTTCATCCATTTGTCAGTACAATGTCAAAATTTTAAGTACAAAATAACTTCTCACCTTTTTATATAAATAATATAATACATAAATGCAATAGACTAATAAGCAAATCATCAAAAAATACAAAAAAATAATCTCTCGCTATGTTCTTAATCTAAGTAATTATTAAAACCTTAATTCCTTAGGAATTACAGGTCCATTTTTTTTTAAAACAGTGTAATATACTCAATCAAAGTGGCACCCCAAACTCCAACCACCCAAGTTTGGCATATAAGATTAAAAAAAGATAATGAAAGAGTATTTTTAAAGTCAATGGACACATTTGGAGGTAAGTTTTTTTTTTCATAAGTAGATAGGTACTCATAAGAACAGATCTCCAGCGCTCATTTAGGGATGCGTACGTATATAACGAAACGATTTTCTATCCCAGGGGTACTCTATCTTTAAATCCTGGTTTTAAATTTGGGCCGCCAAAACGCATGTGATTAGCTACGGTAACTGCTTACCATCAGGCGGTACTAGTTTGCTGCTAAAGTACATACATATATATCATCACGCCCGTCTCCCCTTACAGTAGGCAGAGACTATGGTATGCCAATTGCAAATACTTTTAACCCACAAGAATTATCATGAATAACATATCCGAGTATAATGTGTGTTTAACTACCCATGTTTTGAAAAACAATGAAATAATTGTAATAAATTGATATCTATACTTACTGCTAGCAGTTTATTCTTGACCTTTGCTAATAATTTGATGACTGCCTCGGTGGTCCAGTGGCCGCAGTATGCGCCTGCTGTGCACGAGGTTGTGGGTTCGATTCCCACACTAGACAAAACTTTGTGTGACCCACAAAGAGTTGTTCTGAGTCTAGGTGTAATTTGTGTCCGTTAATTGCATGTTTGTAAAGTCTCCCGTGACACAGAGATTGTTCTCTAGTGCGAGAGTTGTCTTTTTTAAATAAAAAATTAAAATATACGTATATATTTTTGGAATCCTATTTAATATTCCCACAATATTTAATTTGAAAATGTGACTTATACATTTCATAATATAAAAGGGAATTCAAAACAAAATAATTTTATAAAAGAATGAACCCAAATACAAATAAAATATTTCTATTTCTCATTAGTAGGTACACAATATTATCATTAATATATTTTACTTAACAAAATATATAAAGGACAAAACTCTGTGTGACCCTCAAAGAGTTGTTCTGAGTCTGGGTGTAATTTGTGTCCGTTAATTGTATGTTTGTAAAGTCCCCCGCGACACAGAGCTTGTTATTTGTATAAATGTATTTATGCTTATTTAAAGGTACTTCGAAATCCTTAGGTACAATGATCTCTATATCAATCATTGGACATCATCTATGTCTTCTTCTACAAAGTCGTCTTGGCTTGTCGAGTCGTTGTCACATGCTCTAGTACAGCTTTTATTTCATTTTTCCGCAAACGACTCATGATTTAACAATAAAATTCCATGTAAATAACTCCATTTCACTTGCAAAATTCAATAAGAAGACAAAAAACAAAAAAATACTTTCTTTGTGTACCAGTAGCACACTATGACTATTATAGGTGTCGCCAATACACACCAATAATCTACAATAAATGATAATTTATAATTAATTAAATACATTTTCATTAAATGTTTTATATTCCTATGTTTTTCTGTGTGAATACTATTTTCACATTGTGTATTGTTTCTAAATTGTTCATAGAAACATAATCGTACATAATATAAAAGCGCCCAGAAGGCACTTTTATATATCAATTATATTTTTCAGCTATTAATATATGGTACCAAGATAACAGCACGATGGATATAATGGTTGAGGGGCGGAAAGTTGCCGTAGTGGCAACCTTGCTACATGGGAGAGATACACCTTACTCCATAGCGGTTCCTGACGTTGATTTACTATGCGAGACGGAACAAGAATCTATTTACTCGCGTTACTTAAAACATGGAATACCTAATAGTAAGTCAGATTTGTTGTGCACATTATCTACTCTTTTTTATACAATTATGTATAAAAAAGTATTTAAAGCGATCTTGCATTATCTACTTAGCCTATTTTATAAGAAGACTAGCTTTTATACGCGACTTCGTGCGCATAGAATTAGAATCAAGTATTTACTCGTATATTTCTATTTTTGCAACGACAGTTAAAACTTAAATACCAATAAAATGAACTTAAAAAGGGTAGGTAAACAGCGTTTATTTTAGTGCAAAATGAAACAACAAAACAAAAGAATTTCTTTATATACAACATTTGATGTTCTACCCGTGAGAGATAATAAAAACAAATAACCTGAGCTAGTGACCCGTGAGCAAGCAACATAATATAGTTGTCGATATGAGATCGACACCAGCGCCTCGAAGTGTCTGACCTTGCGACTTGTTGATGGTCATAGCGAAATATACGCTCACGGGAAATGGAAAATTGTTGGTAATGAGGTGTATGCGTGGTATGAACTCCAGAGCCCGTAAGAATTTCGGCTTCTATATTATTATTTCGACACCGCTTTAATAACACGCTCATCAGATTCTGCCACACTATCTCCATCAACGACGCTTAGCTGCAAAACAAAGTCTTCTAATAAATGCCGCTGATATTTCTCCCATAGCTGCGCAGGATGAGAAAATTATCAGAACACTATCATAACTGCAAACAAATGCCAGAGTTGAATGAGAGTTTCACTGATTACGGCCTCTTCAAGAAGTTCGATCGTGTCTAGAAGACACAACACACTGCAAGTTCAATGAAGGGTAGAATTCTCAACGCCATGAAATCTTCAAATATGTGTACGAAGTGGCTCCGCGGACTGTTTGCAGTAAAAAGCGCAAGTAATAGCACTTACTATTACTTGGATGAACCGTGTACACTCGTCCTAGTGCGTGGTCACGATAGACACCTGAAAACCACTTCGCAGGCTGACCCCGTTGGCTTCTATTAAATACTCCTTTTTGCTTATTGTATGTGTAGTGCGACGGTACTTGTATAGAAGCATTCGTGCAAAACTGTCTTCTTTACATAAACTGATATATGCCAAAACTGTAGTACGGCGAGAATTTTCTAGACGTTCTCTTACCTTTTCAGAACAATCCCAAGTAGTAATTTTGGCGTCATGGACAAACAGACACATTTTTTAAACATTGTTCTTTTAGCTTCTATTACACACATTTAGATTATAAACACCTTCCATATTAGATATTCTCTTATATCTTTTATATTGCACAGACATCGGCTTGTTAGAAGTTTCTAAAGAACGTTAGATGCGGGAAATATAAAATTTATAATCATTACCTACTGAACATTTAGTTAAATATTTGGATCGGCAACATACAAATGATACCCTTGGTATTTCAAGCGTCCATTCATCGTCCATCATCCATCGTAATATATATATAATAGCAACCCATATATGTCCCACTGCTAGGCACGGATCTTCTCCTCTATCAAGAGAGAGAGAAGGTTCAGGCCTTAATTCACACACGCTGTCGTAATGCGGGTTGGTGAATCAGACGTCTTTAAAAACAATAACATATTACCATATGCTTTAACCACTTAGATAGTACAAAAATATCATTAGCCCTTACCAAACTCGTTTTTTTAATACAATCATTACTTAATGCATTACGTTATTAGTAATGTATTTACTTGGAAAGCTATTAGATAGCTGCATTAGTCATTACAACAATTAAGCCACACAATAGTTATCGTATTGAACCTTTTTACAATACTATCATTAGTGCAATCAAAGCACGTATTATTCACAACGACCCTTTTAAATAAGCAAGCTATATAAAATAAGAATCATTTCAAAATCACATGCACAAAGAATAAGTATTACAGGATTTGCTATGGACTGGAAGAATTATCACAGACTCGATACGATCTACGCGTTCATGGACAACATGGCAGAAGAATATCCATATTTGTGTTCAGTTAGTGTCATTGGCAGGACGGCAGAAGGCAGGGACATAAAGGTAATATTATTAACATTATTTACTTGAAGGATCTCCTGGCCTGTTGGTCTAGTGGTTAGTGACTCTGACTGCTACCCCGGAGGTCGTGGGTTCGATTCCCACCCAGGACAAATCTTTGTGTGATGACCACGATTATTTGTTCTGTGTCTGGGTGTAATTTATCTTTAATATGTATGTATTTAGAAATATATAAGTATGTTTATCAGTTGTCTGGTTGCCATAGTACAGGCTATGCCTAGTTTGGGTTCAGATGGCGACGTGTTAGTTGTCACAAAAATATTATTATTATTATCTTACAGAAGACTATAGCCAAATAACTATTATTATTATTTTAAAATTAATTTCCTTAAATGAACATTGGAGACCTGTACTTAGGCACAGGAACACAATTATACCACTGTATACAAAATGTATTGTGTTCCTGTGCCTAAGTATAGGTCTCCAATGCTCATTTAAGGAAACTAATTAGGTACTACTTTAAAATAACGTTTTCCTTACCCCTTAACCCGTAACACAAAACTTTGGTGTAAGCACTCAAGATGTACGGTCGACAATGAGCGAGTAATGGATCAAGTCCCTCTAGACAAGTGCCGGTAACTGCAGTAGGTAGAATCGAATAGAATAGAAAGCATTTGACGTAAATGTACGACATAATGCCGTAAATGTACGACATAATGTCGTAAATGTACGACATAATGCCGTAAAATTATGTCAAATCCTATATATTTGCTTTCTATGTCACTGTTTATGCCACTTGTTTAGAGGGGCTGGTATTTATAGGCTTCGCTATCTGCTTACCATCTGACTGGCCGTACGCTTGTTTGCCATCGGGGTACTATAAAGGGAACGGTTGTAGCCGAATGGGAAAATAATCGGCTTGTACTCGTGTCAATGGTTTTAGGTAGCAGTGCCTATACAAATTTCAGTTTAAGGAATCGATTTAAATTTGATCATCTAATGGTGAAGGACAAGCACTAGACAGCGGCCACGTGGTAAACCAACCAACATAAGATGGCGAGATGAGCTTGACGCCTTTTTTTTTTTTTTTTTTCGGGACAATCCCACCCACATGCCCACCGCTGTGACTCCTGTGAGCCAGGATTAACAGCGGAGTAACCAACTGATACACCGAGTTTTGACACTCGTGCATCCCGTGGACAACTAAACCTACTGTCTTGGACCCCGCAACGAATTTAATCAGAAGTAAATAGGAGGAGTTAGAAAGAAAAGTTTCCACTTCCCTCCATAGCAAAGCGTGAGACAAAATAAATCTGTATAGGTTTGTAACCTATGAAAAGGAGCACCACGGAGGACCTTAATCTACGGGACCTAAGTGAGCTAAGTTTGATTGCTATAATATGTATGGCAGAAACGTTTAAATGCGCGGAAATTCCCTCTAGATGAGACTAAATCCCCATAGTAGGCCGCTCCAGATGATACATGTAAGCTGTTCAACATAATAGTACGATCATTATGCCAAAGACTACACTCCCAGAGTATGTGATGAGCAGACTGCTCCTGATCGGAGCCAGGTGTTGAGCATTGACAGTTCGGCGAATCAACTAGCTTAAATGAGTATAACTTGCTCCGAAAGTTACCGTGACCCGTAAGGAACTGAGCGACACCGTGATCAACCTCCAGCCATGTCTTTGCCAACCGATCAGTAACGGAAGGAAAAAACTGGTAGAGGTGGCGTCCCTTGGTTGATGTATCCCATCGCTGTTGCCATTCATTAATGAGGATTCTATAAACTTCAGTTTGTTCTTTAAATAATCGGGTGATTTTAAGGCGATCACGTGGCATTAAAAAGTTGGAATTGATGTTGTCACGTGTGGTGTAATAAATCGCCGCTCGTCTCTGTACCTCTAGATCGACAGGAAGAATACCTGCCAGTACTGGTAAAGCTTGACGCCTATAGAAGGGACTGGTTTTAATTGACAAAAGATAGGATATCATGGCAAAAGGGACGGGATACCTTTGTCCTGCAGTAGGACAGATGTCGAGATGAGCTTGACGCCTATAGACTGGCTTTAATTGACAAAAGATAGGATATCATTGAAAAAGGGAGGGGAGGCCCTTGTCCTGCAGTGGGACAGTTAATAGGCTTTTAATAATAATAATAAATAACGGTGAAGGAAAACATCGTGAGAAAATATTCTTACCAGAAATTCTGCATGATCTGTCAGTCTGATCCACCAACCCGCATCAGGACAGATCTCTTGATAGAGGAGAAGTGCGTTCCTAGCATATGACATGGTTGTTATTTTGGTATAATTATTTCAGATGTTGAAAATATCAAATGGCGATGAAGGCAACGAAGGCGTGTGGATAGACGGTGGTATCCACGCACGTGAATGGATCAGCCCTGCCGTGGTGACGTACATGGCAGACAGAATTGTCAGGCATTTCCATAAATACCCTGACTGTGTTGTAAAAAAAGACTGGTAATTGTTCTTACTAATTCAATAACTTTACCTATACTTATGTCAAAATGTAAACTAATATTTAAAAAAGCTATCTATAATACAAAAATGAATCGCTAAATGTGTTACTCAGGGATACTGGCCTGTTGGTCTCGTGGTTAGTGACACTGACTGCTACGCCGGAGGTCGTGGGTTCGATTCCCACCCAGGACAAATCTGTGTGTGATGAGCACGAATGTTGGTTCTGTGTCTGGGTGTAATTTATCTATATAATATGTATGTATTTAGAAATATATAAGTATGTTTATCAATTGTCTGGTTATCATAGTACAGGCTCTGCCTAGTTTGGGATCAGACAGCGATGTGTGAGTTGTCCCGAAAATATTATATTATTATTATACTATATCATTTTACAGGTGAGACAATTAAATCGGTCAAGTTGTTTTTTAGTTTATTCGTTACAAACAAATAAACAAACATACAAATCTTTTCTCTATTTACATATACATATAAGTAGATTAGATCCTTAAACATAAATGAAGAACTTTTCATAATCCTGATTTCTTGATGTAGCCTCTTCTACCAGTAGAATAAGATTTTTCCTGGTATTAATCTCACATGAGAAAATAAAGTGTGAATTAATAATTATAAATTATTTAAAATATACAAAATAATGTGAATTGTCTGATTACAAATGATGGTTCGTTGACGAACGTTTTTCTTGCTCGACTTTAAAATATTAATGCTGTTTTGCAAATAATTTACTATCAGAATACCAGCGCTATATACCTAAAGGTATGCAGCATTATGGTTACATGGCGACCTATTCAGTCTCATTCATTATGTTATTTTGTTACTTCTTTTTCTTCTGTTGTTGTTTTAATTCTGCATTATTTGCGAAAACTGAATATGTCTTCGTTTTCTAATTAAAACAAAATATTGTGACTTTTCAACAGGTATGTGCTTCCTGTGTTCAATCCCGATGGCTATGAGTACTCACACACAACAGACAGAATGTGGCGAAAAAACCGAGCAAAATACGGTGAATGTATTGGCGTTGATTTGAACAGAAACTTTTGGTACCTACCACCTTTTCTTTAATCGTCAAAAGTTATTTAAATGGATCAATTTTAACTCTAGTAACCGACGTGTCATTCATCATTTTAAGCTTTTGTCTTTTAGGGCATGTATTTGTTGATCTAAAACACAAAAAATTACAAATTATTAATACGTAAAAAATTAGAATGATTTATTATTAAAGAAACCAGTGCTTTAGTAATGGTTGAACGTTTTAATTCGATCTGTTTCAGTACTGGCTGGGGTGAAAAGGGTGAAGAAGGCTCATCAAATGACCCTGGAAATATATTCTATAGGGGACCAAAAGCCTTTTCTGAAGCTGAGACCGTCGCAGTAAAAGTATGACAGCTAAATGCGCTTTTATACTTGTCCTTATATATATATTCCTTAAACAATTATATTATTAGCAAGGAAACTATTTCTGTCATTAAATCAACTAGTAAATTAAATATAGGTGTAGTAAAATGACGTACTTCAATAATTATTTTCATCGCGTACCTAACTATGACATAAAAAAAGGTTTAACGAGCTAGGGCACTACACTCCGCTGTGCGTAATTATTTGGTTGTGGTCTTCAATATATGCATATTTTTTTCCATTGACGGTTTCACTTCAAAATTCAAAATGATTTATTCCACAAAAATAAACATTACAATATAAACAGGAAAATAGGTAAGTGGAAACGGTGTAGGCACAGCCAGAGCTGGTTTTAAGCCCACCCGGAGTCAAAAGAGGGAAGTGCGTATAGTGCAGATATAAAATTTCAAGATAATTAATAAAATTCTATTAAAAAAAACACAAGAAGAAACATTTGTACCTACACTAATTAAATTTAATATGGAGCCGATCTTTACTGAGACAAACTATCTTTTGACATTTGTTTTTGTTGTTTAAGAACTATTTCTTAATTATCTCTATATAGTGAGTCCTCACTGATAAGATTCTTGCTTTACCGTCGCCTTATGTCAAAAGAAATACCTACCAATCAAAGACCTGATTAATTGGCAAACAAGTACGGGCTGCAAACGTCTACCGACAGCGGGCGGGGCGTTCGAAGTTTCCGAACAGATGGCAATCCTGTGCGTTATTAGAAAGCTTGTGGGATAAGACTCACTCTAGGCATTTTTTGTCGGCTTTTGAGGAAATATAAAAGAGTGACGTTACTATATATTCTTCCCTGTACTATGGTAATAGTTTGCATTAGAGGAGACAATTAATACCATTTTTTATTTACAGCATACTATACTGGATTCGCCAACAAAGTTCAAAGTTTTCATTTCATTCCATAGCTATGGTGATGCTATTTTATTTCCCTGGGGTTACACTGTTGATCCCTGTCCTGACTACGTCACGTTGCTTGAAGGTGGAACAGCTGCAGCCAGAGTAAGTATACCTTACGATTAAAGTCAAACTCATTTAGATCAAATGATACTTATAAACGTCAAAAAATGACAGCTTATTTTTTTTATTATATCCAATTCGCTGACTAGGGTAGGGTCCCGAAAAGGATTGACAAGAAGCTGTGACCACTGTTTTTAACCGCCAGAGTATACCTTATTATCCTAAGTGCTCTGGTCAATCCCAACCCAGAACAATTTTTAAGCAAGTCTAGATACCTATATCTTGGTGGTCAAACATTTTAAAAACCTTAATAAACGACACCAAGTCTACTGTACGTGTGGTTTAGTGGCTAAAATGGTCACCTCGTCACTAACACCGTGTCAAGTTTTGTAGGTTTGATTCCTGCCTATTTATGACAAAACGACTGAATGGATCTTAATACAATTTGGCAGGACGGTAGATGGTATCCTGGGTAAGGACATACTAGAGTCGTAGATTTAGAGTCTTGAATAACTCCCTAATATTTTATTTCAGGCTATCAACCAAAAAAGCGGCCATGTTTATAAAGTAGGGGGCACAAAAGACTTGATGTATTACGCTTGTGGCAACAGTATTGATTGGAGCTACGCTAATGCTCATATACCATTCTCTTACATGATTGAACTCAGAGAAAAGAAATACAAGTTCCTATTACCCAGGGAGAAGATCGTCCCCACGGCCTCAGAAACTCTTAGTGGAGTCGTCAAACTTCTAGAATTCATTGATGGAAAACCAACCACCAAGTCAGAACCACCTTTTTTCAATTAACATCACAATTTTTTATATACATACCTACATAATATTAATAGTGAGCAATTACCCCAATAGTGTTTAAAATACATAATTTATATCTTAAGTTATGGTCATTATACATTTACTGACAAAATACTGTATTTTATTTACGTACCAAATGTTAAAACCATTACTGTTGTGTTTACTATTTAAATAAACAACGATTAAACTTTTCATTGCTCCATACATTCATAATGCCTGGACGCAATGACCTGTGCCAAATAGCTCGATGTGGTTTCGACTATAATGGACACAATCCAAAACTTTTTACTCCCGCTGCACCATATTAAATATTTCATTTTTGTGGCCTAAATTGCTTCAATGATTTTGACTGCATGGTTAGTTCAGTGGCTTAGTGGTTAAGTCGCCATTCATGTCCTGAGTTCCATCTCCGCACGGGACAAAAAAACTCTACAAATGGTTGTTCAGTGTACTTTGTGTCCTTTATTTTGAAATCTCCCGTGACACAAGACTTGTTGTAAAAAATGAAACTACAAATAAAAAAATTCGATAACTTTATATACAGATTTGCATTATCTTATAATACAGTCAACAATTCATTAAACGTTACGATTTGAAATTCACATTCAATTAATCTAACGTAAAAACACCTATCAATCGACAATAAACACTATATTATCGTACACGAGCACAATATGTCCAATATCTTTCAACACTCGGGACGGGACGCAAGCCGATTGTATAAAATAAACTGTCCTCTACACGTATCATTATAACCATCTGACGAAACACTAATATTAAGACTCCACGGAACAATACATCTGAATGTAAAATCAAAATTGGACTACCAACCGTAATCATACGCATATGGACAGTAACGTTTTCCTGTAATGTTCAATCACGTCACTAATACGGACGCCAAACGTCAACAGGTCGTCTTTCTGAGGTAATGAGGGATTTGCTGCGAGTTCGTACTCCTTGCTCTGTCCATTCTGGGGATGCAGGTCGTTTTTTAACTATACCTGATGCTGATGAACTTTCTTCTTCCCTTTCGGGACTTGAATTGTTGGAGTCTTCTTGAGGTAGAGGCGGTCTTAGCCACCAGTCATAGCCACCGTATAGTTGTGAGTATAACCACGCAGGTGGAGTCGGTAACAAGGGAGAATTGAGGAATAGTTGTGCTGCTAAAGCGCTGTGGAATAAACTTGACGGTGCTGGTAGAGGCTGTAGTGGTTTTCTTGATCTTGTGACAGAAGTAAATGCTCCAGGACGGTCATCAGGAGGCGGGCTGCTCGATGCTGTGACGGATATGTCATCATCGTCATGAGGTGAGCTTGGACGCGAGTTTGCTGGACTCGTGGTACTATGTGCATGCATTGTTATTGGAATATCTGACGTCACGTCTGTAAAAAATATTATATAATTAATTTTTATACTTTTTGTTATTTTGGTATTTTTAAGGAAAAATTTCATCATTTGCACCACCTTTCTTTTGTATTTCTGATTTGTTTTACCAGCTGGTTGTACTTACCAGTCTCGTGTGGCGGTGGAGGTACATGATGTGGCTGCGTATGCGCCGGCGGTAGAACATGCGGGGTGAAGTGCGCGGGGGTGGGCAGTAGTGGAGGGGGGTAGTGACGCGCCAGCGCACCCCACTCACCACCCGGTAGGCCTGCTAACTGATGAGCTATACCTGCACAAAAGTTATAAATTATTATATATTATGTACTTACTTATTTTTGAATACGTTTTGTATTTTAAAGTAGATACTTATGAGTAGAGTGGAATCAGTTAATAAAATGCAAATTTAATTTAACATTCAAAGAAATAATATTTTTATAGTTATTTTTATTGTCTGAATGTCTTAAATATATTTATAAAAATATATTCATTTATCAAATCTAACTGAATATAGTTTAGGTAAAAAAGCGATGGTAGCCGAGTGGGAAAGTAACCGACTTGCACGCAAGAGGTGGCAGTACCAATGTAAATTTCATTTTGTAGAGTTTATATGTACTAATCAAATGATTTACCATCTGTTTACGTTGAACAAAAACATCGTGAGGAAACCCACATGTCTTATAAGAAATTCTAAAGACAAGCCTGATTCACCAACCCACATGAGCGTGTGTGAGTTATGGCCTAAACTCTCTCTCTCTCTCTCTCTTGATAGAACATAGGTGACCTGTGCCCAGTAGTGGGCCATATATGGGTCGCTATTATTATATTTTAGGTACACAACTAGGTATGTTTTATACGTCTTCATAGATTTCTTATGTACGTGAAGATATGTCACAGAACTTTTTCTCAATAGCTAGGATCGATTTTGAAAAAATTTGAGTGTTCTTCGTCCCTAGATGTTTTGGATTACCATTGGACTCAGTAGGTGGAGTTATGATCAGGTCTTAGGATTTATATATTCTTTAACGTAAGAAATAACTTCTGTCCGATCCATTGACACTAATTATGGGTGACACCTAATTCAAACTTTGTTAGTATTGATGTCTATGGCATTTTATAAGTCTGTCTTTGTTCAATTAGTACAGAAGTTCAAATAAATCATTCTTCGTACAGGGTAGTACAGTAAAACCAGAAATCTGACAACTTGACACAACAGCAGCCTACTGTTCAAAATTCAATCAACAAAACAATAGCCCTAAGAGTTATCGCGTGAAATGCTCCACTAACGCTAAACGCGGTGCTTAACGCACTCTACAGAATATTTAAATAATGAGTGAGACGAGTTCTCCCCAAGCCTTGTTACAAAACCTTATCTCTGCCGCGGCACTCCTCAATTGTTAGATTGTTACCTACCTACAGCGACTCTGTCAAATGGCTGTGGATTTTTAGAAAAGTGCTTTGTTAAATACGTAGTGACTATTAATATACAATTTTAAATATTATTTACCAAAATAATTTAACATATTTCTTTTCGGAGTTAGTTAAGTATAATACTTTCTGGGTCAGCAATGCTTGAATACTTTTACCTTATTGTAAATGCCCGTAAGCTTGTTTACCAACTATCCTACTTCATACTAATATTATAAACGTGAAAGTTTGTAAGTATGGATGGATGGATGGATGTTTGTTACTCTTTCACGTAAAAACTACTGAACGGATCTAAATGAAATTGTCACAGAGATAGATTATGGTCTGGAATAACACATAGGCTACTTTTTACAGCGATAACCGACATCCACGCGGGCGGAGCCGCGGGCAACAGCTAGTGCCATATAAAAATAAACAATATCTACCCAAATACACAATGTCATGTAACCCAATTAAGCTGGATTAATAGATTATAGATACACGGAATATCTCCGTAAGATCCCAACGTAACCCAATTAAATCTACTTATGATCTATCAATAACCTTTTATATATTTGTTTACATAATATTTTAAACAATTTTGACTGCACGTTTGGTTCAGTGGCTCAAGTGGTTACCTCGCCATTTACTGCTGCGGGGCGTGTTGTAGGTTCGATCCCTACATGACACAAAAAATTGTGTGATCCACAAATGGTTGCTCCGACTCTGGATATACTTTGTGTCAGTTAAATGTATGTTTGTAAAGTCTCCCACGATACGGCTTGTTCCTTAGTGCGGAAGTTGTCTTTTTTAAAAAGAAAAAAACAATGTAAATAAAATATAATAAACAATATGCGCAACAATCACCACACTCATACAAATAGGAAATGTGTTTTGGCGTCATAATTTTCAGTTGACATTTTTAAGCGCATAAATTAACAAAGTTTGCCGGCGCCGCGACCCCGTATATTCGGCTTAACCCTTTAGCACCCACCTTGGGTAATTCCCACCCCGAGCCAACCCAACCCTTTCAGCAATAGAATAAATTACAGGCCGTTTTATGTCGCAGATACCGTTGGTACGAAAATGTAAAACACATTATTTTGAATCCGACCGCTTAGCCTTTATAGGTGTAGTGCTTTATGAGTCCGTTGCAATTAGACAAGAGCTGCTTTTTAGGATAAGCCCGGCTTAACTTGCCTCCTAGCTACTCACGGCTTTTACGATAATGATTTGAGATATCGAATCGGATTGAGACTATTATATACTCGTTTCATCGTTAAATGTAACCGATTGCAGAGTGATTTTCAATGACTTTATACGATTACGAAATTTTATTAAATAAACATAGGTTGGACCGACGACGATTTAGTAAAGGTAACGGGCAAACCGAGTACTGTGGACAACAGCAGTGTACGTCTTTTAGCTGAGATTTAATGGAAAATCAAAGGCTGTCCTGAAAACAAAATCAAAATTTATTTACATTGGTCCAACCGCCACGTTTATGCTGGAAGATAAAAATTCTTAACGAGATACCAGATAATTTACCTGAAGAAGTTATCAGCCAGAAGTAAACTGAGAAACACTGGCTATTTTTTTTAATTGCTTCTTTTTTAAATAGTAGTGTTAATCACACAACAAAAGAAGTCGGTTGACAAACAGAGAAGAAGAATTATTCATTGTTTTGTCTCTACAATGCAATTTGTAGAAAGTGGTAACATAGCATCGCTAAAACTATTAAACCTACTTGGCCTACCTTTGACACCTAGCGTGGGCTTAAAAAAATAATTTTATGAGACTTACATATATAGATAAAGACGACTACCAACATAAATATTGTAAATACAGCAAAGGACTGCGATTCTTAGAGAGAAAGAAGTGTTTTAACAGCTTTTGTTCTGAGCTCTTAAAAGACTTCCTTTCAATGAATCGCAGTCCTTTACGAAGCAATTTTACCTCGCATAATAAGTGCAGTAAGTAAACGTAAGGCGAGTAGCCTCAGTATGCAAAGCTTTCTTTAAGCTAAGAGCATCGTATCTCAGACAATGTCGGCATTGCTGCCGGGACAAAAAATAACACAGCACCGACTTTCAGTCGGGATTAGGTATTTTTACACAATAAACAAAATGCGCAGCGTGGTATCGAGTAGTCATTATTTTTTAAATAAATACTATACGACTAAGCGATGCATAATAGGATGTAAGAAAATATTTATACATCTAAAATATTTATATAAATAATGTACTTGTACAGAAAATTATCAGAGAGTCAAGATAAATCATAAGATAATGCTATCTAAAAGTTACCATCAAACAGCTTTAATTAACTCTTTTTCCAGGAGTAATGGAATTATTTAAAAAACTTAGAGCCACTAGTATCCGTCGAATACAGGAGAAATAAATGAGGAATAAAAAAAGAGGTAGGTATAAATAGTTTTCACTGCACATTATGGCTTAGTGGTTAAAGGTGCGACACCGCCAAATGCTGGTTTGATCTTAACACAGAACGAATATTTTTGTTAAAACATAGAAAGTACACAGAATTACATTCTATTGCAGACGGTGGTCATACTCGTATGAAGATTTTCATGCCGCAACCGGTATCATTCTCTTTAATAAAATCAGGTACTTAATTTGAAAAGAAAATCTTCACTTCAATTCTGTTTTTCTGTTAATTGATTTAAAAAAATAAACGACATTCGCCATTATTATTCTAATTTTATTATCATTAATAAAACTTTGCTTGAAAAATTATCACGTCTTTGTCTATGACGTGAAAAATGGCGTAGGATTGTTTCATTATGTATTCTCTATTCAAAGATTCAAAAGAAAGGGCAGCGCCAGACAATTTGCATTTGTTAAAAAATGTTGGAATTCTTTATTGTGTGCACGATGCGTAATCGCTTTATACGACGACTTATCCTTTTTGAATTATATTAACTACAGATCATGCAATACATTGGTAAAACATACTTTTTTTTTTTAAATCAATTACAATATTTGTGACAGGCCTATTATCAAGGCAGCTCAAGATGGGCCGTATAAATTTATTGGAGTGGATCTAAGTTCAACAGAGGACGTTATTACTTAGGCTTATGTAATGATAATGTTGTTTTTAGTTAAGTTTATCTACATTTACATATTTTAAATTATTAAATATATTTAACTTTATAAAATGTAACGATGTATGTATTTAACATTTCATACAGTATCATGTTAGTACAGTATCATGATAGTATCTCTTTGTTCACAATCACTATCTAGTTGTTTTATCAGAACGTAAGGACCGAAACATTTTCTTTTTATAAAAAAACTTATTACTCATGAAAGAACGGAACAAGAATCAAGTATCAAAACTGTCAGAGCACCGTACTAGTGGATTGGCCGCATCCGAAGACGTGCCAGTCCGCTACATTGCCCCGGACGAAGGGGTTTTTTCTTCGACTTTGAAAAATCGCACCGCGCCGCGGAGAGGGTTGAACCCAAACATTTTAATGCCATTTGCTAGATTGCGTCTTGCATTTTTCCTTCTCCCAATACTACAGCGCTAATCTGCGAAGACGACTGGGATTACGCGGATAAAAGTATTTACGTTTTTAGTGTGATTCCGATGTTCCAGGATTAGGGCGGATTTTTTTAAGGAGTTTTACCCTCTGTGATTAGAGAAAGGGTTGGAAGCACTTTCCAGTAATTATTTTACATTTCTTCGAACATCATTTATGGAACACTTAGTTGAGGGACTTCCCATTGTCTTTTATGTTAACAACTTCTATTCAAATGAGTTTTTCATTGAAAACGGTGTAATATATTTTGATGTTTATAGTGTTTGTTGAAGATCTATTCTCCTCTCCTAAGTTTCATATTGATAATGTGAGTTGTTGTGTGATGTGAAAGTGCGTCTATTTAATTATTTCTCGCTGAAACTAACAACTTAAATTAATTTTCGGAAAGGCTTTTCGTGTCATACCAGTACGTCGCCTGTTTCACTATTTCGAATGTCGTGAGATGAAAACTGAGAACATTGTTTACTGCAAAGTTTGCTAAACTTGCTAATATAGTTAGATATTACTTTCGAGTAAAGAGTAAATATTTTTTTAACTTAACTGAGATTAGATTAGGAACCATTATACTTATGATATATATTCTTAGTATAGTAAAATACCGAAACATCCCAAATCTGATTTCATTATAAGAGTAATTTTTTTTTTTTTTCAAAAATGAGCCTTGTGCTTAGCAGGTACTTTCGTTTTAAAAATAAAGATATTTCAAGAACTTTTTTAACTTATTGTGGGACAATTAGTAAAGGTACTTTTACTAATTTATTTATGGACGCGCTCATAGCCAGGTGCACTTGCTGTTCGGTAAACGATGAGCGGGTTAAGCAACCAAAGGCACGGTAACCCTATAGATGGGTGCCCGCATAGTGGTATTTCATCTAAGCGTCTGCGTGCTTTGGAGGACACGTTAAAAGTCGGTCCTGACTGTTAACAGTTGTTAGATCACGACAGGGGCCTATATATGGGCGATCTTAATAGCTCTGTCACCAGGTTGACCACTAACCAAACGATAAGAAGAAGACTAATTTATTGATGAGGTGTCATAGGAAAATAATAAGGCTTGCCTTATTGGTAATTAATTACAAAATGTTGCGGCCGTTTACCATGTTATGGCTAATGCAATCTGATTAAGAGATTTAACAAGATATAAATATGCATCTAAGTAAATACTTAGATGCATATTTATATCTTAATTTTAAATTATTGCATTCTAAGTATTTACTTAGAATGCAATCATTTTCATTTCACTTGATTTATGAACTTATTATCTAAGAAAATAACTAAGTACCACGCTTCGTTTACTATACAAATCTAGCACAATAACATATTTAGGAAACAAGTAATCTTAAATGCACCTGTAGTGCTTCATTGATGTTTGCGCAGAATCACACAGACGGCTTTTACGCTATCGTGGGGGAAAAAAAGCGCATTATTGATAACCAGGATGCGGAGCAGTGCAACAGCATCCTATAATCACTGCCTTATAAACATTGAACTTCCAACTAAATTGACATAGATAAAAAACAATCCGATTGTAATTTTTTTTTTGATAAAAGACAACTACTGCACTAGATAACAAGCTCTGTGTCGCAGGGGACTTAACAAACATACAATTAACGGACACAAATTACACCCAGACTCAGAACAACTCCTTATTGGTCACACAAAGTTTTGTCCTGTGTGGGAATCGAACCCTCAACTTCGTGCACAGCAGGCGCATACTGCGGCCACTGCCCCACCAAGGCAGTCTATCGATTTAGATTTTATTTTAATTAATTTAAATTTATTTAAATAACATAACATACATGTTATAATACTGAGCTTTTCTTTGGTCCCAAACCAAGCTAATGCTTGGTTTGGGACCAAATAAATTAAGAAAGAAATTGTCTTGGGCACCTTAATTGTATTAAATAACAATAAAGAAAGCGTAAAGATATAATTCTTACCTCAGACTCGCCAATTTTGTTATGGAGATTTAGCTGGTTGTTATTCTGTTCTTATGAATGATATTAGTATGGTGATAAGATTGTATCAGATTGTTGTCTCGTGATATGACAAGAACCATATAGTTAGTTCTAAGGGTTGTGACGTCACAGGCGGCAAGCAAGACGGATGCCCTCCGTACATCATAAGGTTAATAAGAGGGCTCGTGAACTAACGACGCCGCTTTGTCAACGCGCCTTAACCCGCCCGCCGCCATCTTGCAACGCCATGTTGAATTTCAATCTGCTTAGCGCTTAATGAATTTGCGTCTATTGATTTTGTTTAACCCCTTTTTGTTTTGCTTAATTAACCTTTCGGTGTAAAAGTAGCTTGACAAGGGAGCCAAAGGTTACTGTTATCTATCTGATAGATGCGATTAATTAATTTCTTTTATAAGATTACTCCTTTCTTGTGCACCCATCAAATTCAGTTTTCTATAGTCCACTATCAGCTAAACGACATTTAACTCTGTAATCATCTTCTATAAGTCTCGTTCAGATAACAAAGCTTTATAACTGTTTAATGTAGAACCGCGTTCAATGTAAAGCCATAAAATTACACGTGGCATTAAGAGTTAATTGCGCGGGAGTCATCATACGAATCCATTAGAAAACGTTTAAGACGTACAGTGAGTGCGAATCACGTCATACAAAAGCTGTATGAGGTGGGTGGGACATTTAAAATTTACAAATGCGTAATTATGCACCCGCATTGTCGCGCGCGCTAGAAGGGTTATGTTGCCTCTTGCCCCTGTTTCTTCCTCCCTCGCCCCCACAATCCCGGGCTTCCGGGCCTAATGCTATATTTAATTTTCTCTAAGACTCCCTCATTAATAATGCGAAGGCTGCGACTTTAAGTGGCGCTCACACGGCGACGTGAGATACACGGATGTGAGAAAAAGGTACAGCGGTGGAGGTGTCTGTACGTCAGGATAAGATTGACAATATTGAGACTTCTTGCATAGTGCTATATTTCTGCTGATAAATCGAGTTTGCCGAGCTCTCTCGGGGTAAAGCTGTACTGGCAGCTAGCAAGGAGGGTACAGCAGCATCACTAGTTGACTTTTAACAGAGTGGCAACGTCCATGTTCATATATCATATGAACATCTGTGTAAATAGCTATTGACAATTGTGTGAGTGTACGTAACGAATTATATATTCATATCGTTATGGTCACAAAACGTGTTAGACAGATAATGACAAATTGCCATATCCGAATTTTCACGGCTCCACATAAAAGTTGTGTCTATAAGAGAGGCGCGCGAACGTGAGTGTGGATAATTTATCATGATTTCACAAGGGTTATTGGTGCTCGCCGTTAAGAGGGCAGCGGAGACTTGCCTCGTAGTGAACAGCCGCGAAGCGAGGAATTTACATATTGAAGTACTCGCTAAATTGTTTCTAAAGAGAGAACAAAGCGAACTCGAGCCCCGCCGCGATGAAAGAAGCCTCTCCGTTCAAGTAATCTTGTAATGTGCGTACATTCCGCTTAATGAGAATGCCTCGCAAGTTCCTAGTTGCCGCTCCGACTGATTACTCAATAAGTAGTTCAGCTGTGATATTTACAAATGAACGCACAGCTCGCACGTGTAACTTATTGATGTTCTTTAAAAGTATTAGTATCTACAATATCTACATAGTTTACTCTAATATTTACAAAGTTCTGTGTGTATATTTATATATCCAATTCATCAAAATCTTAACAATTTATTGTCAAAAATGGCATTGTATACTTACATCACTGAATCATTCCTGGCATTAAATGCCTTAATTTTCTTAGATAATAAAATATGTATCAGTTATTTTCATGACTTTTTGTTCTTAACAAGAAATATTAACGCCTTAAAATTTTATGAATTTCCCAATCACTGATCGCCTCATATTTATATTTTCATGTTATATAGGCCTCGTGAAATTAAAGATCAATGTATTTTAATTCTGCAGCCCGACGAATACTTATCCATGAGTGTGAATGAAATCAAAGAAATATATATTATTATGATCACATGATACTAAAGCTCGACATGTCTAAAAACTCGGCTTCTGTAGCCGTTTTAAATACGTCGATTACAGATCATTCATCAGTATTATTAAATGTTTCGCATATATATCACACTGAATCATATCCTAAACTTAAAACAATTATTAATTTTGAAAACACCCATAGTTACCTTTTAAATTTAGATATGTCTTATCTAAGCGCATTCGAGGATCCCAATTCTTTAGCTGATACTTTGATACACACAATCAAAACAGCTCTACTGGCGAACTCTAGAGTAACTTCGGTATCCAACTCCAAACATTCACTAAAGCCATGGATTACAGCAGGGGCCCTGAGATGTATCAGGTTTAGAAATAAATTACAAATGCAGACTAGAAAATACCCCTATAACATAATCATCAAAATAACCTACAAACGGTACCGTACTTTTTGTTCAAATCTGATTAAGAAACTAAAAAGGCAATATCACAAGAAACAAATTGCATGTTCAATGAAGAATCCTAAAATCCTATGGCGCAACATAAATAACATAACACATTTCAAAAAACCCAAACAAACTAATGTACATCTTCTTCAAATTACCCCGCATCCTCTAAATTCGTTAAATAGAGTAAATCATTTTTTTGTGACAATTGGCAAAACATTAGCTGAAGAAGTCATGGCACAGGTCGGATCGCTTAGACTAGCAATAACTCCACACATCCACTCTCAGACTACCTCATTTGTGTTGTTGGATACTGATCTGAAAGAAGTGGATCTAACACTCATGGCTCTAAATTCGGAAAGTGCGACAGGGTGGGACGGCATACCTATAAAATTCCTCAAACTATCCAGAGACTTTATAGTTCCACTCATTTGCCAGTTAACCAATCTGTGCTTCAAAACTGGAGTATTTCCTGATGCTTTAAAACGCTCCTTAATTACGCCTGTGCACAAGGGTGGGGACACGAACGACGTCAACAATTATCGGCCTATTTCTGTATTACCATCCATCTCAAAAATCTTAGAAAAAATTATAAATAAAAGAATAGTAAGTTATTTGAACAGATACAATATTCTATCCACTTCCCAATTTGGCTTTAGGCAAGGACTTTCAACACAGGACGCTGTTACGGCATTGACGTCTGAAATTGTAGAGAGGGTAGATAAAGGATACAAATGCGTAACAGTGTTCCTAGACCTCAAAAAAGCATTTGACACCGTCTCGGTGCCTATCCTTGTGCAGAGACTCGAGGCTATTGGGATAAGAGGTACGGCTCTCTCTCTCTTCGACAGTTATCTCCGGGGTAGGAAGCAGCAAGTAAAAATCGGAAATTCATATAGTGATGAAGAAAGCATTGTTTTTGGAGTCCCACAGGGAAGTGTGCTCGGCCCGACGCTGTTCCTAGTGTATATCAACGATCTGTGTAACCTAGGAACTAGCGGTGGGAAGATCTTCTCCTATGCGGATGACACGGCTGTTGTATTCTCCGGCGTAACATGGGAAAATGTGCGACACACTGCTGAACATGGGTTAACTATTATAAGCAGCTGGTTAAAAACTAATCTCCTAACCCTAAACGTCACTAAAACTAATTATATCTGCTTTTCACCCAGTCAAAGATCTAAGCCAGGTGATGATTTTGGGATTGGGATTCATGAATGTGCTGGTAAATTCCGTAATAACAACTGCAACTGCCAAGTTATCACCCGAGCTATCTCCCTAAGATACCTTGGTGTCGTTATTGATGATCGTCTATCGTGGCACCCACAAATCACGGTTGTAATGTCACGTATTAGGAAATTAATATATATTTTTAAAACTCTACGTCATGTAATGTCTCCGGCACTACTAAAGAGTATCTATATTGCGTTGGCGCAAACAGTTATTACATACTGCATACCAGTCTGGGGAGGAGCCACCAAAACTAAATTTCTTGATCTGGAACGAGCTCAAAGGTCACTCTTAAAGGTGATGTATTTTAAACCATTTAGATACAGCACAGATAATTTATATAAAATTAGTGGTTTATTAACAATTAGGAAGTTATATTTTCTAAATATAACCCTATACCTACATAAATCTATTCCATTTAACCCGGAAAACCAAAACAGAAGACGGAATGATATTGTGGCTCACTCTCCTAGAGTCTGCACAGTCTTTGCAAGACGGCAGTATGTAACTCAATCAGCCTACATTTACAATAAGATAAATGCAAAACTATTTTTTCATCCCAAGGTATTATACATATGCAAGAACGTAATAACTGAGTGGCTAAAAACACTTACATATGAGGAAACGGAACACATTTTAATCAGAGTGACCTAATTATTGCACCTTAGGTACTCTTCTTATTTTACTATTACATTCAACGCAAACACACACACACACACACACAAACAAACACACACATACACACACACACACACACACACACACACACACACAAACACAAACACAAACACACACACACACACACACACACACACACTAATAGATTTTTGCTTGTTAGCTACTAAATAGGTAAATTTTTCTTTTCATTTTGTTTAATTTTTTATTATTATATAACAGAAATTATTGTTACAAATTACTTGGCTAATTAAGGGCAAGAGCGAGACATCCCAACACAAGTATTTTTTAATTACTTACTGGGATGGCCTCAATACTATTATGTTACTAAAATAATTTGAAACAATAAACAATTTTGAATTTTGAATTTTTTTGAATATTATGTCAAGATAGCAAGTGGAAAACCAGAATCACTGGTTACCCGTCTAAATAACAAACAGTCTATCAATGTATATATTACTAGCTGTTGCCCGCGGCTCCGCCAGCGTTGATTTCGGTTATCGCTGCAAAAAGTCTATGTGTTATTCCAGACCATAATCTATCTGTGTGCCAAATTTCATCCAGATCCGTTCAGTAGTTTTTACGTGAAAGAGTAACAATCATCCATCCATCCATCCATCCATTCTTACAAACTTTCACATTTATAATATTAGTAAGGATTATTGTAAGCTAATCAAAATCGTCAACGTAACCTACAGAAAACAAACACGCCCTATCTGTTAACATCTCTAGTCTCCCAACACACACATACAGTGAGTCATTACAGATCCAATTCAATATAAAATCTAAAGCAAATTAGCTTGCATTAATTCCAGTGTCTTGGCACGTGTGCCTCACCGATATGCTTCAGTTAGAGCGAGACATGTGCCTCGCAGTGAGCGGAGCGTGCGCCTCGACAAGAGCGCGAGGTGTATAATTGAGTTAGAGCCCTTTGACACCCGCCCTAACGAGGTTTGCGAGCACTTGCGTACTGTCGCCACTCCGCCTATAAACTACACAAAGGTGACAAAGTCATTCGTGTCTTCGGTTGCTTTGGTGACACACAATCCTTGTAGTTTCGTTTTTCAATTGATTCATGTAGTTTGTTATTCATGTAGTTCATCAAGAAACAATACTTTTTTTGGTATACTAGGTATGTATTTACTTATGTGTCAAATAAGTATATGGCCTGCCTGATGGTAAGCAGCAACTGTAGTTACTTAATAGTAAGTCTACAACGGATCTGTATCATATTAATTATATAATAGTATTATTTATAATACTATTGCATCATATTTTCTTTTTTAATGCGGATGTCTGCTCTAAGGTCTAGGATAGGAGAAAAGTAAAAAAACAACAAAACTCGCATACAAATTATTGTTTGGGAAATCGATCTGTCGAATCTGGGAATCGAACCTCCACTTCCTCCTATGCCACAGGTGCAATATATCTTCGTCAGATAATTGCAAATCAAAATTTGCTACTAGTTTCTATAGTAAACATTACTATCATGATTAGCACTAGAGAACAAGCTCTGTGCTGGGCATTGTTCTGTGTGGGAATCGAACCCACAACCTCGTGCATAGCAGGCGCATACTGCGGCCACTGGACCACCAAGGCAGTCATTATGAATCTGGATCCCGTCTATAGAATGAATGAATGACGATAAAATGAATCCGGATTAGAATTACCCTTAGCAGGTGTAATTTATTTTTTATATCATTATAGGTAGGTAGCTGTTAGAAGTACACAAATGACGGTGTTTATTAGGTGCAAGTGAAGGGAGCGGGCGCCTAGCGACGACCCCCTGCAGCGCGGGCCGTCTCGCACAATATTGGGGAAATCTCATTCAAGTGACATATTTTTCATTTCACTATAAAATTTCACTCAAGTGCGTGTTAAAATTTGAGACGATCTCTCTGTAATATTTGATGTCATCTCCTTTAAAAATCATAAACATTACACCTGCGAGATGGTATGTAGGGTTCCACGAACGATTTTGTTTCAGACTGTTGCTATTGCAGACTGCTCTTCAGAAATAAGAGAAAAACTTACGAACATTTTACCCGACTCAGGATTCAAATCCGGGACATCACAATCGGCCGCAAATATAAGCACGAGATTATGCCACGAGAGCAACTATCCATACTCGTGGAGTTAAATTTACTTCATATTAAGACATAGATAAAAATAAGTCAACTTCAAAAAGTACCAAAATTATCGTCTTATTTTTTGACCATTCTCATAAAAGTAGTATACATATTGAGTTTTGCCACATTTTAGATTTGTTATATTATTATTTGAAGATACTTAACAGCAGTAAAACATGTTCAAAAAAATTGACGACCTCATTTTTCCCAACACTACAAAACTTTAGCGCAAATTCAAAATTGTTAATATTAAAGCTGTTCTGTATCTCGCAGGTGTCAAGCTGAGGGGCCCCAAATTGATAATTAATTGTTACGCAAAACTTCTCGACCAAATTAAATCCCCTTTTGAGGCGCTACAGGACGAGGAGTGACAACGGTACGGGTGACAATTTAATATCTTTTGGATAGAAACGTCGCGCGACTCAAAACGGAACGAGACAGGGGGTCACAACTCAACTTATAGCAGGTAGGTATCAACAATATGCTATACTGCTATAATAATAAAATAATAACGCTTATTTCAGAACAGATCCATAATCTCAAAGTTTAGTAATATGCACCCGTGCATTCTCTACCAGTCATGGTAGACGTAAAGGCCGACTTTAAACATAATATTTTTGTGTATAATAAAGTTAAAATAAAATAAATAGTCTTCTTTACCTTTACATAATAAAAATCAAAGTCGCTCCCGCTGTCTATCCGCTTAGATCTTTTAAATTACGCAACGGATTTTATGCAATTTTCGGCAATAGATAGAGTGATGCAGGAAGAAGGTTTATAATATATGCATAATAAAAGCACGTTATATTAACATCAAATAAAAAATACCGAAGCAAAACGAGGGTCACTTGTATTGACATATACATACATAATACCGTGATCGTAGCCGAGTGGTAAAGTAACCGACTTATACACATAAGTTCGATCTTACGTGGCTTTACCGATGTGAATTTTATTTTGCGGAATTTATCAGTCCTAATTCTAATGCTTTACCATATGCCAACGGTGAAGGAAATCTTCAGGAGGAAAAATTGTCTTAGAAAAATTTAAAAGGCATACCAGATACACAAACCCGCATTAACTTTACTTAATTAAGTGTAGAGCTACATCTACTTACTTAACGTCAACCAAGTATAGCGACCTGAAATAACTCTACCAATAGTGTTACTATACTTTTGTTTAAAATTGTAATATTCAAATTGTGTGGAACCAGGGATACACACCTTTCCTCAGAACTGCGACCTCAATCAGATATTTTATTTATTACTTTAATTTTAATAACTATTAATGTAAATATCTTATTAAATACATCAAATAAAAGGGGATACACAACATTTTTAACGTATTCCTAAATGAGTACCTACTGGAGACCTGTATATTAATAAGTGCATCATATTATTTCATATCTTACCTGATAATTTAAAAGGTAGTGAACCCATGAGTGGGTCTGGTGGGAAACGTGGTCCGAAGTGGAAGGGATGGAAGCCGTGGTGACGCGTCTTGGACCTGGGCTCTCGAGGTCCGTCTACTGTCACCTTGATGGCCTTCTGGTACGTTGCCACTTGAGGAGGAGATGTTGCCAACATTATCGTTAGTGAAAACGATTTACCTGCAGAAGATAAAATAATCTTTCTTAGTTAATTTAATCAGATTTATTTATTAATGTTTTGTACGCAATGGTTAGTGGTCAACTTGGTGACACACCCTCGCCTCGCTAGCTCAATATACTGATCGTTTACCGATCAGCGAGTGCAGCTGGCTATTAGCGCCTCATATTTATAACTTGTTTGTAAGTCAATCCACAACTTGAAACTTTGTATTGATAGAAATTGAATATATAGCGCATATTTCTCAATTTATTATTTTTTCAATTCGAGAAAACGATATAATATAACCAAGAAAGGTTAATAATAATAATAATTTGTTTATTGAGATAAAAACAAACGAAGCCAGTAACAATTATCTCACATACATAAATAATAAATGTCAAACAATAAGAATATCATTAAAGTACAATGTCAAAATGTCAATAATAATATAATTACAATGTCAAAATGTCAATAATACCTGATACCAAAATGTCATAATAAATGATAATCGTCAAGCTCGTCACACAAATTATCTGTCTTACATCTATCCCATTGGTCAGTAAAATATTCACAATATGTCAAAAACTTCATAATTACAGTTTTCCAAGTATCAGTCATAATATCATAATCAGTGTCAGCAGCGAGAGGCGGCGGGCACGAATTAATGGAGACTTAGATCGCGACACAGTCCGACCTGTATCGACAATACGAAGGTTCTCGAGTGGCGACCACGTACAGGAAAACGCAGCGTAGGACGACCTCCCAATAAGTGGACAGATGATATCATCAGAGCTGCAGGAAAGCGCTGGATGCAGGCAGCTCAAGATCGGCCATTGTGGAGACATATGAGGGAGGCCTATGTTCAGCAGTGGACATTATCTAAGCTATAGCTGAGATGATGATGATGATATAGCCTGCTACAATCTGCCAAGTGTTTGTAGACAGTGCACAATACATAATACTCATAATTATAACCTTGACATTTGTATACCTTGACTTTGACTATATAATACTAGCTTGTCCGCGGCTACGCGTACAATCCCACTGGAACACTTTTTTTTCTGGGATAAAAGTAACCTATGTGCTGATAGAACAGCACATACATCCACCTAAACTTTTGCATTTATAACAGATTATAGAGATAGATTGTGCATGCTGTTGCCTTCTATAGGTATTTGAAGGAACACACATTTACAAATACGTCCTTGTATCACTGTATCTTAATGTTGTGTACTAAAAGTTAACACTTAAAAATATATTTGGCCTCCTAGCTAAAATAATTTATAATATAATAATAATAATAATAGCAAGCCATTATGTCCCACTGCTGGGCACGGGAGAGAGGAAGAGAGAGAGAGTTTAGGCCCTTAATTCACACACGCTGGCCTAATGCGGTTTGGTGAATCAGACATGTCTTTAGAATTTCTTCTAAGACATTCTAAAGACATCGTGAGAGTTTCCTCACGATGTTTTTCTTCACCGTTAGCAGATGGCGAATCATTTAATTAGTACATATAAATTCCACAAAGTGAAATTTACATTTGAGTGCCAGACTTTCCCACTTGGCCACCACCGCTTCCTTAAAATAATTTAAACTTTTATATTAATCTAAGTAAAAAAAGGTTCTACGTACAAAAAAAATGTAACAAAGTTATGCTACTTAACACTTTGAAGGACAGTGAACGCATATAGACGTCATGACAATAAAAAATCTATTGTGTCTACGTTACTGTCCGCGAAAGTGTTAATTTAAAAACAGCATTACTGTTATATCCAAAGCTCAACCACGACACGCGTCAGAACCATCTAGCAACCATCACCTTGGAATGCGTAAGATTTGCAGCGCCCTCTGCAGTCATTCTTTGTCGTCAGTTGATTTGTGGTGCAAAATCGGCTGAGCATGCCGCGTGCCTACGTGTGCCTACGAATTCGCGGGTACCAGCAGAAAACGAAAATCTCTAAATTATTCGGTGGTTGCTGTCTTGCTGCTGAAAGGGTTCGTGGAGATGTATTATACCACACTTCACCAGCTATGTTAGGGGAGAAGAATTACCATTACCGAATACGATGTTAGGTTCTGAGCGAATAGTGAGCATTTCTTAACGGAAAAACCTAATATCAATTTACCAGACCCTCAGAGATGGCTCTCTAAAGTATTAATTTAACATGCATGCACCTGGCTACCAGGACATAACCTTCTTTACCCTTTTAACTAAGTATCTGACTTACGATTTTAAAGATTATATGACACCAAAAACATTTTCATTCAAAATATTTAGATACAAAAGAAGCATGGAATTTACGAAAGCAAATATTATTTTAAATTACAGTACCTAACAAACATGAACTTGATTCCAAACTAATACCGCAGAGTTACAATCATTCCCCAAAATAGAAATTTAATTAAGAACATCAGTTTTACATCGAAACAGGTTACAAACCACTTCTGTACGAAATGATAAGCACTGTGTAAATGTGGCCGTGGTCCAGCCTATCACTTAATAAGTGTTGCGAACTCGCGATATTTATTAAGTGTCATCACAAAACGATACCATATTACTAAATACATATCCATTGATGTTCATGCTTTAGGTTTCTGTGTGAAAGTTACTGTAAATACAGCAATGGTTGCTTCACAAGTGGATGTTTTCGTAGTATATAAGCGATGAATATCGAGAATAGGAGTGGTGTAGTCGAAATGCCATCGTAACACATCCACCGCAGAGCGGCCGCAAACATGGCACCAAGCGTTTGAACAATCACTGGCGTATCGGCACACATACCGAATGGTAATTCTGCTAGTTCATCGGTTGACATTCTACACCCGCTAGTAATGAATCATGTGGGTGCTTATTAAATTTTATAATATCTCTACATAATACATACCTACTAACGTTTTCTATCTATTTACTCACAACATTTAGAACTACTTTATGCATTATATTCGTACTTGCTGTTGCCCGCGGCTTTGGCCGTGGATGTTGTCATCGAGATAAACAGAAGCATTATGTAAAAGAAAGTAGCCTATGTGCTATTCCGGACTATAATTTATCTATATGCCAAATTTCATCCAGATTTGCTTAGTGTTTATGTGAAAGAGTAACTAACATCCATAATCACAAACTTTAATATTTATAATATTAGAAGGATAGATATCTAACTATAAAGTTGGCTATATAGTTATGGCAAAAGTAGCCTCTATACTTTTTTAGGTTGTGAGCTATCATTATGTCAATTTCTAAATCTGCTCACGGTTTATCGTGATACTGTTACACACGGACACAGTTACTTTGCGATATTATATGAGACATACTACTATTATGAACTAGCCGTGCGTAGAATTTTCCCTATAAATTACCAAAAACCATCCTTTATTACTTATATATTTACGTTTAAAAACCCTTAGTGCAAAAGTTATTTCAGTCTCCTAGATTATCCGTTTTAAACTTCTTAGCATAAGAACAGTAAAATTGTGCTACAATACAGCTTGACTAAACTGATCAAGAAGAAAATACAGATACGTTTTATTGAATGTTGTAAGGTGCAAAAAAGCATACTGTAATATATGAAAACAATATAAACAATGCACAGCTTAATACTGCAAATGTAGACATATACATTTTACACTGGATATTCTTTAAGTATATATATATATATACGAAATTGATGTGTTAAATATATCACAATCTGTTACAATATTACTAATAGCGAAAACTTGTAATTGGTCTTCAGCTTACTAGCATTATGTTACATCTCCTATTCTAGTTTTAATTTTTTAGAAAATGTTAAAATAAAATAGTGGTACAATTAGATAGTAACCATTTCATTTTATAATGATTACAAAAAACTGTTTCTTTACAAAAACATATCTCATGTACTTACGTATTTATTCATTTTTATATCCAATAGTACGGGTTAGACTTGCCAAGAACATCCGTGAATTCCCGTGAGTATCATAAAACTGATTCTGCTTGCAATCTACTCGGAAATGTGTTGAATTCATTTGCGGTTCTGCATTCACGATTTCATATCGTCTATATGAAGTCGTAAATAATCTTATATTTAGTTCAAATAGTCATAGTTTTATTATTACTAGTGGTGAATGGCTTTATTTCAAGGGCCACTGCAATCCCACAAACTTAATTATGTAATTCAATTTGCTAAGTACTGTAAGTAAGTAAACTTAATTTTAGTATACATTATTTTATGCCCGACTTAGACCCGTTTTTGCACCGATTGAAATGTGATGCAGTCAAGATGCCAATGCGATTCAGTCGCTAACTGTCAACATTTACTCATCTACGTCGTTGCAATGCAAAACGCCTAGAAATTGCAACAAATCAGTAGCGCAGTAGTAACCCCTTTAGGACTCAATGTTCATCTATGTACGAAGAGCACACCAATTACGTAAAAATGGGCATATTAATACAGGTAAACAAAATCTGTAAATATCTAGAGCTTATTTAACAAACAAGCTACAAAGAAAAGATTTCATATTTAGATCCCAAAATTATATTCTGAATAAAAGAAACGTACCGAGATAACATTACGGCGTGGCGTGCAAAACAAAAGAGAGGCTAGTATTTCCAACGTCTGGCTTGAGGCCAAAAGCCGCGGCGGTGGTCCTTCGAGCCATGAAAACGACATAAACACCCCTCCTTACCCACCACCCACCACACACCCCACAACCCAAAATGAGCGGCCACCCGCTTATTTTCATAAAACCCACATAAACTCGGCGAGAACTTAAGAGAGACCAAGAAATTGTTTTTCTGCGCAAATATACGCAAAAAGAAAAGTTTTATTGTCTCCGGGACGTAGATACGAATTACCCATTCCAACTACTTACGTAATACAATGCAAAGAATCTACATATGACATGTTGAACGTTCTATACAATACGACGCTTAATATTCATGAAACACCAAATATATATCAAAGGCATGTTTATTAATATAATTGAGCCTTCTTTATGTACAATAGTATCCATTACACATAATATAACTATTTAGTTGCTGCTACAATGCTCTCGATATTAAAACTTATAAAAAATATATGAATTTGACTTGCCTGTTGGTCCGACTTTGTCTGCTTAGCCAGAAATTGTTGAAGCAAGTCCTAGATCGCGGGATATCTTACGAACACACTCGAAACAAAAATTGATAGATAGATCAGTGTTTGGTAATGTGAAAAAATCAAACCAACACCAACAGTATTAATTAATGGCGTGCAGTCTCCTAGAACATTGTTTATTAATACAAGCATTGGCAACCTGCACCCACAGTGAAAAAAAACTTAAGTTGAAGCGTGTTTGTTTGCGGTGGTGGCCGAGTGGGAAAGTAACCGACTTGCACGCAAGAGATGTGAGTTCGATCCCGGGCAGCAATGTAAATTTCACTTTGAGGAGGTTATATGTACTAATCAAATGATTCGCCATCTGCTAACGGTGAAGGAAAACATCGTGAGGAAACCCACATGTCTTAGAAGAAATTCTAAAGACATTTCTGATTCACCAACCCGCATTAGGCCAGCGTGTGTGAATTAAGGCCTAAACGCTCTCTCTCTCTTAATAGAGGAGAGGAGACCCGTGCCCAGCAGTGGGACATATATGGGTTGCTATTATATTTATTAAGCACATTGATTATATTGCCAATAAAGCCAATAAAACATTAGGCTTCGTTATGAGATCATGCTCCCAATTTTCAAACATAAAAGTTTTAAAAATTCTTTATTGTTCGTATGTGCGTAGTATCCTCGAATATTGTTCAGAGGTTTGGAATCCACAGTATGATATTTATATAAATAGGTTAGAATCAATACAGCGTAAATTTACTAGATATCTACAATACAGGTGCAAGCGATATGATGGCAACTATGAGGCGAGATGCAAGAGACAACATTTATTGCCTCTTCATGAAAGGAGAAAAATCGCAGACATCTCTCTCTTAGTGAAGGTAGCGCAGTCGAAGGTAGACGCCCCTTATCTCTTGGAAAGAATAAACCTAAGGGTCCCTACCAGATCAGTGAGAATACCCTATACTCTTGATGTCGCTCGAAGCACTACCAACTATAGAAACGGTTCATTTCTAATAAGATCTGCTAGCTGCTTAAACAAACTTGTCGACTTTCCAGAATTGGACTTATTCAACACAAGTCCTTCCAGCTATAGGCGCATTATTTCTAACCAGTGGTTTGAATCGGTTCTCTAATTAGCATTTTTATATTTTCTACATTTTGTAAAATAAAATAAATAAATAAAATATTATATATATGTGTTTGTTTTGCAATTTAAATCTTATTCATAATAGGTTAAGTTCAAAATTGCCCAGTGACATTTCTCAAGTTACGCCAGTTGTCTACTAACGATGCGATATATGCACTACACCTTTAAAAGCAAAATAAAACGTCTGCTTCATAAATCATTTAGTTATTCATAAAAAGGCTTTCGTCTGGCCACCCTCGCGACTCTTGGAGTTAACATATTGCACTCGGGGTGCACGTGCGACACACTTCATAAACTGTTCATATTGATCCCCAACGAGAGGGGGCGCCACTGATTGTCCATAAAAATATGTGTGTATTGTAACACAGGATGACAATTCGCATACATGCAGTATTAAAATAGAAATTTTAATACTTTTACTATTGTTTCATTTGTTGACTACTTTTAATAAGCTAGGATGACCACATTTTACTAGTGATAAGTCATTTATGGGACAATAATAGGATATCTTATAAAAACCTAGAGCGGTAGGAGTGAAGATAACCAGGATCTTTACTCCTACCGCCCTCTATCGAAAAGTGGTTATAATTCCAAGATAAACTTGCGAATTGCGGCTAGATAACAAATAAGTATACGGCCTGCTGTAAGTAATTACTGTAGCCTGTAGACGGTTGCAATATCTGGGGTAAGTTGCCGATGTTATAATTTGTAACACCAGGATTTTGTAATAAATTATTAACCTTTTTCTTATACTTCTTGGGTGGCAAACAAGCATACGGCCCGCCCGGCAGTTACCGTAATCTATGGACGCTTGCAATACCAGAGGTATCACTTACGTGTTGCCAACCCATTTTTACACCAGGGCTTTAAGCTGAGAGTATCCCTGGGATAGGAATACGTTTCTTTCAAAACGCATCCCTAAATGAGCCCTGGAGACCTGTACTAACACACAGGGACACAACTACACCCTGTGTGTATTTATTTGTGTATGGTCTTTTGTAAGGTAGAGGTCCTTCCCCAGTCGGGCTTGCTCGCTAGTATGGTGCCCTACCTCTCTTAAGCCCTAGCCTAATAATAAAACGTCTCTAAATAAGCACTGTAGATCTATATTTAAGAACAGAAATTAGTTTATTTAGTACCTATTATTATTTAAACGTATTCTAATTAAAGAATAATAATACCTTCTTGCTAATGCTTTAAAGCGATTGATTTTATCTAGTCCCTGGTTTTGTTTATATAAGTGAGATATAAAATCTCTTTAGTCTAACTTTTTAATACTTAAGTAGTAAGACTAATTTAGTTTATTGCAATTATTTCCAACTCACTGGTTCGGAGCGAACCCTATTATCGCGATTATTTCCAACTGTATTCATCCAGTTTTTTATAGATAAATAGGACTTAATCGCGTTTATATCAATATCATTTAATTCTGGCAGCTAAAAAAGTACGGAAAAAGGTCTACCTATTCAGTAAATAGATAACAGTTGAAATATGAACAAATTCTAGGGGAATTCAAATTCGACAATTTCCCGGGTACGTCAGATTAAAAATCAGCTTTATAACATCATAAAGTAGGCAGGAGGAACGTTAAGATAAGAGTTCGCCGCTCGCGAGCTAAATAAAAAATGAGCCACAATGGTAATGGCTGCGAGCTCCTTTGATCTCGGTTTCATGGCTTACACGGGATTTTCGGCTTACGGAGAGGCAATTTGGATATAAAATACCAACCGATACGTATTAGGGACATTAGTAAATTGACTGTGAGTACACACACAGACAAACACTCGACATGTTATACGTCGTAACTTTTCACATATATAACTTGAAAGAATAGTTTCCACCAAAGCAATATAAAAAATTCCCCACCAATAAAATATCCTAATACAAGCGGGAGACCATAAAATCCGAGTTTATTGAAGCGTCTCAAAGTAGGTACAAGAAAGGAAAAGTCAAAAGCGTACACAATTAAAAACCGTCCCTCGGGAAGCACCTTGCCAACGAGGCAAGCGGTCAATATTGCGAGACGAGACCCTCAATTTTCACCACTCTCCCCAACGCTAATAACAATAATTAGGAATGAGTGGTTCAATAATTAAAAACGGAAAGAGAACAACTCCAAAAAGACTCCCAAATGAAAAGAAACTGCCGCCGTCTCTGTTTTTCTTAAACAAAAACTGTACTGCATCTCTCTCTCGCGTCTCAATTTCGCTTATGAATTTTTTGCACAACGGTTCTCTTTTAAATTAATAAAAATTCAAATGGATGCTCATCTTGAATTGTAGCGGTATTTAGCAACGGTCTTAGCAATTATGTTTAGCCCATGCACATTTATAGAATGTAACAATTATTATCAGTCAAAGAGAATTCTTATTTATTTTTCAACTGCCTTTGCGACATGACATAGGGGTAGCGAGTAAGATTATAATGCAGTATAAATATACTTATGAGTCAAACAACTCTAACGCCCGCTTGATGATAAAACAGTTACCGTAAGATAAGACCGCCCATTGTACCTACTTGTTTATATGTTTAATTAATTCTTATTGTAATTAGTTTTAGTACTTATGTGGTGTACAATAAAGAATATTCTATCTATCTATCTATCTATGTATGTAACAATACCTGGTGCATCACTCACGTGCTCTAATACGTTTCCGTCATCAGATTGCCGTACCATTGGACTATGAGAATGAGGAAAAAATAGTGCATCCATGTGGACACACGCTTGTGCATCTTTTGTGCAGATGGCTGTTCTCAGCCGAGATAAGGCGCGCCGTGACTAAAATTCGGTTTGGCGTACATCTATACTATCCTTACTAATATTATAAATGTGAAAGTTTGTAAGAATGGATGGATGGATGTTTGTTACTCTTTCACGTAAAAACTACTGAACGGATTTGGATGAAATTTGGCACACAGATAGATTATGTCTGGAATAACACATAGGCTACAACAACATTTTTGCAGCGATAACCGACATCCACGCGGGCGGAGTCGCGGGCAACAGCTATCTTATATACTGACTGAGATATCAACGCAGGGCCCAAACTATGAGGGTTAGAAACTTGAAATTTTGCACAGAGGTTCCTTTTATACCGTAGGGAAGCACTAAGAAAAGATTTTTGAAAATTCACGAGGGGGTAAAACGGGGTTGCTAAGTTAGTATGAAACTTTGCCGTTTTGAAGTTATTCGAGTGAAATATCAGTATCAGTATGAAGGTTTGAAACACGTATAAAATATTTTTCGAAAATTAGCCCTTAAGGGGGTAAAAAGGGGTGAAAAGTTTTTTGTTAGTAACGCTTTCACGACTAAACGGCTGAACGAATCTTAATGAAATTGGGCAAAGAGATAGATAGTATCCTGGGGAGGCAAATACTTTTTATCGTGATGAAAAACATCTACGTGGGCGGAGCTGCAGGCAACAACTAGTCATTAATATATTAAAACATGTGTAGCTAACCTTTATAATGCGTCAACAATTGGTACTTGTAATAATCGTTCAACCGCACCTTCTTAATCTTCATTTACAATATTAATACACCCCACTCAACACACGCTCTTGAAGCTAATTTATATTTTCAATCATCTCAACAACATACAGTCGAGTTTAAAAATAACACGGCAAAATTGAAATCATTAGTTCGTAAAGGTATGGAGTGCATCAAAGGCCCCTCTCGAGTTAATAACGAAAGGTGAACCGAGGCAGAGATCTTTTCCGCAGTGGTCCTTTATACAAAAATAATTTTCTGAGGGAGGAAACATAAGGTGTAGATGGGGTGAGAGGTGTCTATTGTGTCCTGCAGATACTCGGTAACCTTTGTTCAAGATGATGTGGCTCGATGTAGGCTCAAATATTGTCATTACTAAAACTATTAACAGAACACATTTTTTTTTACATTACTTGGGTCGCAAACAAGAATACTGTCCGCCTGATGTTAAGCACTTACCGTAGCCTATGAATAATATACGCGTTCAATATGATGGGTATCACTTGCGTGTTATTGATTGCCATTTCTTCTACTTCAGTTAAATTTAAGAGAGGTACATTTATGCAAATGCATGATACTTATGAACGACAAAATGAACAAAAATTCAGCTATTTTTTTATACTGTAAGAAGGGTAGGGACTATATAAGCGCGATAACTCGAATGAGGAAAGATGGAAATCTATTCCTTACTGAAGACCACAGCGAAATAACTACATACATCGATGTAGTTGTGTTCCGGCTCGGGAATATAATACATAGATCCCCAATCCCGTTTTTTTGGATGTGTTTTTTAGGAAACGTTTTCCTATTCCAGCGATACTTTATCATAAATACCCTCGTGTTAAATGTTTTAGGTCTACAAAACCCAAGTGGGTCTATAGACTACGATAACTGCTTACAAACAGGCGGGCAGTGTTGAAAGATAGTCCCGATCGTGCAATAGCAGTAAGTACGAGTACCGGGCACGGGTCAAAAAAAAACAAAAATTGTTATTTTTACCAAATAAGTAAAAAAAAAACTTTTTTTAAATAATAAATTACAAATCAATAATAAGTGGAAAACATTTGCCACACTCTAGACAGCATTTCATTTATTCTATGTATATTGTTATAACATAATAATAGGGCTATTAAAGACCCAGTGTGTTGAGTTCAACACAGAGATAAATAAAAGTAGGGGTGTATTTTTATCTGTCTAGCTAAGGTGGGGCCAATCAATCGATTAGCAGATGTCCCTCCTTGACTAGTGGTGCGATAAATTGGCCTCTTACTACGCCACTCCGGGGTATAATAAGGTAAGGTTATATTTAAATTATTCGTGAATTAAATGCCTTGGAAGCTTTATGGCTAAATAGATTGTATATACTTCCTAAATATAAGAATAGCATTTTTTTGGAGGTAAAAAATCTGAATTAAAAGTAATCTGTCAGGTTTTGTTAAAGATAATTGGATATAACATAGCTTTAATATAATTAAAAACAAAGGAAAAATCTTACAAGTAATTAATAATTCTTGTCCAATACTGAGAGTGAAAGCAGCCACTTCCCATCGAGCTGACATAGTACACCGTGGCAAAAAAGTGGTTGGGGGCCCCTCATTAAATTTTTCGCTTATTAAAAATTCCCCGCGCCCAGTCCCTTAACGTTAGATACGCAACTTTTTATCCCGGATAGAAACAAAAGTTATGTTCCGCCGCGATCCCCCTTTGTCTTTTTTACCCGATAATTTGAGTGAGATTTTCTCGCAATTTAAGATAAACAAAGAGAACGCTTACCCTTAATTGGAAAGCAGAACGTTATTCAGGAAGGAACGTGACAAATAGACACCTCTTAACTTCTTTTCCACTTTCCCGCCGCTCAGGGCTATATTGGTTTTTTCGTGTACACGCTAGCCGAAAGCTTTTGTTTGTTTAAGGAATTTTTAATGAGGGTTATATTTGTGCTGTGGAATGAAAATCCCCTCTAATTTTCCACGCATCTATCAATGTCATTTAGCTAATTATGTACCGGTCCGAGACTGTGTATTACAGTAAAGTAACCTACTGACGTAAAGACTGTACTGTGACTGCAGTCTGTTATGGGTCAAATTTAATAACAAGCTTATAGAATTCCTTTACTATAGACCTCTTGCATCGGTACAAAAAGTCGAAGTATTATATAAGTCCAGTTGAGATTACAAGGTACTTTATAAGCTCAAGGCGTTATCCGATGGCCGCTGTAGCAGAAAGGTTATGGACCACGAACTGAAAGTGGTTTAAATAGTATATATAAATAGTAGCCCACGACCTACTTATGGTTGTGGGCAGCCGATGTACGAGATCAGCTTAGGACTGCTATTAAATTCCTCGGGGAAGCCCTATATTTGGGAGCAGTTTTTCTATTGACTAACTAAGAAGTGAGGGGACATAGCAACTCTCTTAAACAACACATTGCATCAATAGATTTAACATTACGCAAAGTTGAAGACGTACAAATCAGAATATCAACAAGAACCCAAACCTATTCTATTAGCATTGTTTACATGTTACACAATTTATCTTCTGTTCAGTTTGTTTATCTAACGGTATCGACATGGAACACCGCTGTGACATGCATGACATAAAGGGGAGATGTACCCATGACTGAGTGCAAAATGCTTACACACATGTATATACCCGGTAAAGATCTTGAACAATAGTCAGCGTAGCTCGAGCATTTCTTATACTTGGACCAATTGCAAGATGCATGTTTCGACAGTATTAACCAATGACGCGAATTCTTTAATCCTGTGATTGGTTAATTGATTGCCTCGGTGGTCCAGTGGCCGCAGTATGCGCTTGCTGTGCACGAGGTTGTGGGTTCGATTCCCACACAGGATAAAACTTTGTGTGATCCACAAAGAATTGTTCTGAGTCTGGGTGTAATTTGTGTCCGTTAATTGTATGTTTGTAAAGTCCCCCGCGACACAGAGCTTGTTCTCTAGTGCGGGAGTTGTCTTTAAAAAAAAAAAAAAAACCACCCCGTTGTTGCACCCCGCCCCCGCGGCCTGCACATACCACCAAAGAGACCGAAAACGCCTAAAAACTATCTGTTTAATTGTTCAAGATTTTTGTCGGGTATAATACCGTGTTTGCTATTTGCTTGAATCAAAATTGTGTATTTTTTCATACATACTAACATGGTACAAGTCAGTGTACGGCCCGCCTGATGGTAAACTGTTACCGTAGCCTATAGACCCTTGCTATATCAAAAGCATTATTAGTGCGTTCTTCTTCTTATCGTTTGGTTAGTGGCCAACCTAGTAACAGAGTTATTTAGTTGGCCATATTAAAGCCTCTGACGTGATGTCGTTGTCGACCCTCCATCTTGTAATACCAGAGTTTTGTGTTATGGGTAAACCTATCATTATTTTAAAAACAGTTTCATTGGAGACCTTTACTCACGCATTAAAATTAACACACACACACACACAGTACTTAAGTAGTTATTTGGCTGTGATCTTCTTTGGTTTTTTCCTAGATCAGATATTTTTATTTTATTAAATTACATAAATATTACAATTATTACACATAACCAGTCCAAACACTAAGGATGGTCTGGATTGCAAAACATTCTGCTTCGTTTCACAAAAGATACATTATATTTTATTATTATAGATAATCGCGTTATCTGCAAAGTAAACCATACCTGTGATTGAAATAAAACCGGTAGTATATCTCGTCAATGTACAATCCCTTTAACATTCGTATTCAGTTGATATTTTCTTACAAGTCGCTTCCCTCCCCGCTGCCGCTGGTTCGTTAGTTCCCCTGCACTATTTGAATATGAGATGCGAGGCAAGTTTACAGTTCGCCGACGTTAGTAATGTTTGCGACCCCAAACTTTAAGTTTGTTCCCGCTTCGTTGTTCATTTACATCGATCCAAACTGTTTACATTTATAAATTTAGGTTAACGTATCATTCAGAGATATTTAGGTGAATTTGTTATTATAAGTTAAAAATAGTTGAATACTGGTGAAAAATGCAGGGTTGATTTAGTAGCTTGGACGTTGTGGCTTCGATGGAAAAAATTATGATATGCACTGAATTAGAGCCTAGAATCGTGTTATATATCTCTGCCTATTATCTCTTATCAAAAGAGGCTTTTATCTACACACGCTAATGCGGGTTGGTGGATTAGAAATGCCTTTAAAATATTTACTAAAAGATGTGAATTTTCTCACGATGTTTTCTGTCACTGTTAGCAGCCAATTTTTTTTTCACTCGCTTCAGTGATGAACTCAGTTAATTATGTATTGGAAGGTAAACGCACTTAAGGCAGAGCGCCGGCAAGATGGTCAGACGTCATTAAGAAGGCGTTCAGAGGTAACATGTATCGTGCGGTCCACACTTAAGAAGACCCCGTAGCTTAAAGACGTGTAGTATGTGATCGCGATCCTCAGCAGTTACAGAACGACGATGATGAGTGATATCTTACTTTATTATGAATACATATGTATATTAAAATTGTGTCCAAATAAAGTAACTCTGTAGCTTTTTCTTTTCTTCTTAAAAGACAACTTCCATACTATATCGGGAACAAGCCCTGTCTCGCGGGGGACTTTACAAACATACATTTAATGGACCCAAAGTACACCCAGACTCGGTACAACCAACACCCACAACAAGGCACGCAGTAGTAAATGTCGCCATCTACCACCTAAGCCACTTATGCTACAGAAACAAACGAGCAGTCAAAAAAGTCAAGCTTTAGAATAGTATATACCTATAGATATAATACGTGATAGTGAACAACAAAGTTTAACTCGCGTGTGTCGATGCAATTAAGGGTTAAACACCAAAGTATCAGTTTAAGCTGTAAAGAGATCCGCAAACGCGAAGTGCTATAAGTGCTAAGACGAGCAATTATTCCACAGAATTTAATACTGTAACTATGTACTACTAGGCTTATTAGAAAGTTTGTAGTATAGGTAATATTTTGTAGAGGTAAACTGTTTGTATGTTACCTTTTCACGACTAAACGGCTGAACGCATCTTAATGAAATTTGGCAAGGAGATAGATGGTATCCAGGGAAAGGACATAGGTTACTCTTTATAGCCGAAAACCACACGGGTGGAGTCGTAGGCAACAGCAAGTTTAAATATAATATCGTTAAAGCTATGACGATTCGTCATTAGGTGACAGGTCTTTTTACTCCGTAATTAATATTTTGATTCGGTGGAGCAGGTGTAGTGCGTCGGGTGTATAGGGATTTTAAAAAGATTTTAAGTAGCAATAACGTATGAAATTGTGCCCGATGTATGGCAGTCGTATCAAAGGAGATTACCATAGCTCGCAAAACGTTAATGAAATAAACTTCAACCTACTCCTCCACAAACTTAACACAACAACATGACTGCCTTGGTGGTCCAGTGGCCGCAGTATGCGCCTGCTGTGCACGAGGTTGAGGGTTCGATTACCACACAGGACAAAACTTTGTGTGACTCGTGAAGAGTTGTTCTGAGTCTGAGTGTAATTTGAGTCCGTTAATTGTATGTTTGTAAAGTCCCCCGCGACACAGAGCTTGTTCTCTAGTGCGGGATTTGTCTTTTTTAAACATATTATATAATACAAAGGCGTGTTAAGTTATTCATGAATATTTCCTTATTGTTTGTGTTTTATTACCTAAAATTGTATTGTAAAAATACTAATAAAAGATCAAGCGCAGGACCTACTATCATGCCAGCTACATAAACCAATACCAAGGTCGACTGGTAGATAATGCCTCAGGCATTAAGTCCGCCTTTACCATGTATGTGTATAAAGTTTTAAATAAATAAATAAATAAACAAGATATTCATTGCTTATATTAGGACTGCTACGATTCGTAGCACGTAGCGCTTTGTTTACTGCTACGAAAACTAACTACAGAACTGCACAATAGTTATTGTACTGCACAGCCTACAGCAATATTATATTAAATGGAACTATAGTACTCGTAGATAATCCTAATGATATGTGCACGACGCGCGTCTAATCAGCCACTAATCGTCGGCGGGTGGAATCACCTCAAGTGTAGACGTCGCGACATCGTATCGTAGAGGCGGTTGACCGTGCAATTAGTTGCATATTGATACTCTATCGTGCTATACCTGTATGTATAGTAAACATTTCTTTAACTTTGACTAGCTTCGCGGCTTCGATCGGGGTTTCGTTTGCGTGATGTGTCGATAAAAAGGAGGCTATGGCACACAGGTATAAATTTTATACTATTAGTAAAAAAATATATCAAAATAAATAATAAGCAATTAAAAATTCTTGGCTATATCAAAACTAACGAACTCGCATTCGCAACATAATATAGGTACTGTGTTTTTTTATATGCTTAAATAGGTTCAGACAAAAGAGTTAAGTACATTCTTCTCTTTTGTCTACCTTTCTCATTTCGTCATTAAGTGACTATTGACTGAGCTTTTAACATAATTAAAGACTGATTTTTAAAAATGTATAACGATTGAAATTCGACCACCGGCGTACCTACTTAAATTTTCATATCCGCACTATAAAATATACATACATGAATGTTTACAATAATGCAGACATCTACTCATAAAAAATATCCCCTGTTCCCTTGAGTGAGCACTCAAAAACAAAGCAGGGGGGCGCTTCGCCATCTGAATATTTTAACAGGTCTTCTCTTTGTTAGAATATTAAGTCAATGGGGGTAATTGATCTGTTAAGGCCTTGCCGTACGAAAATCTATGCCATAAATCTTTAAATAGGTTAGGTGGGTATACTATGTACGTTATAGAGAGATATATAACCTCTTCAATTCATAACGTGTTACGCCGGATGTTGTTTTACGAAGGTGCTTAGTAACGTGGTATTTATAATACCTGATAGTTTAGTGATACAATTTTAGAATGTTGTTTTTTTATTTTTTTTGTTTAATGGGATTTTGTTGTCTGTTATGACATGGACGTCTACCGCTCTATGAAACAAGTCCTGTGCCGCGGGAATTTTAAAACACATAATTAAAGGACACAAAGTAAACCCACAGTTGTACCAAGCATTTGTGAAGTTTAATTTTATAATCAGAACGAAACGTCTATGATTAATCAGTGTAATTAATCAATTACACTGATTAATCAAAAACTTAAATGAGTTTCGATTATAATGGAGATTGCATTTGCGGAGTTGTGGTACTTACAATAAAGAGGTACAAAATATGTGTATGTATGGATTGCTATCTATCTTTATTAATACATAAAGCTGAATAGTTTTATTGTTTCAACGCGCTCTCTGAAAAGATCCGTTTGAGTTTGATAGCCCAATTAAATAAATAAATTCAACTTATTTATCACGCTATGCTCCAAAGAGAGCTTTTAGTACTCGTAGTAAGAATAAACGTGACAATGGCTAAAATCCAAATTTAACGCTGGTAAAACTGCAAGGTACAGTTAGTTATTATTATAAATGGTTACCTCAGTATAACTTACCTCGTCCACTCCTTCCAACGAATCTAAGGTCATTAAACTTAGCGACCTGGTTCTTCATCACCGCTGTGCAGTTCCTCAGCTCTGCGGAACAGTTCTCATCATTGCCAGCCCGGACAGTGACCAGAGTACCGTCACCAACTTCACCAAGTGCCACCACCTTGAACGCCACTGGGAGAGTCTTGTTTGACCTCCAGTGGGGTGGCAGGACTGTACACACCTAGAAAGAGGATTTGTTTGAAAAATATTGTCATAATGTTTTTTTCAACTAATAGTTTAGAGGCTCTTAGCTAAACCCATTTTGGACGCCCAGTCTTGCTAACTGCGCGGGACATGGTTATATAGCACATATATGTACAGTACAGGTGCACCATCTATTCCTGGACTCTCACTGTTCACTCGGCTGATAGGACGGCAATCCACTCGCCCAGAGAGAGGTGGACATGGAATGGAAGTGGCACGAGCATGACCATCGGCTTTACGTGCTTTCCGAGGCTCGTTGGGATTAGCTATGATTTAGAAAATGGTCACCCATCTATAAATTGACTGCGACACCCAGATCAATAATAAAACGATGTGAGGACGCTGCTCTATGTTACTGTTTGTAAATGTATTCTGACGTAATTATGATATTCAGCGTCTTGAATTACATTATGACGTACTTTAAGGTTATTTATAATGCGTGCTTACCACATGGGGGCATCCAGTCTTCACCAATTCACCAGGATGATCAGCTAAAAGACCTTCCAATGTTCTTTCAGCCAACAATTCGGCTGTCAATGGCTGACTCGGCAGGGAGTTACTACCATAACTCGATGAAGGCGCTTCGTGGCCCAGTCCGTTCGTAGTCGAACTCACTTCACTCGATAGATGCATCGTTTAGTCCACTTCAAACACTTATTACTTACACATTACATAGATACAATCTTAAGTTTATAAAGTTCACAACCGTCACATAACTTTTTCAGTCAACGGTTCCCATTTTGTATTTTCATATAATTTCAAAGTTGAGCTGCTTGAACAGGATGGAAATGACATTTTTGCCGTTGTTACCTGAAAATAAAAATACTTAGTTACCAAAATATCCATAAAACCATGATTTTACACGTTTTGGACGCCACGCGAGTAACATGATCTCCCATCGTTTGTCCCGAAGCCACCTATTGCTTTTTTGGGTGTCATCTACCGTATACCAGGCACTATTAGTCACGCTCCTATTTATTAAATGTCTTTTAGACTATGTTATTCCCTCACACTAACAAACTGATGAAACTGAAATCGGACACAACTGGATAGAGATCAACGACGTCTCGATGTATTTAAAAAAATACGGTCGCCTATAGACCGCGGCCAGAACTTTCGATTCGCGCAGCTATTATTTAGCTACGAGTCCGTCATCATCATCTCCTATTACGTGAACCTCTAGAAAGTTCAATCAAGCCGCCATAAAATCGAGACGTACAGTACTTTCAGAATGAAAATCTTTTGAACTTCTAACAGGTTACTTATTGACAATGGTGTGTGAAGCTTCAAAGTGACTTCCGCATCGCAACAGCACGCACAATCACCGAACCAGACCGAGGGGAAGACTCACAGAACCCGGGGTGACAAATCAACCGAACAGAATAAAATATTAGTATTTTTGTAACATACGACTCCATACTTTAAATATTGACTCCCCGATATTATATAACGCAGGAAATTTAAAATGGATTTCGTTTTATTAAAAACGTTTTCTCGTCTTACGTCCCTCGAAGCAATTTTAAAATAAGTTTCTACTCGGTTGTGAAAAATATACAAAAGCTATGCTATTCGTTAATATAAAATGAATATGTGAGGCCCTTCATACTAGCCGGTATTTAGGTCGATACAGAATATAGACGTTTACTGCATTACCTATGGACTGAAATTATCCTAGTGCCATAGAAAAGACTGGATACAAAGTATTTAGTAAGGTAATGAAGATGAGTATTCACTATATTCACGACCCTATGCTCCTCCGCAATGGATACGTTTGATATATCTATCCGATATCGACTATCTGATAGAGCGTGGCCTAGAAAAAAACCTCAACCTTACAGCAAACCTTAGCCAAATAATTACACACATTGTCTGTGCACAAATGTTTTTATCTTAGGGTCAGAAGTATTCGGGCCAGCAACGCACAACTGCAGCCTGTGAAATTACAATGCTTTTTAACTGCTTACTATCAGGTGGACCATATGGTTTTTTGTCACCTTAGTGGTATAAAATAATCCATTAGATCAGTTGAAGATGCACGGCTCATATTTTGTTTATAAAGTATTAAAAAAAACAGAGCTATCAAGCTCTGTTAAACGAGAGGATAAGCTAGTAACTCATATTTATATCATTCGAATACTCTATCTAAACTACTTTTTTTTTTTTATTTCATGGCAAACGTTCATCCTAACCCAGTTTTCGTCAATATCTGTTAACACATTGACAATAACACTTAGAGCAGTATAACCCACCCCTGTACAAATAGGCTGTTATACGTTCGCGAAACACGATATGTCGATTGGGATGTTAAACTTAATTCCGGGAAGGGGTGATCCCCACACGCCTTTCGTCTTTATCCCTATTCACAGTACGCTTTGATTCTAACTCATAAATAGATGACTTTGATGGTTTGTGAAATAATACCTTTGTTAGCTTTAGGCATCAAGGCTTAGAAACTTAATTTGTTAAAATGTACAACACTGCAGCTGGCATACAGTGAAAAGTTATTCAAGAAAAGAGGTAATAAGATTTTCAAATGATCTGTGTTGTAAGCGTTATGTGTCAAGGAATTCGCCTGCAGACTAGTAAAAGAAATTCTTTTAAACTTTCACGATTTGTACACATATTATAACTATAATGGACAACGGGTCTAAATCGCGTAATATTTTAAAGGTTTTCATACCTTTTTGTTTCCCGACGTTGAAAATGAAAATGAAAAAAAAAAACCTTTAAAAAATTAAGCGATTTAGACCCGTTGTCCATGATAGTTACAATATAGTAAAAGAAAATAAAAAACAATTAAAATAATTTTAATGTCCTACATAAAAAATAAACAAAAAATACACTCACTAGTCAGGGTCAGTCTGGAGGTCGTGAGTTCGATTTTTTTTATTTTTTTATACTACTTGGGTGGCAAACAAGCATACGGCCCGCCTGATGTTAAGCAGTATCCGTAGCCTATAGACGCTTGCATTACCAGAGGTATCACTTGCGTGTTGCCAACCCATTTTTTTACACCAGGGCTTTAAGATGGAAGTAACCCTGGGATAGGAATACGTTTCTTTCAAAACGCATTCCTAAATGAGCGCTGGAGACCTGTACTCACACACAGGAACACAACTACACCGCTGTGTGTAGTCATTTGGCTGTGGTCTCCTGTAAGGTGCAGGTCCTTCCCCAGTCGGGCTTGCTCGCCAGTATGGTGCCCTACCTCTCTTATAATTTCCACCAAGGACAAATCTTTGCGTGATGTACTCTATTATTTGTTCTGTGTCTATTTGTAAATAATCTATAACGTGTATTTTAAAATATATAAATAATTGTATCAGGTTGCCGCAGTTCCCTGGTTTGTAATCAGATAATCATGTGTTAGTTATTCCAAGATAATGGTGACCAGATATTAATGTGGATCAATAAAGTACGGTTGCACACTTTACACTTGTATTTTTCTCCTCTACCACACTGGGTTTGCTGGTATAAAATCTTGAGATAAGCTCGCTTTTGTACATGCTAGTTTTACATGTGTTTGTTTTTGTACCTTTGTAGAATAAAAAAAAATGAAAAGTAAATGTTAAGTCGTATGCATTCCCGCAGGGGTATTCCGTAAGAGCAAAAACCGAGCCACCGCAAAAACCGAGCAAAATCTGGCTGTCAGATTGAAAATCGGTATTACGTAAGAGCCCTTTTTGACGTTTAGTCAATAGATTGTGTCGTCACCGAGCAATCACAACTGTCAGTTTGCGATCACAACTGTCAGTCTGCCATCGGTGTTTCTTAGAATCAGCCGGCCGTTTCGACACCGTGGTAGAATATACTCATATTACTTTCTCACTAATAAAGTTACAGAAACTAAAACGAATTAAGCAAATTGATATAGCGATAGACCTTCACTCGTCAAAGATAAGTTAGTATAGCCATAACGATTACAAGAACAACAGACAATCAATGCTCAATCCCAACACTGATTCCTCCACGGATTTAGCTCATGAATAGCCCGGCAATAAAATCTTAGCGTAAAAACATACATAAAGGGTAAAGCTCGTAAATAATAAAGCATGTACGGTCGTGTAGGGGTTCCATACAAGTGGGCAATGTTACCCCTACACTGTTACAAAGGAACCCGGGCACCCAAAGATACATTACAACGAACCATTTCTGTTTCACTGAGCCATTACCATTCGGACAATATTTTTAATAAAAACTTCACGCCCCGATAGACTCAAAAGCTTTTTGTTTTATATAAAATACTGTTTTGGGACTCATGATTAAGGTGCAACCTTCTCTTATTTTATAATTTCGCTTATACTTTTTGCAATAACCATAGACATAAAACAAATTATGATATCTATTTTTTTTGTAGCTGATGGTTTATTTGTCATTAAGATTATGACTTAAGATATTGTTTACGTTTTGAGATAAAAAGTGCAATTCTGCATTTAACAACATCAAGTAATAAAACCCTGATGAACAAATGATTAGGTTGGCAACACTTAAGTAATGCGTCAGGTACTGCTAGCGCCCTTAGGCTACGGTAACTGCTTATCATCAAACGGACTATATGCTTGTATGCCACCTAAGTAGTTTAAAAACATAATATATTATGAAATACTAAATTATTAAAATTTATACATATTTAGTATGGTAGTGTTAGTATTAAATGTTTAGTCTAGGTACAGTGAGTGTACAATAGCAACCCATACATGCTCCCTGCTGGGCACGGGTCTCTACTTTATCCAGAGCTAAGAGGGTTTCACATACACTGGATCATGTGTGGGGAAGAGGAGTGCAAGAAGCCTTCTCCATAAAAACTTCAACTATACCAAATCTCGCACTCTGTCAAAGCAATATGTCTAAAACATATTTTTTTGAAATAATTATGTAAACTCGCCTATTTCTTAGATAGGTATAAAATTTCTCTCGGGTCTCGTCAATATTGAATCAGTTAAAGAGAATGAAAAAGAAGTACAACATTGATCTCTTCACATATCAATCACCTGCATAAATGTGTGTACCCTGATTACATAAAACTAGGGGTCGCCCGCGGCTTCGTCCGCGTGGTAATTTGGAATATTTTCCCCGATTTTGCAACATTTCCACTACTGCTCCACTCCTATTAATCATAGCGTGATGTTTTATAGCCTTTCTGGATAAATGCACTATTCAATAAAAAAAAGTTTTTTTCTAATCGAACCAGTACTTTCTGAGATTAGCGCGTTCAACCAAACAAACTCTTCAGCTTCATAATATTAGTATAGATGTTATCATTATGGAACAAACATTAAGCAATTTAATTTTAATCATTACACATCATACGGCTTCACAGGCGACAATTTCCCAACGTTATTTTCAGAATCTCAATAATGGCGCAGCATCTGTGCGAATAATAAAACGCGTCAAGCCCTCGGAGTTCCAATAACATCTATTATCGGCCCAATTTTAAAGAGGAGCGAATGTGAAGGGAATCAATAGGATAGCGGGGGACATTCCTGAGGGTGGTCTCTGGAGACGGGTCGGACATGGATAATGATCGTAGGACGACCAACGACGGGTACAAATGGGTTAGCAAATGTAATATCCGACCGTGTCCGAGTGGTAGATATTCAAATAGATGGATAGACGTAAGACGCAGACGGACTTCCTCTGATTTTAAAGTCGGTCCGCGTTGCGTAACGTGTTTGGAATGTATTTTAAAGTTGGAAGAAATCTCAACGAGAAATAGTTGGGATGTAGATCAATGGTATCGAACAGTTACACATTAAGGTGACTTTAAAATTCAATAAATTTAACTTAAGTATTACAAAAATAATTTCAATATGATAAGTTAGTACAGTGGTGTAACGTCCTTTCTGTTCGAAAATAAATTATTCTAAAGTAATATTCTAAAGAAAAAACAATTGTTTTTTGTTTGTTACGATTTAACTTAAACGGACAATCAACGCACAGCTAAAACCATGGATGGATGGATGTATGGATGGATGGATGTTTGTTACTCTTACACGTAAAAACTAATGATGAAATTTGGCACAGAGATAGATTATAGTCTGGAATAATACATAGGCTACTTTTTACAGCGATAACCGACATCCACGCGGGCAGAGCCGCGGGCAACAGCAAGTAATAAATAGTTTAACTCAACTGAAGTCGGGGCAGGAGACTAGGAAAATATATCTATAAGTCAATAATAATTAACACTGTGTAGGAGGGTGGGTAGATGACGGTCGGCAACTTGCTACTCATTTGGCAGATATACTCGTAATATTCGTACTCGTGATAACGAAACTAAAAAATTCAACTACTAATAATCAAAGTAAAGAAGCTAGAACCTTTCGACCCTTCCTTGGTGCCATATTGGTGACAATAAACAACACAAAACAATCAAGCAGTTAAACAAGAATTGTTGGAATGTGGCGGGGAGATGTGACGTCATTTATTAAAATCCCGGAGCTGAGGGCTGCGCGGTTTTAGCTTACGAAGTAGAAGAGGTTTGATGTTTTGACTTAGGCATTTGATGATCAAAGATATTGTTTTTAAATCAAGTGTTTTATTAGAATACTACGGGTCGCCCGCGACTTCATCTGAGTGGTAATTTGGAATTTTTTCCGCGATTTTGCAATATATCTCACTACTGCTCCGCTCCTATTGATCGCTGCGTAATGTTATATAGCCTATAGCCCTCCTGGATAAATGCACTATTCAACAAAAAAAGATTTTTTCTAATCAAACCAGTTCTTTCTGAGATTAGAGCGTTCAACCAAACAAACAAACTCTTCAGCTTTATAATATTAATATAGATGTACTATGTCATCTACTATATCTCTCTTGCAGAACCTCATACATTACTACAAAAGCTTTATTATTATTATAAAAACTAAATTTCTTTTACCTAAAATTCTTAACCAAATTCTTAAAACTTAGGTACCTAATATAGATTCGAATCTAAATAATCTAAGTAAGAGACAAGACCTTTATTAATATTTACCTAAATTGTTGAAAACCAAATTCCTCAGATCAACAAAATTCTTCGCCTACTTGGAATTAATGTTGAATAATACATTATAATTATGGCACGTGGATCGGCTAACAGCACGCACGTCTACAATTTAATTATTTATAAGTATACATTAAAGCTGTCAACATTTTACGCTACACACCTTTTGAGTTGAAAGGTAAAATTTATCAAAATAATTATAATTACGTAGTTGGGATAAGTACTATATACGTATGTAACTACTAAAGAAGACGCCACTCCTCACTAATGCAATCCGTTCAAAATTCAAAAAAAAATTTTAGCATAATAATTGCTGTGAGTTGATTTTTTAAATTCATACATATCGACGACCAGTCCTTTCAATTTTAATTTAATCATGCGTTCGAATTTTAATTTCGGCATTTACCTCTTTAGCGACACGCGCTTTCGTGTCCATTTAATGGGTAAATATTGTCGCAGTATAAGTAGGATAACAATTACGATACATATGTATATTATGTGAATAAGCGCACCTTTTCATAAACCATCCTCAAACCTATTATTAATTTATTTTAAAAATAAATAGTTCATAAAGTTAGATTCTAAATTAAATAAAATTATCATGTTAAACAATAACAGTTTTTAAACCGTCTGACTTAATTGTTTTTTAGTTTGCTTAGCATCTGTGTTATGCTCCGATGTTGTAAGTAAAAGAAATAATTAGGTAGGTACTTATTTGAGTGACTTAAGGATGAGACCGAAATTAAACACATCATTGTTAGTGTATCAATCCAAAAGAAGCTGGTGAGTAAATTTACTTATTTCTGGATTATAAATTTTAAATAAACCTTTACCCAACATCTTTGTTTAGAATTATGATAAAACTCAACAATTATTTCATTTTATTTCCTGAGACACATTTTTGTCTCCACATACTTGTAAATTTTTCTTTTCTAGAGACAAATATTTATCACCCCGTCAATTTTCGTCATTGACACGTTCCCCCTTTTGTAGCACGATGTCACTACATGAGGCACGCGGTGCGAGGGCGGTAAGATCGTGCAAAATTCAAAACGTTCCATATTCGAAATTCAAAGGTCGCGCAAACAACAAGTCGAAGCCCGCGAACAATGCCGCCAACCCCACCCGACGAATGTACAGAGGAATTATCTTAACCTTCCTGTTTATTGACGTTCGATCTATTGTCTATGATATTAATTACAATCTAACTGATATTTTTCGTAACTTCGCGAAAATCTGTGAGATTGGATAGATGTTGGTTGCTTCGTCTTATAACTACTAGACGGATTTTTATGAAACTTTACAATGTTTATATGTGATTGTTCTAATTTATGGGTAATATTACCTACACTATAACACTTACACAAAAGATTTTTTAAATCAATGAAGTAGATTTTTAATTTAACTATTACAAACAAACAATCAAATGTTTTCTCTCATCATATTAGTTCAGATATACCTCTTAGACATTTAAAACGAAATCAGTTAAATCCAACTAATTATTTTTGCACATAGTACACTACATAGTTAATCTTCGTAACTATTAGACGGATTGATCAAATAACAACAAACAGATGTCTGATCCTTACGTACACAACAACTAGCTTCCAAATCTTCTTAAGCCGTCGGACAAACTATCTTAGGCGCATATATATATATAACTATCAGCAGCTTGCGAATCAAGGTGCGTGGATGTAGGTCGTCAAAAATCTACCTACTAACCTATGCCCTTCCCCAGAATATAACCCATCGCCTTACCTAATTTAATTACAATCCGATAAGCTGTTTAGTCATGAAATAGTAACAAACAAATAAAGTTACTTTCGCATATATTATTGATGTCGGTTATCGCGATAAAAAGTATCTCTATGCCAAATTTCATCCAGATCCGTTTAGTATTTTTTACGTGAAAGAGTAACAAACATCGATACATCCATCCATCCTCACAAACTTTCACATTTATAATATTAGTAGGATTGGTGGATGTATAGTTTTCGTATTATTTCGTTCACGTATTACCCCACCAGGTAAAAAAATACTTAGGGACCTGATGGTAAGCCGTAACCTATGGACGCTTCCAATACGAGCAGCATTACTTGGACGTTGTTGACCCTACGTGGTATTTTGTAATAGGTAACTTTGGGATAAGTTATAAGATAAGTTTTTTTTAAACAATTCCATTGCAGGTTTTTATTTTTTGTTGCTAGCTTAACAGTTGTCTGCCTTATGTAGCTTGCAATACGAGCCACTCTAGAAGTGGTATAAACGGTAGTCGAATCGAATAGAATATAAGGTTTTTAATTTATAAGGTTTGACGTAAGTGTGTTTTAGGAGAGGTAGAGCGACCATTCAAGGAACGGATTGAGCAAAGTTGAGAGCGTGTAGAGTAGGTATTATACAGGAATAGAAGAAAAACATTATTTACTCTCGCTCTACTACTGTGTGTGCCATGGTCCTCTGTAAGGTAGTCCTTACGTTCCGCATGGTGATAAACGGTTACCATAGTCTATAGCCGTTTGCAATACCAGAGGCATTACTTACGTGTCGTCGACTGCAATAGTATCAATCCTAAGTATAGAAGTGCAGTATTTGCACACTACTAATTTTAAGTATTATGAAGACCACAGCCAAATAACTACACATAGCGATGTAGTTGTACTCCTGTGTGGGAGAACAGGTCTCCAGCACTCATTTAGGAATGAGTTTTTAAAGAAACGTTTTCCCATCGTAGGGATCATAAAGCCTTGGTGTAAAAAAAAAGGTTCGGCATGTATTGCAATCCATAGGCCACGGTAGAAAAATAATCGTCCAGACTGATTACGATAAGGGGCGGCCAAACTCCTGAGATATCTGAAGATTAGCCAACCACGCACTTAATATAGCGCACACGTAACTAGCGCACACGAAATGGCTTGCTAAGAGACTTGCCGTCGGCGTCCATAGGTAGTAGCTGCTTACATTGCAGGCGCTCATAGCCAAGTTTACTTGCTGATAGGTAAACGATCAGCGGCTGAAGCTACCATACCCAATATGCGACTATTTGGATTGGGCGACCGCATAGTAGCAGGTCATTTAAGCTTCTTGTTGCTTTGAAACAGCATCGGGATCTATTGTCTGTTAACAGGCGTTTGATCCCGATAAAGACTTATAATTACAGACTCGTCTTTTTCCACATTGCTTTAATATTTATGATTACAGCTTGTTAATTATTATATAGGTAAATTACTCATTCATAATAAAGCTACATGCATTTTTTTAAAGCATCATATACCTCCAATCCTCTATGAAGAGAGATAAAAGGATTTAAACGATACACGCTAGCCCAATAACAAAAAATAAACTTTGAAAATTACTACTCGTAATATAAAAACAATGCATACTTAACTGGTAAATTAAAATCAATTTTATCATCAATAAATTGGTATTCAAACTATTAAAATATTTAAACAAAATAAACAGGCTCCTCGTATAATATTTCTGGCCAGTAAAAAATAATTAAATATATTTTAAAATAAGAACATGAGTAGACAGTAGGCATGTGTGCGTACGATTATCATGTAAGAGTTAACGAGCGTGTAGGACCGCGGGACAATTACAGGTGAAGTGAGGAACTTTAGGGATCGCTACAACCACTCTGATGGGAGTTCGCGCGCACTTTTTAACAAGTTTCCGCTTTGGGTAATGGGATATAATTGTATTACAATGTGGACAGCATGAAAAATTGTGTACCGTTTCAGGGAAACACCATTACAAGGTTTTATTGTGTTCGTTTTATGTATAGTTAAATAAAAATTGTTGTACCGGTTAAGCTATTATTGTCTTCTATTAAATATAAAAGAGTTAAAAAGAAGCTTTCCTGTAACGTATAAAGTGTGAGTTCGATTAAGGCCGGCAGTACATTTTATTAATTTCATTTTATGGAATTTATGGCTAACGATGGAGAATTAATGACACGTCTGATGCACCGACCGCCTTAGGCCAATGTGTATGGATTAAGGTCTTGATCCTCTAACCTCTCTTGATAGAGAAGAGGAGACATGTATTCAGCAGTGAAACACATAAAATTTGCTGTTGTTATTATTATTGTAAATGTTTTCAAAAGTCATTTAATAAACGTAAAGTTACCATTTGTAAAAAAAAAATTTAGAACTCACCTAGCTAGGTATATTATTATTTTCTGTATGCTTTTAAATAAGTAGAGTTGAAAAAAAAACATACGATTCAATCATAAAATGTTATAAATTTAAAGTACCTAATAAACAGGTGTCATGTTATTTTAACAAATTAATTCAAAATCTATTTCCAAACAAAAGGAATCAACAAAGGTGATCTCGTAACAACATAAACAAGACAAGAACTAATCTAATCAAAGTCATAGGTAGTATATAACAAAGCGTTTACCCAACGTTATCACAATATGTGCCGTTATCTCAGAGTTTAATCGTCGCGGCGTAGTGTACGCCGAGGCTAATGAGCCTGCGGTTTTTGGGAAAACAACACGCAAGTGAACACCGCGCCCGCCGCCTCCCTATACCCTCCACAGACTCAAGTTTACCGACTTAAACAAACTTTCTACTAATTAATTTTCTACAACTCATAATAATATTATATTCTTTTCTTTACAAAAACTTTTTTTAAACTTGTTTTAAAAAAAGAACTAATACCTCAAAAAACTAATGGCGTCTTGGAAAAATCCACAAAAAACACAATACACTTAGTCCGCACTTAATGAAAAAAAAAGTTTGTAGCGGTAACCGCGGAAAGGCGCGCGCGTCCGCCACCGAAACGTGGTCGACATTAAAACCTTAGCGGGAAAGAAACGGTCCCCTTATTACGTCTCGAAAGAAATTCACCCGCACACAGGGGCACGACGAAAGAAGTCCACCCACACAAAGACAAGCTGCAACGCGACACGGGGGGCGCGTGCCTATGTGAGTGTTGGGTACAAATAAGTATTAAAAGAGATAGTTAGGTGCGGGACAGGCACGCGAGACGTGAGCCATATGGCGTACACACCTCGCCAACGTTACCTTCAAAGGGCTCCTTCAACTGTACACACATTGTACACACGCTTTTGTTTCATGCCACACAACACCGTGTTTTATTTACTGCCTACATTCTTTTGTGTCTATCCAAAAGGGATTTATAATATTTAGACAACCCTTAGAACATAAAAGAAAATTCTTTTCCATTTGTTTTTTATCTCTGACCTTTGGTAAAAATTACGTTAGAGATACATGTATCACCAATGGTAAAATATATTATGTTTAGTAAAATATATGGACGTTGATATTTATATTGGCAAGAATTATCAAAATGCAAAATCACATTTAAATTAAACCAGTAAGTAGCTAAAAGTCTGTTAGCGTTAATTTTATACTAAATGAGTAGCTCTCCAACAAATTAATATTCTCTCAAAACCGCAGCCATTGGCAAGCGGCGGGCTTACAACCGAACGTAAGAAAGTTTATTGCTACAGTTTCAGATGTAGACAGCTTGCTGGGCAGTATTAAATACTAGTATTTTTTTGCATAAATGTATTCAAGTTGCACTTTTTTAAATGATTAAAATAAAAAAGTAGATGACTCAATTTTGTTTACTTAATTTTTCAGATATCTCCATTTGGTCCTATCACAGAATGCACTACGCCGTAGAAGCTACGACGTAGCCTCGTAGCAATTAAGACTTCAAAGTTAAAAGTAATAATGAAGATCTTGGTATGATCAAGCATTCTAAGTAATCTTATAAATAATAAGGTTGAGAGTTGTTCGGTTATCAGCCAATGCCGCTTAAAGGACCTCAAACCGCCCTCCATCTCGCCGACAATGGAAATTTTATATCATCATAAAATTTAACTACGTACTTTAATAACTAAAGCACGAAGCCGATATAGCGCCATATCGTTGACAGAAGGATGAGTGTGCTTTCAGAACCAACCTTCGGGTTCAGCCACGTCTTACACTCACACAGAGACAGCCAAGCTGAGACACGCCAATGCTTATACACTCACACGTTCGCGGCTCACCACTACACGAACGCAACCCACACGCCCACCCGCCAAACACGCCCAACGTCTTGGGTTTTCTTATAAACCACGTTGTGTTCGATGTCCCATTCTCGTGCACGGCGGCACAGCGCGTCCTCTCTGTCTGGCGCAATGACGAGCTTCACATAAAGCGACGCCACATTCCCGCCTTTTTTCCCACTCCATTTTGACAGCTCGCGGCTCCATATCTGGCCGGAAACTAAGACAGCGTTTACAGAACTTAGGCAGATAGAAACTTTAAAGTCATTTATTTAAAATACCACCAGAACCGAACCAAAAATCTTTAATATTACCCTAATGAAAAGGACTGACATATATTATAACAGTAAGTATCTTCTCTTTTTGATTACTAATAATAAGAAATAGGCAACAACTCTTATCAGCAAACTTCCAGTACTATAATATAGCAAAATGTACACAGACAAAAAGTGCTTCCAGGCTTGTAACATACGTTAATAGATCACACAAAGCTGCATACCGTGTACGAATCGAACCTAGAACACCCGGAGCGGTGTAGATGATGAGATGACCACCTTAACCACTAGACCATACATTCAGTCACATAAACCATATCTGCTTCAAAGTAACAATCTCTTTTAAAACATAATGGTGTAGCTAATACTCTTACACTTACAAAAACAGCTGAAAGTATTAAATCCCTGATAGTTTATAAGTCATACCATAGAGAAAACAATTTGGCATTAAGAGACATCTCAATCGGAATCTGGGACGAAAGCAAGAAAGTTTTCCTCGGGCGCAAAGATCGCTGCGAGTGTCAGTGTGTGCGTCGTCTTACCGACTAAGTGGCTCAAGACGCGTTAGCGGACGCGGGTGCGGGCGCGGGCTCGATGGGCGGGGCTGCGGCCCCGCGGCGCTCCGCTATCGGCACACCGAAACACACATTTTTCCCGCCGCAAACCGAGCGCCGAGGGTTAGCCGCGACCCGCAGACCTCGTTCAGAGAAAACGTGATAGAAAATCCTTCTGTCTTGTTCTTACACGCCTGCGTACAAACGTTTTCCAGCGCGCCAACTTTGACAGTTTTCCCTGGAACTTTGAGCGGACGGCTGAATGTGGACGAGTCTCTTATCTCCTACCTTTGTTTTCTTAAATTATCAACTAAATATTTCTTATAAATATATGCAATATCGTAAAATTACTTAAGATGTTTTGTAACTGAGAATTGAGAATATTAATAAGATGGAATTTAGGCTATCGTCACGTATAGGTACGGATGTAATTTACATTGTTTTAATAAATTGACTGTATATGGGGACTATGACGATATTGTATCATGACAAATAGCACATAACTTAATCGAAATACTAGGAACCGCTGAAGGCATGATTTTTATTATACCTTTACGGTGGCAAACAGGCGGTGGTTGCTTGGATCGTATGATCCCAGCAACCACCGCAGCCTGTAGGCGCTTATAATGATAGGAACACGTTGCCTTCCGTTAAAAAAAGAAAACCGCTGTACTTGCAGCATCCTTCCCTCTTATAGTAGAACGCTTCAACAAAGGCAGATTGTCTGAAAACCTGAAAATACAATATCGCATACTTATTAAAATATCGGTAACAACGAATTCAAATCAGTTAGTGTTCCAAATCTAAAACTAACAATCGTATATAGCAAACTAGAGGCAGCCGAGTGGGTGAACCACAAACTGCTCGTACCGTGACCCGAAACTTACATGGCGTGTGGCCACAGCGGTGGCACGACTGTTGGGGTCGGGCATATCAAAACAAAACGGCGAACGATACGGCCGAGCTAATCACGCGGTCGGCCCGCTGACAATTTGCAGGTTAGCCGCGCAACCGCCGCTGCGGCCAGCCCGCCGCCCGCGCCTCACTCGACTACCAACTTACTACTTACTCGTCATAAAGTTACGTTTACTTAACATTAGGTTCAGTTTGATAGTATGCTATTGTCTTAGGTATATTCTTTCTTGTAATCGTCCAAATACTGTCAGTTACTGCATGCAGATGTAATGCAGACGGTGGCTATCTGATCTATACCACTTTTATGACATAGGATTCCAGGATTCACCATACTCTCAGTGTATAAGATGTAGAGTCGACAGGTGAGTGATGCCCCAAATGTTGCAAGTGTCCATAGGCTACGGTAACTACTTACCCCTAGGCTGGCTGTATGTTTGTTCGTTACCGTAGTAAAGTTATGGGTCCTTTCGCCCACCATTTGTTCGCCCGAATGGGCCAAACGACCAAGTCACAATTTTTATAATATTTCATTGGGCATTACGCCCGATGGAAGTTTTATTACTTTTCATGTACAGATAGCATCAAAATAGATCGTGTTGCTAAAAACAATTTGTATTGTTTCATAGGTTATAATAATGATAGTAAATACAATCAACTTCCATGTCATAAATAATAAAATACACTAAACATTACAACACTTACTTGGGAATTGCTTATTAAAACACGGTTATGACATTAATCATCTACCAAAATACATAATATAAGATTAATATTAGGTCCTTACATATAAATTTGGCGTAATAGAGGAGCACGAAGTCGATTTTTTTAACATAAGTATTTATTCAAAGTATGTTTGGCATTGCTATCTATGCACTTTTGCCATCCCATAGGTAGTTCATTGATATCTTTACTAACAAAAACATTCGGACGGGAATCAATAAAATCTTTGAAGGCGCTTTGGACTGCCCCATCGGAGTTGCATTTTTTCCTTGCAAGAAGCTGTTGCTTAAATGCCATTTTGTTGTAAAAAGGTAACAAACAAACTAACATACATGCAAATAGAATTACTTTCGTATTTATAATATAAGTATGGATAATATAAGTATGGATAATGTTTTAAGTAATAATATTTTTTACGAATATTTCTGACTAGCAATAGGGTTGTAGGTACATTATTATTAAACTAACAATACCATTCGTAGCAGACGCCTAACGAAAAACCTATCTTATTCCCTAAAATTCTAGACTATAAAAGCCATCTGTGACCGTTCACAAAACAACTTCTGAAAAACCCAAACGGCCATATGCGATCGCATGCACAATTCTGTTTAAAAAACGTATAAGAACTGTACAAATCGACGACGGCAACACCCAACTTTGTTAAATAAATAACTTGACACTTGTACGCAAATAAACAATTTAAAATGTCAAGAATAGGGAAAGGGCACACGACCCAACCCTTTTCCTTCGCCGACATAATGTTTTCTGACAACCAATTTGAGACTTGTTTGCATTTCCGTACATGTTTATACAAATGGTAATGTTTTGTGCTCACAGAAGTCTTTGCACGGTTTGTTTGCTACTTTTATATAAAGGCCTGCGGGCGCGGCCGTCGTTCTCTTTCTCCTGCGCATCGCCGGTCATTTAAGACTACACTACTTAACTTAGATTGTGCTCAACGAATCTTGTGCCTAAGAACCTACACCCTGAATCTTATCTATCTAGTCTATCTGGTTCATTTTGGTACGGTTTGTTTTCTTTATAATAATACTAGCTGTTGCCCGCGGCTCCGCCCGCGTGGATGTCGGTTATCGCTGTAAAAAGTAGCCTATGTGTAGACCATAATCTATCTCTTTGCCAAATTTCATTTGGATCCGTTCAGTAGTTTTTACGTGAAAGCGTAACAAACATCCATCCATCCATCCATTCTTACAAACTTTCACATAGTAAGGATAATATTAGTAAGGATAGTGTTATTTTAAGGGTTATTTAATTTGTGTTTCCGTACCGGCCACTCGGGTCAACTAGCCCACGAGGCTGGAAACCTACCTTTCCACCAACTCAACGTTATACTTTCTCACCTCTACTAGTTTTGAAATCTACTTAAGTTAATATCTACAATTTTATTTTATTCGTATAATATTCATGTTTTTATCGTTTAATATCCTCGAATTTTATCTACGAGTATACTAATATTATAAAGCTGAAGAGTTTGTTTGTTTGGTTGAATGCGCTAATCTCAGAAAGTACTGGTACGATTAGAAAAAAAAAATTTTTGTTGAATAGTGCATTTATCCAGGAAGGCTATAGGCTATATAACATCACGCTTTGATCAATAGGAGCGGAGCAGTAGTGAGATATGTTGCAAAATCGGGGAAAATATTCCAAATTACCACGCGGACGAAGTCGCGGGCGACCCCTAGTCTATAATATTAACATTTAACAGTCCGATAGAACAGAAGTGGATTATATCCTGATTTCCCTGTCCCTAGTATGAAGTAGGTAGTAAAGTTAGAACACGTATGTATCGTCGACTTCAGTGCTAGTTATAATCGAGCACCGGCCCGTAGTACTGCAGCTGTGTCTGAGGAACGAGTAACGATGATAGTGATGCCAATATACGCTTATCGATAAATTTCTGTTGAATTTCATTAAATGCATGAAGAGGTTGATGAATGTAGAGGAAGCGAAAGAAGTATCTTTGGATCGAAGCATTAGGCGTACCATAGTCTCTGCCTACCCCAATGGGAGACGGGCGTGATGATATGTAGGTATGTATGCATGTAATTTCATTCGAATTGACTTACTGACTTATTACTAACTACTTATAACAACGTATTAAAATTGTGCATATAAAAAGACAAAGGGTATGGAATCATTGTGTGTTGGATTTATTTTATCTTATCGAATGGCAAGTGGTCAGCCTGGTGACAGAGTTGTTCTGATCTCAGGGACTGAACTTAGATGTCCTTGCCAACCGGGAGCTGACCTCTCATATCACCCCTCTAGCTATGACACTGGATAAAGTGCGGCCTGGGGCTATACCATAATTTAAATGGTAAGTAATCGTTCAACTTTTTTGTTATTTTAAGCCTAGCTAATTTATGATATGGAAGAGCGGAATCCTCTAACACAGGCATTGTTTTGCCTAAAAGAGGACTTCAAGCACTAATTTTAAATGTACTTTTTATAAAAGCAATAAATAAATTATTATTATTATAACTTAAAAAATATTTATTACACATTACAATCTATATATGTATGTATATAAAAATTCTCGTGACAGTGTTTGGAACCAATCTTCAATGAAACGGCTTGACCGATTTATATGAAATTTTGTGTGTATACCAAATATACACTAAAATGGTTAGTTAGACTAAATCGGTCATCATCATTAGGTCTGAGGTTTAAACAATTTTTTACACTCCTAAGTGATAAAGGTATCCCATTTTTTTTGGACAACATTTCTTTTAACCTCTTTTCTTAAAATTAATCGTTCTCATGTTTTTTTAAATACTTTTTTTTAAATTAAATATTGTCTCAACGCTTGATGCTATCCAATTGTAATATCGTTTTTCATCCACATCTTGAGTATCCAATTTTTTTTTTGCATATATACCATACAACACTGTTAAAAAATTCTTCCCACATGTGTAGGGATGTCAAGTATTAGGGGATATTCCCAATACCATCACGCTTGACCAGGAGTTCACAGAGCGTGGGTCAATTTCATTATTACGACAGATTGATATGATCGTTTGATCGCCTCTACGATTGTCAAGGGAACGGCAAAGGGGCCCCTAGTTCTATTGCTAGGACATCGGAATTTAAATGGCTGACTTTGTCTGTGCGGGTAATGTAATGGTTTAAGTGGTCACAGTTACTCCTTGATTGTATAAACAGTATGCAATGTTGGGACTTGCGTGGTCAAAGTAAAAGATGTTGTTACGTGTAATGTATGAGCTTTAATGAATAATCTTACATACTACGATACAATATATACTTAAGGGAATGAGTGATGGGCGCAATGCGTCACACACAACAAGTACTTCGATATTATAAGGTTTGGAACGCTTAATACTAAATTAATTATTTTTTTAATAAGACGATTAAAATATATAATTTTAATCGTCTTATTATAACGATCTAAGACGATTTAAAAATATATAATTTATTATCAAAATATATTAATTTTTTCACATTTTTAATAAAGAATATATGTACTTTTGCCGTTATGAAAATTTGCTCTTTTTATTAAGTTGCCATTCTGAGAAGTTGTCCTTAGATAGCATGTTTCATTTTATCAAGTGTTTATTATTTTTTAACTCTTGGGTAGCAAAAAAGCATACGGCCCGCCTGACGGTATGCAGTTACCGTAGCTTATGGATGCTTGCAATACCAAAGCCGATCCAAAAAGATTAAGACCAGGGTTTTATGGTGGAGTATCCCTGAGATACGAAAACCATCTTACATGTTAACCATAGCTTATGGTAAGATAAAGATTAGAAGTCTATTGACTTATACTGCCAAAACTTCCATATTCTAAACCCTATTCGAACAACATGATATTGCAACGGTTCTGCAGCGCGTCAAGAATGTTCGTGTCCACGAAGAGCTTAATAATATGACGGCTTTTAGAGTACCTACAGAAGTCCAATAGAAATAAAATCTGAAAGCCATAAAATATCGACATCAAAAAATAAATCAAAACATCGATATGTATTAGTGTTGGTGGGGTCGCAACCCTTTCTTTGTCCGCCATATGCCGCGGCGCGAGCTCGCCCTTAAATTACAGAACTTCCCGCTCATAATAGAGAGATATGCCTTTAATATCTGCCGGGAACTGCCTCTGTGCCTTGTTTACTTTTTGCCTTCGTTCTTATATTAGAGATTGCGTGCCGACGGCACTTGCTTGCTTACTGTGAGTTAAGCTTATTTAGAATTGATATGCGCTAATAATCTGATAATTGCGACTAAAGTAATTCTCTTTAGGAAAATCTTTAGGGTTTTCTTTATTTTGCGCGGAAATCTAATTATTTTTCTAAAATACAAGTAGTATTATGTTATGCGTAATATACGCACAACATAATATCTGCCATTGTTGCGGAGATTAGCGGTAACAGACAGACAAACATTTAAAAATTTGCCTTTCTGTTATTAGTAACGTGTAAAAAGTCATATGCATTTGGTAGAAAACTGTTATTTTGATATTGTAAACAGACATTTATATGAATAGATTATATTTATATTATTGTATGTTATCTAAAGAATGGAAATATTTACAATAAAACTTCTGGGTATGGCGTTCCTCTCCTCTATAAAGAGAACTGAGAAGGATTAGACTTTAAACCACTCACGGTGGCAAGTTGTAGGAGCAGACATGCGTTAAGAATTTCAGGGTCCAATCCAGGACAATCATTTGTACGATAACCACGATTATTTGTTCTTTAGTGTAATAATTTACAAAATATGTTCGGTATGTATTCCGAAATATATCTGTATGCTGTTGTCTGATTGCTATAGTGGCTACAAGTTTTGCTTACTCTGGGATCATATATTACTTTAGTTGCAGAATATGCTGACTATTTTCCTACAATAGATATAACCTTCGAGATCAAACAATAAGCGCCAAAATACATAAACACAAAAAAGAGCAATATCAGCTCAATAGTCAATAAAAATCGACCCCTACAGTCGGGTGCAATTTCAATCACAATCGCAGAACGTTCTGAGACGCACCTGCCGACTGTCACGGGACAACACGTGCCCAACTAAGAGGCTACTTAACGTAAGTGACCCTACTTACAGAATCCCAGCTGTGCCGTCGGAGACACTCCAATAGCCGGCAATTTCACGAGGCCTGCCGCCAGCTGCGACCGACGCGCCAAAAAATAACATTCCCCAAAAAACATTTGCGAAAGAAAGGGATATTAGTCTCCGTGGGGCAATAATCGAAGCCAATCGACCCACCAAGCTCACAACACGACACTTCCTTTATTTATACCATTACTTTACTGTATGGTAATATCGTAAAGTATATTTTATGTTCGCGTGTAGACACCTTCTGATTTCGCAATATGGCTACCCCCGATGCCTAGTTATGCCAGGGGTTGGTTATTTAATATTAGTTTCCAGTGTTGCATTGGCTTTATAACCGTGACTTTTATATTGCTTTTCAATAATTCAAAATATTGTCAATATGAATTGCAAGTAATATAAGTACATGAAATTGTATAAAGACGCTTTTAAATATATCGACGCCGCGACGTAAAATAAAGCTAATAGTAGTAAAGTTGTCTTTATACCATATGATACATTTCCCTTCCTATTAATGTTCCTATCTGTTGTCAAATATCTATGTAATAAGGTTTCGACACTGTTTAAGATAAAAACTACCTCTACGACGTAGACGTTCAGTGTTCAACGTAGAGCCAATCTACGAGCTTCAGAAGCCTACAGCTAGCTAACCGCTTCTCACTCTTTACGGCGGATAAGTCTTAGTTCGATCTAGCATAACTAACACGCAATCATTTACATGTTATTAAACCTATTGTAGAAAGGCATTATGTAGAGAGTAAGTGTCAAGCACTCTTCCTGCAAAATCGTTTCGAAGCTCGCTCGTCGTATCACCGAATCTAATATACTCTGACGTAACCATATAACTACTTATATTTATCCTACAAATATAATAAATGCGAAAGTTTTTGAGATCAGTATCGTTCATAGGTTATATTTTGATTTTTAAAGACGCAATCCACGCTAGCAAAGCTGCAAGCAAAAGCTAGTCCAAACATGATCATGAACTAACACACAAAAAAGAACAAAGCCATTTCTTGGATTGCAACAACACACGTTATTACTATACGTAGGTACTGTTCACGTATTGTCACCAACAATTATGAGTATAACACGAGCAATGGGTGTTGAGCCGGGCTCGCCATTAGTCGTCAAGATTAGATTTCAAGAGAGGCGACAAGTCAGCGGGTGTGTCGCGCTGTCACGAACAGTTCGCTACCCCATCGAGTAGATACAGCCTGTTTACTTGTATATGGTGCGCTCTTTTATATTCTAACAATCGCTAGTATTAACGATTGTTAGAACGATTACTAAACGATTACTAACGATTGTTCGGTCCATCCTGACAGGTTGTGTCCAGGTTGGACATTTAGGTACAAATTTTTTCAAGATTTTATTTGCTATATTTTTAATTTCAAAATTGTTACTTTTTTTTACAATTCATACTGGCATTCTAGTCTTGAAAAAAAATAAAGTGCCGTAAAGTGACAATAAAAAAAAACTATTTTGTTTTTTTATGAATGTATGTGGCTACTAAACATTTTTTTAATGCAAATCGGCCAGTTCTACACCATCATAAACTGTACTTAGGTATTTATAAAACATTTTTTAGTTCAATCAAAGAGGTTTTATAAAATTTTAATTAAAAATATACAGAACATATATACATAAGGTTTCTGACCCGTGAAATAATATTTAAAATAGGTATTCAAAAAATATTAATTTAAAGAAGTTGGCACAAAAGTGTTTCAAAGAGTCAAAATAAGATGCAGGTTGTTGGATCGTGTCAGCTTCATCCAATTTCTCTCGCCATTTCCCCCGTATTTTTTCAATACGCGTTCGAGATCATTTAACATTTTTATGTGTAATCTTGCTTGGTGGCGATAAGACAAGGAGATTTTTGCGCGCCTCTCACTTTATTTTATCGGCTACGTTTTACGGCAAACTCTAAACAGATTAAATCTAACAGTGGGGGGTCTTCCGGACACATTGTACATTTATTGGCTTGTATTTTGGATTTTATAAGATTACTGGTGGATTGACTTTCCCCGCAAACTGTTCCGTTGTTCTTATCTTTCATATTCATCGCGGGAAAAAGAGTATTTATCCTAGAATTTGAGGCAAATTACAAAAAAGATGCACTCCAAACCTCGATAAAAATATGTAGGTATAGGAATTGTTTCAAAGATATTATTATAGTGTATTGAGTATTACACCTTATTTTATTCTTTATTTATTTATTATTCACCTTGTGAATTAATAAATAAATTACAATATTTATTTATACTTATGTACCACGTTTCACAAAATTAATAAGGATTTCACTGATCTCCAATATTACGCTTATATTTTTACTGACCACTAGGTATGCCAATACTCAATGTCTCTATAGGCATATAGGTCAGTAACAAAAATAATACGAAATCAATTCAAAAGGTGTAATTAAAAAAAGCTCTGCAGAAAATAAACATTCCTTATCTTTTACGACACTACAGCAAAGAATGATCAATTAGAAGATATGAAATTAATATTTATATTATTACACATATAAATATATTATTACATAATTATATCTCTAAACTTTCCTCGCCTTCAAAAATAACAAATTAGGAGTTTAGCTCTCCTTGAGATATATTAACTTTTTTAGAACGCAAGCAATATGTATCTACACGTCTTGGCGTCACTTAACGTGGAGCGTTTTTCGAGGAATATCCATTACATCACATGCCTCTAAAAATTTTCTCGCCTTAAAAAGAAAAAAAAAGAATTAAATCTCTACAAACATTAATGTAGATACTTGTACGTCAATGGTTTGCTTCGCCGCCCACAGTTCACGAACTTCACGGTTGACGCATTCACATAATATCAGTATGACGGTATACGTAATGAATCGTATAAAACACGAGTTTTATAACGCGAGAGGCACATTCAAACTCCTTTTTAAATTATGCAACATTTGTATGGAAATACAAGCGTCACCCCTGGCCCTTGCCGCCTCCTTAAAAATACATCCAACGTTATTTGTTGCCTTGGTTTGACGCTCACTCGCGATTTGATTGCTTTTTCTTGGAGATCATATCGCGCTTAAAATGTCTAGCTATCCATAGGTATTAAATGCTTTTTTATATTTAGGTATTTTGTTATAAAATAGATAAATAGGTACCTTGGTTTGTATTAAAGATACTTAGTTATCAGAATAATTAGAAAAAAGTCAACCAAATATAAGACTTTTCTTTTACCTACATGACATGTTATTGCTATGTCACAACATAACTGAGTAAGCGAATGTATAGGCAGTTTTATTGTACTTTGCCGGCCCACCTGATGGTAAGCAGTTACCTAAGTATTCTATTTAAGCATGGAATATCACGAGCATTACTCAAGCTCTATACATATCTCCGTAATCGTGTTTCCATACATACATTCTGGGTGCTTTTAATTTATCATGAATAAATAAACAGTTATGTACCTAGAAGCGGCCATAGCCCAACGGGAAAGTAACCGACTAGTACCTACGCATAAGGCGTGAGTTTGATCCCGGGAGGCAATATCAATACGTAGGTACTAATCAAATGATTTACCATCTGCTAACAGTGAATTAAAACATCAAGGGAAAACCCACATGTTTTAGAAGAAATTCTAAAGGCTTGTCTGATCCACCCCATTAAGCCTGAACTATCTCTCTGTCTCTTGATAGAGATATATGGGTTGCTGTTAAGTACTGTACTGTAAGTACTGTAAGTATGATGGTGGGTCAGCCCTTTTCGTATTTTTCTTCCACTTCGCCCTATCTGTGACGTCGTCTTCCAAAACATTGCATGCCCTCATATATCTGCGCACTACATCGGTCCATGTGCCTAGTCTTAGGCCTTCCCTACGGTCTCGTTCCAGGTACAGACAGTTTTAGTACTCGATTTTTCCTTTTTTTTGTTTTAAAAGACTACTCCCGCACTATAGAAGAAGCTTTGTGTCGCGGGGGACTTTACAAATATACAATTAACGGACACAAATAACACCCAGACTCAGAACAGTTATTTGTGGGTCACACATAGTTTTGTCCTGTGTGGGAATCGAACCCACAATCCGTGCACAGCAGGCGCATACTGCGGCCACTGGACCACCGAGGCAGTCTTACCAATCTTGCAGATTACCGATGTAATCGGGTGGTCTCCTCCTGACATGTCCATACCATTTCATTCTGCTTTATTGCAGCTTCACCGCTATGTCACAGACTCCCAGGTTGCTGTTAAGTACCTAGTTATAATAAATTTGACCCAAGCTTGTCCGATTGTGAATCTATTTTTAAATTTCCCGCCGCCAAGCACTACCTATAGGTATGATAAGGTGTCCCAACACAAACACGAGTTTCCGCCGACTCGTCAACAAACAACGCTCGCAATCACTAGTGCAAATGTTTACGTTTCTATTCTATTCGCACGTGCGCGCCACTACTTCTGTTCGAATTTTGAATTATGTTTCGGGTGCGTTCATAAAAAATGTATCACCAAAGAATAGGTTGGTACCTTGGTAGGAATTGTGTGTTTCTTTGTATTTGAAGTTTTGTAAATAGAAAATCGTTCGCCTTGCCCATAAGTACACAGTGACAGTTATTAGTTTATGTACCTAGGAAATATAAAAATCTCTTGATGCATAATTAAAGTCTTACCTCAAAAGTATAGGTATGACATACCGCAGTATATGAACACATACCATATCTATACTCACCTATACCCACACACAGGAACACAACTCTAACTACACCGCTGTATGTGGTCATCTGGCTGTGGTCTTCTGTAAGGTGGAGGTCCTTCCCCAGTCGGGCTTGGTTCGCTAGTATGGTTTGGCACCATACCTTTATCCACCCAGTAGTTTTAATTATATTATCCTACACGTACCTAACCTTATCAGCTACTAGCGAGAACAATTTCAAACCACCATAACAACAATGTGATCTGCTATATAAAACCTTATTTGTCTAAAAATAAAGTCTGTTTTAATTTAAACAGCGATTGATTTTAGGTGAGATCGTCAGTCATGCGGTCTAACCTTATATTCTACGAAGAAAGGTTGGTAAATTTTCAATACTCACTTTATTAGGGGTGAGGGCGGAAACAGGGCGAGTGAAACTGCCTTTATTAGATTTTCTAGAAACGTGAGCCGGAAAGTGGTGAATTGCAGTCTGCATCCGACACCTCCATATTGAAAATATTTCCGATAAACATAATAAAGACTAGCTTCAATATGCATTTATACGTACATCTTTAATTATTATAATAATAATACGAGCGAGCAAAGTTATCCGAGTAAATGTAAGTAGATATGTATCTAGGTATAATAATAATATAGGTAGGTAATTGTTTATAATGTGGTACAAACATAAGTTGGTAGGTACAAATTGTAAAAAAAAATATTATCTAGTACCTAAGTGCAAATTATATATTTTTACTTAAATATACAGATACAGTACCTACGTCTAGAACTAAAACAGTAAAATTATCTAAAAATGAATTTTAGTGTCATCTGTTATGGAACTGTTGTACTTTTTCCTGTTACAAAAGCTACACTTAAACTAAAGCAAGTTGTACTGAGTTAACGTAACAGATGGCGCTAGCAACTAAGCCAATGTTATCACAGTAATAATTAAATAATATCAAAATTTTATTTTAAACAATTATGTTATCATGTATGTCCTGAAAAGTAATGTTAACAAACACATGTAGGTTTTGTAAAATAGTTGTGTTTTTTTGCGACCAGATTTTTTTGAAGAAATATAGCATTTTAGTTAGAAAGAGGTTATTCTTTAAATAGGCAACACTTTAATACAGTACAAAAGTAGGGTTAAGTATTTATTGCTAACTTGTATGATGTGTCAAAGTTTTAGATTAAATAACATAATTTCAGACTGATATAAGTGAAATGTTAATTGCCACGTAAAGAATACTAGAAAATTTGAACAATGGCTGTTGTAATTGAGACTACTCTTGGTGATATCACAGTGGATTTGTACCTAGATCAACGACCTGTAACATGTCTAAACTTTCTGAAGCTGTGCAAGATGAAATATTACAACTTCAACTTATTTCATTCTATACGAAGTGGCTTCATTGCCCAAACTGGTGATCCAACAGGTGAAGGGTCGGGTGGGCAGTCTGTATTTGGAGTTTTAGAGGGGCCCGAGAAACGATTCTTCTCAGGCGAAAAGAGGCCCAAAATTCGTCATACTGATGCAGGTTTACTTTCAATGGTGGGGACAGGGGACATGATGATTGGTTCGCAGTTCTTTTTTACACTTGCTCCAGATTTAGACTCTTTAGATGATGTGCATTGTGTAATTGGAGAAGTAACTGAGGGACATGAAGTGTTACGAAAACTAAATGATGTGATTTGCGATGAGTCCCACCGTCCATATCGTGATGTGAGAATAACCCATACTGTAGTTCTAGAGGATCCATTTAATGATCCAGCTGGACTACGAGCACCATCTAGATCTCCTTCACCAAGTGCAGAACGTCTCAAAGGTGGTAGAATCGCCCCAGATGAGGAAATAGATGAAACTCAGGGTAAATCTGCAGCTGAAATACAAGAAATTATTGAAGAAAAGGAAGCCAAAGCCCGTGCAACTATTTTAGAAATTGTTGGTGACTTACCCGATGCTGATATTGCTCCACCTGAAAATGTGCTCTTTGTTTGTAAACTGAATCCAGTCACAACAGATGATGATTTAGAAATAATATTCAGTAGATTTGGTAAAATTGTCAGCTGTGAGGTCATAAGAGACAAGAAATCTGGAGACTCACTTCAGTATGCCTTTATTGAGTTTGCTGATAAAAAATCATGTGAAGATGCTTATTTCAAAATGGACAATGTATTAATAGATGACAGAAGAATCCATGTAGACTTCTCTCAGTCTGTATCTAAAATGAAATGGTTAGGCAAAGGCAGAGGCGTTAAGTATTTTAATGATAATGAAGATTCTAATGACTATGTGAATACTGATAGGTCAAAAAGATCTAGAAGTCGCGAAAGAGACCACCATATTGATAGAAATTACAACAATTACAAGAGACATGAAAATAAAGACAGAGAGAGAGATCGTTCTGACAGACATAATAGAAGTGAAAGAGACAGTGAAAAATCAATTCGTAAAAGAAGCAGAAGCCCAATGGGAATAGAAAGATCAAAAAATTCTAGAAATAATGAACACAACAATTCAAAAAGTAATGATCATAATAATTCAAAAGTAAATGATTATAACAATTTAAAAAAGACTGAAAGATCTTATAAAGAGTATGAAGATGACAACCATAGAAAACATTCACACCGATCACGATCATCACCATCGAGAGATAAAAAAGAAGAAATACCTCGAGATCACAGAAATGAACGCAATGATAGAAATAAATCTAATAAGGATACAGAAAATAAATCTAGAGACAGAAAGGAGGAAAGAGGAAGAGATCATAAAGTTACCAAGCATGACAGAAACAATCATGTTTCTGATGACGAACACAAGGAACATAAATTAAGTAATAGAAAGGAAGAAAGATCAAAGAACCATAAAGTCCCAAAAGACAGAAATAACTGGAAGTCTGATGAAGAGACAGAAAATTTGCCAAGAAACAGAAAAGAAGATAAAGATAGAAGTAGTAATATGAATAAAGATGAAAGAAATGATAGAAGGAAGTCTAAAGAACCAGAAAATAGGTCAAGAGATAAAAGGGATGAAAATATGAGAGACAGAGTAATTAGACATGAAAGAAGTAACTGGAATTTTGATGGAGAAAGGGAAAATAGGCCAAGGGCCAACCTGCAAGAAGAAAGAGTAAGAGATTATAAAGATGGTCATAAAAATAGTGAATGGAAGTCTGATGAAGATGCCATGGAAAATAGATCAAAAACCAGAAAGGAAGAAAGACAAAAGGACCATAGAGGTAGACAAGAAGAAACAGATAGACCTCATAAAGAAAGTAAACCAAGAGATCGAAAGAAAGAAAAAGAAAGAGATCATAAAGATAGACAGAACATAGATGACAGAAGATCTAAAAAAGAAAAAGAGAATAAAAAAAGAAAGCACAATAATGAAGAATTAGAATCACACAAGAGTAAAAAATCCAAATCATCAGCAAATATTGAACCTAGAACACCTTCCCCTTCTAATGAAAACAAAAAAGATAAGAAATCTAAAAATAAAGTGAAACAAGCAGATAAAAGAAAGAGAGATTCTAAAAAAAAGCGTAAACCATCAACCTCATCTGAAAGCTCGTCAGAGTCAAGCTCATCGAGTGAATCTAGTTCATCAAGTGACAATGACCATAAAAGGAAGTCTCAAAGAAGAAGGAAGAAGAAGTATTCCACATCAAGCACTAGTAGTAGTGATAGCAGCTCATCATCTAGCTCCTCGTCAAGCAGTGATTCTAGCAGTTCGTCCAGTTCCAGCTCCAACGGTGATGCTAAAAAGAAAAAGACTAGGAAAAGTTCCAATAAGAAGAAAAAAATATAAAACAGTACAAAATTTAGACTGGTATTATAATAGTGTAACTTGGTAGTGCATGTTCAAGATTATGTATAAGTAACCCTGCTGCACCTTTAGCTAGTATAGGCGTAAGTACCCAAGTTCTAAATATTTCATGTGGCCATTTTACATTTTAAATTGCATTAAGAGAAAAAATATTAATATAAGTACATAATATACTGGCTAAAATTTAATAAATTAGCAATATTTAAACTCAAAATGTTATAATGATATCAAATTTTTATTTTGTTATTTGACAAATTCTGAAAATAGTAGAATATGTCAAATGTAGAATTGGTCATATGTAGAATCTAGCATGTAGGATCTGTGAAAAGTAGTCTATGACGTCAAAAGTAGAATCTATCAAATGTAGATTAAACATTTTATTTTAACACAGTGACAAATAAACTTATGGCCAGTCTGATAGTAAGCAGTTACCATAGCCTATGGTCTGACCAGAGTTTTGTGTTATGCTTAACCCTTTACAAAACTCTGGGATAAGAACATTTTTTTAACTTTATGGTCTGTTCAGTGGTTGGTCACCTCTCATTTGTCACTGCCTGTTTTGTGGGTTCGATCCCCACAAGGTTCTTGTTTAACCCATTTATAACTAAAAGTTACATGGTAATGCAGATTGCTTAATCTTATAGATCTTCTTTTTGGTAAGTTACACTATATTTATGTTCTTTTTCACTAAAACTGTTCATTATCGGTATTGGTCATTGTTTGGCTGCTGAGTGTTCTTTATGTATGTTCTAAATATCTATCAGTGACAACCTATCACTAGAACTAACTATGCTAATTAAATCTTTGCTTTTAGCTGTTGGTTTTCCTTTATATACAATGTGATCACCTTATGCTTTTATATGTACAAAAAGAGACGATGCCTCATTACCATACTGATAGATACTAAATTGTGATTGTGATACGTTGTTTACTTTAATCTCTTAATTTTAAATTTCTTTTTTTGGTATGGTGTGTTGGTTTCGAACCTTTTTGGTACCCTCTTCAAATTGTAACTCATACGAAATTGTAAATATTATACCTTGGCGATTAAAAAGAGTAGCCAGAGTTTCTTGCCAATTCTTCTCTCGGCCCTACCCATGTCAGCGAATTGGCCGTAGGAAAAAATATGCTGACTTTTGTTTATTTTGACGTTCATAAGTATCATGTATTTGATCTAAATGAATAAATGACTTTGAGTTTGAGTTTGAGTTTAAATATCACACTTAGAAGTCTTTATAGAAATCGGTCACCATAACTGATGGTTCCAGAAAACATTTAATGCGTTAAACTAGCAGCTCGTCCCTTTGTCCGGTTACCACGTTTTACCCATTTAACGGGTAAATTTGCAAAAATCCTTAGCAGAAGCTTATTTAGCTTTTATTATATATTATATATGTATAGCCATGTTCCAAATTTCAGCTTCCTAGATTTAGTAGTTTTGTCAGATCAGAACAAATGGCAGATATTATTTTAATGCAATATTTATCTCCACAATATAATAATACAACTATTTAAATATTGCTAATGAATTAAATTTCCCTTTATACAAACATTATAAATGCAAAAAATTTAGGCTATCTCTTTATTCCTGTTTTACTGATAAACTGAACTGATTTTGAATACAATAATATATAAATAGTACCTACTAATGTAAGTAGTAAAGGGCTACTTTTGGAAACTATTAGGTTTAATGCACTCTGAACAGTGGCACATGTTACAACTAAGCATAGGTAAAATAGCAAAGCATAAAAAATTATAGTATATATATATATATAAGTTGAGCTAATCAATGCAGTCATATATACTTATAATGTTACTTGCAGAAGCTACCTTGAGATCCATAATTGATGAAAAAATAGCTAAGAAACCTAACCACTTTCTTTTTAAATAGCAATCCAAGAAATTAATCCTAACCTATCTAATAATTTTATGTAATTAGTACTATATTATGTAAAATAGGTTGGCAACACGCAAGTGATACCTCTGGTATTGCAAGCCTCAAACAAGGCAACAACAAGTATACGGCCCGCCTTAGGTACATCAGGCGGGCCGTATACTTGTTTGGCCAGCCAACTGGTATAAAAAAACTACTTATATACAAATAGAAAAAAGTCAATATTTCCATTTGGGAAAAATTGACTATTTCTTAGTACATCATTTAAAAAAAAACTATCGGAACGTTTTTTGTGAATCGCTGTTGTTAACCCTGTCGAAAAATGTTTTGTGTTTGATGACTATCTGTCTGAGGTGTTGTAACTACCAAACGAATGTGTGCAATAAATGTGTCGTTTGCCCTAAGGTAACCGATTTACATTCACCTGTTTTAGTTGTTCTGTTATTTTTATTAACTTTTTTAACCAATGACAAATCTCAAGTTATCTTGTGCATTTTGTAATTATTTTACGATTGTTAGTATATCTTTTTAGCTTATAATATCACTGATTTGAAATATATTAGTTAACATCAACTTAAGAACATTTAACAGACTGCCTGAAAGTTATGTAAGAAATAGGTACCTACATTGTTATGAATCAAATGAAAAGACAATATTTATATAGTAATCAATTTATATACAATAGTTCTTTATTAATAGCAGTGAATATTTTCATGATGTTATAATATTGACACGCTTGCCGCTCAAAGGACGTAACTCCAAATCTCATAATTTTAACCCTTTTGGCAATTGACAAAAACTCTAAAAAAACATTCATAAATATCTCTTGTTATTAACCGACTTCAAAAAGGAGGAGATTTTATGTTTGTCTGTATTTATAGAATGTAAGAATATGTTATGACAGTATTTTTATTGTTTTTGCTCATTGTTAAAAATATAAGATTTGGAGTTACGCCATTTGTAATGAAAAGAGTTATAATATACCTACATGTTATATAATTAGCTCATTAGAAGATTATACATATATAATAATGTTATGCCTGGTAGCACTGCTGAATGCTGGCTATGAAATAAGTCTTGTATCTTTACTGAATGCGCACGACGAGCTGGCAACGTCGCGTTTTAAGAAAATTTTAGTGTACTTCTGTGACTGCCTCGATGGCGCTACCAATGTATCTAGGCACTTGAACACATACTATAAACTAGAATAAAATATAGCTTTAACTTCTGCCCGACGACAAGCAATAACAATTTTAATAATAAATTGTGTTTTTAAAGTCCTATAGAATAATATATGGATTTATAAATGTTGATTTGATCTTAGTAAATTTGTTATTGATATTATGTGCAATTAAAATCAATTATTAATGCCTATAATTATTGAAAAGTAGGTACTAGACTTATCAATTTGTTTAAGTATTTGAAATTTAAGTTACTGTAAAGGGTATTTTTTTTAATAGGCTCAGAGTTATGCCGTAGAGTGAAAACAAAAAGCATGTTTATACTAATTAGACTGAGACAACACTGCTGTGTTATGACGTCACGCGCACGTAGCGCCCTAAGTAGTTGATAGTTATGCCGTACTAATGTATCCAACATGGATACATTGGTACGGCAGAATTTGCTTGCAGAATGAAAATAGCTCATTACTTCTTTGTTAGTATAATATAATATTTTGTGTAGTTCTGTTGCTATTTTCATTTTTTTTTAAATCTTTTGTAAAATACCCTATTACTTATTGCTGTTACTCACCCTCCATACGAATATTAATAATTTGACACTATGTAGAATCGCTAATTATGCTATATAAGTAGGTAAGAATCCAGTTGTATAGGGTCGTATAAGAGATTACTACAGCAACGACAGTTCCATCCACTATCTAATTAAGTTATAAAAATATAAAATAAAGAGTTCAAGGAAATAAATAACTATTTTATATCTATCCATCTAATATAGATTCAGGTTTGAAAGGTGAATAGCGATTCTCCGATGCACATCGTTTTAAGGTACTTAACGCCTGTACATAGGTGGGAAGGGTTTTTGTTGATGATTTTAATTAATTAATATTTTATGTAAGTTATATTAATTCTCAAGCTAATAAAATAGTAACAAAACAATAATTGTATTTAATATAGCTTTATATTTAATATACAATATTTTCTTGACATAAATGTGCGCATTTAAATGGGATTTCAGTTTTAGAAAATCGTTCGTCATAAAACTCTATTGTTTTTTTTTTTTGGTTGGCAACACGCTAGTGATGTCTATGCATTCAAACGTCCTTATGCTGCGGTAACTGCTTACAATCCGGCGGCAGTAAGCATATAGCCCACCTGATGGTAAGCATTTACCGCAGCCTACGGACATTTGCAAAACCAATGTTATTACTCACGCACTGCCTTGTTTAGAACAATGTTTTTACTTCTTTGTTAAGAGCTCCATGGTGTAGTCTTGGGAAAACTTCGGCAAGGAGCTTATTCCACAACATGGTCCGTGGGGGAAAAAAATTAATAATTTAAACGTTCGGTACCATTCAGGTTCTTAGATGTGAGTATGATCTCCAAATGCGTTGATAGTACAGCCTACTTTACACTTTCATTATATAGCATTGCTTGATATTAGTGGCTGCCTATAATTTATAAGTACTTAGCGAAATAAAATAAGTGCAAATTAAGGCGTGAGTTTGTCAATTAGATACCTACGTGATATAAGATTTGGGATTCCACTTAGAACCATAGTCTAGATCCATAACAACTTTTAGAACCAGTGCAGATGAGAGACTGTTAACCCCTGTTCATAATACTTAGGTACACACAGCAACGGAGATAGCTGTACAGGGCCGCTATATAAAGGTTCGTTTTTTAAGTAAACCATTATATATTATATTTATTTCTGTGGAATTTGGTAACACTGTACAATTTGACTAAACCTACAGATAAAACATATTTCACACAAATTCATACATTGGTTTTTCTAAAAAACGAATCTTCATTATAGCGGCCCTGTATAGCTAAATACGTTGCCGACCGTACCTACTTTCGGAATTATTATTCCTACAACTGTGCGTCTGGTTAGTGATTAAGGTGGTCACCTCGCTAGTAACACCATGTCGAGTAGGTTTATAATACCCACATGCGTTAAAACTTTGTGTTATCCATAAATGTTGTTTCGACTTTGGGTGTAGGTACTTTGAGTCCAGGCAGAGGGCAACGGGTGCAATTACGGCCCATTCTGCGTAACTTTTTATTTATCACTTTTTTGAAAGATTAAGCGATTAAAACAACTTATAGATTCGCGCCTGTGTGTTTTTTGTTTGTAAAGTGACTTAGGGCTTGTTCCCTAGTAGGTTTTGGTAGTGTGCTGTTTAGTTTACAGCACGTACCTACTTTATACCTTCATAGTGTTTCCTTGTGTTACTTTTAATAAACCACGAATAATAATCTCTCGTTTGCACTGGTCCCTATTTTATTTTAGTCCCCGAGAAGAACAGAGATAGCTTAAGAATTGCTTTGCTAAACAGCACTTAACTAATGTAGGTACACTTTTAACTTTCTCCCATAACATTTTTAAGTGTGTTTATTCTAGTACCTACATATGACGTACATACCTATAATACCTATACCATATATATTTTGTTTCACCATTCATATTGAACATAACAAAAAATAAGAACATTCAGACTAATAAAATGAAATTTTAAATACCTAAAATAAATAGTTTTATGCAATGAAACAATCAAATAAAATAATGAAAAAATAATAATAAGATGTCCTGAAAGATCACATATATTACACCAATGAAATGAAATGTCAGCAGGTATTAAAAAATGACAACAAGGCTATAAAACGAATTAAATAATAACATAAAATGATATGTAAAAAATTAGGTATATAATTAGGTACCTACTTATGTCAAATTATTATTTCCTCATTCTTCAGTAGTTAGGTAGGTTTATGTACCTATGTATGTAGATACCGTCATATTTTCACAAATCAAAATGTCACACCACACGGTCTATTCAAAAATTATGTAAGTAGCTAGTTATTTTTAAAATGTGGTTTATTTCTTAGATTATTTTTTATATAAGCAACCTGAAAACAACGTAAACAAACTTATACCTACTTGTTACATAATGTACCTATAATAAGACTATTTTTATATACTTAATAAACGCATTTCAGTGCAAAAAAAACTGTTTTGTTTTGTTATACAATTAAGGAGGCAAACAAGCATACAGCTGGTAAGATGGTAAGCAGTTATCGTAGCCATGGATACTTGCAACATCACTAAACCAGCGCGTGTTAGCTACCCTGTAGGTACCTATTATAATATACATATTTTCTTGAAGGTCCTCTTGCTAAAGTCTAGAGAAAGAGCGTAGGTACCTATTCCTTTTTTTGTGGTCCTCATACTCGTACCAACTGCCTCAGTGGTCGATGTGTGTGACTGCTGGTCACGAAGTCGGGTCGGGCCAAAAAATGGTATTGGGCAAGAAATTCACAATAGATGATGATGGTTCAGAGATGTGCTAAAACGTCACCTCATCGCTGTGCTATTGACCCTGAAAGTTGGGAGGAACTCCCGTCGAAGAGGTCTTCATGGCGCTCTACCATCCACATGAAGACCAAAATGTTCGAGGAAAGTCGTCTCAAAACTCTGGACTTTAAACGCTAAAATCGAAAAGAGAGACCTGAAACCTCCTTATCCACACTTACAACTCGCAGGGTCAACTCTAGTGAGCCACATTAGGGCTCATGCCAGAAAAGGAACGTAGTTTTTTTTTTAAACTTAATTAATTAGAGTAAAATAACTTAATTTGCACAATTTTTTGCCAGGGTCGCCGTCATCGAAAACGAGAGTTATAGGTAGTTTCGCCCGCCATTTGTGCGCCCGAGCGGGCCAAACGACCAAATTATAATATTTGATTGGGCGCTTCGCCCGATGAAATATTATAATTTTTATTACTTTTTATGTACAAACAGATTTTGATGCTGTCTTTTGGCCCGCTCGGGCGAACAAATGGCGGGCGAAACGACCTACAACTCGAAAACGATGAGGAGGACTATATAATATACTAGGTATATCTCTAACAAAATGATGTAAGTACCTAGTTATTATTTCTTAAAAGGAAATCATAAAACATGTCGAAGTTTAAAATGGAAGGTAGTTAATCTGTAGCTAGCGTCTATTTACAGGACGTGTTAGTGAACATACCTAATCGCAAACGTTCCACTGGCTCGGCTGGTCCTTTGTGTAGTTAAACTGTCTGAACGAGAAGATGACTCTCGTTATAGCGGTCCATTGTGTACCTTCTACTGTATGAGTGCGTGCTGTATAATCACAGGATGAATATGCATAACTACGTATGTACCTACTTAAAACCAACGTTTTTTAAAGAAGCATTTTTGAACAAATGAAATATTTTATTATATTTTCCTATTTCCATACTTGTTGCTTTTCCCGCGTGTACAACCCCACGGGATCACTGATTTTTAGTGACCTATAAATATAAGACTAGGTATGGCTATTCCAGACTAATCTCTGTGCCAATTTTTATCAAGATCCCTTTAGCCATTCTAGCATGATTGAGTAAGTACCTACTTAACAACATTCATTTAACATCAACATTTCTCTGAACTTTCGCATAATATAGGTATGATTGAGAGTTTCGGTAGCTAGTAAGTAGCTATAGCTGTGGTCTGGCCACACTTAGGTACTTACTACCTACCTATTTATTACCTACTTGTACTTGTATTAAGTAGATTCTCTGTCAAGAAATGTTCAGTATCTGCCCGAAAGCGGTAATATTGCCGCTACCGCAGCGGCAAGCAGAATCCGATGTGGTAACTGCTTACCATCTGTAGCTACGGTCTCATTAGTGGGCCGTAAAAAGGTAACACAAGCCTTAGTAGACATCAGTTTATTTAATAATTTATTTGGTCTTAATATGAATTTTAGCAATGACAACCTTACCTAAAGCTTGGTAACAAAGTTGTGTTACAAATTTTAAAATAAATCAAAAATAGTAACAGTGTGACCCCAGTACTATAAATCCTAGTTTAATATATATCTAGGAACTACCTACTTAGAGATGAACCTTAGACCTCAGCCAAATACTAAATTGTTGTTGATGTAGGTACAAATATTGTGACACATCTATAAAATTTCCAGAGATGCTGCCTCCGCTTCTGCTTTACTCTTCCTCGATTATATATACCTAGGTACCAACCTTTTTCCTTTTTCTATAATTTAAGAATGTGATTTATACATTATGATTTATATATACAATAGCTAGCTACCTAATGTTGGCCATAAATTGCCACCTCTCTATCAAGAAAGCTGAAATTGTTTTTTCCTTTATCCACACACGCGGCCTAATTCGAATTGGTGGATCAAACATGACTATGAAATCTATTCTAAGACATCTAGGTTTTGCTGACGATGTTTTCTTTCACTTACACGACCTCTATCAAAGTTAAAAATGACATTACTTAGGTACTTATGGTTTTCAAGTAGGTACTTACCTACTTAGGTCCCTAGTTTTATTGCAAGCAGTTTGTTCGCAAGTATGTGTATAGGTAGGTAAACCATACCTACTTAGGACTCCAATCAAGGGAAGTGCTCTCAGTAATACAGTACTATTGTATCAAAGGCACGGACTTGGAAACAACCTTAATTCGCCCTTATGAGTACCTACGGGGTAAAAAGCTGGAACATGTTTAATGTAATGTAATTAATAAAGGCCGACGTCGACGTCGCGTTCATCTTCCAAGCAATAACACTTATTTTATGGAGGAGTTGTTTAGCTTAGCAGCGACAGACGTCAGAACGGCAGGGACGGACTGGCTCACGTACGGGGCCCTAAATATTGCATAAATAATATATACCTACCATTTTATTACAAATTGAAATTGTAATATAAGTTCTTCTTTAAGTTGATATTGTATGCGTCGTTGCAACCGTGCATATAGCGCCAACATCAATTAGTAAAGTAATAAAGATATACCTATAAGTACATATAGACAAATAATAACAGTGTAATATAAGTACTAGGTGTAATATTTCAGTGAAGTTAGAATAGGAATTGGTAGTAATAATTTTAACCTAAATATCGTAGTCAACTACTTAAATTACTTTGCGAAGCCTAACCTATGGATATGCTAAACTACGTTTACAGAGTCATGGTTTCCACTCCAGAACTCGTCAACTCCAACGGATATCAGTTCTGCCGTATACATATATACCCACTGCCACTTCAGCCTGCATCGACTATGAAATCATTGTTAATTTTCGTTCACTTTTACATTGTTACACCCCACCCCATATGTGGTGCGGTAATATTTAATTACAACAAAAAAGACTAAAGTGCTTTAAAAGTCACATGGATTGATTCGATTCGATCCGTTTACCTTGGAGCCACCAGGAGCGAGGTGCCTTCCTGGTCATAAATTATCATGTCGTCAGTTAACCTGTGTCTTTGAACCAATACCAACTTAAATTCTATAAAGTATTTGTTAGAGCGACTCTAACTGGGTAAGGACCAAGGACCCTTCACCTTACAGAAGACCACAGGCAAATAACTACACACAGTTATAGTTATCCTAGGGTTACCCATAACACAATACTCTGGTGTTAATATAATACATAATATGTAAAGTCGACAATACGCAAGTAATGCTCCTGGCATTTATAAGCGTTTTAGGCTGCGGTAACTGCCATCAGGCGGGCCGTTTACTTCATGAACCAACATTACGGGGTGGTATTAAAAAAAAGACTTCGGACTTCGGTCTGCCGAGGCAAGGAAAACATGTTAAGGATAAGATTCACAGACAGCTCCATTGTATGTTGTTACCCAATTGAGATCTTATCGTGCTTGCATGCCGTAAGACCTGATTGAAGAGCTATTTGTCGCCAAAACACTAAATGTAAGACTAATAATCCAAATAATAGACTGGTACAGCCATATATTTTAAGTTCAATGAATAAAATTTCGAATTAGAGACAGCGCTCTTGATAGTTAATAAAATAAATTACGAATTAGAGACAGCGCTCTTGATAGTACGTCCCTGTAGACTTCACTGCGCATGTCGCAAATTTATCGACAGGAGCAATGGTTTTCTCTCCAGCTTGAGCTCAGCTAAACGACACTCGCTCACTGCGTGCGGCCACATCAGTCGCCACTAGTGTTTCTTTAGTTCATTTTCATATTAAATACCAAATTAATTATCCTAACGTTCTGATATTCCATAACGATGTTAACGTTTACTTTAACCGCATTATTTGCGGTTTTTATATTTACTAATGCAGTGCCGACGCCTTCCAACAATAAAGGTACGTACATACCTATTTTACTAAAAGCTTGCTATATTAATCTTTTATTAAAGATATGTGTACCTACTTACATTTTGAATTAAGTTTGTTATATAAAAGTTATTACTTATAAATTGCAAGGGTATTGTAGGGTCGCTTGTTGTTTTGGAGAAAGTATCGATCAGCCGGGGCCGGGATTGCTCTAAATGTAGCAACAGGTCAACAGGTGTCTCGTCTGCGCCGATGCTGTTCCACGGCGTAGTTCCACCTTTCTTAAACTATGACCTTTTGTATATCTTTTGTATACAAAAGCTTGTATCAATTGAAATTTCCTGTTCGTGAATTAAATGCGTTAATATTGGTACTTCTCGGTGGGTAGGTACTCTGTGGCATGGGAGTAATAACAATTAAGGGTTCGAGTCCTCCCCGGACTCGACTTTTTCGACATTGCTTTGAATATTGTCATTTGACACTTGTAAGATAAGTTTAATAATGTGTCTTTGAATTTCTAGTATTTAAATGTACTTAGGTACTTATTATTTAAATCTACTAATATTTTATAAATATAAACATATGCTTAAATGTATCTATGTATTTATAAAATATTACACAACCGATGGCAAGAGATAGGTAAAAGTGGAAAAAGGATTTGACCTTGCAGTGGGTGGGTTAAATTAAATTTATGCGTTGATGACTGTGTTCTTTGAAAAAGAAACTGAAGAATCTATGCAGATTAAAAAAAAATACCTATGCACTCCTTTGAGTTCTTAAATGCGTTGATAAAAACACTATTTTTCGCGACAACATTTAAGTATTCGAATCGAATCCCTTCCACTTAGTACCACTCTGAGTACCTAATTAAAAAAATACTGAAAACATGAAAATTTTATGAACGTAAAGGTACTTATTTATTTAATAAAATGTGAAATGTACGTTATTGGATCAATAATATATAATTGTCTGGAAGAGATCGGTTTTAGCGCCCGCGCCCATTGTACAGCTGAGAATATTGCAACTATACCTATAGAAAAGTACTCCTACTTTATCTAGATAGGTACCTACGTATCGGCTGTCATTAGGTAGGTACAGCAAGGACTCGAATACAAGGACTTTTTGATGTTTTAGTGTTCCGTAGTTAGGATGTCAAAACGGAGGCGCCTTGCTGTTTATTCTTTAAAAAAATCTTTTTGTCTCCTTTCATAAAAATAATTTAAGCTAGTTTAAGTTTTTTTTTATTTCGGCGACCATTTTCTGAAGGTTAGGTTTTAAGAGAGGTTTTTACGTTAAGCACTTTACCAAAGCACCAAAGGCCGATCGTATGCTTGGGTGCTTTGATAAACATAAAGGCATAATTGGCATAATTGGGTTACATCCTTGGCGAATTTCAATGGTATCAACCTCATTATTTAAAATTTAGGAAGGTGCTTATTATGATTGAAACTTAGATTTTTGATTATAAATTTATCTAATCTTTTATTAATCGGGTAACATTTAACAGTGCTTTGATTTCAAAATAAAATGTTAGGCAATACTGCAGGTAACACCCGGGAGCGGTCCGCCCCTGTCGGCCCCTTTAGATGCGACACTGCATAAAGCCCCCACCCTTATTTTTCTGTGCGCCCTGGAGCTGTACCATGATGTCATTATAGCGATATATTTTCGATCTTAATTTGAAATTCGTCAGTATGTCAACTTTATTACCTACCTAATTAAAGGCTGTCATTGATTGAAAATTTTAATAAGATCGGAAATAAATCGCTGCAACGATATCATGGTTCGAGCCCTGGTCTTCCCCTTTTTTAATAAGACTTTAAAGTGGTTCACATTCTAAAAATATCCTCTAAGAGTACGTACCTACCTATAACAGTCTCACAACATTATAATCAGGTATAATATCTAAGTACTTAATATCTAAGTTCTATCAACTTAATTAGGTACAAAATTAAAACAACCAAATTTAACTATTGATTTTCTCTTTAGATGGCGGTGGTACGATTGGTGAATTGCCTGAAAATTGGGATCAGACGAAGGACGACACCCAATCGCTTTTCCTGAACAAGAGTGACAAAAATGATTTGGAACCTTATCCGTTAGCCCTTAGTGAGGAAGGTAATATAGAGACAGGTAATAGAAAGAAATTATACTCCTTTATTTAATATTATAACAACCGTGGTGTCAGCTACAGGTAGGTACTTACCTGGATACACTTAACCTTTTACCTTTTCACCAGGTTACACTGAACATTTTTTTCTTCTTGCAGGAAACTCGGAAGGCTACGAACCGGGGGTTGATCAAAGATTTGACTCTCAACAACCCAATGGCGAACTTGATAACTTGATCATGAGACCTGAATTGTACGGAGAACCACCAGCCATGGATAGCATGTCCGCAGGTTACGAGTCCCGAAGGCGCAAAAGGGGAAGCGGAACTAAAGTTGGAGGCGCAGGCGCTGCAACTAAAGTAGCTACCAAATCCGGTTCGGGCAAGAAAAATCTGAAGTGAGTCTTCTTCAAACAGGACTTTATCTATTGCTTTTTAGGATTAAATATGAACACTCAACTTACAATATTCTTTTTTTTTACAGATCCGAAGAGAACGAAGCTCCATCGCCGGTTGATACGATGACTCACGAACACGAAGCACATCGCCGTAAACGTGGCAGTACAAAGGTGGGCGGTGCGGCAGCTTCTGCCAAAACCGCCACCAAAAATTCCGGTGGAAATAAAAAGAATTTCAGGTCAACATAAACTCCATCATTAATTACAATATTACTAATAATATGCTTATCGAATAATTTCATTTATATTTAGGCCCATGTCAGAACGCCGCAAGCGAGACTCTGGTCTCAGCGCTGCTGATGTCCGAGCTCTGCTGAACTTGTGGGAAGAACAAGAACGCAAAAAACAGGAATGGGCCGCCGACCATTACTATGGACGTATAAATACCGAAGACGATCAACCTGAAGTCGAAGACAATGGTGACATCTGGTACAATGAGCCAGTTGTCATCAACCCTCACGAACGAGATTACCCACGTCACTCCTACTTCTCAGAACAAAATCGTATGGCCTTAGCCCACGGTTACCCCGATCTATATCCCGTAGGTCCTGCAGAACTAGCGCAAAGGTACGAAGAGGCTCGTCGTAAAAGGCAATATGCTAATAAAATGAAGCGATTTATGGTTGCAAGGAAACGGTCCGAAGGCATGATTCATCAAAATAGCTACCGGCCCCGTGATGACCTTTACACCCTCGCTGAATTACTGCGCTCTGCACCCCGAGTCCAAGATCAAGATATCCCTCTGTATCACCGACTGATACTTTAAGGAGTCTCAGATAGTGTCCATCCGCCTTACATCAGAATAGGTTTGAGGTAATACTGAATAAACTTGAAACGATACCGCGTTTCAAGTTTACATACTCGCATTTTCTCTATTTGTCGGATGGACTCATAAAAATGCTTTGATTTGGGTTGGGAGATTGTCGTGCATTTAATTCGCAGTGTGTAGCGGATACCTAACAAACTTTGGATATAGAAAAATAGTATAATAACAGTGTCAGGCATAGAGAATTCATTTATATAATATGAATATATTTATTAATACAATATTTAAGGCCTAAAACTTTGTTTCTAAAAAACTATCGTTAATTTTCTCTTTTTTAATTTTATTGTGTAAAATTGATTCTTCTTATAATTTCTTCCTCAGTTTATTACTATATATATCCGTCATTTGTAATTGTATGTTATCATAAAATAATCAAGTTTTAATAAAAAAGATAGGTGTCTAGTTTCATTTAACATTAATAGTTTACGGCGAAGTTAAACTTCCCATTTTATTAATACCTACCTAGAGTTAGTTTCTGTATGTAAATGATAAATTTGATGTATTAAATTAGAATTATCTTTATTTTTGTTTTACTGCATTTACTACCTAAGTACCACACATCAAAAATTGAGACAAATAAAATATTTAAAAACGAATTGAAGTTGATGCTAAGGTGAGATCCATTCTCGCCACCCGCCACCTAGGTACTATTTAGATAATCACTGTCGTGTCGGTTTGATATTTTTCTTACTATGTATTTTATAATTTTTAGTGGGTGGCCGTGTAAGATATACCTTTTTGTTATTGGACTGGATTGACCTAGTGTATCTATTTTGTTTCCTATTTGATTTGGTCATCCGTGGTTACCGTCAGCAGTTCCACTTTGTTAATTTATTTCACTTTGAAAAACAATTGTTAACCTCCAACCTCCTCCTTTTTGAAAGTTGAGTAAGAAGCGCAAAAAGTATTCACTTATTAGGTACTTACAACCTACTTACTTTCAAAAATAATCATATCAATGAGACATATTTTCTCCCTAACTGTCAATAAAATGATGATGAAAGAAAAGTAAAGTCAGACAATTATATTTTAATTTAAGCAAAACTGGATATTCATAAGTTAATATGAATGAAGACAGCCCTAAGAGCTTAATAAATAATAAGGATTCCACAGAAATACCGCAATCGGAGGAAGAAGTCTCAGTCAGTACCCGGAGCGAAAATACTCAAAATGAACCAATTTCCACACACCCACCGACGTATGAATCATTTTTTAGATTCTATATTTTCACAAAAAAAATTACTTCTCGAGCAGTAAACGATTTATTCACAACATTAATACGTTATTGGTTTCCTAACCAAGTGCCGTTACCTGACCATCTCGCGGATCTCATAAGAGTACATAACCACCTCCGAGCTGAACGCGAACTGCAAACAGTCACCTATAGCAGGTACAGCTTGATAAAACAATCTTCTGTTAAATCATTTACCGATGTGCAAACCCAAACAATTTCATTCATTCCAGAGATAAATGCCGTCTACTTGGAAAAAACTGACAGATTTCATCGCATTTAAGTCATGTATGTTCTTTCCAGCGAAAATGAAGTACATTCTGAACAGAATACCAAGAGTATTGAACAGAAAAGAACTGATCGTGAGCCGATGTTAGTCACTGTGGACTCTTGCAGCACTAGCGACCTCAGTTCAAAAAAATACCCAATTGAAAATAGAAACAGAACAGTAGCAAAAACTTACATAAACAAAAAATATAAACCCATTGTCGTTTTTAGGAAAAATACGCCATTTGATACACCTTCTACTAGTACAGAATTTAGAAACGAAATTATTTTACAAAATGTAAATCGTGCAGAATCTATTGTCAATTCTGAAGTGGTAGATAATGTAGAAAATGAAGATCATATGGCGCTTTTAGATTCTGATGTAGATATCAATGACTCAATAGTAATTTCTTATCTACGAAACAAAAATATAGTTATGGAGATGGAAGATAAGCTAATGTCACAGAGAAAAAAGAAACCATCAATGCTAGAAACTGTACCTAAAATGGAAACCATACTGGAAAGCGAACCGTGTTCTCTATTTTCTATGAAATCTGAAATTGATGCTATCCCAAACTGTAGTGATGTTGAATAAAATTTAATGGTAAATGGCGATGGATCTTATATTCATTGCTCTTGTAAATTTAAATAAGTATTTACTTAAATTAATGGAAGTGTTATAAAGTCATTGTTTTTAATTATTTTTCTTTTATTTTATTTCTGAATACTTAGATTTTATCATTTATCTTATAGAATTAACGGCATATAACCGCAAGCTATATTTGGCAATTGGGATACCTAAGTATCGACTTGGAACAACGTAATTAAATTCTACAAAACCACCTCGCTGGGTAAATAGGCCTGGTAGAATATGACTTATACTATTTTATGTTACGGCGGGATGTTATTAAGTAAGTAATCCTAAGTTCATTATTGTTTGATGGAATCAATTTTAATGTCTAATTAACCGCCCTGCCGCGAGTTGGTGTTGCATCATTCGGAAAAAACCAATTCAAGAAGTTCCAAGCATGCCATGAGTTATTGTGGTCACTTAGTAGCAGTTTAGCGATTCTGGTATTATGCGATTGAGGGTTCGTGGCAACATTGACGAATATATTCGATTACCGAATACTCCCGTCCAACCAATTTTAACCACTGAAAGTAAAATTAGAGGCACCTACGCCAATAATGCCTGCTTCTCTAGAGTATTGTCGCATGTTATTATTATCTGATATAGGTATAGGTCTCACCTACTGACGTAAACATTAAACACAAGAACTACATGAAAGTTGAGATGGGCTTTCAAATTCTTGGCTTTTTCAATATTTGCATAGACTCGCACCCGTTTCCCAGAGGGGTGGGTAGATAGTTTTTTCTGGAAATGTTTACATATTGATAAATATATTTATTTTGAAAGTCGTGATCTACTTTGATGCAGTTTGTGTCCATCAGTGTTTTCAATACACTAATATTTTGAAGAAATAAATAGGTACCATACCTACCTTAAACTTACTTGAAAAGATCCATTTTGCAGATTCAGAAAGCTGGAAAAATTAATCGTTGACAATTAGGCCATCTTTTAGCGGGTGAAAGTACCTACTTAGATACTCACGAATATAAATAGACAACTTGTACTCATTGTAGGCAAAAATTACTACCTACTTTTAGTGCTAATTTTGTTTTTCAAATATCGGATCAAATTCTGATTTAATCCAATAGCGATCGCAAAAGATCGGAAGCGAGTCAGCCCTTCTAGACAAGTGGCATAAACGGTAGACGAATCGAAAAGTCAAAAAAGCAAATGTATGGGATTTGACGTAAGTTTACGACATTATATCGTAAATTAACGTCAAATCCCATACCTACATTTGCTTTTTTGAATTTTCGTTTCGACTACCGTTTATGCCACTTGTCTACTTGCCCGTAAAAAATGTTCGAATATTAAGTCAACTTACACGCGGAAAATATATAGTATAAAATATATGTTTAAGTACCTATTTAAACATATATTTTATTATTGTACCTACCATTTTGGTTAGTAGGTACTTTAAATACCAAATAGAATTGTAATTTATACTAACGCGCATTGATATTATCCTACTATACCACGCTGGCCAGACAGCCCCTCTAGACAAGTGGCATAAGCGATAGTCGAATCGAAAAGTCAGAAAAGCAAATGTATGGGATTTGACGTAACTTTACATTATATCGTAGACTTAAGTCAAATCCCATACATTTTATTTTTTAACTTTTCGATTCGACTACCATTTATGCCACTTGTCTAGAGGCTCAGGTTGGTATAGGGTTTTGTTTCGAATTTTCCTTTTCTTGCATATTGTCTCCATGGCTACTCCCTTAGTCGATTCTTACGTCACCCTTGCGATGGAATCAATATCCACGAGTCTATATAAGCAAACAATTACAATTTTACCCAGACCACCCATTACACCAGCAGTGCATACTGCAGTCGTTGAATTAATGCATAATATTTTTCCCTCGCAGAAAAATCGCTATCAGATACGTCGATAGATGCTGAAATACCATCATTCCCAGGATCAACAACATCTTTAGCATATTATACACGGATATCAGACGACACTTCACCATCGACAGTCTCTGTCCCGGATGAAACAAAATTGATGAATGGTTTACGCGAGGCAGTAGATTTCCTGCACCATGATGACGCAGTCTTAATTGCAGCTGAACTTGGAGACGTAGAAAGCCTAGAACGTTATATAAAGTATTTTTTTCTGTAACTTATTAGTCTAGTTAGTCTATCCTTTGACCCCAGTAATGACATTCTTAAGTTGGCCATATTTTTTGCGGGTGTACTACGCCAAATCGAATATCATAATCGAATATCAATTGATCGACCACTATAAATCGAACGTCTAAATACTCGGACGTTCATAATATCGAATACCTAGTTCATAAATCGAACGTTCAATATATCGAATGTTTGTTTGATCGAAAGATTCCATCGAAAGGTTTAAAAATGTGATTAAAAAAAACAACACGCAAGTGGTACCTCTGATATTGCAAGCGTCCTTAGGCTACGGTAACTGCTTAACATCAGGCGAGCCGTATGCTTGTTTGCCACCCAAGTAGTATAAAAAAAAAGATATTGATTAATTGGCAATCGATTTGGCGTAGTATACCCATTTCTTGCATAGCTACCTAGAAAACAGACCTACCTGCTCAACCAATTCGTTTAACGGACACATAAACTGCATTAAAATAGAGATAAGTATACTTTCAAACTATCAGCCTATGCATCAATTAATCGGCCTGTGTCAGTCCATTTAAAAGGTGGTCATTCTAAGTCACTTGACATTAATTTACTTCAGTTTCATAAAACTGATTTAAAGAGAGTCAACATATCTATTGCTTATATTATACAAAACCTAATCCTAAATAAAAATCCTAAACTTTTCATAAAATTCAGTACGAGTCATAGATCCGACTGCTTATTTTGATAAATATTAATAAATGATGTCCATATTTACAGTGATGGAGTAAATATGCATGTAATGGATCACGTCGGTCGAAATGCACTACATTTAGCTGTCTCCGCACGCAACAGAAAAGCAGTCCTCGTGCTTTTAAAAGCCGGAGTCGATCCTAACGTGAAGGACAACGTGGGCATGACTCCTCTCTCAATTTGTTTGATGAGAAGGTCATTTCCAATTATAATATTTGTTATATAATCTTACATAAATACCTGCCTACTTACATAAACTAGGTACATAAATAATACGATAATTTAATAATAGGTAATTAAAAAATGGAATCAAATCTAGGTACTTGACTTGAGAGTTACGTTCCTACGAGTAGGGTGAACTGTTCAACAATGAACCACCTAAATTTTCAAGACAGATTTCACCGAAACCCTAAGTAATTTTTTATAACTATTATGACTAAATTATTCAAAATATATTTAGCGTCAATACTACATATTCAGATTTTAGTTTTGGATCTTGGTATTTGGATTATGGCCCCTATTTTACCCGGGCCACAGGCAATGCCCTAAGTGATTTTATAGTAGGTACAGACGTGACGACAGTGATAGTAGGTACCGACTAACCTTAGTACTGGTGTACACTTATAACCGTATGTATGTATGTGTATGGTATTAAGTTTTCAATTATCTAATATTTAATCACTTTTTTGTAATTTATTTTCAGTCCATCATGGAAAATGGCAAACTTATTATTTGAATATGGTGCTGTAATTTTACCAAGATCTACTCCAACGGATACAGGTTTATTTTTGCGTAAGTAAATTCTATGGTTTCATTTTTGCAGTGCATTTTGGCATCATATTCATTATGGTAGCTATAATCAATATCCACAAATTCTTAACGCTAGACGAAGGTAGGTAGGAAGGTAGCTAGCTAGTTAGGTGGGTATTTATTACCTATATCAAAGTAGGCAAAAAAATCTAGATACCAAATTAAAATTCCTATTAGGTAGGTAAGTAGGTATTTTCATAAGCTTCAGTAAGTATCTACCTTATTTTTATTTATTTAATTATTTTTTATCAATATCATATGTTCCAACATAGGTACTTAGTTAAATAATGTGAGTAGGTAGGTACCTAAAAACTTACTTATTAGATAATATCAACACAACTATAAAACGTTTTTATCTATTGCAGAATTTGTTATTATGTGTATACCAACTCCAGAAGAAGAAAGAATACTTCAACTTCTTATAGAACGGGGTTGTCTAGTCAACGATCCTGAGGCCCCGGGAGGCCGTCAAGCTTTACACTTCGCTGCTATGAGTAACAACTGTACACTAGCACGTATACTTCTTGACTTCGGAGCTGACGTATATAAAACTAATCACAGACATGAGACACCGAAGCAAGTTGCTGCGACATATAAATGCAAGGAAGTGTTTAAGGTGTTAGAAGATTGGGAAGATTTTATAAATAATATGAATCGGCCACTGTCTGTTGTGCGCCTTTAAGTACCTACCTAATCATGATAGGTACCTACTCTTGTAATCTACCTTTACTTAAAGTATGTTTTTCACTCACTGCAGATAGAGTAAATATACCTACATAGTATAGGTAGTCTCGTTAAAGGAACTATCTAAATAATGGGAGAAAACAGAATGACTGCGCCGGACCGCGGTTTTGTTTGTTATTAAACTATTTCTTCTTAAGAATAATAATTATGAGTAGGTAATAGTAATACAATGTATTTTTTAATAAAACATTCTGAGGTTTTCTTTAGCCCTATCTAAAACTCACTTTATAGTAATTGCTTTCCAGTCCAATTATTATAAATTATCATACTCAGATTATGAAATCCTTTGTCCTGAACGCATGACTGGCCATCAACGTACAACTAAAATTAGTCTAGAAAGCTGAAAGTTGGAACAGAGGTGTATTTTGTAACGTTAACATCCGCTAAGAAAAGCCTTTTTTTACTTTTACCCGAGGAAAGTTGGGGTTAAAAAATTATACACCTCCTGGGACTACTATTGTAACTTGTATACTGTAGGTTTGTATTTTGGAGTTAAATTGCTATATAGATTTCAAGTTTAAAGCCACACTGCCAACTAGCGAGCGAGCGAGCGAGCGGGCGGGCGAAACCTATATAAACTAAGCTTATCTCTGTACTGTAGTTTGGCGGTGTGAACTGAAGTATGAAAAGAGGTGAAACGAAGCTTGTTCGCTAAAAGAAGCAACGTGCTTAAATAATGAAAACAAATCTACATACTTATAGCTCAACATTTTATTTTAGGCAATTTTGGATATGACACATTTTCAGTCGATTATTATTTATTACGATTTATGTCGTTCCCTCCCTATACTGTGGTGTGACATTTGTTCTACAGTTTCAAAGATGGCGGCCTTGTCGCAGTTGCTTTTCTCTGCCAAACAATATTAGCTAAATTGAGTTCTAATTATTTTTACACTTTTTTAAAGGAAATTAGCTAGATCATAACAAATAACGTTAATTTAACGTACTAGTCGTTTTGATAATGTGATATTAAGAGTACCCATGGCTTCCAATGTGCAAGACTCGCCTGTTCAGCAGACATTTGTGGAGGAGATAGATTACTGTGAAATTCAGGAATTATCGGTAAATATCTGAACTCAGTGTGCTGTACACTATGTGACTAAGCGTTAACAAGAACTGTAAAACCTGTGTTTGTGTCGCCAGGTGGTGGGCAAAGGCGCCTTCGGTGTAGTATGGAAAGGTTTATGGCGGAACACATTTGTGGCTGTAAAGCACATAAACTCTGAGGCTGAGAAGCGAGAGTTCTCCATAGAAGTGCGACAGTTGTCGCGAGTGTCACACCCGAACATCGTGAGGTTGTATGGCGCGTGCACTAAAGGCGCCCACGTCTGCCTTGTTATGGAGTACGCTGAGGGCGGATCACTGTACAATGTGCTACACAATCGCCCTAAACCAAAATATACTGCAGCTCATGCTATGAGTTGGGCTCGACAGTGTGCAGAGGTTAAAAAGCTTTTACTTTTTAAGTAACTAATTCCTATTTATTTATTCTGTAATATTTTGTGAATGATGAACGTAATTCTTATACTTTCAGCCAGTTTACATTTGACAATACAAAAATAGTAATAAGTATAAATGCCACATACATATAGTCTAAAATAATGTTTTGAATAAATTAAAATTACAGGGTGTAGCATATCTTCATGCGATGAAACCAAAACCACTCATACACAGAGATTTAAAGCCTCCCAACTTATTATTAGTGGGTGGTGGTCAAAGGTTAAAGATTTGTGACTTTGGCACTGCTGCAGACAAAGCAACATATATGACTAACAATAAGGGTAGTGCGGCTTGGATGGCTCCTGAGGTTAGTATGGTTTATTTTACTACTTTTAAAGCTAAACATACTCTATGATATTTGTTTAACAAATGTCAATGTCTTGTCAAGTTTACTACTTCAATTTAAAAGTTTAGTCTGTACATCTAGTTAAATTGGTCACCTCGCACCACTGATAACGCACTGAGTGCTGCGAGTTCAATCCCCACAACGGAACAAAACTACCACCACTACTGTGGTCGTTTTGTCTTTGACTTTATTATTATGGTGGCAGTTTTGAAAAATCTTTGATATGAAAACAATCATATTGAGCACTGACTGTCTACTTTTGTATCAATGGAGTGTATATTAAGTAATATTAATAACTAATTTACTTAATATTTTTAGCAGTAAGAACCTCCTACAATTAGGAACCTTTTGAAAAAAGAAATAAAATTAGTTGAAATTGAATTTTTAAGTTATAGTGTGACCAAGGGAAATAGGGACTCATTTTTATATAAATAGATACATAATTAGACTCAATAAATGAGCAGAAGTCCTATCAACAGAGCTAAGATGGTTTCCGTTTTTATTCACCCACGCAGCCATAATGTGGGTCTGGGTATTACATACACATAAAACGACAGGAAAAAAAATAAATAACAATAATAATTATTTTCTCATAGAATAATGTGTATAAACAAGTGAATTATTATGAGTAACAAGAATTAAGTATTGTGAGAGACGTGGTAAAGCTAGGCTCAAGGCCTATTAAGTTTTATGGGGTGTGTTCCGCACTTGGCTGCTTAGGTGAGCCTTTGTGCGTAGGCTCAGGAGGGACTGTATATATATATATATATAATATTGTCACTAGAAAGCCAATAATAATAACAATGCTAAAGTATAGTTGAATAGTTCTTTTAAATCGTAAGATTAAATTTATTCATTTAAAGCACATTTTTAAAAGGTACCATTTTGGTGTTAAAGTATTAAGGGGCTTTCCAGTGACAATGTGTACTTAAAGTATCAATAATATACAAGATAACATAAGTTATCAGTGTTAGTATATTTGTAATGTATTTGTCTAAACCATATTTGAGAATAGTTTTTTAATGAGTAAATCTAGTAACTTATATTATGTGGATCTCATATAACTTATATAATTATGTGCACTGCTAGGCACCCATCTCCTCACCTCTATCAAGAGAGGGTTTAGGCCTTAATTTAAACACGCTGGTCTAATGCGGGTTGGTGAATCTGATAAACTCCACAAAGTGAAATTCACATTGGTTCCGTCACCTTGGAATCGAGCATACGCCTATTGTGTGCAAGTCAGTTACCACGGCCACTTTCAACACTTTGCACTATAACAAAATTTTATAATAGCATGTGTCTGGTGTACCAGCAGCCAAGAGGTTATTTAAATGATTTTTGTAAAATAATTACTAGAGTTTGCCTGTTGGTCATTGGTTGTTTCTATTCCTCCATATACACTTTAACTATGAAAATTCTCAGTCTCCTCCACATGCACAATGCGCTTCAAAAGGAGAACAAAGTTCTTCACATTTTTCAATATAAAGACTATCTTGATAATTGTAATCGGTTTATTGCAGACAGTTGTGTGAAGTCACCATAATCATATACAACCACAATTAAAACTAATGAACAGCTGCCTTGTTGGTCACTCAGCCTAAGCTAGCTTATATTCATGATTGATGTGAGTTCCTTGGTTCAATACCTGTCTACCAGTATTCAGGCATTAGATTTTTCTGTTAGAACGCTTTCAGTAGCACCATGATGTAGGTGTATGGGATCACAAGCTACTACATGGACCTTACATTTCTGACAAAACGAGGGTGACATATTTTTAGTCTCTTCCAATAAGGCAGAAATGGCTTAGACTCAACTCAAACTCAAAATTCATTTATTTATTTAGGTTACAAAGTAACACTTATGAAGGTCATAAATTATGAATAAGCCAAAAAGATGATGTCAGCAAAATTTTCCTACAGCTAGTTCGCTGATGTTGAGAGACCATGCCCTGTGTTCTTCTAAGCTACTACATTTCATTGGGATATAGGCAGATGTTTTTTCAGCCTCTTTGCAGCTGCCACAAGTAGTAGCAACCAATACCTATATGTCTTACTGCTTGCCACAGGTCTCCTTTCCTTTATCAAGAGTGCTAAGTGTCTTTAGGCCTTAGTCAACACATGCTACATCACAATCAGATATGTCTTTCGAACATATGGGTACAGATACAATACAGGGATCATCACAAAGTTTTCCATCACCATTAGCAGATGGTAAATCATTCTTCCTATCGTTTGGTTAGTGATCAACCTGATGACAGAGATATTTAGGCCTCTGTCGTGATCTAACGACTGTTAACAGTCGGGACCGACTTTTAACGTGCCCTCCGAAGCACGGAGACGCTCAGATGAAACACCACTATGCGGTCACCCATCTATAGGGAGGGTGCCTTTGGTTGCAGTACTTACATACAAATTCCACAAGTGAAATTCTCATTACTACCGCCATCGCCACCTGGAATCGAGCTCACACTATAAGTAATACTTAAGAATAAATTTCGCATTATTTCTAGCAGTTATAAGTTAATTTATGTAAGAATGCTGCTTAATGAGTCGTGTTCATAAGATCTTACTTAATTATATCATTTGATATTACAGGTGTTTGAAGGATCAACTTACACTGAGAAGTGTGACGTGTTTTCTTGGGGTATAATATTGTGGGAGGTGCTCTCACGACGGAAACCCTTTGAGGAGGGTGGCTCAGCATTTAGAATTATGTGGGCTGTGCATACAGGTAATATTCATTATTATTTCTTTTTAATATTGGCAATGGGTTACCCCATATTGAAGCTACAAGTACTAGAGACTACTACTTTTTTTAACGTACCTTGTGGGACAAAGTATGTTCTAGACAAAAGTATGGTGTTACACCTCTGTTTGATGAAAACTCTGTCCAGTAACCCTGTACCAGTTTACCAGTAACCCTGTACTAGTAGTACCATTTTTGATAGATTTTTACGTAATGAAATAAAAGTAACATTTTGTTTTTGCCATTTATTTGCAACAAGCGTCTCTAGCGGCAGGTTTAAAAATATGAACTACGCTACTACGAAACGATATTTCGAATCGTTTTTGATATTTTAGAGGCACTAATAGTCACTTTGACAAGAAAAATCATTAAGGAAGGAAAGTTCAGGACGTCAGTGTTTTTACGGTGACCTTTATCCATTATGTCGGAATGCATTCTATAGATTTTCCGACATCATTTTCATGAATGACCTAACGCGGTCTACTGCCGGACATACATAGGCTTCTTCCAAAGCACTTTATCTTTCCCAAGCTAAAGTTTTCCATTTCAGTCAAAAGACGTCTTTGGCTGTATATTGGCTTACTCCAATGTTTTCCACAGCATGTCACTCTGTCCTAAGCTGAGGTTGATTGATACTCAAGAAATTAATTCATGGAATCTTTTTCAGTTTTAATAATGTTCTAATTTAATTAAAACTTATTTTTTTGGAAAGCAAAGCCTGCAATAATGAGTAATAATATAGCATTCTATTGGCTAAATAGTTCCCGCGCGCGTACAATCCCATTGATCGATTTTTTTTGGGATAAATATTAGCCATGTGCTATATCAGACTATAATTTTACTCTGTACCGAACATCCTTACAAACTTTCGCATTTATAGTATTAGTGTAGAATTATATTACTTATTTAAACATTTCGATGCCATGGCAACCAATTTTCACAACAAAATATCATTTTAAATTCCATTTGGCGGACGCTCCAAGATTGCGGCTTATCTTATTATGCCGAAAATGTATCTGATTTTAAATAATATTACATAATAATATTACAACATTTAAAAGGGATTATGAGATAGAACATAAAAAGATAGCTGTATGTAACATTAAATGTACAGAATGATGCATCTCAATGATACATCTATTAAGGTGTATCCAAACCTGCGTACGCGCATGACAAAAATATGATGTGTAAGGGTTCGCGAACCGTTCGTCCATGCCGTAACAGTCATTAAGCAGGTATTATTCAGAGGTACTCTTAAGCGACTGTAGCATGAGGAATAGAGTAAATACACGGTCAACAACGCGCCAGTGATACCCATAGTGTTGCAATCGTCCAAAGGCTACTAACTGCTTACCATCAGGCGTATGCTTGTTAGCCTGTTTTTTTAGAGGTATCAATTGCGTGTTGCCGACCCTTTTTTTTACACCAGGGCTTTAAGATGGAGTGTCCTTGGGATAGGAAAACGTTTCTTTTATAACGCATCCCTAATAAAGCACTGGAGACCTGCTTAGTAGTGTTAAAGAAAATGGCTCAAGATCTCTCCTAACGGAAAAGTTGCGTGCAGGCTTATTTGATGCGCTTTGATTACGCAAGTATGGATGCATCATTACAGTAATCAAAACATCTCTTGTATGGATATACCTATGTTAGTCAAAGAACATTAAATTATTTATTGGTTATCAACTTTAAACTATTAACACTCTGTTAATGAAATAGATTTATTATTTCTAAATTACCTGCAATAAAAGACGGTAGTTAAATTATAGGTTCTAGTGAATTATGACATCATAGAAATGATTCAGTTGTACCTATTGTTGTCTTTTGTGACCTTCCATACTCCTACTAGTTGATTATTTTATCGTCATTTTAGTATAAAACATTGTTTCAATCTGACTATAGTGTTGTAGTGACTTAGCTCTTTCAAGTATCTACACCTTGTGTTTAAATGTATTTATAAATTGTTTGTAGATAATTTTAAGTAAATTATATTTTGGTTTTGTTGTTACATCCAAATGGTATTAGATATTTTTTTTATTACTATAATAGACAACGGGTCTAAATCGAGTAATATTTATTTATTTATTGCGGTATATTTATTTATAATAGCTATCTTATAATATGTGTACAAATCGTGAAAGTGTAAAAAAAAAAAGGTATAGTGATTTTCTACTGCAACTGCTTTTACCAACGAGGTTCTTAGTCCAGGCAGTTAATCTTAGCAGTATAACGCCGAAGCGAAGTTGTCGAATGCGACTGCTGATCACAAGGTACAGGGTTCGATTCCCTGATCGGGCCAGGACAATAGATATTGGGGTTTTCTGACAATAAATTTACAGATTTCTGGCACGTATATGACAGTAGTTTGCAAATTGGCGCCACTTTCTGAAATCGTTATTCAAATGATCACTTTTGTTCATTTTCGTATTGATCTCTGTCGCTTCCAAGCTATAAACTGCAATTGGTAGGATATTGAACTAGTTATTAGACATTTAAGCACATTATGCCGTTGGTACTACTCCTGAGCTTTCTCTACAGGCGTGTAGGATTGCCGTCACATTGAAGTGAATGAATAAAACTGCTCCTATGTGTGCATACTTTGTAATATCTCCCGCGCAGATGGCTAGTCTCTGTCGAGACTTGCTTCAGTGACCGAAATTTGGATTGGAGGATATTATTATAAATGTTACATTCAAAATATCATATTTTCTTGAATGTTAATATTATTATATGCACATATTGTCCCACTGCAGGGCAAATGACTCTACTTCCCTTCCACTTCTCTTTGTCTAGAGCTGCTAAGGGCCAGTCTTTGTTTAATGAGTCCAACTCATCCCGCCATCTGGGCTCATCGCGAATGCCCGCGATGTCTCAGGCCATTCAGAAGTAGCCACGGGTCTTGAGTTTGGCCTATTGATTGTTAATAACTGCATATTATTTTTTTATGTTCTAGGACAAAGGCCAAACCTAATCGAAGGATGTCCAGAGCCAATAGAGCAATTGATGACACAATGTTGGCACAAAGTACCTGCGGAGAGACCCAGCATGATCAAGGTAGGCTTCGATCCAAATATAAATGATGAGTGTTACTAACGTGTTGCCAATAGTAAAGGTTAAGATATAATAGACTGTTTAGTCATTCGCGTTTGTTCATGCCCAGGGCCGTACTATTTCGTCACTCTTTCTCGCTCTCTCACGTTTGACAGTTGTACAGACAAGTGAAGGTACGGCCCCAGGTGTAAATACTAGATAGGATTTTATACTATAACATTTTGTGCACAGCATAACAGGGGCATTCATTAATGGAATGTATGCAATTAATAGAAAGAAGTCATTTCATTTCATTGTAGTCAAATCTCGAAAGAGAGGTCTATATGTCGTAGGTCAAGGATAAAATTAGGATTTTGATCAATAACCTAGAAGTTGGATCAACAACCGAATGGACACACAAATTTATTACTTAATATTATCAGAAAGGCGATTTTTTAAATCAAAATGTTGTTTTATCTCACCAGAAGATCTCTATCTCTCTCTCCACTGCTTGACATGAACTTCCCCAAATAATTCCCACAGTATTTGGTATTGAGCTGACCTTGTCCGTTACCTGTTATGTTTATGATAAAAATCATTGTATGTTGCTATTTCTTTAAATAAATAAAACAATAAGAGATAATTTATATGTTATAATTTCATATACATATGTATATGAAATTGCCGTTAGCGTACTATATATATATATAGTACGCTAACGGCATGTCCCGGCTCCGCACCGGAGGACATTTAAAGAAAAATAGCCTATGTTACCTGGTAATGTAGCTATCTATAGGTGCAAGGATTTTGAAATTCGGTCGAGTAGTTTTTGAGTTAAATCGTAACACGTTTCTCATTATAATATTATTTGTATTAAATAATCAATATCGGATCTTCACTAATTGGGTATTTGACAGTTGTTATAATAAAATATGAAATGTATTGTTTAAGGCAGCTTACAGATTAACATAACTTATACTTAATTTTTATTTGCAAGAAACTAAGTGTAACTATTTTATTTTTACAAAATAAACTTGCGATATTTTATCTGTGGATTACAAGAACCGAAACGCGGGCGCTCATGTTCAAGTATCTTTGGCGCTACATTGCACAAATCATTTGGCTTCTCTGTTTTATTAAATGAATATTTGTTAGGAAAATAATCTGAGTTATAATAACTATAACATTTTGATTGATGTGCTGACTTTTAAAATTCAAAAACTTTGTAATAAGAACTTAAATAAATAGTTTTGTTTCCCACAATGACGGCACATTTCTAAATTGACGTGATTAACTGTTTTAGCGCTACATTTCAAATAAATGAACATAATCTTTTTTTTCTTGTATTAAATAACATTTTTTCAAGAAAAATATATCTGTAAGAGGTATAAGATAAGCAGCAGTATACTTTAAAATACTTTTTCAAAAACTGTCAAATAGCCAATTGTGGTTCATCAAATGAGGTAACATTTCTTAAATTCCTTAATATTTTTATTTTAGTTTTTTAATTCCTTAAATAATATATTATAAACAATCTACCAGGCCCATTTTTAGATTTAAGTAAAAGGCAGGGTTGCCAAATAACCTGATTTATCTACTTGCATTATATTATAGCTATCCATACTTATAAGTTCCACTACTGGGCACCGGGTTCCTCTCCTCTATTAAAAGAACTGAGATTGAGGCCTAACCCCAGGCCTCAATCCACACATGTGGATGTTGGTGAAGCAGACATGCCTTTAGAATTTCTCCTAAGACATGTCAGTTTCCTCACCAAGTTTTCCTTGACTGTTAGCAGGTGGTAAAAAAACTTCATTCAAAGTCAAACTCATTTAGATCAAATACATGATACTTATGAACGTCATAAAAACAAATGCCAGTATACTTTTTTTCCTACGGCCAATTTGCTGACTAGGGTTGAGCCTCGAGAAGAATTGGCAAGAAACTCGAGCCACTCTTTTTAATCGCCAGAGTATAACATTTACACTTTGGTATGAGTTACAATATTAGTGTTAACAAAAAGGGACGGAAACCAATATGCCATACAAAATAAAATGTAGGTAAAAATATTTTTAATAAGAAAAAAATGAAGAGAAAAAAAAAATAATGAATTTAACTTTCTACTGTATGGAATTCACATTACTACTTGAACATACAGCAGTATGTTGTAGCAGAATTTCACTTTTTACTGCCTCCCGGGATCGAACTCACGTCTTTTACGTACAAGTCGGTTACTTTTTCATTTTCACTCGGCTACCCTTTTTTAATATTATCTAATTATTGTACTTAAAATAATTTAATTAATTTCTATAGGTTTATTTTACCCACTTTCGAGTTAATAAATTACGGACGCATTTCAATCATCGAGGGATCTCTTGTTTTAATATTATATTTTTCACGAAGAATTGTTTCACGAATTTTTGACTCCTTTAAAGAAATACAATTGTAAACAAACTTTTGGCAATATCAAATACTAGCGGCTTCGCACGGCTGCAATGCTGATACTAAATATACCTACTACCGAATGTCTTTATAAACGACGTTCACAGCTTTTTTGTCATAGGCATGCGCCGCCGGACCTCCGGCCGGTACCACCGCAACCGCTATGTCCCTGCATTTTAAATCTGTAATATCTTCAAAAATATTTATTTCCAGCTTTTTATCTTAAATACCCAAGTGTAAAGCGTTACACCTCGGTATTTAAGATAATAAACTGGAACCTCGTATACACCTTCATTATACGTAGTAAGTAGACGTTGTATAACTTATAAAGTCAAATTAGAGAATTTGACGGGACTGGTCCTACGCTTAATCTCTCTCTGCCCAGTTTGTGTCGGATTGCCGTCCCATCGGACTATGACAGTAAGGGGATAAAGATTGCAGATAAGATTGTGTTTGCGCACACACTTGTGCATTATAATATCTACCGCACAGATGGCTAATCCCCGTCGAGATAAAAACTACACTTAGGAGAACATCATTATTAATATATAATATTTAGCTTTTCATCTAATATAATTTTTCAGGTTGTAGAAATAATGTCGGCGCTATGTGAGTTTTTCCCCGGCGCGGACACGCCTATCAACTACGACGACTGCGAGGACGAGGACACGGAGTGTTCGGAGGATGAGTACATGCCATACGACACGCAAGACAGTCTCACAGACACGGGCGACCTGTCCCAAGTACACATCCCGACACAAAACACCGACTACAGCGCCTCCAACCCAGTACTACTAAGAAACAAAATCGTCCAGTCGCCCAGACCTCGCAGCTTCGTCGAAACTCAAGTGAGTAAGCTACAGACCTTAATGGCCGCCGAGGCGCACCCCAAAACCTCGGCGTTACCCAAAGATGAACCGGATGTACATAACAGAATAGGACCGGTTCGAATCCCACAGCAGTTTAAAAAACCCGAAGCGTTCTCTGAAGCGGTGAGGTCTCCGGTCACCATCAACAGGACGTCGAGCTCGCCCGTGGGCGGCGGCGGGCCGGACTGCGCCCTCGCGCCTGAGGACTCGCTGCGGGTCGTGCGCAGCCCCGTCGTGTTCAGCGAGGGCTCGTCGCCCAGGAGACTGTCGCCCATCGCCAACTACAACATCGGGAACATGAACCCGCGACACATAGACATCGAGCAGTACTGGAACAGAGAGAACGACAAACTGTCGCCGGCGAGGAGTCCCTCCGTCACGAGCAACTCCAATTCATTGAGGAAGGAGGATTACAACCAGAACTATTGTGACAGACTGAGTGCAGCGAACAGTCCCATGTCACCGATGAAGGAATACAATGGAAATTTGTCACAGAGACCGATCGATCCAAGATATCCGCCATTACAAATAGAAGTTGACCCAGTAAGTCTAAAAACTAAACCGTATATAAGTTATTACCTTGTCCTGTCCTTGACGCCGTGAACTTCTGTAGTGTAGGAGATATGGTGGGGGGATGACTAACGTTATTTACTAACATTTCTTACTTAGGTTATAGTGACATCGTTAAAGCGTCAACTAATATTACTTTTAATTTTCCAGAATTCGTGGGAGTTGATCGATTTGCCAATCAATTATGATGACTATGTGGAAGTGAGAAATACAGCCGGTTTCGATAAATGCTATACTATGGGTAAGTGATGCATGTTGATTGATTGGATTCGCTTTACATTTTTGAAGATTGATTAATTGGGTTTTACTATCTTTATTCCTCAAATTGCACATGTTGTGGTCTAGTGGATAAAGTTGTCACTTCAAACTATCTCCTGTATGACCCACATGTAATTGTTGTGATGTTAACCTATACGGGCAATCTGAATAACTGTCACCCGGTGATTTAAATCGCCTGGTTTGCCACTAACCACTCGATCAAATAAATAGTTGTTCTGAGTCTGGATGTATTTTGTGTCCGTGAATTATAGACACAAGACATATTTGTTACATTTAAATAATGAATTCAACAAAATGAGGTAAGACTAAGCGGGGTGATTCTGATTTGACTATACCGTTGCAGGATAACAATTATATTACTTCGTTAAAAACTATATTAACTTTGGATTGCTTGGCGTTTCGCTCAGGTTACACCGTCCGTGGTCACAAGCTGTCAGCTTGTGTAAAATACCAAATATTAAGAAAAGGCAATGACGCACATCAACGCATAATAATAATAATTTATTTATCTTCCACAAAGGCAACTCAAACCTTGAATTACATACGTGATTAACATAGCCTTGTGGGAGACTGGTATCTGCACTAGAAAACCCTGTCACACAGATTATCAGGCCAGAACATTGTAAGTATTGCTAGATTTCACAAACAAAAACCTTTGACAAGCAGATAAAATCTAAAACCAATTTTTTTTATCAAATTCAATAATATCAATGACAGATGCGCATAATTTTTTTGTAAATGTGCTTCGGTGCAGTGTATTTTTTTGCAGTGAGAGTGATTAAATTAAATAAAACAAAAGTAGCATAACATTTCCTTATGATCCACTGCATTGATGCAGTACTAAAGCTTAACAATATACTAGCGGGCTTCGCACGGGTGGAAATTTATCAAGATTTCACTGGGATCCTTATTTTTTTAAATAAAACATAGCCTATGTTAACCGCCGATAATGTAGCTTTTTATAGGTTTTTTTAAATCCAACCAGTAGTTTTTGAGTTTATCCATTACAAAAAAAAAAACAAAAATACAAATCTTTTCTCTATTTAATGTTAGTATAGATATAGATTACATTACATAACATTTCGACTTTCCCCGAGGGGGTGGACGAAGTTGTGAGAGACCCACGTTTAGCCAGCTAGGTCCCATGTAATAGGCGGGCCATTGCCATTCGCACAATTCTAGACTCTGCTGCTACTTAGTATTTTCTGTCAGAAAAACCTAATAACACTGCGTGACCCGAATATATCCGACACGATTGGCCGGGTATAACGATGATGTAGTCGATACAGCCATATAACTAATCAGAGTGGTGTAGTTGTGTTCCTTTGAAACATTTCAAAGCCAGAGGTTTACTCTGGTACTTTAACTCTTGTGTTACAAAATATAGGATTCAGGTGTCACAAGATAAGAAGCCTATAATAATCCATAGACTACGGTAACAGCTTACCACCAGGCGGGCCGTACGCTTGTGAATCACCTTGTACCCTGCATCTTAATCTCAATAAAAAAGTGTAACTATTTTTGCTGCTAACCGTACATCTATGACATCATTTTATTTTACGCATCACTAAAATTCTATATCTTAAAATGTACAATATTGCTATGTTATTATTGCGTCGATATTTCCTTGGTGTTTAAAAATAGTAACGCATCTGGAGTGATTCAGTGATGCGCCCCACCACGTGGTATAATTTTACCACGTGATCCTAGTAATGTGAAATAGCTTTTATCGCCTAACGTTGAAAAAACGCCTATAAATTAGTTTATTTATATTGCAACCATTATTTAAAGTGTAATTAAGAGGTTTTAAGCTTGACTCACATAACACACAAACATGTAAAATAGAAAATAAACAGTTGATTACAATGTATGTAGACACAAAAAGAGCTTTTAGATTTTACAAATAGACAAAATGGTTTCAAAGAATTTTAATTGTATTGTGTCACTTGATGAGTCAGATATTTATTTTGTTGTCTATTTTATACAACTAGTGACAAACAAACGTACAACCTGCCTCATAATAAGCTGTTACCGTATCCTATGAACGCTTGCAATACCATAAACATTCCGCGCTCGTAGTCAATAGCAGAGTTTTGTGTTATGAGTATCCCTGGGATAAGGAAAACTTTATTTTGAAATCATTTCTTCTTAAATGAGCACTGAAGACTTAATATCTTTCAGTGTTGTTGGTAGTAAACAAGTCAGCGGCCCACCTGATGAAACCGGCCGCCGCCCGGTGAGACACGAACGATCATGAAATTAGTGCTTTCTTTAAACCCCTTATGATGTAAAGCTCGGAAAGCATGTAATACATTAAAACCTACTCGTAAGTGGTAGTAATAAACACAACACTTCCCGCGTTTGAGTTAATAATTCGAAAAAAGTTTCGATTTTCGTTCATCACTTTATTATCTGCTGCATACTCACTGCATTTTCTTAAACTAGTATAAATGTTCTGAGTTAAGGTGTTATTTGCATTTTTAAACGACTTAGAAGAGATTTTTTTTTTGTGTCTGTATATACATTTTTGAATTGTACTTTTGTATAGTCTTTAAAAGCCCCAGGTTTCTATTGTGCAATGAAATCGATTTCAGAACATATCGATATTCCTTACCATGAGTTCATACAAAGACCGATATAACGTAAAGTAGCTGTATCGATAAACATCATCCAAATAAAAAGGAAGTACCAAAACAGTTATTTATTGGCTACAAAACAGATGATCGCAAGTATTAAGATACGAGATTGTCGTCTAAACTCGTACCAATGCATCATTGCGCATGAGTAACCGCTCTGAAATAGCTGAGTCCTGCCAGGACACGCTCGTGCCATGACTCACGATAGCGTTTATTTATCATACACCGTTTAGGGAACGGCCGTACTGTTTATTTTCTTGTTTGTAAATAAAACATACGTCAGCTGATTTTTAATAATAACCTACTTTTTAGTATTTCTAACAACATCTCGATTTTAGTATTTTATAAGCGGTGGTAGCCGAGTGGGAAAGGTAGCAGTACCAATACGTAACAGTACGTGAACATAAAAACACACATGTCTTAGAAGAATTCTAAAGGCATGTCTGATCCACAACCCTCGATAGGCCAGTGCGTGTGCATTAATTCCTAAAGCATCTGCTCTATCAAGAGTATTGGGTTGCCATATGAAATACATGAAGCTTGTTAAGTAACTCGAAATCGCATTATAAAAATGTTTTGGCCAATTCGATACGCCTCTTTAATACGCCTCCTTAATCTAACGCAAATTACGGGTTTATATAACGCCGAATTACGGGTTTATATAACGCCGAATTACGGGTTATATAAACCCGTAATTTGCGTTAGATTGCGCGCACATAAAATACTGCAATAATATGAATATAATCGTAGACGTATATCATATTTCATTACAACGTACATTAAGATATTATTTACAGTTGTCTAAACGAGAGCCCTAATGTTAATTATAATGCCTAGTGTTAGGTGTTCCGAGAAGCTCGCGGCTTCAGGCGCGTCGCCATTTGACAGCAAATACCGCGCACTCAAATATCAAGCGCTTAGTCATCCCATACTCCCAACCAACAGACATGTTACACTAGTGTTAATATTACATAACTTATTTTTGCACTTTGCTCAAAATAAGAAAGCATTAAAAGCGTCTAATACATGCTTTTAAAACATATCGTGAATTAGGTACGTTTTAAGTAGTTTTAGATAACGAGCCAATTAGCTGATTTATTTTCAACTAGCGACTCGCTCCGGTTTTACGCGGGTGTCCTTTAGATTTTCATACACAAAAATCCTAATTTCGGACTTATTCCTCAGATTTTCCAAAAATGTTATTTCATAAAAACTTGACCTTAAAATTGCAATCATAAGAAAAGAAAAAACAATAATTAAATCAGTCGAGTCGCGGTCTAGTGATGCTCCGTCATACATGTGGGAATATATACCCACTTAAAATCTCTTCCAATTAACTTTCCCCTCATTATTTATCTCGTGTCAGAAATTGTACTAAGAGAGAATTATTTGACTAACACAAACGGCACCAGAAATATTACTTTGTAACCTATTTGCTACCCACTAATGTTTTGATGAATGGAAGAGCACAGAATACAGAAAATTATATTTTATATTTTCTCGCTAATAAATGAGTATTGGACAGTGTGGTTCCGGCATTATTATTATTAGCTGTTTTTTAATAAATTGTCGAGTTCTAGTTTTAATTTCAGATGAGATCATAAGCCTATTTATTTTATTTGATCTTTGATGTTATATACAAAATATACATATTTTTTTTAACTTGCAATACACATTTGGGTCATATTGAAATATCGTTAACGTATAAGTGTCTATTAAAATAGATAGTTTTAATAGTGCGTTATAAAAGCGTTGCGTGATTATCGTAAATGTCGTAGAGATGCAATAACCGTAGGGTGCGTAGGCGCAAGTTGCGTATATTCACGGAGTCGACGCCTGTAAGACCTTTCCTGTCTTACACAGTCCTAAATTAATGACTCAGTGTTGATGCTTTGTTAATATATATTTCAAAGTTAATATGAGCATTTTGTATGTATACTCATGGGTCATTTAGACTGTCTCGTATTTTATATATACATATATATATATATATACAATACAATAATATTTTGATCTAGATTTTAGTGTTTTAGTTTGTGTGAGATCATCAATATATCTGTAATAGAAAAAGTCAAGCTAAATTTATTACACTGACGGACTCATAAACTGCATCAAAGTAATAGACGACTTTGAAATAAATATTTTAACCAAGTAGTCAAACTTTCTATACAGATTTAAATTGAAACCTCTAGATTGGTTCGTGAACTTTAAAACAGTGTAGGGTCATATCCTTAAGTTTAAGTTTGTGTACTGGAAAGGACCTTAAGACTTTTTTTGAAGAAAAACAGAAATTTATGGAAAATTGGTTTAATTAAAAAATTGGTTTTAACAATAGACACAAACTTTATGCAAGGGTTTATTTATGTTTTAATAAGGTGTATTACCTCCACGTGCCCTTATTACGGATTCTAATCTGTTCCGCATAGATTTTATTAGGGTTATTAAAAGATCTTGCGGAATATTGTCCCATTCTTCTGAAAGTGCTGTTCTTAGTGCTGCCACTGTCGTGGGCAAAGGGTTTCTCGCATATACAGCTCTTTTTAAATTGTTCCAAACATGCTCAATGGGATTAAGATCCGGGCTGCGTGCTGGCCAATTCATTGTACGTATCCCAACCTCTTCGCAATATTGTCGAACTTGTGCAGCAGCGTGCGGCCGGGCATTATCCTGCATTAAAGTAAAATTTTCGCCTATGAATCCCATGTAAGGCACCACGTGATCTTCTAAGATCTCTGTTATGTAGCGATGTGCAGTCAAACCCCCTCTATTACCGTTTTGACGGACCATGTCTATGAACACAAGTTCTGTTCGCCCGTTCATCGATATGCCACCCCAGACCATACACGAACCGCCTCCAAAAGGAACACGCTCCTCAATGCAACTTTGAGCATATCGCTCCCCACGTCGACGATAGACTCTTCTGCGACCATCTACACCATATAAACATGTCCTACACTCGTCCGTGAACAATACGGAGGTCCATTGCTCTTCTGTCCAATTCAGGTGATCACGCGCAAATCTTAAGCGAGCTTGTCTGTGAGCTACAGACAACTTTGGACCATTTGCTGGTCTAAAAGGGGTGATATCCGCTTCCTTTAACCTTCTTCTTATTGTTCGTGCACTCACGTTTACTCCACGCACTTCATTAAGCTCTGTTTTGATGTTAACAGACGTGAGGAAACGATTTCGCAGGGAAGTTGTAACAATAAATCGGTCATCACGACCGGTGGTTGCTCGAGTCCTGCCTGTACCACGTCTCCTTCTGTAAGAATCTGTCTCCACAAACCTTCTGTATATTCTAGAAACCGTAGACTGGTTTAAATTTAAATTTCTACCAATCGTTCGTTGATCCAAGCCCTCCCGCACCAATGCTACAATTTGAGCCGCTTGTTCGGACGAAGTATCCATATTATGGTTCAAAAACTCTCGATGAGTTAAAAAACTAACCCAACAATTCTGCTGGTAACAATAATTCAATTGACAAAAGAATAAAAAATCAATGATAATCAATTTAAAACTTTGCTATAAATAACACGCAAATCTGATACTACGAGTAAATTTTCTTTTCCCGGCTATATTCATTTGTTTTACTGCAGTTCTATTTTTAAATTTTCCTTTTTTTTGAGATTAAGAGCCAGTCTTTCCATATTTATATAATTTAATCTAAAAAGTTATCATACTTATTAAAAAATCATTTTAAAAATAATCCTGAACTTTGATGCAGTTTATGAGTCCGTCAGTGTATTATTATTAAGACCCTTCTGCCTGATGGTAACCAGCTTCTTTAGATTATTTACGTTTATAATGCTACTGCTACTCGATGCGACTCGTTAAATAAACTCTTTTCAAACTTTCGCGTTGTTATGATATGTTAATATAATATAAATTACGTGTCACGTTGTTTATCCACTATGGACTCCTAAACTCCGATTTTAATAAAATTTTGCATACTGTGTGCAGTTTTATCCAACTTAAAAGATAGGATAGTTTATATCTCGATAAGGGCCCACAATTTAACCCGGGCAAAGTGAGGGTGAGCGGGCCGCTAGTAGAATATATAAATGACGGGTATTAATGCAATCATGGATTATTTTGCTTGTCGTTTCGACAAGATTACACCGGCCATGGTCAAACTTTATCATAATAATTTCGAATTGTTTCAGATACTTAACTACTGATTAAATCATATATTATATATGATTATATATATACCGTCACAGGATTTCACGCCAATTCCCCAATTATTAGTCATTATAACTGATGAATCATACCGGTTTAGAATATATTGTAAGAGCCTCGTTGTCTAATAAGCAACCGTTTATGATAACGTCGTCTGTATGTATAACTACCCAATTGTATATGTATATACCATGTGTAATGCTTACGAGCTGTGCTAATTAGTTACAAAACAAAATTTGGTTTCGTTTCTTGCCATACATTTGCAACTAGCGCCTCTTAGATATAGTCAACAACAATCTGAACTCCTTCTAGAATGAGTTCTTTGATTTCATAGTTTTCGATTTAGAAACGATATATCGAGCCATTTTTGTGCAACTCGTCACTTTTACGTGATAATCATATAACTATCGACGAATAGTTTTTTCCTCTCACAAACTCTTACTGGGGCTAAAGAAGAAAATTGCTTTTCTCCCCTAGCAGAATAAATATGTATTTTTATATATAAAAAGCTTAGTCGTGTGCAAATATCATCGACCTCATATTTATACACATGCACATGCACGTCATAAAAGCAGCAACAAGCTTGACGTTGTATTGATTAGCTATACGCATACGAGTACGTTATATATGCGTGTGTAGTGCGGTCCAGATGCGGCTCAGGACGGTCCCGGCGTGACTCACGCTTCTCGGAAGGGGCCGCGACTATTTTAGACTGTGTCCGCTTACCTTCTAGGAACCGGGTAGTGTGGGACCAACGACCGATCGCAAAGCCAAACGTATTGTTAGATCGGTAATGGGGTTGCTTCTAACCACCATCGGTTCCTAGTGTAATTCACGGAAGTGTGTGCCTACTAAGCATCGCCCCTTGCAACGCTGACGTAACTTTTTAATTGTATATGCAGTTTTCCAGTCGTTGTTTCTTTAAATATGTTATCTGAGGTATTTGCTGACGACCTTTGGTTCTAGTGATGGTCCTTTAAATTTCATACTTATGCGTCATGATCTACTAGTGTTTTTTATTATCATTGAAAGTAGACAACGGAGACGAATCTGGTAGTTTAGCAGCGGACCAGCAAAGCTACTGGTTACTGCGAAAGTTCCCCTTTTTAAACCTTGTTTGAATATAGACATGTCGCGTTATCATGAAACTTAACGGCTGCGTCCAATTTTCGAATGATAACTAGAAACCGAAAAAGCTGATGTTAAGAAACAGTACGTGATCGAAGGCCAGTTTTGTTTTATCTGTATCTGAGAATAGTGTTATGATGAGCGTATGTGTGTCGCGGCGTACTGATCGACGTCCGCGCATATGGCTAGACGGACTGTCTTGTTGTTTATACACCGCTTCCGCCCGTCGCAACTACCGGCTCACCGACCTATCACTAAGCTATAACAAAATGTCACTGTATCTATAGCATGCTGTATTTTGTTACATCGTTTTTGTAAAATATCTCATTCTGTTGTCACTTAACACGCTGAACATTTGTTGAAAATAAAACTGCCTGTCAAAAATCTATCATGTCAGATGTGACTAGTCTTTGAACAAAATTATATTTTGTGTATCTTAGAGAAACAAACCAATAATAAGTTTCTAAATTGGCCTCTCTGATGATTCATCAATTCTATTTAAAAATCGTTACAGGATTAAAGGGCAATAAGGGTGAATCATAACTATTAAAAGAAAATAGGCCTGACCTATTAGTTTCATTTTCGATAGTTATAGTGGTACCTAGATAATCTTGTTTGGTTGTAATCTGTGAACATGATAGTTAAATTAGGTGTTTAGCAATCACACAATTTAGATTATGTAGTAACAGATTCAGATAGTCACTTCTTTGTAAAGGTCTGAGCGATCTAAAGAAATGCAGGCAAACCTAAAGCATTTTATAAAAGTAAATGTAATGGTGCGGTGAATTTGCAAATTTTCCCAAATGTGTTAAGTGAGACGTGCCTCGTGGCTCGTGCCCTGCTGAGTCAGAGAGCAGACGTCAATGCGGTAAGAACAGTATCGTGGTAAAGTAAATAAGTCGTAATATTTTCATGGGTGCCGCCGCGGCGGGCATCTCGCCCGTTATGCGTTGCTCAAATAAACAAACGTGTTGATTTTTATACAGTAACCGCCTTTCGAGCGCCAGCCCAGAAACTCACTGCCGATATTCTAGCTAACCATTCTCTGTATACACGTCAGATGTTATAAGGAATACGCGTGCCTTGTACTCGTTTATCGTTTTAGCGAAAACCCATTTTTTGTATTCGATAATAGGTTGTTAGGCAGGCGCCTTTTTGCTGATGAATAATTGCATAACATCATTAATCTTTTTATTTGTTTGAAAATGACTATAAGCCTTCCAAGAACTAAAGATAGATTCATACCATGTACCTATTCTTTGATATTTATCCTATTACATACCTATAAACCTGATGATTATACATGGGTAGGTGACTTGTTTTGGGATTAAAAAACTTGCTCAGCGATCTGTGCCTGATATTTTTGTCAGATGTCTTCCCATAAATTTCAATAAATGTTTTAGTGATGAGCGTATATTTTATTTCCATCAATATTTTTGTAAATACATCATAAACTTTACAATAATACACTCGGGTGTTGACACATTATTAACTTACACACGGTGCATCATAGTGAAAAAAATTCATTCACCTCATATAATCCTCGAACGTTAAATTAAGCGAACGCATTTGTTGGGTGTCAACAAAAAAAGCGCGTCGCGGGCCACGCATGAATCAGCACGATACAATTAATCTAATTTAAGGTTATCGGGGAGGTTTGGGACGGGCTGGGCGACGACGCACAGTCTCGCGAAGCCGCCGCCGCCGGCGCATCGGACCCGCGGCCCTCGCGCCCGCTGCACTCTGATGCAACCGCGGCCACCGCGCGCGCGCATCTGCCCCGCCGCCCCGCCGCTCGTACCGACTAGGTACTGTCCACCGCATTGCCGTACCTCTCGCACGTGGAGCCGTGGACCCCGCGTCTATGTTTATGTGATCACAGTGAAATGCCGCAAACAGACTGTTCCGTCCAAGTTTCGATAACAGTGCAACCGGGTTACGATAAATTGCAAGTGTTCGTTGACGTTTACATGAGTGAGTAGCAAGTTTTGAACGCTAGTTGTACTGATCAATATGATGTAAGACATTAATTTTATTAGGTAATAATTGTATGACATGCAATTATTGTTGTAAAAACATTATTTCAAAAATGACGATGAATGAAAAAACTATTTTTTCTAAGACGTCTAGTTTTATGTTTACTCTTGAATTAAAAAAAGTTCTACAGAGATTTTACTACCACAATAGCCTAACAATTAGACTCGGTCACTGTAGCTTATCTCGACCGAGATATATAGTGCCCAAGTTTGTGTGCAAACATAGGGGAACTCTTTATCCCCTTACTCTCATAGTCCAGTGGGACGATAATCCAACACAACCGAAGAGAAATCACGCGTGAAGCTTTACGTGCTTTCCGAGGAATAGTCATGCAAATGGTGTTCAATTGTCTATTGGTTATTACTTGCCTTGTCATCTATCACTACAAACTTTTAAAGATCTATAAAAATGGCCGGACCTTGAACTTGTTGCCTGGGTAATCTGCTTTTGTTCTTATCATCATCATCAGCCTGTAATACCTAAGCCACTAATAAACATTGACTTCTTCAAATCGCGCCAAAATTATTACTTGATGAATTTTAGTTTCCAACAGTCTTGTCATTATTTGGCGGTTTTTAAATAAGATCTTGCACCGTAGAATGGTGTTTTCTGGTCCCCGGTGTGCGGGATTTTGGGCTAGTACCAACAGCATACTGGCCATGATCACGGACAGGCTGGACTGTGCAACGATGAACGTGAATCACTGTTGTGCCACCGAGTGGTCAAGCGGTGATGTTGTGTGCCAACACATTGTCATGTCTTTGTGAGAATGAGATAAGAGTATACCTATGCCAACTGATTATATACGTTAAATTATAGATATGTATCGCTAACAAAAAATGAATTATTACCACGATTATTATTTCTCTTTATTTAGATTAACACAAAACACGTTAATTTTAATAAAATCAAAAATAATATACATTTTATTTACTTATAAATATTAGTTTTGGATTAGAACAAAATTAAGCCTCCAGGCTAAGAGAGAAACATTCTCGCTATGCGCGTCGTGTTGAGGAGTTGGTACCACCTTCGGCATCAAGCCTATAATTATTATTATAGCTTATTGGTTCTACGAACAACTGATTTTCTGCAAGAATCAATCCCAGATACTTCTAAAAAATCACCGTTGAACCAAAATGTTTGCTGTTTCTAAGTAAGAATTTTACTCATTCTACACTAGTTTTATCAGTATGCCGTAAACTCGGTTTGTAAAACTTTGTAGACAGTATGGCTCCATTAAAAAACAATTTATTACCTTTATTACCTTATGTAAATCAATACGAAAATAAGAATTGACTGGCACGATAATCACGCGGTAAATTTTATACTAACGATCGGCGACAGTGAAATAATCGTCTGTCAAAAGGTAATGCCAAAATCTCTCGGCTAACGGCTATCTTGTAGCGTCGAATGACGCTTTCGGCGCGACGATGAATCATGCTAATTATTTTATGATTCGCGTGCAGAGCCGCGCGTGCGACAGCCGGGGTAAACAATTAGATGAGCCACTTATAACGCGCTAAAAGCTCACCGGTACCCACTGCTAGGTACTACACGCAGCAAACAAGGAACACATCTGCTTCACAACAGCTCTCTATAATTTCCCTCTTCTCTTTCAGGCATTTCCTTACTCGGCTGTATAGTCCTTTTATTGCCTCGCCTATCGGCCTCTAGCCGTAGCTTTTCGGCCGCTGTCTAAATTTACAGTAGATCTAAATTTGTTCCCATTGTTAACTCCTTTTGTTGTAAGAGAATCTGTAAGCGTCGCTATAAACAATCTCCTTTGAAGAATCAATAATAATGTTGTTTACAACTCAACAGTATTGCGTAGTTTTGTTTACATCTCCCTCCCTCCATCCCTTGGATGTAATACGGGTTTCATGAATCTGATGTATTTTTAACTTGTCAGTAAAGGTTGTGTTTCTGTGCGTGAGTATAGATCTTCGGTGCTCATTCAGGGAAACTCTTTTTTTAAGAAACGGTTTCCTATCCCAGGGTTACCCATGATAAGTCTAAAGTAACTGCTTACTATCAGGCAGGCCGTAAGCTTTTTTCCGCCTAAGTATTATGTAGAAAACAATTAACTTTTGAATGTGATATAAATGATTATATCTTCTTTATTTTTAATTAAAATTTTAGTTATTATTTCGCTTTTTACTTAGGTTTTCATTACTAGTACCGGTTTTATCAGTTACAATAAAGTCGTTCAGATCAAAGGTGTTTTTAACCTTTGATCTAAACATACCGCTGAAAGCGTTCCTTATGCAGTGGCAACAATAACTATAAAAAAGTATCGTAAATACGGCAGTGATGAGACATTTTGCAGACGGCGCCTACAGTGATTCAGTCTGGAACACGATTGCCTTTATAGCTGTGGTGGTAGTGTAGTGCGGCCGGGACGTTGGCATCGGCATCACGACATGACTAACTCGCCCGCTCTAGATACAATCAAAATATGTGACAAGTTTATTTCTATTCGGAACAACACATTCTGCCCCGCTCGATATATCCCGCGCCTCAAAGTTGAACATCTGCTGATTTTTTCGACGACATAAGTAGGTCGGGGCTCGCTTCTGCGTCACGCGCCCTGGCCGCGGCCGCTCACACTGCGCTTACGTTTACGCAAAATCGTTACGCTGTTTCTATATGCCATCGCAACGCAATGTTCTCTATACTTATTCAGAGACCTACCTATTCTCTTATTTATTGACTCTCACTTATCTATTTTAAGAATTAATTATTCTAATTGTAGACTATCATCTTTTTTATACAACTGACAACCTGGATTTATATAATTCTAACTGAGGCATTCTGTGATTAGAGAATATTTTTGCAATTACATAATAATAACCCTTGGCAACGTTGACGTTTCCTTCCAAAACACAATGTATATTGTTGCGGAATGCGCAAAAATATCAGTATGAATCAAGGCTCTGTAAGGCCGTTTATATTTTTATCCAAAACCGAATAATGAATGTGTAAGGACTGTAGATATTATTGGTAAAAAATAAACCGACGTAAGATGGAGCGTGTTACGTTGTAGAATCGGCTGCGGCGTGATAGCTCGGTCGCTCGGGTGCGCTCCTCGAAAATACCGCGCTGATTCACCACACGATTTCACAACTATACCTTTGCCAATAGCTTTTGTATTACTTCCTATTGCCGCTGCGATATTCTTCCATTACTTGTTGGAAGATTCCTCATTCTATGATAGTGTTTATTGAAATCAAATCATCACAGTGCTATAAAGATTTACTTTAATGAGGTATGTTTTGTTTTCTATTGGTACTTATCGTAATGGCAATAATAAGAGTATATTACAGTTTGTTTCTCTTGTTTTAATAAATGTTTGTGTAATAAAATGACTCATCGGAACAATAAGCATTCTTTTGTTTGTGTCCCTGGTGTCTGGCTTAAACAAATTACCTTTCAGAAATCGAAATAGCCCGCTAAGATTTATTGCTACCTATTTTATATTATAACTAGCGGCCCGCTCCGACTTCGTCCGAGTTGAACTATTTTCAGCGCAACTTTCTTTTTCTTTTTTTTTTACATAAGTACCTTCTGACAATAACAAACACAACAAAAAAATAAAAACTGAAAACGGTCCAGCCGTTCACGCGTGATTATTTTTATATATAAAGATGTTAACTTTAAGGACCTATACTTATTTTTTAGCGATATCTAATTATGTTTAACAAAAAATCGTCTGGTTTTATTAGTTATAACTATTAACTGAACCGTAACTACATCTATCTAAGTAAGTATCTATGTGGAATCTAAGATGATATGTTGTGTTCACATTAGGTATATTGATATTATATATTTCCAAGAGTATGTCTAGAACAGAACAAAATGGAGAACGAAACGAAAAAAGAGACCAACATGACTGACAACCAACATAGCCATGAAGACAGAGAGAGAGCGATAGTGTTGATGTTAAAACTTTTTTATTAAAAGGTACCTATTAATAAAAAAGTTGAGTTAAAAAAAAAGAAGTATAATTTATTTATCTTGAAAATGTATAATAATGTATTTATCGCCACAGGAATGCCTAAATTGCACTGGAAATACTTAAGCACCAAAAATGTACTTTTGGAAAATGAGCTTTAAATCTTACTTCTCAAATGTACTTTTTGATGCTTAAGTATTATTGGTTTCCCAGTGATGATATGTGAAATTTTTTTAATAGAATAATTGTGACGTCACAGTTGTTACATTTGTTGCACCCAGTTCACTTCCGAGTCGACACCCACTCGCCGTAGTAAACTAAATCACAACAACATTCCTCAACTCACTCATATGCTAGTTTCTAGTTTAAACTACCCCAAGAAAGTGAGCCAATAGCCTTCTTTCTATACACATTTTAGTATCCCATAGCAACTCTGCCACCAAAGTAAACTCCGTTTATAGCTTCTAACAGTGATTTAAGATAATCTAATTTGACGTTTGCTCTAGGGATTTTTACGAGTTGGCTTGGAATTGCAAATTCTCACGTAGTCACGTCTGTCCTGTGGACGACTCCTGGTTTGTATCTGCCGTCAGGCGATTCTTTGATGTGATCTGGATACAATCACCTATATAGTACATTAACGGTGACTGGCCCAGTTCTAGTTTCGCCGTAGAAGTTGGCACGAAATTGTAAACTGCCCTCTTTACTAAAGGCGCTAAATATCCAAATAGCATTGTGCTATAACATGTTTTGTTCACTATCTTCGTTCGACTATGGCCTGAAAACGTATTTCGTAAATTATATTTACTTCGTATATTATTTTCCGACACGGGACAAAACTTTGTGTGATCCATAAATGTTTGTTCCGATTCTGGGTGTACTTTGTGTTGGTTAATTGTATGTTTGTAAAGTCCACCGTAACACAGAGCTTGTTCTTCATTGCGAAAGTAGTCTTTTCAAATCAAAACAGATGCCACATATTTAACTTAAACCACTTGTATAAATAAATAATAGAGAGTTACATTTAGCAGAGCTAATTTTACTTTTATTAGTCACAAATTTGTGTCTGCCGTCGGATTGGCATGCATTATTGTCCTTTAGGTGCTTTAAAATTATATACAAGGACGACTAAATTCGCTCGGTAGATATTTCCGGATCGAATGAAAGTGGCTTCAGTGAATCAGACTTTTTTTTAATGTACGACGTAATTCCCTGACAGTCGCATGGACGTGATCCCAACATTAAAAGTTTGGGCATTCTGTGGATTTTTGGCACCAGATTATGTAAAGTGAAAGCTTTTCAATTTGAATATACCTCTTTTTTAAATGGCAAAATTGTAGCTAGCTAATTCTGAAAGAATATTCCTCTTAATTACATGTACCTAGAAAAAGTTTCCGTGACTCGATGTAACATTTCAACGTCTAGAAGCGTTAGCGGAGTTTGTAGACAGACATTTGCCTGCTTGTCATGTGCTCATAAATCGGCCTGCTAATAGAATAAGTGTCGTTCCGTGGACAGTTTCCGCGAGGTGTCATTGCGAGTGACGCAATCGGAGCGGTCTGCGCCCCGTCCCGACGCCAAATCGAAAACATATTAAAGCATCCGATCAAAGAGAGCTTTCCCTCGCTCATCGGATTTATGGTATCTTTCAATTGGTGTGTAGATCACTCAACATGTAAACCCCGGATTATAACAAGCCTTTATAAAAATATAAATTCTAATTCACGTTGTGGAATTTATATGTACTAATCTAATGTTTTACCATCTGCAAACGGTGAAAGAAAAATATCATGAGGAAATCCAAGTCTTAGAAAAAAATCTAAATGCATATCTTATTTACCGACCCGCATTAGACCAGCATGTGTGGATTAAGGCCTCTCTGTATAGAAAAGAGTCAGTCAGTACCCAGTAGTTGTATATTGTCTGGCCTGTTGGTCTTGTGACTAGAACGATAGACTACCCTAGACAATATAGCAACCCCCTTGGTCCCTAGCCAGTTAAGCAGATACGACATAATGAGCGTTCTAGATATTTTTATAGGCCGTACGTTATTTATATTGCATAGTAAATTTAAAGTTCACAATAAGAAACGATGATTCAGCCGGCATTGGTTCGTATGTGTGAATCCTGAAGGTGAAGGTAAATGTGGATATTCATAACTTGTTGTCTGTTATATTCACTGACAAATATTTCTACCACATACATTACTGTAAATTTGACGACTTCTTAAAATAAACTATGTACATTATAATACATAATGTCTAAAGAAAATCCGTCTCTATAACCCAACGTCTTTTGTCAATAATTATGGTGCCGAAACAGGGATAGTCATGATAGTTAATGTATTGAGAGGTATGGTGTGTTACATTCGCATAAAGGTACAAGTTGGTACAAGTAGTAACACACGACAGTGACACGTCGTGGTGTCATGTCCCTGCAGTTTTGATATCGAACCCGACAGCGGTTGGCAGCAGCTCACGGCAGCGCCGTAGTGGAAAACTGGAGTTTTGTACTACTGATCTGCGGTCGAGGGACACTAAGGAAAGTATTTCATAGAAATACATAGAAACCAGTTAGTCCAGTCAAGAAATGGCTCAAAGGAGGGTATAGAGTGCGTGAGCGGGAACCTAAGCGATTTCTTCAGAAACTTATTCAGAATACTTAGAGAGATAACATACTAAAAGTCCTGACGCCTAGGGGGCGAAGCGGAGGGAGAGGGGGGGAGGGTGACAAAGGGTCAATTTTAGGTTTTTCGCTAATATCTCAAAAATGGTGCGTTTTAGCAAAAAATGTTCTAAGATGAAATGAAAGCTTATAAAATTCTCTATAACTTTGACTTTTATACTTTTTCCATATTTCCACCCATTTTCGAAATACACGCTCCAGAAATGTAGAAATTTAAGATATCCAGCGTGATGACCCCCCCCCCTCCCCTCCCTCCGCCTCGCCTCCTAGGCGTCAGGACTTTTAGTATGTTATCTCTCTAAGTATTCTGAATAAGTTTCAGAAGAAATCGCTTAGGTTTTTATAAGGAAACTAGTGGACCTGGCAGACGTCGTCCTGCCGGAAAAAGCTGAAATACCGACAGCAGCGCCACCTACCGGGTCCAATTGTGAATCTAAACCATCCAGGGCCCTACCCGAACACACACACAAAATTTCATCAAAATCGGTCCACCCGTCTAGGAGGAGTTCAGTCACATACACACGCACACAAGAAATATATATATTAAGATTTATTGTATCATGTCATGCGTTGTTTAATAAAAGGTATCTGCCAACTAACACTAGACAGGACTGGTTGCTAACCTTTGTAAGCTTTTCAAAAGTTTGCATAAACAGGACTGATTTAATCTTTCTCTTTCAAATATCGAATATGTTGTGGGACAGAGTATTTACAGTAGTTGCTGGTTAAAATTTAATAGTACGTCGAAGTTAGTCGTAAAGTGTGATGCGTATTAGTCATGTTCGTGCAACAGCCGCCACAAGCCGGTGCGGTCGATCCGTTAACGAGTACCCACGGTGCCTTTCTGCGCCTCCCGCTCGTTAATTATCACTTGTGTAACGTAATTAGTTATCTATGTGCCATACTACTAGTTTGTTCATTAACACTATAGACAGGTGCTGCCAAGAATTCACTAAATAGTCGCGGAAGCATCATAGCTTGTTGATAGTTCCTTTAAAAGAGCTCGTTAGTATACCAATTTAGATTATAGATACAGTTTTAATTTGGTACACTTTGTTTACCATTTATCTTATCTCTTTTCAAATATTAGCTTTCAGAATGGATGACTTGCTTTTGAGAAAAGCAATCATGTTAACACGATCTAAACAACTCTATTTACTGAAGAACACATCATGGTCTGTCGTTAAATGCATCGTTGATGAAATAATAAACATTTCCTCAAAGTGTTTTTAAAATACGAGGTCTTGTTGCGGAAATTTAAAACAAATACCGCGCTTTCCACTTCCGCTGTTAACATTTATATGTCGGATTATTCTGGGTTCTAGGATACGTAGTAAGTTATACAGTGAGTGTAGTGAGCTATTAAAGCGTTGAGTTGGCAAGGCATGGTATGCTCTAAGGGCACGTGCTACGCAGACGCGTTGACATCCCGATAGTAGATAGTTGTCACAGGCTGCGCGCGTGGACATTGTCTTGTGACTCTGTTATTGATGTAATGTGTAACAACACATAAAATGTATCAGATACATCAAAATGTCATCTACATGTTTACCACTTACGGAATTTATAGAGTAGCGTGTTGATAGTCGATTTAGGTATTCATCAAAATGTCAAGCTTCACTGAGGATTTTTATATTTATTGTAAAAAAAGCCTTAACAAACTCTGCGCTAAAAAAAGTTAAATTTACGTATACCTACTTATGTAATCATTCGTCTTTATTAAAGTTGTTCAGTGTTATCATTAAAGCTCAGAAATCACAAATCAGCTGCTAAAGTTACAAAATTGAGCATTTGTAGAAACGTTTACGCCACTACAAACAATTGGAACAAACACCGAGCTACTTTTGAGACGCATGAGCTACAATGTGTGTCAATCGGTAATTTTATAGCAATCGTAAACTCTTCCCGGTTTTCCTTAACTATTAAAATAGTTTTATAGTAAAAAACAAATCAGGCTTACCTATATTGCAACGTTGTTATTTTCTCGAAAGAAAAGCTCGCATGTAGTAGCCAAAGCATGTATTAGTAATAGACTAATTTGTTTACCATTACCAGCATTCTACATTTTTACCAATTTGTTTACGAGTAAGTAATGTATCTAGGTGGTGCGCTAGTGCCGCGCGCTCGTTCGTCAGTACGAGCTTAATATTTGGCTAGTCCTTCCGAGAACATGCCCAACTGATGTGACAGTTTTATAGACGATCAACACATGTCACATGTTGGTGGTGACATGCATTTACGTCGGCACTACGTTGGTTTTGCGCACTGCACATTGGCCCAGCGCGAGCGGTACACGGTGAAATCGCAACTATTAATTAGGGCTGCGATGTCGCAATCGCTCGAGCCCTAATTTATGCCTGCGCAACTCGCGAACTTCACCCGAGACGCGAGTACGCGTCATGTGACGCGCACGCTTCGTCGGCGCCACTACATGTATACAAGCCGCCCAAAGTTTACAATCGTCCGTAATCTGTGGGATACGAATCGAAAGGAAACAAGTGGTGCTAGTGCGCTGCCGACGAGTGGGGTGCGACGGCGGCGGTCGTGGGGTAGCGATGGTTGCGTCGTGCCGGGTGCAAGCGTGCGTGGGCGCGGGTCGCTGACCGGTGCACGGATGCCCTGCCAGCGAAAACGGCAGAAAACCTCACGAAGGGCGGCAGCACACGGTGTCCGCATTTAGCTCGGGCTGACGGTGTTGAGTCACCGCACCGCGAATAGCGGCGGTTTGTTTGTTGCACCGCCCGCTCCCGGCTCTCCCGCCGAGTATTTCGGCGGCGGCGCAGTGCTGGGCGCGCCGTGCCCGCGACACGTCGTGCGCGCCATGCCGCCGCTCCCCGCGCCTCCCGCGCGCTCGTGCCGTCTCGACTCCGGTATTGTCACCACCATCAGGGACACAGTCAGCTGTAGTTGGATATTTTACAGTGAGTGTCGTGTCCGCCTACTCGACGACCTCGCCGATGCGGAAACCTCTGCCGCCCTTCACCGTGGATCGTTTTCCGAGCGAACGAGAAAAGCTCTTTGCTTTGAACGGGCGTAGTTTTAGTGTTTTTTACTTATTCTGTTGGCGATTCGCGTGCGTTTGTTTATACAAGAGAGGATTGTTGCTTACGTGTAAAAAAAACCGAGTGCCATGTGAATGGATAATGTTTTCCGCTTGTATCTCCCTTTCAAAACTTGTATTTGAGGCGATACCGTACGTACTTATTATACCTATAAGAATGGATAAACGATTTGTCTGGTTTTTGTGCCGTTTTTATCAGAATGTAGTCAACACATCCATCACATTTAAACATTCATATATATTAGCATAATTAAATACACACTCGCTATATTACAAACCATATATGCTGTAACAAAAACTATAATAATTTAAAATACTGCACGCTAAAACGGACTACAACAATAGAGTCGATGATGAACTGCTTATTATCGCCTTGTTAGTACACTAGTGCCATCTATATGCAGAGAAAAGAATCATAATATTGTAAGCAGAAATCTAGGTGAAGCGTGTGAAACGTCTGACATCAGCAAGTCCGAAGTAAATTTAACTCTTGACGTATTTAACCCTGCCGTGGGACTGCGACCGATTCCTCTAAACATTCGAATTGTTCTCGCATTGGCTCCCATTAGACGATCATTGTTATAATTGCGTCATTGAATCGCGAGCGGCATCATTATTATTAGTTGCGTATGCGTCTTAACATATGTAATATTTTGTTGCTACGACCGTTTCTTCTTTGTTCACGTCCATATTTAATGGTTTCTTCAACAAACAATAATAATAAAAACTGTGCTTTTGTTCTGCCTATATTTATTGTTATATTTTCTTCAAACAAAATCTATAAGGATATATTTTGTTTGTTATTTAGGTAACAGTAGCGCCTCCACAGGGGGCGAAGGCGCAGCGCCGCCGCCAGCAGAGCCCGACCCTGCGCTTGACTCTATGCACATGATGCTGGACCCACATTTAAGGCCTATATCCCCGGACTTCAACAACGAGGAGTCCAAGCGGATATTTGAGGAGCATAAGCAACTCGCACAAGAGTACTTAAAGGTTGGTTCAAATTTCAAAATGTTATCCTATTTCCTAACTTGTTTGGGGTCCGCTACCAGTCTAATCGGTTGCGACAAAATATCAACTAATTCTTAGGCAACACCAATATTTTATAGTTACGACCAGTTTTCAGAGTTCTCAGGCTTCGGATTATTCGTAATCCTATGATTTCCGATCCCTCTTTGCCTATGCTCTGAATTTTTCCTTGAGCACTCAAAATTCACAATTGAAGCCTCTGCTGGGATAAAATAAGATCAACACAAACGGTCCTATCTACAAGTTTTGCTTCGACGTAACCATTTGCGATAGTTGTGTTATGTTCTAAACGCGCTTGTCTTGCAATCTTCTATAGGCTAAAGTAACTGCTTACCATCAACCAGGCCGTAATTATGATTCTTCTATTCTTAAAATACTAATGCTATGTTGCACTTCTTCAGATTCAGACTGAGTTTGCATACCTCAGTAACCATAAAGCAGAGTTGGAGGAGAAAATGGACGACGAAGAGTTACGGCAGAAGAGAGAGATCATACAGTTAGAGAAAGAGAAGGTAAATAATGTTTATCCTCATCATTTCAGCCATCGGTCGTCGGTTCATCTTGTTGTGTATGCGTGTGGTGGCCCAATTCTTTAAAAATGTGCTTAGGATTTAGTTTACCAAAGAATTGTGAAAGTCAAATAAGCGAGTTATAAACTGTAAAGTTGGGCCCTCAGTTCCCACATAGAGGATTGAGGGCCCACCTGTACCGCACAAAATATGGACATGTTTGCATTAACTTACAGCTACTGTTTAAAATTTTTTATGCTACAAAATAAATTGTGAGAATTTATGAAAACAAGAACAGGTTACCTGGTGTTTATGACCATGTTAAAATTCGGGCCCTCAGTCCTTCACTTCTTTTGTTTTTCTTTTATTACGCTTAACGTGCTAAAGATAAGACATACACTAAACTGTCTCTCTTTGTGAAACTAATTTGTTACTTATAAGAATCACGGGTCCGAAATCGACTATTTTAATTGTGTGGGTAGGGTGACAATAATTTTTCTTTCACCCTCATTTTATAAACTTTTGGTGGCGATTCTGAGTTACGTGTTTAGTTGCTTCTTTATTGTTTACTTAAATATGCACAATAGGTCCCACACACGCATACCTTGTTGTTTGCCTCTGCCCGTACTGCATTTTCTAGTTCGTGGTAACGAGTCCAGAACGTCCCTACCCCAGCGGGCATAAATGTAAATTCTTATGCACAAATTGTCTATATTAAAAGAGTCCTGGTTTCTCAATACACTTACCATTAGAAAGCATTTTAACATTTTGTAAAATTAAGTTTATGGTAGTTAATTCTAGAACCATAAAAGCTTAAAATTAATATTAAAATTTTCCATTTCTAAATGAACTGACACTTCAACTACTTGACGTCTACAAACAGTTTCACAAAATATTTGACAATTTTCATTTTTCTGTTTCCAGGACTCACTGATCAAGTTATACTGTAGTCTAAACAAACAACTGGCGCGAGTAGAAAACGACAGTTGGATTCACGCGGAGGAGATGCCGCACCAGTGACAGTGGCTACGACGGGCCACGCCCCCAGGGACCACTGTGACGTCATGCGACCAACACGCCACGACCAACGTCGACCAACACACCGCGAACACTTCGACCAATGTTGGCCAGATACCGTGGATTGTGTGTGGACGCTTGTTTGTAGAGGCTACCTTAGTACTCGTGAATCAAATATCATTGATCTCAGCACACCAAATGGGCCTTCATGATTTTCTACCCTTTTATTTACAGGAAATTTAGTTAAAATAGATGTTTTATATGAATTTACGGTCATCTGTAATTATTTAACCAACTTACGTAGTTTCTTTCATGTTGACTAATTTCACGACAGTACACGAATTAATACTTTTTGTCATTGTAATAAAGCACGTTTTAGTGCTTTGAGAGTGTAATCCAAAAACGTAATTTGTTCACACATACCATATTATGTGTGTGCGTGTGTGTGTGCAGAAATGTAAATTTGTTTATATTATCTCATTTGATCATGTATTACAGTGTGGTATGCATTTGTTTTGATTGTATAAATGTAAGATAGTATATTAGCACTACTTATTAGATAAGTTATAAATATGTTAAGTTTAATAAAGTTTTGTGAAATACTTTGTGCATTTATTACTACTGACTGCCGTGTAACGAGAACATAACCCTTTTTTTTCTCACTGTCTAGTTGGAGCTGTCAAAATCGTTAGATTGGGATGATTTATTTATTTTTATACTCAAGGTTTCCTCAAACCTTTTATTTCAATATTAAATGGTTAATAGTAAAATTTATCTAAGCAAATCATTTACATATATACACTTTAATACTACCTATATAATTATATAATAACCCATAAGAATGGATGGATGTTTGTTACTCTTTCACGTAAAACTACTGAACGGATCTGGATGAAATTTGGCACACAGATAGATTATGGTCAGAGACTACTTTTTGCAGCGATCGCCGACATCCACGCGGGCAACAGCTAGTATATACATAAAACTAATTTAAACTTTTGAGCGTCGAAATATTCCTCAATATCAATGTCTACTTCTTGTTTATTTTTTTATGATTGAATTTACCCGCCCGCTTTCCCTTCCCACTTCACTTTTCTTACACATCCAATAAAAACAAAATCAATTCACGACGTAGTTGTAGCAGAAATAGGTTTTGATGAATATACTTAATACCTACCTGTTAAATAGCTTTCCAATAGTTGCGCTTACCATGCACATTTTTTGAATACTACTTGGGTGGCACAAGCATGCGGCCCACCTGATGTTTAGCAGTTACCGTAGCCTATGGACGCTTGCAATACCAGAGGTATCAGTTGCGTGTTGCCAACCCATTGTCTTACACAATTAATTACAGGACGTCGTCATTGTACGGCGGCCCCTGATTCGTTTATATAATAACTAGCTGTAACCCGCGGCTCCGCCCGCGTGGATGTCGGTTATCGCGATAAAAGTAGCTTATGTGCTATAACCTATCTCTGCGCCAAATTTCATCTAGATCCGTTTAGTACATTTTACGTAAGAGTTACAAACATCCATACTCACAAAAGTGCACATTTATAATATTAGTAGGATTTGTTTTTGATTTCACAGGCGGAGTCGCGGACAGCAGCCAGTATTACGAATTGAATTATTGTAGTATTTGTAAAGACCAAAATAAAAGATACATAATCAGTCCAAATAATTTATTTCCATTGTCATAGTCACAATATAGAATTTTATTTATTGGAATGGTAAGTGAGTGTTACAAAAGTAGTAATTAATGATGAATTTGGCACTTCTGGTTATTAATTCATCAACATATATCTTGAGATTCAAACCTTACACAAATAAATGCTTTCTCGATGAACACAACATCATAATATGGTGTATTATATGGACGATCCTTCACGTAACAACTTATGTACAATAATTACAATAATCGTCTACAATAGTGGGGTGCGGCTTGCAAACCACAGAGTAACACTGTTCCGTACGCCACGGCGCGAATGTCAAGTAAAAATATATTAAAACAATATACAATACAGAAGACTCCCAACAGATAACTTCGACACTCTAACGTTTACTGTATCAATGTAGTGTATATTTATACAACTGTGATGTACTGTATACAATTTAGGTAAATAAATACATTTGAAAAATTTTCTACTACCATTACAAATTTACATTTTATTCTTTTAATTTACATAGTGATATGATCTTAAAATTACTATGTTATCAAATAAATAACAAAAAGCAAAATGAGAAATCAAATCACTAACCAATATATACCAAATCATGTACTACTTACATAAATAATTCGGCATCAAGAGGCGAAATATCGGCCCTTTACTAAAATATCAAATAAAATATCGCCATCTTACTAGTTACCAAAAGGTTGCTTTAATATATTTTCGTTGTTAGGGTCCTATATATCAGGACATATATTACAAATTAAATAATAAAGGAATGAAATTGCTAAAACGTTTTTAGCAAACATTTTTGATGCTAGTATAAGAAAATCATAATAAAGGCAATTCCATCAAGCCTTTTTTAACTAAATATTATAATTATTTCATTAACTCCTATCAGTAACGTCATCGTTTGAAACATCATAAAAATAATTAAGGCAACAGATGCTTTAAAAATATAGTTTTATTGTTTCATATACAAGATAATAAGTATACCTATTATTTGTGTATCTTGTAATTGTAACAATAATATAAAGATATGAAACAGTTCCCTTAGCTACATATAATAATCTCACACACACACATGTGAATAGTATGTATAACGCGTAACACGGCTGCGACACAACGTGCGCGTGCGCAGCCACAAACACAGTGACAACTCGACAAAACAACATACGTACACTACGACACTAATGTATGAAAATATTGTGTTGTTTTGGCAATGGCCACTTTAACCTTATCATTCATAGAACAAGAACATTTATTACAAAAGGAAATTTTATCAACTTACATTACAGTCACTTACATACAAGCTTTGCAATACAAGTCTCTTACCATTTATAAGTAAGGCCAATAAACGAAACATTTTTCTTGATTACTAAATAAATACAATACTTATTGTCAAAGTTAGATGATACCAAATTTTACAAAACCTTTTAAAACAAAATTAAAATTTTGTTTTTTTAAAACAAATTTGAATTTTATTGAAAAAGGCGGGCAAGTGTCATGGCATCGGCGTCGGCTATTAGAGATAGCGCCCAAGTAGCGACGCGACAGTCAGGAGACTTTTCATATAACCCATAGTCTTGATGTGATGAAATAAGTTATAGAGTAAGTAATAAGTTGCAGAGACAAAGTTGCTCGTGAGCCTTACCTTACACAATCAGTGATAATATAAGTTAATTAGATTTTTTGTTGAATTTTGGCAGCAACCGTACGGGTACTATAGTGTACGTTCTGTATGAGGCCTAAGTCATAGATAGGACACTTGTTTTACAAAACTCGCCTGATGTAAATGAGTCGTAACGGATTGTCAGTGGCAACATGAAGGCAGTTTAATAATGGGTACGACACTATTGTGCCACTAGCTTCACTAATCGATCGATGATAACATGTCGTAGGTATTTAAAACCTCTATTAAGTGGCAAAAGTTAGCACCGCGAGCATAAAACCATTCTATACAAATTTGACTTATTTGAATACAACGAGATTGATCAGAATAGAGGCCATACCATAACATCTTTATTTACACCAATTTATTTTCAATCTTAATTCAATTTCCAACAATCTTAAGTATAATAAAGTTGACATCTAACAATTTTAAATTAAAGATCGAAATTAAATCGCTATAAGAACGTCATGGTATGGCTTCCTGGTATTAACATAATGATCAAGTTGCAAGAAATGCACTAACAGGAATGAAATGTACAGTATATAGAAAATAGAGTAGGTATATGATCGAGAAGTGGTAGAACAATGTTGTATATAAGTACTTGAAAAAGTAACAGTAACAATAATATGTTTTAAGGGAAAATTATTGTTTAGTGAATAGACAAACAGCTATTTGAATAAAATTACTTATTTTTAACTAGTCATGGAATGGAGTATTTATGTAGAGACAGCGTACTCAATCGAGCGTATATCTACAGAGTTAACGGGCCGGCTACGACCACGGCGAGCGGTGAGAACAAATCGCATCCTTAGTAGAAAACTGGCGTAACTTAGGAAAAGTCACTGGGCAATTTTGAACCTTAGCTGTTACGAATAAGATGTAAATTTCAAAACACACTTAACCTAAAATCATTGTTCCACTTTGAGTCGAAATGTTATAAAACGTTCTGTGACGCCAGCTCGAAGCTGCGCGGTTATAGTACATTTGTTGCCGCGAAGTTGTGACCGGGTTTAAACGTGGTTAGCTAACGTGCTCAGTATCAGCTGTCTCTACTAATTGCTCGTACATGTAACAATCTTGGTCTTGACGTGAAACGCCACAATTGCAAAATGACATCATCAAAAACGAGGTCACTTTCGCAGGAGGTCTTTTTGCAAAAGTGACATTCTTCTTCAAGACCCACGGATCAGTCACCAGTCATCGTTGCGTCGTAACATTATAACGCACTCCGATACAATACCACGCTTTACGACAAGCAAAAATTTGTTATTTATAATTATATTATATAATTTTTTTAATAAATATCTCTCGCAATTACATACTCCTAATTTAAACAAGAAACAATGTCAAATAAAGCACACTCTTAACACATTTGACGCAATACTAAATTGAGCAACGTTTTACAAGAATTACAACAAATTACAGCGTTTTATATTGTATTGTCAACAGTTCTCAGGACCTCGTGTTGGTATCGATACATTAAATCTAATCGATATAAAATTTTCAGATATAGGAATAAGGAATAAAATCTGTCTCTATCTAACGAGAGGGGAAGACTGGTATGGTCAATTGTTGTCATTCCTGAAAATAAAAAAAGGCAAGAGTTAAATTAGGTTATGCACAAATAGGTATCACTTTAAAATTTAAAAAGGTTTAAAGAAGTAAACAAAATTGTTAATTAATAAAGAGTTAAGCGATTAGCACACTGTACCGTGCCACGCAGCATAGCGCGGAAATGTATGTTCTTATGTTTCTTGAAAGTACTAAAATCTCTTATGTATTGAAAACGTGCTGTGATTTTGTTATGTCGCCAGGCAACCCGCAGCGTGGTGCGGTACAGAGTGCCAATCACCTTATAAGCTTTTAATGTTTCCGAATGAGGATGTTGCTGTCCCTTTTCTGCCAAGGTGACAACTACTAGTGATATGTAAGATAGTGTATATACCTGTGGTGCAGGATCCACTAGCTGAGCTGGTCGGCGGCGGCGTCAACATGTTCGGGCAGCCCGCGGGCCGCGCTGGAGCGGCGCGCCTGCCACTTGAAGTCGACCTGCATGAGCCACTGTTGCCCGCGCGACCTGTTGCACGGCCGCAGCACTGGCTTCCACACGTCGGACGACTCCGGCTTGTCGAGGCACATGCGTGTGTTCGTGTGCTTTATTGTTCGTAGCTGGAATATTTAAATTATCATATTTACTCGTCGTTTAGTAGTGTATATTTTTATACTAGTTTGCTGATAAACAAGCGTGCTAGATGGTAAGCAGTTACCGTAGCCTATGGAAGCTTGCAATACCAGAAGTATGACTAGCGTGTCGATCTAAATATTTGTACACCGGGGTGTTTGAATGGAATATTTGCTGGGATAGGAAAGAGTTTATTTAAAATCACATTCCTAAATTAGCGCTTGATACCTGTACTCACATACAGGAACACAACTATACCGCTATACGTAGTTATTAGGCTACGGTCTTCTTACAGGAGGCAGTCCATCCCCACCATGCACTTTTTACACGCTTTTTATTAGCTTCACCTGTATGTTTGTAACCGACTTCTTTGGGCGCGATTTTGACCCACTTTAAACGGCCAGATTTAGTTCAAACTTTGCAGATTTATCGAGGATAAAATTATAAATAATATTACTTAAAAGTAAAAAAAAAATACTTTAAAAAAACTAAAAAACACGCTTTTAATAGAAAACCGAAATAAAAAATTGAAAATAAATTTTAATAAATTTCAATTAAGATTAAATTAAGAATTTTAAAAAAATATTTAAAAAAAGCGTGGGGTGCTTTTAAGATGATAATCACTCTACTCCTATCTGTCAATAAAATATTTATAACTATTGACACTATGCACCTCACTTTATTTTTTTTATACATAGCAGATTTTAGTTTAACGATTTATATAAAAACAGTATATACCTTCATATCATAGGTCCACTCCTGGTTGCCACGCATCCCGTGACAACGTATAAGCTTGATGGGGCCGCGAGGGTTCGCCGCGTCTAAGCAGTTGTCGTCAGACATTATCTGCTTTCGTTTAGTGTAGGCGAACACCTGGAAAGCAGAATTATACATATATTTAATAAAAGTGGAAGTGTCCACCTCCACTTACTCGCTCGCTCGGGCCATTATATAAGGACCATCGGACGCCGCTGAGCCTCTTTTTTTTCCGAACTGTGAAAGTGCCAGTTAAGTGTGGTAATGACTTGGCGGGCTTTCAACGAGTCTTGTGCCGAATGACTCAGATGTTAGTCTTGATTATGTATAATTCTGTAACTGCTGCATTATTATATTGTGTTGGGTAATAACCCGTGGGTTCTTCTTTTTTTGGTTATCAACCTCGACCACGCGGGTGAACAAGTCCACGCGGTCTCAAACTGGGTTAAAACTAAACGTTAAAAGATAAAATATGGGTAAGCATTCTGTAACAACAACTACAGAATGCGAATGTGTTAGGAAACTGACCCGCAGACAATGTCTCACCTCCTGTCCTGCTCTCTATACCCTACCAACTGCATCCTGACCGACCTCAGCGCAATTTCACACTTGTACCTACAGTTTAAATACTTGACGTACTCTCAACACTTAATAGAAGAAGAGTGTAGTATTCTGTTAGGTTGACCATCGTAGACGAATAAGTCTAGGTTATAGGGTACCTAATGAAAATATCTAGCTATATATAAAGCTGGTAATAGTGTATTTGTCAAAGGAAATATTTACTTCATATTTATATCATAACTAGATAAAACAGAAAATTAAGAATTAGAGTGGAAGGAGTGAACGATACAGTTATTAATAAACATTTAATAAGCTTCCAATGCTAGCCAATCGGAATATTGCTGTCTTTTTTCCGCAAAACTAACACTAGGTATAGTGTAGTAGGTACCAAAAAACTGACAACTATGGCATTAGTGTGACGTCATAAAACAGCATAATTAATAATTAAACAAGGACAGCACGTCTTTGTTTAAGTATATTATTAATATGAAAAAGAAATTCAGCAATTTTATTTTTGTTTTAACTTTTCGTCACCATCGTGCGTTTATTTTGTTTTAAACAAAAAATAGTAGTAGTCACATATTATAAAAGTGCATGCTTACCTTGTTCTGGAAATAGATTACATATAATTTTAATTGATATCTACATGTTTATTTAAATATTTGGTAAAGATATAAATAACATAATATATTTTTAAAGATATTGCAAATAAATGAGCTCAGACATGACATGTATTGTGTAACATAAATAAAACAACAAGAAACTAGGCATTATTTTTTTTCTTTGATATACCTACTAACGCGGATGTAAGAACGAATAAGTATGACTACAGAGGTTGGACCATACACGGCAAATATCAAGTATCGAGATTTTTTGTTTTTATTTAATTGATACATTATCAATTCTAGGCACAGTTTGGAAAATTACAATAGGTACAGGGACCGGGATCTTTAGTGACGACGTGATGGACGAAAATTAGATCGCGGCATCTGAGCCAAGAGAAACGTGACAATTTACTTCAAATTTGATCTGGCCACACAATCTTGTAAATAAATGAAATCATAATCTTGATTTTCTACGAAATGGAAATGGCATCACGAGGCTATAACAAAAGTTGTAAGTAAACAAATGAAATTAATGTTTCATAATCAGTAATTTTGTATGTTAGTAATTCAACATTATAGCTCCCTTGACGCTTATGTTGTTATTTTGAGTGTTATAAACAATCAATACAACATAACGAATGGCTACTTTATGTGGTTAAGATGCCATTATTTTCAGTTTTTGAACTACAATAACAAACACAAGTCTTAGTAGGTACTTATATATTAGGTAGGTATACAACGTTATTTTCATAGGTAGAAACAGGTCGAATTTTTGTTTAATGAAAAATGTCTGAGTAAACATCTCGTTTCCTAGTTACGATCCTTGCACTTGTATTCATATTCAATATTTGTAATGGAATAATAATGAACGTGTAACCGGTCGATCGCAAACTACTCAATTCGAAGAACTAGTTTGTATAGATAGTAATTTGTTTATCGATAATTTAATCCTAATTTTAGTTGTTTAGTTCTTCATTTAATGTTTACTTGCACTGCGCGGTCGCACCAATAACTGGACTATAGAGTAGAGACAGAGCGTCGTTAAAGGATGATTCACGTTACACCAATACGTGTCCCCACTGGGGCACCGCCCCGTCCCGGCCGAACGGTCGAACATCTTTAGTATCGTTATGTATTATGTAATTCATGCTTGTCCGTGCCCGGCCATGCCCTGGCCGTAGCGCCCGCATTAATGCTAATTGGGCTAATCGTTCAGCGTAATCCATATTTCTTTCAGTATTTGTTGAAGCTACCGACAAAGCCGCTTGGGATCTACATTTTAATACAGGCTATGTAGATCTATGTCCCAAACCGCTCGGCTGTGCTGATTAATGCCGACCTACACTAGTGTATCACGTCTGATAGAATGAACTCGTTCGCCATAGCTGCTGTGCACTGAATTGACGACGACCTAACAATATTAAAAACTAATTGCTAATAAATAGAAATGTAATGTGGGTTAAGTTCATTTATTTCACAATAAAAATCTTGTTTTTCTGGATCTGCACTAGATCGCAAAGTTTTTCAGAGATTTTAATATGTTTCTGATTAAGTAGGTATATAACATTATTTTAATTATTATCATTAGTGGTATTAAAAGATAATCGTTATCATTTGAGCCCAAAAGACGTCCACTGTTTTAAATAGGCCTCTCCCAAGCATCTCATTTGACTCTGTCCAATGGCTGCCCGCATCACATGATGCGGGCAGTCGATCCACCATGTTCTCCCAGATATCTACTCGATAAACTTGACCGCCTTCTCAACAATTGCATTAGATTCACTTTCAATCTACGTAAGTATGATCATGTGTCGACATTTCGCTCCCAACTACAATGGCTCCCTATCCGTCAGCGACGTAGCTGGCGTGCACTATCTATGCTTTACTCTCTTCTTAACTCTCCCAATGCCCCTACATATTTAACTCCTCATTTACAATATCTTTGCAGCACTCATCACAAAAACTTACGTTCTTCTAACAACCTTCTTCTATTTTGTCCTCATCACAACTCAAGTCTAGTTCATTCTTCCTTCTATATTCAATCTATTCTTCTTTGGAATGCACTCCCTCTCGAAATCAGGATGTCCACTAACCGAGACACCTTTAAGGCTAGAGTACGGCAGCTCTATAGCAAATATTTGGCAGAATCATCACAACGTTCATAATATACTTATATTATTTATTTAAGTATTGTATTGTTATATAATATATGTGTATCATGTATGTATGTCTATTATTTTATATTATATGTGTATAATATGACATTTATTACTATAATATTATGGTTTTGTTTAGTTCTACGGTTTATGCACCTACCTAGTATTCTCTCTGCATCACCCAAAGGTTGACTGGTAAAGAATGCCTTTGGCATTAAGTCCGCCTTTGTACACTTTTTTTTTTGTGCAAAAGTTTTTAAATAAATAAATAAATGTTCTATTAAATACATTGTGTACCTATTTTAAGTGTAATCACAAGCAAGCGCCTTATATATGGTTTTGATTACGGCTGTGGGATTGATTGATGTAGGAGTTCGTAAGTCGTAACAGATTTTATTGCCATCGCGCCAAATAAAAGATTACACTTGACTGAATAAGCAATGTTTAACACATCATAATAGTTAACAACTATAAAATGCGAAAAATGTGTATACCGCTGGTATACCTATTAGACATGCCATGTCAATTCCTACATCCTATAGGTACTTACATCGTACCATTTAAAACGGTACAATGTGTAAATTACTTCACATAAGATGGTCTATAAAAATGCCAAATGAGACGTCAGCTAATTTGCCTTCCGCTGAATTCGCTGACTAAACAGACAAGGGTTAAACCTAAGGAAAGTACGACTGTTTGTCATAGAGGCGGGCAAAGACAGTTTTCCGTCAATGTATATTTAAATATCGACCCTTTTACAACTTATACGCAAGTACCTACATAGCATCGTCTTAACATTTGTTGTTTTTGTTTCATTTGAGCTATTTTGTAAATTCTGTCGTACCGGTGGTGGACAATGTGTATTTTTGCGCTGTTTAGTAAAACGAGGCGCTTGTTATATCGTAGTTCAGTTAGCAACCGCTGACTACGAATTTACCTAGATTGCATTAAAGTTAGGATTGCATCAGACAATGGACACGAGGCCCCGGCCACGAGGTGCTGACTTCGCGATACGTGTGAACCATCGCACCACCGCATCGAGTTCGTAGCGTCACTTCGTATCGATCGTCGAACGTAGTCGATATACCTAAATTGTAACTTTTTATTGTAACAGTTTCTTTTAATTAAATTAATATTAAGTAATTCTGGGTTTCTCTTATCACCCGGTAAGCAGTTACATAATTCGCTCGTAGACAGGTGCACTCACCAAAAAAGGGCAAAAGCCTAAATATGGGCGATCTAAATAACTCCTTCACCAGGTTACCACTAACCAAACCACAGAAGAATTGTGTACAATACAATGATTACTTAACGGCTATCAATGTACCTTTCCAAATTGTCCAATAACGTATTAATTATTATCTCTATTTCTCTATGTCTATTTGTCTGGTCTCCGTCTGTACCTACTCTCGCAACGGCTACGTTCGTCCTCAGGCGTTCATGTCTGCGCGCTTGAGTGAATTAAATAGATGCATTGGCGGAGGACTGGGTAGATTTGGGCATCGAATAGAGGCGTACATAAGGGATTAAATAAAACATGTTTTATGGCGATTCGATATCGGGACAAGTAAACTGTATGCAATATGTACCTACTTGACGTTTATACTCGCATTTATATACTACTAACGGCCCGCCTCGACTTTTCCCGGGTTTAATTGAAGGATCTTATCGAGATAAAAATATCCTATCTTTTAGGTTGGATAAAACTGCATAAAGTGTGCAAAATTTTATTAAAATCGGTTCAGTAGTTTAGGAGTCCATAGCGGACAAACAACGTGACACATAATTTATATATACATATTAAGATATAGATTGTCCGTTAAGATATAGCGTTTACTAGATTAGACCAGACATCGGCTCGGAATACCTCATCGTAGTAGAATTTATTATTATTATTTATTTATTTATTTAAAACTTCTTGCACAACATAATGGTACAATGGCGGACTTAATGCCAAAGGCATTCTCTACCAGTCAACCTTTGGGTGATGCAGAGACAAAACTAGGTAGGTGCATTCAGTAACAATTTAGGAAAACTAATTTAACTAAATATTTTTAGACAATAGATAGATACTAAATATATTATATAATAAATATATTCCAATTTAGTGTTTACTAAATTCTTACTATTTAATTTATATTCTAGTAAAAGACTAGTTGCTTATTGTTTTATTTATTTGCGAGTAACCCGTTACTAAACAAAACGGTTTACGGTTTGGCTGTGGTCTTTTGTAAGGTAGTCTCATGGTATAAATAATGAATTACTTGTGTACAACCTACCTCTGCATTATTGAACATCATTTGTAATGCTGTGTCACTGTATATGTTGTCCTATAGAATAAAGAATATATATAACAGCATAGTTGGTTCAGTGGCGTAAGTTTTTTCCTCAGGAGTCTCGGTAATGTAATGTATGTATGTCGGTAGGTGAAATTGTCCAGTGTATATCGCGGGATTATCGGATTAAATAGTTTTTTGTGAAAGCCCTAGGAAGATTGTGGAAGAAACATGTTGCGGAGTACCTAGGGCACATGGTACTGACTGCATCATCAGATCAACTCCGTCACCGAAGTTATATAAGAATACAATTGATTTTTCAGCTCAAACGTATACCGGGGAGTAGTACCTAAATAAAAGCTTGTAAAAAAAGCAATATATTTACCTGATTGCCACCCATTCCATGACAGTATCCCATACCCAATGGCTGGCCCGCTTTCCCTCCTAACGTATCCAAGCAGTTAGAAGTATCAGCGTTACGAATCTGTAAAAAAAAAAAAAAAAGATTAATTGGTTATACTCGTATGTTCTCTAGGCGTTCTTTCATTTTCAGCGAAGTCAAAGTCAAACTCATTTATTCATTTAGATCAAATACATAATACTTATGAACGTCATAAAAACAAATGCCAGCATACTTTTTTTCCTACGGCCAATTCGCTGACTAGGGTTGGGCCTCGAGAAGAATTGGCAAGAAACTCGGGCCACTCTTTTTAATTGCCAGAGTATAACATTTACAATTTGGTATGAGTTACAAAAGTGTGTTAACAAAAAGGGACGGAACCCAATATACCATACAAAATTAAATTTAAGTAAAAACAAAAATTAATATGGAAACAATGAAGGGAAAAAAATGAATTTAGCTTTCCACTGTATGTCAATGAGGGATACTTTCCCTTTGTATGTATAAGATAGAAACGTGTCAAGATCACATTGCGTTCTTAATAAGAATCTAAAAACTATATCTTTATCATTTAAAAATAAATCATGACAAGATTGACCAGCCACCCCAAGTAGCACCCGTTCGCGAATTGCCTGTAAGAAAAAAATATGCTGACTTTTGTTTATTTTGACGTTCATAAGTTTCAGTAAGTATGAGAATAAATGACTTAGAGTTTAAATTTGCTCCACTGCCAGCACGGGTGTCGTCTTTTGGCCTTTATCTACACATGCTAGCCTAATGCGGGTTGGTGGATCAAGCATGTCTTTAGAATTTCATATAAGACGTTCTTTTTTATACTACTTAGGTAGCAAATACGGCCGGCCTGCTGGTAAGCAGTTAGCTATATGGACTAGATATGGACGCTTACAATACCAAAGGTGTCACTTTTGTGTTACCTACCCAAAAATAAAAAAACAGGATTTTGTGATGAAATTTCTCTGGGATAGGAAAACGTTTCGATAAAAATGCACCCCTATGAGCTTTGGAAACCTGTACTCACACACAGAAACACAACCACACTGCTGTGTGTAATTTAGCTGTGGTCTTCTGTAAGGTGGAGGACCTTACCCAGTCGGGCTTGCTCACTAGTATGGTGCATTACCTATCTTGAAAATTGTGATTCCTCACGATGTTTTGCTACACCGGTAACAGATGGTAAGTCATTTAATTGGACATATAAATTCCACGAAGTGAAATTCACATTAGTACTGCACATTCACCTGGGACCGAACTGACACCTCTTGCGTGGGTTACTTTTACTCACCACACCATCACTTCCTTTTTCATTGAGTAATGTTTGCCAAACAAACAAAGATACAAAACAAGTACAGCTGTATCAACAAATACGTATATCATTGTTGACATTTTATAATGTGTAGGTACCTAATACGTACTACTAATGTACCGCCTATAAATATCTTATAGTAAATAGAAGTGTCAGTTGATATAACTAAGTAACAATAGACATGATGACTAATTTTCAAAGACTATTTACTATTATTGTACTTGCTTTTGAAATTAGAATTATTTTTTATATATATATATTTTTTAATTAAAAATATTACAAGACCACTCTCATGGCTCTAGATGAAGAGGTGAAATAAAGGTAGGTCTTTGCACTGTGGGATAATACGGGCTTATAACAATAATAGAGACGGGCCCTCGATTCGTTTCTGTTATTTCTAGACTTCTCTATTATTATATGCATGTATCATATACCTAACCCTTACCACAGCATACTTAATAGTACAGGCAGTTAAGCAAGAAATTCTCTAAATCATAATGAAAACCGCATCAAAATTCGTTGCGTGGTTTAGAAGATTTAAGCGTACAGAGGACATACAGATGATTTTTTCATACTATGTATTAAAGTCCCGTACAAACAAGAACAAGTCTAAAGCCAGGTATCGACATTGCAAAGCTGCCTCGCGAGGCCGCTCATCTGGTGCTCGCATTGAGCAGGCAGTCAACCAGTCAGACAGATAACGTTCAAATTGGATCGCTAGGCAAACGCGTCTCTACGTCACTAAGCTGCATCACGAGGCGTTCCTCGCGAGGCACCTCGTGATGTCGAAACCCGCCTTTAGTTCTTCGATAATCTTACTAAACCTATAGTATTAAGGTAGTTTTTTTTTATTTAGTATTTTAAAGTAAGTAGAAGATACTATACCAGGTCAACTTTCTAAATATTGACTTCGGTTCACGTGACATGATATTCTGAGGTGCTAATAAATTTGTAGGGCTTTTTCTTTAGGACAACATTTCTAACCGATGAATTTCTACTTTCTATTTACAAGTACATACAAATAATTTGAGATACGCGTCAAAATGGGTTTACAAAACGAGTGCACGAACATAAATAATATGTCAAAAAATAAAACGTCAAAAATGTTACAAAAACAAAGTAATAAATCAATTGATGTATATAATTAAACAAAACAGACGACTATTAAGAGTTACCCTCCTTTTAGGTTCCGTCTCAATTAGATGAAAATAGAAGCCGACTATTTCTGTAAAGAGAGCAACATCAAGTGTCCTTTTTGAACAAAAATAGTTATATAGTTGTAGTTCCATAGAATAACTTATTATCTAAATATTGTTAGTACCAATCATCTTCTTTGCAAACTGCCTTATAATTCGCGGACGCAAGCTGTCAGCTACAATCTTTAGATTTTCCCTAACACTCCTCAGAAAATAACTGTCAATACGAGCTTGCAAACTCATCATTTTCCACACACTACACAAACGAGGCTCTCTCAACAGCATTCTTATACCAGATAGTAAAGAGTGATGTTTTATAGTGTGATTGATTCATAGATTCGCGTTGCACAGACAGAAAGAAAGAAAAACGTAATAATAATAAACTCACCTCTCCCAAATAGTAATAGTCGAGAGGCATCTGGCTCTCAGGGTAGATGTTCTCGAGATACCACCGAAAGCTCTTGCACTTAAGTCGCTCTCTCAGGTTACGCCGCTCGCTGACGTTTCCAACGGGCACGGTCAGCGCTCCTGCTCGGTACATCACACATAACACATAAGTAACATTTCATTAGTAGGCTATCAGCTCTGTGACTATACCTAAGGTGCTTGAATATATTAGTGAAGTTTGACTGAATTTTTCCCCGAAGAATATTAATATTTTTATCGAAAATTATTTAGTTAGACATTTTCTATTAAAATTATAAATTCCAAGTACTCACTCAAGAACTCGAATCCTTGATACTGTAATGTATTCCCTCATTGTTAAGTCAGTAAGTCCGTCAATCAAACTGTTGTAGTGTAATGTTAATTCAAACTATATATAGCCAATATGCAAGTACTCAAATTTGACCAAAACTACAAATAGTATTTATGAAGCATGAAATTTATACCCAATACAGATGATAGATAGATACGAATGTCAAAAGCGAACGGTGTCAATGAGGGTATTATTTGGTTAAAATTTAAATACATGCGAAATTTAAATGTGTTGGAATTATCTGTGGACCTGTCAAATGACGTCACAAAGGCGTCTTCTTTTCTAAAATTTTACAAATAAGTTCGTTATTTTTTTAACATTGGTTATTTCCACAGATTCTTCCAAGTAACAAAACATTTATTCATATTTCGTATTTCACAAAAAGTGAATAAATTTTATAAATATAGAGGGTTAATTTTCATGAACATTCAAGGTTAAAAATACTGCAATTTATGTATATACGTATGTATACTCAAGCAATAACCCCATATAATATCACACAACTACGAACACACAAGAATCAGACTAAAAAAAATAGAAAGTATGTTTCAGTGTTTCTTTGTTTAACTGTTATCGTTGGTTTATGATGCCTATTGAAATATAACGCTTATCGCTTAACCCACCTGTTCTGAGTTTAGTCAACCGAGCGAAATAAAATAAGTTTTGCATGAATTTAATGTTTGTATTTATAAGTTTATAGTTTGTCGCATATTTTACATATGAAATTGGCTTTAAATAGTTTATGAACGCAATTGCAATAGTTGATGTTTCCGCTTGATAAACTGTTTAACAGCTATTTAAAGAGTATATCGGCCGTTCAGAAACGTATTAAAAAATGCAAGTATAAAAGTTAATGTGAGTAAGTTAACTTGATATTGTATTTGTAAAAAAAATAGCAATATATACTGACGAACATGAAAACTTCAGAGACTGAACGTACAGATGGACTTTCAACATTCTTTGCAGTCATATACCTATCTGCATAGACTTATACCTGTTTCTCAGTAGGGTGTGAAGAGGTTGTCTCTTCACATCGTTTCATGATTGATGTTGGCTAAACATAATTATTTGAAAGTCTTTCTCTACTTTGCCACAGTTTATGTATCGGTCAGTATATTTTCTATATTACATACCTTTCATAGGAACGTAATTAATTATAAATAAGTCTATTAAGTATATTTTATCGAGTAAACTGGACCACTTATATACCTAATTTTATGATGAAAGCGGATGATTTATATAAATATACATAGAAATAATTTAATGAGCATATTCCAACATAAAAGCTGTCTAACCCCAGAACAGAGTTGCTAAGCAAAGCCAACCATATACCCGGATTAATATTGTAGAAGAAATTCTTCCATTCATCGAGCCAGACTTCTGCGAGGCGGGCGTTGTTGTGGTTGACGACGCGGCCGGTGCCCCCGGGGAAGGAGTAGGGCGTCGTCTTGCGGAACACGTGGCCCACGTGCGAGCACGGAGCGATCTCCAGCCGACCGCCGCACATCCACACCTGGCCCCGTGCCACCGTGTTATATACCCAAGCGATATTGTAGCCAGGGAGTGTTTAATTAACACTATATTCTCTCAATATACGATAAATTGATCAGTCTCCCATCCATATTAATATAGTTTTTATATTTGCACGCGCTCAGCAATTACTAAACCGAATCGCAAAAATATTTACTAATCTGGTGTTACACTATTCCTGAGTGAAATAGACTAGTTTTATCAACATACTATGTAAACAATATAAAACATAAAGGTTAAAATCTGTTATTACAATTAATTAAGTATAAAATTAAAACATCTCTGATAAAAAATCTGATGATTTTTAAATTTGTATCAGTAAAAGTATCTACTTTTTAAACCATTACTATTTTTATTGGTGACGTTTAAATATTTTTGACATGACAACAAAGAGCATACGTAAGTGCATGCGCATGTACTGAGTAAATATTAGGTTATTGCTGACGGTCATAATTTAGCCAGCTGTATCCATTCTCTTATCTTTGTTCAGCATTCAAGTACCTATTGTTGTTACTTGACATACTTCTAGAACTATCTATATAATTCTCTAGAAACGAGTCATGCATGTGACATTATCGAGTTGTTTATTTGTCACTCAACCTGTTCAAACTTGCTAAATATATTCGGAAATAATGAGTTACTGCATTAAAGCCATTGCCAAGCCATAACCCGTGTGGTGAGTAACTAATTATTAAGTTAAGAAAACGAATTGCATAAGGAACTCGACGGGAAAGCTCTGGCTATGAGATGCTCAGCCAGGTCGCTAATCGGTCAGTAAGCGATCAGTGGGTTAGGCTAGCCTATGGAAGGATGACCTGAAAGTGTATTTCATCTGAGCGTCACCGTGTTTGGGCGGGAAAGATCGTTAAAGCGTTGGTACCGACAGTTAACACAACAGAGCCTCTAGACAAGTGGCATAAGCGATAGTTGAATCGAAAAGTCAAAAAATAAAATGTATGGAATTTGACGTGAGTCTACGATTTAATGTCGTAAACTTACGTCAAATACCATACATTTTCTTTTTAGACTTTTCCATTCGACTATCGCTTATGCCACTTGTCTAGAGGCTCAGAGGCCTAAATAAACTACTATATCACCAGGTTAGCCACTAACCACTCAATAAAAGAAAAAAGAAGGGCAACACTGATCAATTTGTTATATATTAGAGTTTCCAAACACATTTACTTCCTGACTACAAACTTGATATTACTTCAATAACACACAATACGAGATGTTATGATAACATTGACCTCATATATCAAATCATTACACTATTCGATTACTCAGCTGGTAAAACAAAATTAAATCGTTTATCAACTTTATATTAATAACACCTTATAAGTGTGAAATGAAGATTAAACAATCGCAAGCAATAATATGAACTCGTTAAACATTAGTATTGAATAAGGCACGTGTCATTACGAAATAGCTATTTTGCTTGTGACTGTTAAATTAATGTATTAGAATGAAATGATTTTCGTAACACATTTATTAGTTATGAAAGTGAATATTGCCTGATGAATAATAAATATTATTTTCGTTCATAACTGGCGTATGCTTTTTCAGTTATTTCATATTTATTCCGCTAAGATATTCTCTTTAAGGTCGACACATCTACACACTTAAAATCTGAAAGAGATATATTATTTAAAAAAACGCAAAGACATTTTAGCGTGTATATATGGAATAACCGCTGTTACAGAGTCTACAACTCTTTTTACGCCATTGTCGGCTATAGGCGACAGTGGCGTAAGAAACACTTTTTTGTCGTCACCTGCCGACATTAATGTGGTGAGTTAATATAATTTGTAAGCTATATCCAATCGTGGTGCTAAAAAGTTACTAGCTAGTTTTATTATAAAGCACGATTCACACTATTATTAATTACTTTAGCGGCATGTTAGACAATGATAGAATGAGAATTGCCTTTCAAAACTTTTATTGAAGAACTCTGAACAGAGACATACGCTAGATACCAACACCCCCTGAAATATAAGTGTTTAGTTAAATTATACTAAGACATGTTAAGCCGGGTTTACATATGAGCAATATCGTGTGTCATTGATAAATGTCTTATTTTTATAAAGTTGTTCATATATGTCTATTACTTTTCTCGTGTCAAAGGAAAACTGTCAATACAAAGTCTTCTAGAATAACAAATATTATAAAAAGAGGACAAGATGCTATACTTTTATGGCCTAGTAAATAAAATAAAACATATTTTTCTTTGGTGTAGGCATTGATTGTTAATATTATATGTTATGAAAATCAGCCACGAATTTGTGCGGTTTCCAAAAATATGAACGTAAACACGATAAGAGTCAGCAGCGGCAAAATTCATTATCTATGCAATTTTCACACGAGACGGAATTATCACATGATAATAGCTATGTGGTTATAATTTTTAATGTAGGTAGTCACCAATAATATCAATATCGTGGTAATGGATTTCACATAATATGCATGTGAATTTAAGTAAATTATTTTTTGTTTCTTTACTTCTACTACTATAAAAATTCAAGATAAGGGTTTTTAATTCCTTTTTTTATTTCAACGCTTATATATTGGACTAGATTAAATATATACTATATATACCGCAAGAAAAGAAAAAATATACAGGTTATAAATTCAATTCTTTTAAATAGTGCGCGGGTACCTGATACACAATATTATATAATTGATAGTGATACTTAGCATGGCGTCACACTCGCTCAGCTAGCACACGTCCTTGACCCGTTGACCCCACTACTCAAGCTATTTATTTTTAACCTTGTAATGCAAAATCGAATATAAAAATACTAAAATAACTATGTCCCTTTCATATTATCGTGTTAATTGACTATTGTAATGTACACTGTTCCAAAACAAGTTTGTTTAAAGATTTCGGCGTGTAGGTATTACTAAATATTAGGATATTATATAAACACTGGTCATAACAATAACTATACTGCAATGTCACACGATACCGCTAGCATTTTAAACGCAGCCCGATACCAAATAGTTTAGATTGCTGTTAGAAGCAGTCGCTGAACAATGGTCGGTGTTTTCTATTATATTATTATTAAAGTCTACCTATGTTTGATTATCAGCATTCCCGACGATTTATTTGCAAAATATTATGAAATTTATTTGTCGTGAACGGACAGCTATTTTATGACTTACTTACCTACGAAAACAATTGAATGGATTAAAACGTGGTAAATTGTGATAGCTCTAGCTAAAGGTTAATGTTCCACACAAATGTCTCATTGCACCGCAATAATTAAAATAACAAATACGAACAACACCACTACTAGTAAGGTTTTTTTTATATCTTACATTTGCGTATGTGTGAACCCTCTAAGCCTGTGTTATGGTAACCAGACAACTGGTTAACATACTTATATATTTTTAAATACCTACATGTTGTATATAAACTACACATAGACAGAATAAATAATCATGCATATTATACAAGCATTTGTCTTGTGTAGGAATCAAATCCACGACCGACTATGCATTTATGATCACTAACCAATAGCCAGTATGAATGGATACATTTTTTGTTATATGTTAAACGAATCTGAACTATGCAGTGGTAAATTACTTACTTAAATATAACTGAAATTAGTTAGATTCATTATAAACTCACGATACTTCGTTGCGTAGGCCGTAATACAGTAATGTATCAGGTCGTAGGTCAAATAGTTAATTGAATGCAATCATTCCAAGACAGCTAGACATTACAAGCTCTCCGTAACAAGTTATATTACGAATAGCTTATCTTTTGTTCCAAAAAACAAAGCATTTTTTATTATTTTTCTGTTTTAAACAATAATCAAACTCATTACAGAACAATTCCTGAGTCGCGAGATACTTTCCAAATGTACAATACCCAGAATAGTCTGATCCAACTTCGTACCAATCCTGTAAATCTATCGAATCCCTATTCTTTTCCTATATTCCTTATTAGAAAAAGATGTTACGTGAACCGTTAAATTTGTAGTGAGCGTTACAGCGACTGCTTTTAATAACAACCTTAGTTAATAACATTAGTATCACAAAACATATATAAAAACAATACACACACATGTAAGTATAGATTAGAACACTGAACAGGAACCGATTAGTTTATCATTTTAATATATTTCCTCTGTTTATATCGGTTATTGCGTTAATATATAATTCTATTAAGCCATGATATATAGACTAGCCGTGGCAAATGATATCCTAGGATATATTATTACTTATCAAGATAATTGTTTGTATCTTCTGTCAATGAAAAAAAAAAAGAATTTGCATTTAGAGTTGATGGAAACCGCATTTTGGCAGTTATTTAAAACGCAACTGATGTAAGGTCCGCTTAAGGGAATTGTTATCATTAATTGATAAGCAAAGCTTCCCACACGTGACGGTAATTCGACTTATTTTTGTTAGAGGACTGACTTAATTAAATTTACCACTTGGTAACCACTAAGTAACATAAAAACCCAAGTATTAAATAAAAATGTTTGAAGAAGGAAATTCTCCACTCTGAAAATTACCACCATTGTCATATTCCTGGCTATTAACATATCATTTACCACAACTATCTGACCAAAAAGAATTGCTGTGGTTAATTCTAATATCGATAATTAACAATTATTATTACTCATTGCTTCTGCATCGAGAAGAAGCAGAAAAAAAGTAAGAAAACAAAATATAAAATAGTGAACAGAGAGAAATGAAAAAACAAAACCAAAAATACGTGTTATTTAAAATAGAAATTAAAAAGCATAAAATAATAAAACATTAATTTTCCTTATATAAGATTGTTCAAGAACAAAAAACAACGTAAAGTCGACGATAAAGAGCGGGAAAACACATAGATTATAAAAAAAAGCGATGAAGCAACATGAATGAAAAAAATGGTCATGCTAAGATACATGAATGCAGCTGCAATGGGGTTAATGTTAAAAGCTTTACTGAATTATCCAAATGTTAATGATGTTCGATATTTTAAAATTGTTAGTGTAATATCCCAAGCCACAACAAAACTTTAATTGTGCACCTCCACTTCTATCATTTTGCTATTACAAATAGAAAATATTTTGAACTGAATAGTAACTTATAAGAAAGTTCTGGAAAACAACATTTCCTATTATTAGATACATCGCATCGGTACTAAAATATTTTAAAGTGGTTCAAATTAGGTACCCATAACAGGCATCTCTATTACATATACTACTATTAATCTCAAGTATTCCAAAAATAAAACAGGAAACAACCAAGAGCAAAATGTTAGAAATGTCGGCACGTAGTTCGAGAATCGAACCTGGATTCATGGCGTAATAGAACTCTCCCCACTCGTCCATCCAGACTTCGGCGACGCGAGCAGCATTGTGAAGAACGACGTTTTGTACACCGCCGGGGAAGGAATATGGCGACTTGTCGCGGAACACGTGGCCCACGTGAGAGCACGGCACGATCTCCAGCCGACCGCCGCACTGCCATACCTTCGCGCATCCCCACAAATGTTTATTACATCCGATATTCACTAGTCTACGCTATACTGACACAGGTTTGTTACAAGCACATTGATTAAGCGTGCTTGACATTGCTCAAAGCACTGTTAATCATTAGCTAATTGGCTAATTAATGGAGAATGACATTTAGCTCAAAATTGTCACGAGTGTGGTGAACAACCGTTTGGATTCTATATTCTAAAATTTACCCTGAAGCTCATCTCGAGGTTCTCGCCGCCCCAGATGTCCATGCCTTGGTCGTAGGAACCGATCTGGTAGAAGTAGTCCTTGTCGATGGCAAACAGACCACCTGCCATTGTCGGTGTGCGTAAAGGTGCAGTACGATCGCCACCGCGTCGTTCCATTTCTCGTTCTGGAACTCTGTACCTGGACACGTAGAAACAAATAGACGTGAATAGTATGATATAATTTTAATTAAGACAGCAAACAGTCATGAATATTTGAATACGGTGCAATAAGTTTGTCAAAACGGGCAATCGCACCCACAATCCCATAACTGTGACTTCTGGTATAAGCCTGAATTAACAGCAAATAATCATTGAAAACACTGAGGTAGAATTAGGTTTTCTAGCTATACTTATACGGTCCAGTAGTTTTTGGGTTAAACAAACAAACAAAAAAATCAAAGCGTTCCTGTTTACAATATTAGTTTAGAAGTTTAGATGATACAATAAAGACTAATAAAATGTTACAATAAATGACTAATGACTACACCAAAGCTTAGCATAGTGCCAGACAGTAATGCTAGGCGCTGATTTCCAACTGGAACCAATGAGCAATAAACCACGGGTGTCAAATATCACTACACAGGTGGTAGCCGAATGAGAAAGTATATATATGTATACCGACCATTGCTCATTTAGACTATTGCTACTTTCATTGGCTGAGTTTTAAATAAACGTTTTCCTATCCCAGGAACACCCCATTTCGAAAACCAGGTATAAAATTTTTTGGTCGATCCAAAAGCGCCTCAGGTTTTGCAACGATAATGTTTACCATCAGATGGACGTATGCTAGTTTGCAACCCATGCTGGCTTTGTATTATTAAATAATTGAACGGCTGATAAGATCTGATAATGCAGTTCAAGATCGGCAATTGTGAAAACATTATAGGATATAACAGAGAACGTCATCAGGCTGAGATGATGAATGTTACAGTCAATAATTTGTACTTTTTACTTAAAATTTGTGTTATCAATGCTGAACATTACTTGCGTGACTTAACAATTCGTCTAGGTTAATAATTATTACGATAAAATAATAATAAATAAAACAACTTTTTTTACACAAAATATTATCCGCTTTATTAACAAACGTTATGTAGTGCGTGAATAGTTACGCAATGCTTTGTCCTCTTCTTTCAAATGTCAAATTACTGATGTCAAAAAGAGAGAAATGGAAGTGTAATCATTCCCTTGCTGTAGCAAGGGAATAATTACACTTCCATTTCTCTACGTTGTGTACAACGTTATTTAATAAAGCAGCTTGTAATGTGGCCAACTAAAGATCCCATATGTACAGTAGAGAAATTATAATAGAGCCCCTATTTATTCGTTAGAATGATAAAAATGTGATTCACGACAGCAGTCTCGGTTACTCCTGAATTTGGAGCAGACGTTTACTTTAGGGAAAACCGCGACTTGGCAAACGTAAGGCTGCTGTTCCACCAGATGTGTAGCGAGCGAAGAATGTGTTTGTTATAGAATCGCTTAATCGCAAACACATTCCTCGCTACACATCTCTGATGGAAATGCAGCCTTATGTAGGACACCTTTTAAGCAAAGTGCGCGAAGCGACTGGGAGCAGCTGGATGCGAAAAGCCGCGGATCATTGCACTTGGAAAGGCCTATGGAAGTGGACTGTGATAGGCTAATGATGGTGATAACTGCTATACTATCTTGTTTCTACCTTTTTTTTTTCAATCACAGTAGCTGAATTTTTATCCTTAACTAAGTATTTGAATAACTTTTAATACGACCGTAAACGAAAACAATGGGATGCAATCAAAATAATATGTATTAACAATAACATTTAAAGCATAGGAGCGTGTCGATACATTTGTATATTAGCTTACGTTGAACTAAGTATTATACTGTAAGCAATTATTTGTTACTAAACAAAACGTGGCGCATAGTGGGACGGCTTTTGGCCTTTCTTTACAAGCAATTATATAATTATGTATATACGTTTACCAGTTGTCTGGTCGCCACAGCAAAGGTTCTTGCAGATATGTAATGAAATCTAAAAACCCGCCATATGTGCAGCCTTAACAATGACATTTAGATTCGATATAAAATCTTATAAGTTTAAAACGGTTGATCCCATTTCCATGGAACAAAGCTAAGAACCATCTGATTAAATAATGTTTCAAACAAAAGCAGATGCACTAAAATTGGCACCAGCCTGTATTCGTCATCGGGTTAAAAATCGAATGAAATACATTTCTGTTTGTCTAGTAGTCTAGACCGATTATACACACACAGTTCAATCATATACAATAGTATTCTGATTTTCTAAGTACCTACGTCCGATATACAACAATAACAGTGTTAAAAATGTATAGACGCTTATTTACGTAAACATAATATTATATTAATGTAGGTACTTTTAAACAAATATGAACAACATAAAAGACATAATTAAAAAAGAAAACTCATTTGAATTGTTTCACAATATGCTACAATTATGTACAATGATATTTGTTGATCAATATTTGCATTGCACGGAGGTGCTATTAATAGTAAGTAACTAGTAGTTACATATAAAATAATATGAAAAAGACGGAGTGCATGTGTTTCGTTATTCTTTGTACATGAGGTCATCTGAACAACCACAGCTACTGTCTAGCTGACGCTGCATCCGATAGGTGGCGCTGTGATCGGGTTATAGGCTTATGTCAACGATCGGACATGACAAACTCTGTTGGGACTACTAGTTTATTATATAAATAAAGTAGGAGTTCTACTTACCACCTAAAGTTAAGTTTCCAGTTAAATCCTCCCCACGTCATGTCAGAAGCCTGTATGTATTCGAATGTAGTATCGGATATGACGTCAATGATGGGGCACACCACCGTCGTTCGGTCTTCAACTATCCTTGCCAACAAAGGTTCTAGCCAACCCTCTAAAAATAAAAGAAGAAACACTTATTAAGAAAGCCGAGCAAGGTAAATTAAGACTAGGTACTTTAAAATAGAGATAGAGACGATCCAATCGGTTACGTGCCGTAAATCTTTACCCATATTGGGGGGCGCCTCTAGACTGATTTCGGCCATGGTGGTAGAGCATAAGTATGTGCACAAACAGAGATTTCACTCTCTACACAATCAATCTTCACAAAAATCGACGACAGATCAAGCTCAGGACCAACGGCTTTACCTGCTTTCACAGACACGGAGAGATTTCATGATATTTTTAGAAAATGATCATCCATATACGGGCTCACCATGACAAACTTGCTCAACATTGCAGATCAATCGATTCGCGCGGCTAAAAAGTACGCACCGCACGAATCGATAAATCTGCTAGAAGTGCGAAGGAATACTCCTTATACAGCAAGCGTCCATAGGCTGCGGTGACTGCTTGCTATTGAGTGGGCTGTACGAATGTTTGTCACAATTTTGTACCTACTATAAAAAAATCACGTGTCTTAATTTTATTGTAGCCAACAATTATACCTATTTCGGTAAGCTTGTAATATTATTGCTTTCACTTATGTTAAGTATAACAAGAACAAAGATTTTTTAATACTCTATTATAAAATACATTGGTATTGCATTACTAATTTACATTCTTGTTTTCGTTTTAGTGTTCCATTTCAATTTCACTCGACACAAGTACAATGCGTGGTGTACGGAGATGGGGCAACGCGTCGTTGAGTGCTCACGCGCACGCACTTGGTGCACCGCCTACTAACTATCGTTAATGTATTAGACTTAGTAATTTATAATTCAAATGTTGAGTTATTAAAGCACTGACAAAAACATTACAGCATAACATTACGTAGGTACTTCGACGATAGTGATATGTTATCTACAACTAACACTGCATAGGAATTCTGAAGAATGGTTGACTTTGACATCTCACACACGCGATCTGAGCCTAAACTAGACTGAGCCTGTACATTAGTATCCAGACAAGTGATAAATATACTGTTTAACAATAATTGAAAATTATTTAACTTTCTAAATCTACAATTTATAAAACTCTATATGGCCCAAGAGCCAGTGACCTTTTTACTTTAGTCATTTTATAAGTCATGAAAATTAGCTTACTAACTCTTCTTAACCTGTAGAATAATGAACTGCTGTTCTGGCAACCCTCCGCGGCCGGAGTGTTTAACCCTAACATGACAAAGATGGTAAGAAATAAAGTTCAATTTAGTTATAGTATCAGTCCTAAAAATTTTAGTATATGATATTGGCACTATTCTCTATATAGAAAAATGATTGCCAGAACATTTCTGACCTGAACATTTCTGTAAATATGTATAAAAATAAAGTACAATTTAGTCATTTTATCAGTGTTGAATTTTTTACAGAATTATTGGAAATATATGTAGGATATATGATTTCAAACGCCAGAACAAAATTCCATCACCAACTATTTGCCAGAACAAAAAATGTTTCCCTAAGGAAACTACCCACTAAGGAATAAGCCCTGTGTCACGGGGGACTATACAAACATACAATTCACGGACACAAACTACACCCAGACTAATGTCCAGAGAAGACAACCATTTATGGACCACACAAAGTTCTGTCCCGTGTCGGGATACAATCCACGACCTCTAGCTTAGCAGTCAGGGTCACTAAGCACGAGACTTAGGTTGTGAAGTAGAAGTGTGAGACGTAGGTAGAGAATTAGGTATAAAACTTAATAAATGTAGGCCTACCCATCTTCCATGGCGGTAAAGACATACATCCATTTGAAACAAATTTCACTCAAAAATCTTAAACCATGAAGGTTCTAGGTCAATTCCAAGTACCTATACAATAAAACAGCACGTTTCTACTTTAGACCCTATTATTTATATCAACCCACAACCTAAACGGCTGGTCCATGAGACATAACATTTGGAGGATCTTTATAAAGAGTACTCTTTGTATAGTATGCAACATCATTTTGCATTCCTCGTTTATTTAGCAAAAGACATAGTTCTAGTTTATAGTTGTATGAGGAATTTGGGGAAGCTGAGGCAAGGGAGGAATGGTATTCTTTGTTATTGCGGAACTAAAAAACTGATAAAAGATACAAACATACAATTCACGGACACAAACTACACCCAGACTAATGTCCAGAGAAGACAACCATTTATGGACCACACAAAGTTCTGTCCCGTGTCGGGATATAATCCACGACCTCTAGCTTAGCAGTCAGGGTCACTAATCACGAAACCAACAGGCGATTCATTAAATTCAATTAGGTATCAACTTAATAAATGTAGATAACAATTAAGTAGAATGAAATTAGTCTTTGTTAATTTTGTGGAATGCATTTCTTTATTTTTTTATACTACTTGGGTGGGGTGTTGTAGGTTCAATCCCCAATAATTGTGTGATTGTGCCGAGTCTGGGTATACGTTGTGTCCGTTAATTGTATGGTTGTAAAATCCCCCCCGACACATGGCTTGATCCCTAGTGCAGGAGTTGTATTAAAAAATCTTACCTACTTACTAACCAGAACTGCTCTCCATGCGATTTTTTAAAGCCTTATTTCATTATTATTATTCCCCTAACAGAGGTTAGGGGAATAATAATAATATTTTTGGGACAACTCACACACTGCCAACTGATCCTAACTAGGCAAAATTGTACTAAGGCAACTGATAAACATGCTTATATATTTCTAAATCTACATATTATAGATAAATAACATCTAAAATACCTCAAATAATAAGAGAGCTACCATTAACACATTTTAAGACTAAACTTAAGTATTGGCTACTTGAAAAGTGCTTTTACACATTAGATGAGTTTTTGAAGTGTAAGACATGAATTGTGTATAAACTATTATATTATAATTATGTATTGCTTTGTGTAATTTAAAAAATTCACATGCCTTCCAAAGCTGAATATGTCGGGCCACTTCTGTATTCTGTCATCTTTTGTACCATGTTCTGAGCGAATAAATATCTTATCTTATCATCCAGACACAGAACAGACATTTGTGCTCATCCCACAAAGATTTGTCCTGGATGGGAATCGAACCCACGACTCTGGCGTAGCAGTCAGTGTCACTAAACACTAGACGAACAGGCCAGTAGAAATAATTTTAGGAAAACTGTAATACAAGTGTAATTTTGACTAGAAAACCCTTTCTTAGGGGATACTTACGCTTTATAAAGAGTGCTCTTTATAAAGATCCTCCAAATGTTATGTCTCATGGACCAGCCGTTTAGGTTGTGGGTTGATATAAATAATAGGGTCTAAAGTAGAAACGTGCTGTTTTATTGTATAGGTACTTAGAATTGACCTAGAACCTTCATGGTTTAAGATTTTTGAGTGAAATTTGTTTTAAATGGATGTATGTCTTTACCGCCATGGAAGATGGGTAGGCCTACATTTATTAAGTTTTATACCTAATTCTCTACCTACGTCTCACACTTCTACTTCACAACCTAAGTCTCGTGTTTAGTGACCCTGACTGCTGAGCTAGAGGTCGTGCATTGTATCCCGACACGGGACAGAACTTTATGTGGTCCATAAATGGTTGTCTTCTCTGGACATTAGTCTGGGTGTAGTTTGTGTCCGTGAATTGTATGTTTGTATACTTAGTCCCCCGTGACACAGGGCTTATTCCCTAGTGCGGGAGTTCTTTTTTTTTTAAAGAATTGCTTGATATTCCTTTAAAACTGTCCTGAGACATGTACGAAAAATGATTCCATGTGGAAACATTTTTTGTTCTGGCAAATAGTTGGTGATGGAATTTTGTTCTGGCGTTTGAAATCATATATCCTACATATATTTCCAATAATTCTGTAAAAAAATCAACACTGATGAAATGACTAAATTGTACTTTATTTTTATACATATTTACAGCGTTCTGGCGGCCAGTAGGAGGGTCAGAAATGTTCTGGCATCATTTTTCTATATAGAGAATAGTGCCAATATCATATACTAAATTTTTTAGGACTGATACTATAACTAAATTGAACTTTATTTCTTACCATCTTTGTCATGTTAGGGTTAAACAATCCGGCCGCGGAGGGTTGCCAGAACAGCAGTTCATTATTCTACAGGTTAAGAAGAGTTAGTAAGCTAATTTTCATGACTTATAAAATGACTAAAGTAAAAAGGTCACTGGCTCTCCCTCCAATACGTACACTTAATAAAAAAGAGAAAATATATAGAAAATTAGCAAAAAAAAGGGTGGGAGTGCTTAACAGGTTCCCTGTCCCGTGAATCATATCTAAATCTGACACATAACAATAGATTTTCTATGGTGTAATTTTAAAATAATAAATATTATTGTAGGACACCTACGTAACAAAATTAAAAATATTAATGTAAGAATGGAATTACTTGCTTTTTAGAACCTCAAGTGTCCCGTACTGTGCGGTTTTAGCGGAACTATCTCACATTACGATCAAGTGGTGAAATAAGCTTTACTTATCGAGGTTCTTCCGAGAGATAGATTTTTATAGTATCGGCAACGCGCGATAAATTATTGAATAGTTATATAGATTACGATAACTGCCTACTATCAGTACTTCGTATACTTAATAATACGTTTTTTTAGTAAGCATTCAGTAAGAAATCTCACGTAGTGCCTAAGTAAACTATTGTTTAAACATGTTATAAAACTCTTAGCCCTAAACGTAGCATGTTAATCCAACTCACTATGAAGCCAGATAAGCGTTAATCAAATATTAGGAAACCTAGTAAGTACTGTCCGAAAAACACCGAGGATAATATAAAAACACATAAGAGTTTTGGTACCAAAAATACCGAGAATATCACGTTCCTTGTATTTTTATTATTTGTTATCATAGCGGCGGTAGGAATACACACTCATTCATTTTTAACTTTAGCACGGTTCTTGAGATACAGCCTGACTGAACTGATAGACGACGGACAGTGTAGGCTTGATAATAGGGTTCTGTTTAACCTTGGGTAAGGAACCCAAAGTTAAACAGAACCCTAAACAACCAGTACGAAACAGTTATTCGAAATTCAAAACACATGGCTAATAAAATAAGCGAATCACATTAACACAATAAAACTGAATTGATAGTCAAATAAAATTTCGAACGCTTGAATGGATAACGTTCTAGATTATTCTAGAAAGATATTTATGGCGTTTATTTAAATTATGTTATACTAGTAACGGAGTTGCGTCATGCTTGCATGAATTTTGAATAGATAGTGTATCGAGCATAACGTTATTTATATTGAATATTCTTGATGAACAGAACACGTGCCATGGTTTTAAATCAGCAACCGAATCTATTGTTGTCTATACATATTTACAGACAAGGAACTGTTTACTTTTTGGTGTTCTTTTCTATATTTTTGGTATTATTATTATAACACGTCCATAATACATCCTATGTTTCGTTTCAAATCTCACTCTCCATTCTAAAACTCATTGACTCCAACTCCATCGATCATGGCCCCTTCAGCAGATATGGCCACCGCTTTCCCACTTTGGCTTGCTTATCCTGCGTCTGCGAGCCATGTCAGTAACTTCACCGTTTAACCAAAAATAAACGGCTAGCCAATGTATAAAGCGTTGCGACTTCAAATCTCACGAGACAAAGACATGATATTATTATGACTGTGCCATCAAAACAGTTTCAGGCTTACTTTGTCTCAACTTCAATATTTGTAAAGTCCATTCAAAAATTATACCCAAGCACGGCCATTGTTTAAGGAGAAACAATCGATTAGGAGCTAATTCCCTCATAAATATTATTATAGGCTTACACAAAATATACTTACTAGTAGGTAATTTGGCTATTCTAATCATAATTCAGAAGTATAAAAATAAATTGCGTGCCGCCTGTTCATATTTCCGCAACTGTATTCTTAATTGAGACAAACGCGTAAATGAATGTTGGCACTTGGCTTTTTTTTTCAAATTAAAGGGTTTTAAGAGACGTGCGACAAAATTATCGTGCAACCATGATTTTATAGATTGTTCCAATCATATTCTGTACAGTTAGCAGAATAATTCTAATTGGAACTGCTTCGTTGATAGGTCTAGTGGTCGTTGAGTGCATGCATTACGGTTAATAGTTTTTCTAGGCTTGCCTGATCTCTGTCCGATCATCTTTAAGAGAATCGGACTTTAAGAGTGTAGGAATAAAGAGTGCACCTGTATTTGGCTAGGTGGCTAGTCTATAACGAGATACACCGTGACTGAAATTCTATTAAGAGGACATCATTATTATTAATATTAAACCTTTACGTAAAACCTTTATAAAGTTAGCCATTTCTCTTTTTGAAAATTTTGCCGTACCTACTAGACATTTTAAACTTACAGATTTCGTCATTAGCCTTTTAAATTTTTGACAATATAATTCTTTTTAAACCTTATAAAAACTTTTTTCGACTTTGATACCATTAAGAGCAAATTGACGAAATTTGGAAAGCAATGCGAAATATTTTTGCTCATTAGTGAGTGCAGTTAAGTTCAAAGTTAAACGATGGCAAACAAACATACGACCTGTCTGATACAAGCAGCTACAGAAGCATAAGAAAGGTTATCTACAAAGCCAGGAACATCACTAGCAGAACTGTAACAATACTGAGAATCGAAACCCCAAAGTTTTAGGTAGATATGAAGATTCTGCGACTGAAAATGGCTACATGGGAACCATGCTCTTAGTGTTTGCAAACAGACTGATACTATAGGACATTTGAGTCGAATGAGAACGACAAATGTTTTCAAACTGGAATCTACATCACGATCAATACATGTATATAAGTGACAATTAAAGATAACATTAAACCTGTTACAAACAATTGATTATGTTGAAAGTTTTTTAATGAGTGTTAAATTGTAGAATCCGCCGCAAAACAAAACGGCTAGCCGTTTTACAAATAAGTTAAGATCTAGTATTGTTACGCGTTTAATAATACAGCTGCTACATATATGTTACTAGCTGTTACCCGCGGCTCCGCCCGCGTGGCTTTCGTTTCATCATAATCCTCATTATGAATGTCGATTGTCGCGGTAAAATTTACCCTATGTCCTTCTCAAGGATACCATCTATATCCTTGCCAAATTTAATAAAGATCCATTCAGCTGTTAAGTCGTGAAAAAGAAACAAACAAACGAACTAACAAACAGACTTGACTTTCGCATTTATAGTATTAGTATGGCTTGACGGCATACTGTTACCGTACCTAATCAATCTGTGCTGAAAAAGACCGCCGTCGTCTAAGAAGCAATACCAGCCACACGGTGCAGCAGTGTTTTTTTAAATTAATCTATGTATATACTGCAAATTAGATTTGCATAATTATTTTTTGTATTTTTATATTAATAGCATAGCATAGCATGATTGGAAAACTAGTATTTTGTGAATTATTTTCAATCTACACTATTGTTATAAATGCGAAAGATTGTATGGATGGATGTATGGATGTTTGTTACTCAAGCTGAATAGATCTAAATTAAATTTATCAACAGAGACAGCTAGATTATTGTCTGGAAAAGCACGTAGGCTACTTTTATCCAGGAAATAATATGATATACCTATAAGCTGTATGCGAGCTGAGTATTGTGCTAAGTGGCGTGCACTTGGAGACGTCTATGTCCAGTCGTGGACTGCGAGAGGATGATCACGCTAATATTTACAAAATAGTCAAGCTTTTGAATGTATAACATAAAATAGTCAAATTTATTAACAAAAAACAACATGAGAAAGCTACATTATCAGCGAGTATCATAAGCTATATTATTTTATTTTTTTAAATAATTTTTCGCAGTTCGTCCGCTAGTAAGAAATATAGAAATATATGAATTTAACAAATTACCTGTGCATTCACAATGGGCATCGAGGAAAGTGATGACGTCACCCTTGACGTGCTTAGCGCCAAGTAAACGAGCCCGGATAAGGCCGGACCTGTTCTCTGTCCGGAACAAATGAGTCGGCACTGGCAGCGTCTTTATATAGTCTACCAATTGCTGTCCAAGGTGGTCTGTTGGAAAAAAAACAAGAGGTGGGTTAATTTTGTTCGGTATCATCATCAGCATCTCAACCCATAAACGTCCCACTGCTGGGCACGGGATTTTGTTAATAATTTTGTTCGGTATAAATATGATAAATTAATTTAATCTGTAATTAGCTAAGTATGAGTGGTTCGTGGCTCCAGGCGGCGCCCTACACTACGTTTTCAGAGGAAAACTTAGTGTAGGACGCACTGCTTATATGAAGCGAGGATCTTTGCAAAGAGACAGCGTAACTGGATGCGAGATGCCAGTATCAATTACTTGGAGACGGTACATCCGTAGTGTCATTATTTGATATAGATTTGAACGCCATACAGAAAAAAAACTCTCGAAAATGAAAATTTGCGATATGGTTTAGAATTAGAGACTCAATACAACAAGCGAATATGATTTCATATATTGACTGGTGAATATAACGAGAGGTCACCGACCGTGGTAGGTATTTAATTAGGCACCGAACTAACTCGAGTGGCGCGTAGCGACCATGACTGAGACACTAAGATGATTTAATAATATCTTAGGACTATTTACACACCACCTTCTGATCTCGAACAAGGCGGAGCCTGCACCAGTCCAGCCCCTCTAGACAAGTGGCATAAGCTATGGTCCAATCGAAAAGTCGAAAAAGCAAATGTATGGGATTTGACGTAAGTCTACGATATTATATCGTAAACTTTGGTCAAATCCCATACATTTGCTTTTACTATTTATTTTACTATCGTTCATGCCACTTGTCTAGAGGCTCTGTTGCTATAGAACAGGACTGGTAAATAAATATTTCTAAATACAAATATAATAATAGATAAATTTAACCCAGACAAAACAAAAGAACTCTCTCTCTCTCTCTGTCTTCACTTAAATATTTATTCTAGATGGAAATCTAACCGACGATCGTACGCCCCGCTGTCAGGGTCACTAACCACTTGACCAACCTAACAGGCCACATAGTAAGAAGGTCCCTTTGGCGTAATGTCTTCAATGAAGTTTAATTAAACACAATAAGTCGATACAAAAACAATTTCTAACAAGTAAGTTTCCTCACGATTTTCCTTTCACAATTAAAAACCGGTAGTTTCAATGTTATTATACAGCATACGTTGATATTAAATCATGTTATTGTAAATGATATGAATAATGATTATCGAGAGATTATCAAAACACATAAAAGACAAAGAATGTCAATAGTATTATAGAGGAAGACAGAAACGCGTGTCGAATTCATGTCAATCCGTTGGTATATAATAATGATGCTTTATTCGATTGATTTTGAGAGATTGCAAAGAAGGATAGAGTGATTGGCAATAAAAGGGAACAAAACATGAGAGGAGAAGAAATATGAGAGGTACAAACAAGGTAAAGTTTATTATTAGAAGAGCGAAGCTTTCTATCATGGGTCAGAGCTAAGATATTAAAAGCAAGGAGTTAAGTAGGAAGAGGGAGACGTTACTATATACCTAGCTGATTGTCATTGTCATAGTTTAATAAATAAAAATACACACGAATTGATAACCTCCTCGTTTTTGAAGTCTGTTAAAAATCAAGTTTGATCAAAAATAAAACGCTATAAGGACGTCATGTTTCGGCCGCCGATTATTATAACTAAAATTGTTCTCAATGTCTACTTAAAGGGCAGTCAAGGCAAACGTGAATATTACTCATTTATCTGCATATTATATTAATTCAATATTGCGCATGAAAGATATTGTGGTACCTTGCGGTCGATCGACACATTTTTACTGTTACTCGGACATTTTTTGCACTTGTCATGCTTATTCAGTAAATGGTTTACTTATTTATCTTTAGTAGCTGGAAGACCGATCTTCCCTTAGTTTTTTTTAAATACACCTATATCGATAAACTTAAAAAGCAAAACCGTATCTAGATATAGTAAGCTTTGATCTAAATCATTAAAGCCGTTTTAGAGATAAACAAAACATTTCAATTACAAGAATGGCTTACATATAGCTTCCACAGCGGGATGAAATACCGGCTTTCTTTTCAAAAAAAATATCATACGATCTATATATTCTAGATTATAAAAGCATTTATTGGAAAAATAAAAAATTACAGTTGTAATCATACATTTAGTTTTAAGGACATCTCCGCACTAGGGTACTATGCCTGTATCGCGGGGACTTTACAAACATACGATCGAACACAAAGTGCATCCAGAGTCAGAAAACCTATTTATGAACAAAAGTTTTGTTCAGTGTGAGTATCGAACTCACAACACTTGCCTCGATGCTTTTGCTCGATGCCTTCACCACTATACTACAAGTACAGTCAAGCACATATACTACAATAGTAGGTGCCGTGGATAACAACTAGACGTATTTTGTTTACAATCAATCATACTCGTATCATAAGAATGTTTTTAATATGACTGATTGACGATTACTCGCTATGACTAAGACAATAATTACCTACGTACAAGCAATGCAGGTTCTTGCTAATCACATGTGTGTGTATACCTGGTCATTATATATACTACTGGTGGCAAAGCATACGGCCTGCCTGGTAAGCTTACCGTAGCCTATTGACGCTTGCAATAACTACCCCAGTTATTAATCGCGAAGTATCAATCGCAAGTCGCCGACCCAAAAAAAAAATTATACCAGTGTTTTGAAATGGAGTATCCCTGAGATAAAAAAATCTTACTTTAAATAAGTAAGCACTGGAGATCAGTAAAAAATTACAATGTTATAAATGTCGGACTTGACATTTATAACATTGGCATTTTCTACCAGTCAACCTCAGGTTGATGCAGAAATATTCATGTCAGGTGTTTAAAACAATTTAGGTTACAAGCATCAATAGACTACAATAATTGCTTAACTACCATCAGGCGGATTTAAAAAAACAGTGCTATGTACTTAAATAGTAAATAAACTTACCCTTTTCACTAGCGTCATCGACAAGTATAATTTCTTTGAGTAGCGGTCGCGGTGACCTGTTGATGGTGCTCCATATTGTACGAATGAGAGTGCTCCATGCCTCGTTGTGGAATACTATCACCACGCTCGTCGTCGGCAGTAGTGCTGGATACTGCTTGGTTTTACACCTAATAAAAGAAAAAAAAATCATAATAATATTATTCATCTCAACCCATAAACGTCCCACTGCTGGGCACGGGTCTTCTCCAAACATTTGGAGGGATATTAGCCTACTATACCACGCTGGCCAGACGGGTTGGTATAGGGTTTTGTTTCGAGTTTTCCTTCTCTTGCGGTGGATATTGTCTGCTACACTTACTCCCTTAGACGACTCTTACGACACCCTCGGGATCGAAAGGGGATAATATTATTAAAATAACAGAAATCTCTGGTGTTACACGATGTTAAGTTGACAACGTGGGAGTGATGTTATTAGACAACTGAGTCCATAGGCTACGAGAACAGCTTACCATCAGGCAGGCCATACGCTTGTTTGTCACTGTGGTAGTATTAAAACATAGCTGGCGGAATGTGGGTGTATTATCCGTCTCGTTCTCCGGTCCAGCATAAATAATTGTGACGTCGAGTCGTCTACCACAAGCTACCCTCCCACAACTTGCCTATAAAAGGGACCCCGGTTGCGGCCGCGTTCCTCTTTCTCCTGCGCAATACCGGCCAGTACACGTTACTTAGCGGGTACTTCATCGAGTCTGCTATCTGTTTCTCTAGTCTATCTTGTAACTGTTTTTCTTTATATTAATATGTATTGTAGTGTGTGACGCATCGCCCCTCGTTCACATAATAATTGTAACGTAGCATATAAGTTAAGTTACACGTAGTAACATCTTTTATTTGACCACCCAACGCCAAACATTGCATGGCAACCCTATGGCAAATATATATAGTGTTTTCAAGTGTTTCCGGACCATGTGGTGGTAAACCCTCCAGATACCTAGTCAACGTTACAAAGCGTTGTATTAAAATATAATGTAATAAGTAATAATAATTAGATAAATGTATCTCAAAAACTAGTGTTAAAATTAAACTAGTAAATCATTATAAAACCAGCTGGTTCATTCAACCAGTAAGCTTTTTCTTAGTTACAATTTTTTTTTTGTAAAAAAAGTTTTAATTTAAAATCGTCCGTACAAAAGAATTTAGATAAAAAGAAGAGAAAACTTTAAATCTTATCTGTTAACGCAAATTCAATATTGTTATCCGATTACTGTTTAATGCCAAAAATCATTCCACTTTCATTTACCAAACCATTCTTTCGAAAATAACTCTTAAATCTACTTAGGCAAAAAGCTTGATTCCGATCCATTGGCGTGTTGTGGGTTCGATCGCCACACGGGACAAAAATTTGTGTGTTCCATAAATGGTTGTTACGAGTCTGGGTGTAATTTGTGTCCTTATGTTTGTAAAGTCCCCAGCGATAAAGGGCTAGTGCAGGAGTTTTTTTAAATAAAGTCAATAACTTAACAGAAACAGACGCAGAAAGCGTTTTTAGGTCTTTTTGATTTCGTTACTTGTCTTTTTGTAAAGATCGCCGCGATACAGGGCTTGTTGCCGAGTGCGGGAATTGTCTTTTAAAAAAAGAGATCCAAAAAGATTAACACCAGGATTCCCTGAGATAGGAAAACGTTTAATTGAAAACGCTTCCCTTAACGGGTACCTACTAGAGACTACGATGTAACAAACGAACTATGTCTTACTTTTCTACTCACTACTACTTCACTAAATCCATTTGGCGCTTAGCGACGTGAAAACATTATAAGTTAATTGAATAGTAACGTACGCTGTTATAAGCGTTTTGAAATAATTGCTAATTAGATAAGGAGAACAGCAACGCCATAATAACGAACTTACTGATATCGGTATAAAAGTACCGTATTAATTTTAGTCGCAAAATAAATAATAATCTTCAGAAAATATTGGTATATTATACGCAACGTGGGGAGGCCTTCAACAAGGTAGACCGACGACCTAGTAAAGGTTGGTTTGGCAGTCTATAGACATGGTTGCGACAGCGCTGATTTAGGGATGCGTTTTGAAAGTAATGTATTCCTATCCCAGGGATACCTCCATCATAAAGGTGTAAAAAAATGGGTTGGCAACACGCAAGTAATACTTCTAGTATTAGAAGAATTCTAGAGAGCTAGCTACTACTAGCTAGAGATCCTTAAGTTGAGATGATGATGGTGATAAAACGTAGTATAAATGCACAGGGCAAGTGGAAAAGTACATTTTTTAAGGTAAAACGACGACTCCCGAACTAGGGAACAACTAATAATAGGGGAGGCCACGATGCTAAATGGGGATTTACTCGAGCGTCGAAGAGACCTATTAAGTTGCGAAGCTTAGATGATAAAAAGAAAAAAATGTTATATAATGTTTCCTTTTCATCAGTGGGGGAAGCAGCTATAGACTTTCCAAAATGTAAAAAAAAACGGTTGCATAGACATACTCGAGCGCGTCAGATATTGATAGCCATCCATGTCCTACGTATTTTTAATAATGTACGTATGTTAATCTGATAGTTTGCATGATGGGGGTGGTCGTACGTAAGGGTTGAAAATGAGACAAAAAAAAATTTAATCAAGCGCGTCAGATTTTCTAAGGGGATGTTAAGTGAACCTAAAAAAAGCTCTCATCGAATAATCTGACGATTTAGATGTGACGCAAACTCGTGGCCATTATTAGAAAATGGCAAAAAAAAAACACCATTTTGACATACTCAAGCGCGTCAGATTAAGATATATATATGGTTCATATTTATATCCTAGACGTGCTGTCTCATAATCTGACGATTATCTGGAGGGATTCGCCTAATCTGATAATTAAAAAAAATATATATACAAGGATCGGTCAAAAAGTTTGCGGAATTGGGGTGTTGTTGGGGGTCGGAGTAATTTTATTTTTACCTGCACTAACTGTGTGACTACTTATGAGTATAAATACCAAATTTCATAAAAATCGGGTCATTATTCATTGAGCTATCATCGATCAAACAAGTCAATCCGGAAGAAAACTAGAAAAACCTCCTCAAACCATTTTAGAAGAGATGTCTTCTATAAATTTACGGGGCCCTTGCCCTGGTAAAACTATGATTTAAAAGTGGCACAACCTCTTCATGCACGGCAAAGATTCATTAGAAGACGACCCAGTGTAGGGCGGCCTATTGAACGGCCTATAAAACTAGGGTTTACCATTATGAGCCTGAGTCAAAGCAGGAGTCCATGCAGTGGCATAAAAAGGGTACACCACCTCCTAAGAAATTCAAGGTGTTAAAGCTAATGGCGACGATTTTCTGGGATACAGAATGAATTTTGCTGATAGATTATAAGGAAAAGGGTGTCAATATAACCGGAAAGCACTGCTAGAACGATTGCGAGATGCTGTGAAGGAGAAGAGGCGGGGCAAATTGACCAAAAGGGTGCTGCTTTTACACGACAACGCACCCGTTCACAAGGCGCAAGTTCCGATGGCTGCCATACAAAAAGTGGGCTCCAAAATGTTGGAACATCCTATCTACAGTCATGTAATGGCAACAGAAACCAGAGTGGGAACGGAGTTAGAGAATAATAGATAGAGAAAAAGTGAAAGAGGAATAGAAACACGGAGAGGGGAATATGAAAATGAGGCATCACGCAGCTGCACGTATTAAACTTCATCGACAATTTTTTGTTACTTCGGCTTGTGGAAATCGTCAGATTATATATTTTTTGTCATCCTTGAATTATTTCCTTCAAAATAAAAAAAAAATTAGCCACGCTCGAGAATGTCGAGATGACGTTTTTTTTTTACAACTTTGAAGTCCTCCCCTTTTTTTACGTCACTCGAAAATTGTCAGATTAGTGGAATATACACTTTTTAGCATGTAATTAACTCACCCTACTTTAATCTGACGCGCTCCAGAAAATCTGATGATTAATTTTTTTTTACTAATCTGATCCTTTATCCTTGACGGGCGGCCATATATATGGTGCTCATATTTGGTGGAGGTACTTAACAGGGTACAAGGTATCCCCCTGTATATTAATCTGCCGCGCTTGAGTAAATCCCGAAATCCCTTCATGGGCTCCCCTGCTATAACAAATGGCTGATATATAAATATGAAGATATATTTCTAATAGTTTAAGTTAATATACATGTGTGATGGTAAATAAAAAGAATTTTGATTGACTGCCTTGGTGGTCCAGTGGCCGCAGTATGCGCCTGCTGTGCACGAGGTTGTGGGTTCGATTCCCATACAGGACAAAACTTTGTGTGACCCACAAAGAATTGTTCTGAGTCTGGGTGTAATTTGTGTCCGTTAATTGTATGTTTGTAAAGTCCCCCGCGACACAGAGCTTGTTCTCTAGTGCGGGAGTTGTATTTTTAAAAAGAGGAAAGAAAAGAGAAAGAAAAAGATTACCTTTAACACAAATAGCTCCCTAAGTACGAAACAACAAACGATAAACATTTTTTAAACCTTATACTGATCAGCAGAAGAAGAAAATGCACAGCAAACTAAACACAATAAGCCTTATTTATAGGAGTGCGATATCTACAGCACCTAATGAAGAAAATTATCCTTAAGACTCATATTTATTATGAGTCTTAAGGATCTTCTTAATACGCTAATTCAAGTCGTCTTTGTCTTAATTTTACGAAACTTATAATTTTTATCGATGTCATTATTGTATACTTTATGAATTCAAGTTAACAAGCTTCGAATATTAGCCAATAACAACAGAGACTAAATCGTGTTTGACAACAGAGGTACATAATAATATGGTTTAAAAGATGAACAATGGAACTTCATGGCCAGTAAATATACCGTGACTGTCGTGTCAGACTTTCTACCATTTGAGATAGACAATAAGCAATAACTTTAAAATAATAACTGACAAAGTGTACAAAATCTCAATTTGATTATTTTCACATAGCAAACCTTGACATGGGAATATAATGAATTTAGTATTCTCACAAGCTTCAGTGATTGACAATTGACATACTTAAAAGTCTACACAAATTATGCCTATGTCCATCAGTAGATACTGCTGGAAATAGGCGTCCCGCAAGGATTTCCACAGCATATAGACCTGAGCCAAATGGCTTCAAAATGGAAAAACTACGTCTAAATCCTGTTTTGTTTAAGAACTTATACGCGTTTGATGAAGTCTCGTACATTTCCCCTTTTTCTCTTTCGAAGCGATCTCTCTTTGTACCCGTCTCATTAATTCTCCCTTATCCCATTTGTCCTCTGCTTTCCCTCTCTTAATTAACTAAGTCGAATTCTGTCTTTTTTCTTCTTTCACAATTTTATACCCCTCGACGTCATAGAACTCTTGCCAGTTTAATTAACCCCTTAAATCTTCTCCTTATCTAGCTTTCGATGCGTATTCTTTATGTACCTTTTCTTATTAAATCTCTTTCTCGAATTTCCCTCCCCTAACTTATTCTAAATTGCTTTTCGGTTTTTATTTTGTTCGATCTTCACCTCTCGACCATGAATGAGTTACATCAAAATCGAGTCTAGAATGAGACTCTCTTAATTACCTTTTAAAAAACGAGTATGATTACAAAGAATCACTGATAACTTCAATAGATACGCGTTTATCCTGGCTTTTACTACTAGTTCGGTCAACTAATCAGGTCGGCATTAGTACCTACCAACTTCAACATAAATGCTATACTGTTACCATAAAACTGTCATCAAACACACATAAATCGTTTATATGACTAATTTAACGTACTTTCGATAAACAAAGTTTTTAATCACGAGGCAGTTTATTTAGCCTTATCGAAAAAGGCTAGAAAAAAAGAAACAACGCACTATTATCATATCAATTATCTATACTAATATTACAATACTTTGGATGGAACAATATTTGTTATTCAATTACGCTAAAATGGCTAAAGCGAACGGATCTGGATGAAATTATTATATACTAGCTGTTGCCCGCGGCTCCGCCCGCGTGGATGTCGGTTATCGCTGTAAAAAGTAGCCTTTGTGTTATTCCAGACCATAATCTACCTCTGGGCCAAATTTCATACAGATCAGTTCAGTAGTTTTTACGTGAAAGAGTAACAAACATCCATCCATCCATTCTCACAAACTTTCACATTTGTAATATTAGTAAGGATTCTGGAATAGCTCATAGACTACTTTTTATACGTTTTATTCCAGTACGTATTCGTAGGTTAGTGTCGCAAGCACACAATTGTTTAACTTTAACTCATTAAGTGATAAACATCGTACAATAGAATAAAAGCGATAAAAAATAATAGGTACCTACTTACATACTACTTTAACCTATAAATATTTTAATTGCATTGTTTATCGATCTCATTTTAAATCAAATATGCCGTAAAGAGAACAGAAAAGCAAGTGATGCTTATCATACTATAATAGTATAATAAGCAAGTGTACATGAGACTATAGCATGCGGTTCTTCAGGAAGGATTTTACAGGGTCAGTCAGCGCTAGTGATTGTCTCCACGCATTTTCAAGGACATACACAGTTATTGGTTTAGGCAAAGATAGGATGGGAAGATAACTTTATTCAACCTAAGAGTAAGGATAATCAGAAATTTCCTGTAGGTCAGAGGGGAGCAAGTCATAAAGACTCAGCCCTTGTGTATTTGTTAAATTGCACTAAATATGCTAAAATACATACACAATACGACATTACGCAATCCTTATGATCAATCGGTAATCGTGGGTTTACCCACGATAAAAAGACATTGCAGGCAAAGGTGGTTGCCTCTTGACATTGAAGCTGATCTATCTTCTCCGGATTTAGCTGGCTTCACAATTTTTCTCTTCCCTTTCCGTCTAACTGAGATAAAATCATGCACGTCCTCAACCAAAAGAAATTTAGGGTCAAGACATGCTCAATGTAGCATTTTTAATGTTACCTTTTATTCCACTCTACTCTATCCTCTATTCACTACAGACACCTCTTCACTCTTCATGTATACATGTAAAAATCTCTACAAATTACCTATATCCCGACCTTTAAGTCAGTACTCAGTAGTTTTCTATATCTGTCGCGTATTATGTATACAACGAGTATATCAGTGTCTTTTCAACGATCATGTGTGTGTGTATTATCGCCTTCACTTTTCAAGGTCGACCTTGGCAAACTCCAGTGATTACTAATAGATAAATAACTATAAGGCGACGCATCGTCTGATGATGAGTTACCCAAATTATACACGCGCGTCCACGTTGCCTCAATTCGTTATGACATTTCTTCACATTCTGACATTTAGGCTGACCTGCTTCTCGCCAGTGTAGAAGCGGCATCTTACATACGTAATATTGAAATGTCTTTCTACGATTTGTATATAGCTGTCTATTCTTAATATCATAAGAATTGTGGCCATCTTTATAGCAATTTGTTATGGATATTAATTTGAATTTAGAACAAAGCCAACCATAAAACTAGGTAATTAAGTTGAAATTGTATGAATTTCAAATGAAGATCGCAAAATAATTCACTACATGGACATCATAGTACGGCACTAGATTTGATTTTTCTTATCAGTGGAGTAGAAGCCAACCTGTTCTACATAACACGCTATTTTTGACTTCCATACCACATGACCTTGAACTTTTCTTCTTTCTTAGGTTGAAAGAATTCTAATACTTGAATTATTTTTAATATGTGGGAAGAGGACTATGCAAGTAGTGAGATAGGCTACATTCTATCAATCATCACGTGAATAACGTCCGGAAGCTAATCAAGTAATTGAAATGATGTTTACAATTTATAAATGTAATTAATATTCATGAGAATGTCGAGCGGAACTAATAGTGCTGAAAGTAACTCGTGACTCGTGATAGAGTTCGATAAGATGAAAAGCACCTTGAATACGCACAATAATCAGAAAACGATGCTTACAATGCGTGTGAGTGGTAAGTGTACATGCCGCCAATGTCGAACTGTAAACGGAGATTAAATAACACGGTAGTTAAATAAATTGTACAATAGTGCGGTATGGTGTGACTAATATCTGTATCAAACTTTTATAGCACTTTCTACAACACAAATTATGTAAAATTAAGAATGTTTATAAATGTCCAAATGTTATTTATAGCCTTCGCATGCTAATTTATTGCTACTTCATGGCCTATAGCAACGACATCATCATTTGTTTTCTTATTACTGACATTCACAGATGTGAATAACTTTTACTTGAAAGTCAAGAGTTCATTTCTTATTTATAATATTACAATGGATAAGTATATTTTAATATTTCTCAAGAACAATAGAGTAAATCACTATCAATCGCATGCGTACACGGTTTTTATGTAAAAGCGAGGACGTTTGCGGTGCTCCGGCACCGATAAACGCTGGTCGATTTATTCGTAACAAAGTAAGTACCGATTCAACTTGTTATATTTACAATTTCACAGAAAATGTATCGGAGTATTTATTTATTCTCGAGAACTACGCTAAGTCTCGATACATTTCCCGAAAGACTTCAATTCTGTCATTCACGAAATCCTTACATCTATTTTGTGCTAGCCTCTATGATAGCGCGTGTGCTAAAATTATTCTTAGTCATCGCATGCATATAGTAAAGGACGTCAGCAGTCAGTTTTAAATAGTGGCAATAGTTTAAACAGTCGCTCTGGCGTTCCTCAGGGCGATATACTTTCTTCTCTTCTTTTTTAATCTTTACAAGTTTTTATGAACTTCTCGATATGTTTTATCTATATGCCTATGACATGCAGTTTTAGACAGAGGCAAAGGTTGATGACCTAAATGCGTCTATTGATGAAGTGAACTTTAACATCTTGAAGAAATGGACGGAATTTGGTTTGGCTGTCAATCCATGGAAATTATAAAATTAAAAATTGTCGGAGTATGGCAACAGAGAAGCTTTATCTTATCTAATAAATTTTATATCTAAGAAGTTTCGTTCATTCTTCTTTCATTATTCAGTCTCTCGGTTTTTTTTTATGCCACAAAAACAGGATTTGCATTAACGATGATATTTTCCAAAAAAAGGTCAGCTTCAGCTGTATAGCCAATTGTTAGCAGAATTATCAAGACGTTACAATACTCGTATTTATATTTATTTATTCATGTAACGTAAATATTTATGTATAACGTCATTAATATTTATGTTTGTGTTTATACTTTTTATAACATACTATGTGAATTTTAATTTCAATAGTACAATTAGTAATATTGTTATTATCTTAATAGAATACCTTTCGTATGAAGCCCACATTTGTACAACTAAATAAACACTTAGGAAAGTATAGGAATAATAGTAACACGTCATGTATTATATCCTCTTCCTGGTCAAAATATAGCCCTGGTAACTGTTTACTGATTATTTGCTCCACCCTTGTCCACATTTCCTCGAAAAATCCCCAGATAAAAATCTACTACGGTATCACAGAATTAAAATTAATTAAATGATACAGTTAAATGGTTTTCATTGTTAAGAGTTCTCAAGTCGGCTCGATTACGATACTACCGATAAGTACTCGATAAACTTTAATACACAAACATTATTAATTGCAAAGATTAGATAGCTGAACTTATCGATTAGTTTGAATAATGATAAATTTGACACGTGAGTATCTTCGCATACCTAAGTAAAATATGGGTTACTGATTCATCATAAAATTAGTGCTATACACAAGTGAAATAACTGAAGCAAGTAAAGCTTAAGGTTACTTGCCTGTGTGACTAACATCAAGTCAGATTTTTTTTTATTTAATGGATTTTTTATTTTCCCTTACAAAATAGTGGTACTTAGTACCTACGGGATCAGGATTATGTGGTTCCGAAATTTTAGTCTGTGGTTCAATAAATTACTTTTTTAAGTAGAACCAAAAGACACGATATTAATTTCAACTTTAGTAATTGAAAACTATTATTATGAATAATACCTATCTAATAAACGACATAATTACTATTGCAAATCAGCATTGGAACAGACAAAGCTTTGAGTCATGTTAAATTAGTTTCAAGTTAATAAATCCGCATCAAATTAGCCAACAAAGCCGATATTATTAGCATAGTGGGAGGCCATTCAACTGGTAAGTCAAAGGGCACCGGTTCTAATAAAGGCCATGAATTTGTTTCGTAATCATAGGCCGAGATGCCGCCATGCGACACAATGGAAAATGTTATGTTTGGGGGTCACTGTTGACCGACAAGGCGTTATACGTTGCTACATGCCTGATTAGCCATAGTACCGAAGTCTAATAGTCTACCAACTACCGACTTAGGTAAAATTTCAAACAGAGCGACAGTCGACAGAGGCAGGTGACGGAGATAATAATAAACCGCTGGTAGTGTCGCTGTCCAAAAACTATCTCAATCGCACGCGTCGTTTTCGATTGTCACTGTGTTTAAAATGAAAACTTTTCCTTCAAATCAAAATCATTTATACTCGTACCTATAGGTCAAATCATGAAACTTATTCAGATCATGATAATGCCAAATGAGACGTCAGCTTAATTTACATACCGTCGTAATCGTGGGCTGAACAAACATTGGTTTTTACCAATGTTTGTGAACCTAAGGAAAGAATCGGCCAGAAACTCAAGACATTTTTTTCAATCGCCAAATAGTTACAATTTGTGACAGCGCAGGACATAATCCAGACCTTTTTATAATGAGAGGATATCAGTGAACAGTAATGGTAGATATAAAGCCTAGTTCCAATAACTATTTTTATAATCTGTGTCATTTAACCATACATGTAAGTTTTTTATTTATGTATAAATTAACTACGTTGACAAAGCCTCTCGAGGTCTTATGTTGTAACTGTTTTGGAATCAGTTGCATCGATTGGATAATCAAACGGAGAATGCTGACGCCGGCGCACGCGCAATGCGTGCAAAATTTTATGTTTAGCGAACATGCGACGCTTAGGGAAACACCCGTAGCTGCGTAACGTCTATCAACAGAGTCTGTGTACATCACGCCACTTTAGAGAAGTACGGCTAATCAATCTGATATATATAAATTCACCTACTAGTTTTTGCCCGTTGTTTCACCCGCGTGAATTTTGCAACGTTCCCTATATTAGAAAATAATAGATTATAGCCTATGTGCTATTCTGGTATATAAGCTATAACATTGTAAAGTTTCATCAAAATGCAATGCTAATAAAGGAGACGTTATCTAACTCTTATCATAATTAACACTTACTGACGGATACTTAAAATATTATGATCTAGTGCAGGGTTTCTCAAAGTAGTAGCTGTACGCGTAACAGTTGGGGTACACAAGATTATCGTAGAGGGTACGAGACAAAATTTTCTAGCACGCTTAAGCTATTTCGCACGTGCAACAAACATGATTGAAATAGAGCAAAATTTCTCTGAATCGATGCCATTTGCGCTAAAAACCAAGCAACTAAGTAATAAAAATATTATTCATCTTTTGCTCGTTTTTTTAAAATAAAATACCTTATTTGTTCTATTGATTGCCGATGAGTATAGCAATAGGGGAATGTGGAGCCTTAAGTTTGAGAAACCCTGATCTAGTGTATCTAAAAGGCATGCTAGTAACAGTTCTAATTTAGAAAGTAAGTTAATAGAATGTTTGAACCATGAATAACAAGCTGAGTCAGCAGTTCAATACGGCCGTTATAATCTCGTACCTCAATAATAATGAAAGAACGTAGGATGAGAAACATGGTCTTTATGGCATTTTCACCTTCTTATTGTGGTGTTGCAAGCATCCGTAGGCTACGGTAACTGCTTACCATTATGCACGCCGTATGCTTGTTTTGCCTCTTAGTGTTAAAAAAGGTTTTATTTAACAAGTGACAATTCTCAATCATTATAGTTTTATTATTATAAATGTGATTTGTGATAAATGTAATTTGGATAGATCAAATCAAATCAAATCAATCATTTATTTGCGAATACAAACAAAACATCACTGTACCCAACAGTGATGTTTTGTTTGTTTTTGTTTGTGATTTACAAAAGATCGGCTTAACAGATCTGGATTAAATTTAGCACAAATGGATTATAGCCTGGAATCCTACATAAGTAACTTTATCCTAGAATAAAAACCTATAATATACATTTTGTTACTTACTTTTGAAATCTGACGTCCGTGAGCGATCTGTTGTAGGAGATCCTGTCGCTAGCCAATAAGTTGAACTGATTCTCTTGAAACTTGTCCAACATCAACTTCTGTTCTTGAGCTGGTATGTTCACGGGTTTACCTGAAACATTCTCATATGTAAATATATGTTTAAAACTAATATAACTTTGGCTTTGTTATAATAACAAATATAAATATTACGCCCGTGACTGCGTTCGCATGTTATGTCAATAAAAAGTAATCTACTTGTGTCGCCGCCCGTTAAAACGGTGCCCGTTAAAATTATTTATATGAAAAAAAGTAGCCTATGTGTACAATCTAAACTAGCCGCCCGCCCTGGGTTCGCACTCCGGGGTCCCGTAATGTTTTTGGCAATACAATATAGCCTATATAACACTCACAAATAACGTGGTTTCTTTCGATTGGTTTCAAAATTAGTTCACTTCTCATAATGACAACTATTCGTTTATTATTACGATTTTACTTCATTTTGTAATTAACGAAATTTAATTTAATGATTAAATAAAAAGAAAATTATGATTTTACATTAATTTCAATAATTTTCCTAAAATGTTATCATGTAGAAAATTATGTTCCGTCAAAATAAAGAGTTTTGTTTGACTATATAATTGAGATGTTATCGGAGAATTATCTCCGAACGCGAGGTCAAAAAATACATTTAAACGAACTCAAAATGCAGCCGAATAAAAAACTTGGCACGCTATAGTAAAAGTTTATAAAAATAGAATTGCACTGTAAGAATGTACCTACTAGTATTTTTAAGTTGTTATCGTACAGACTGATCTTTGAGAATAGAAAGTAGCAGACAAGCAACTGTGACGTATCACCTAAAACTACTAGATAATAATAACAGGTTTTACAATCTCTACCACTGAAGGTAAATGTAACTATCATGATCATGAAACTTATCTACCTACTTACCAAAAAATATTTTATTATATCTATACTAATTTTATAACGCTGAGATGTTTAATCTCAAGATCCACCAGGCCGATTTGAAGAATATTTTTAGCCTTATAGATATGTCACGGGACAAAATCCAAATTTATGGCGGCTGAACGGGAAACAGTTATTTATATTAATATAATACTAGCTGTTGCCCGCGGCTCCGCCCGCGTGGATGTTGGTTATCGATACAAAAAGTAGCCTATGTGTTATTCCAGACCATAATCTATCTCTGTGCCAATTTCATCCAGATCCGTTCAGTAGTTTTTACGTGAAAGAGTAACAAACATCCATCCATCCATCCATTCTTACAAACTTTCACATTTATAATAGGTATTCGTAAGGATTATAAGTCTAGTTTGTTTTGCTTGTCTAACTTTTATAATGTACGTGTCTGATTTGACCCATCTTGTCATTGGAATTGGTGGTAGTAAGTACGAAATTCTAATTAGGATCGTTAAATAAATTGCTATAGGAACGTCAAAGCCTAGCAGGTTCAAGTTGATAACTAGCGCTAAGCTACTGACAAGACGGACAAGTGCATTGTTGGCAACTCTTTTTCATTCAATATTTTTTTCTCTGCTATTACGAAATGCACTGTTTCCTGTTTGGATTGGCGTACGTTATTCTCTGCCTACTAAAATAGGATGTTTATATGTTTACTTGGGTTGCATCAAATATACGATTCTTTCTTTGTTTTAATACTACGGCATTTGCTTAGACTGACAACGGTTATTAACACGCAGATTGTAAATACTTTTGGAACGTAAGTAGTTTAAATCACTTATAAAGTATATAAGGTCAAAGCTTAAAATCATTCATGTTTTCCAATGTTGTATATAAAGTTAAAACTTGTTTATTTACATTGAGATATATCCATAATTTTAAAAAAATCGTGAATCACCACGGATATATCTCTTATAATAAGTATTTTGGGACAATACACACGGCTATATCGTACTTAACTACAGCCTGTATAGCTACAAGACAACTGAGCCTCTAGACAAGTGGCATAAGCGATAGTCGAATCGAAAAATCAAAAAAAGAAAATGTATGGAATTTGACGTTAGTTTACGACATTAAATCGTAGACTCACGTCAAATTCCATACATTTTATTTTTGACTTTTCGATTCGACTATCGCTTATGCCACTTGTCTAGAGGGGCTGGTAAACATACTTATATTATTCAACACACATAAATACATATTATAAATAAATTACACTAAGAAACAACATAGAACTGTGCGCATCACACAGATTTGTTCTGAAGCCGGACTAACAAATTAACCTTGACAACTACAGCTTTAAAATCATATTTTGCCACCCAATACCAATAACCGATTCTCATGAAAAACAGCTAGTTACTCTTTAGTAATCTGTGACACAGCTACGAACCATCCCCATTTATTAACGCTTCTAATGAATATTCTAATGAATTTAGATTAGCCGCTACAATACCACATACAGATAGATAAACATCAAACTTCTTGTTATGCGATGCGAAGTCGTCATTATGTCGGGATCAAAAATTACTATTTCTACTACTTCCATTATCAAAATTACTATACAGTATTTTATATTTGTAGTCTACCTAGTGACAGAGTTTTTTAGATCGCCCATATTTAGGCCTCCGTAACTACTTAACAGTCGGGATAGACTTTTCACGTGCTTTTTGAAGCACGGAGACGCTCAAATGAAATACCACTATGCGGTCATCCATCTATATCAATATATATTTGCAAATATTATGTTTGTTAAACAGAATATTGATCTATATAGTAAGAACAGTGATATTCATTCAGTAAATACCAGAAATAAACATAAGTTAGTTGGCACGTACCATCGTTTACACAAAGTGCATAATTCATTTGTAGGACTCGGTATACGTTTTTTTAACAAATTACCGAAAGAGATAATGAATTTGCCCTTACACAAATTTAAACCTACTATTAATAATTTTAACAAAAAAAAACCGACTTCAGTACGGCAAGTTGTAAAATTTTCGGATATTTGTTTGTTACAATCGAATAAAATCGACTGAGCGTCGGGCTGAACGCAGGTCAAGTAGGTATTAAAAGCAATATTTAATCTGTGCAATCCGCGCTCAATTCATTCACGTCATTATTTCTTATTAATAGTTGCTTAGCAACAATAACCGAAACTTATCTAATCGCCATCAGTAAAATACTTATTATTGAAAAGTTCAGATGGCCATCTGTGGTCTTCTTCATCAGTTTTACTTCACCAAATTACACTTTCTGAATGCAAATGATTGATTAGTTGTTAAAAATATTGAAATTGCTATATGTGTGCCTATAACTTTTGAGGAGTTCCCTCAATTCCTCATGGATCCCATCATCGGAACTTTCTTTTGATGATAATGGGACCAAACTGAAAGTATGTCCAGTCAGACAAAAAAAGAATTTTTCAAATCGGTCCATAAATGACGGAGTTATGCGGTAACAAACATTACATATACATGATATACAACATACAACAAAAAAAAAAAAACACACGAATTGATAACCTCCTCTTTTTGAAGTCGGTTAAAAATCATCTCATAGGGAAGGGCTATTATACAATAAATGATTATTTGAACGATAAAAAGTCTTGGAATTAGTTGCATTATATAGTTGTTTGTTTAATTTACAATAAATCAGCTTAGTACATAAGTTATTCTTATTTGTGACGTGAGGCACATTGTGAATTCTAGTGATAATTCTGTACTTTTTCTTTTTTTTTTCTTTGTTTATTTCTTTAGTAGCAAAACGTTAAATTTTACAATAAAAATTGTCACTATTCACATATTGCCTTATTCTTTAATAGCAATATGTAAATTGAAGCAGACTTTTTTTTTTCTCGCACGACCAGTACTAAGTACGATTACCTTATTTTATCAATATAGTTAGTATCGTGTTTTGACTGCATCAGCTTGCGTGCTATCATACTTGTATTTTACAAAAGATTGTAACTATCTGGCGATTAAAAAGAGTGGCCTGAGTTTCTTGCTAGTTCTTCTCAAGGCTCCACGTCAGCGAACTAGCCGTAGGAAAATTTTGCTGACATCATCTTTCTGGTTTATTCATAATTTATGACCTTCATAAGTGTTACTTTGTAACCTAAATGAATAAATGAATTTTGAGTTTGAGTTTATAGGGTTGCCGCGCCTTTTGGTAACTTAACCGGCTGATCGTTTACCGAACAGCTAGTGCACCTGGCAATTCTTCAGTATAAGCGAAATTGCTAAGTTTGTCTGCTACGCAAACGAAATAGGTAAGTATGAAGCGTTACAAAGCGACGGCGATGCACGCACCACACTTAGTATCTGCCTAAATATTGACTATAATTATTCAGCCTATAGAAAATAAACCTTATACTTTAGTCATAAAGTCGATTTTATTACGTTCTAAATACGCGAATATTTTGGCGTGCAGCGGATGTAGACGATGTACTGTAAACCTGTATAAATATGATACAATAATGGTATTATGGAGTAGGTACAGACTACCGTATACATTGTAATATTTGCACAGTCCTCATATTATAGGAATTGAAGTTAAATTAAAAAATAACGTATTTACAGGTTTCCAGCGCTCATTTAAGTATACGTTATGAAAGGAACGTTTCCTATCCTAGGGATACTATATCTTAAAACCCTGGTGTTAAAAAATTAGTCGGCAATACGCAATTGATATCTCTGGTTTTGCAAGCGTCTATAGGCTGCGGTAACTGCTTCCCATTTACAGGGCCTTGTTTGCTAGACAACTTACACACGAATTAGACAGAGTTTGTGCTATGACAATTAGCCAGCTGATAAATATACTTATATATATTTCTTCAGACACAGAACGGAACCTCTTCATCAGATTAAAAATTGTCCTGGGTGGGATTTGAACCTCATCTCTTATCTCATGGCTTAGCAGTCAGGTTCACTGACCACCAGACCAGCAAGGTCAGCCAAATAATATCTTTTGGAGGAGTGATTTTGTTTAGCTTTAATTAGAACACATTTACGATGTTAATTAATTTTAATTTGTGTACACGTTCTTTATAAATTCAATTTTATATTAATAAAATGCCTGTTTGAGGTGAATGAGATAAGTATCGCTTAGCGACAGCAACACTACCGGTTTATAAAAAAATCTATGTGATCTTGCGTCAAGCGCTTTACTGCAAATCTTGCGCAGGCTATTAACTGTCTCTGAGCTACAGCTTTCTCCCCCTGTTAGAGCTCGTTCACATTAGGTCGAACCGACAGTTTTACCGTTGACCGACTGCCGGGTATTGCTGTTCACACTAGAAGCGGCCGATCCGACATAATGTGAACATCACTGTAGATCGGACCGACAGTTTTACCGTTGACGGACTGTCGGATGATGCTGTCAAAAGCTGCCGAGATCATCATACAGCAGTTGTGTGTTGACTTTTGTATACGATGGACGATGACGACGTTTTGATTTTAATGTGGTTTTTTAATAGAAGGCAGAAAAAAAGAAAAAGGAAATATAAGATGCATCATCAGCTCCGCCGCTGCGCGCCGGCAAGTGTGAACGGCGCTATACAAAGCAGTACGCCAATATTATATCCGACCCGACAGAAATCGTGGCTGAATGTCCGGTAAATGTGTCGGCGCCGACAGTTTTATCGGGTCGCCCTAATGTGAACAGCGCTATTGAAATACATATGCCAATATGCATCCGACACTTGGGTCGGCCCGGTAAAACTGTCGGTCCGACCTAATGTGAACCAGCTCTAACTCTGACGAGTCTGACGGCTGTTGCTGTGTTCAGGAGCTTTAAATTTAAACTAGCAATAAATGTATCTCTCAATCGGCACTAACTATTTCAATCAAATTTTATATTTAGGTTTTGCTTTATAACATTTATCTTTATAATAGGTATCTGTTGCAAAACGCACTTTTACAAAAAGAAAAGGTGTGGCGAAGGTCGCGCGTTCTCGCAGGTAGGTACTGGTACCTTATTCATACCATTAAAATTATGTTAGCGGTGGTTTTTATACTACTTAGGTGGCAAACAAGCATACGGCCCGCGTGATAAGCAGTTACCATAGCATATAGACGTTTGCACGCGTGTTGCCGACTAAAAATAATGTCCCAGGGTTTAGCAATGGAGTATCCCTGTGACCTATAGACGTTTCATTAAAAGCGCACCTTTTAATGAGCACTGGACTGTAAAAACGTCATAGTACAGCCCCGTTATCAATCTATTATAAAATTATAAGTAGGTACATAACTTTTTGATTCATTAGATGTATTCACGCAACACAAAGATAAGGTAATATAAAACAAAGTAATGTTAATCCATTCACATAATAATAATATATGAATTTTAAATTAACTTTTATGACGTATTTTTATAACAATATTATTTAAAGGGTCATTAACCTACCTTGAACTCTAAAACTGTTTATTACCCTTAACAAATTATGTTGTTGATCAACTTAGATATCTAAATAGAATTAATCCTTACAAAAATTAAAAATAACAGAGTAACTGCTACTGTTACATTATAAACCACTCGACTTAATTTGGTATGAAAATAACGTTAATGCTGATAAAGGACTCAGGCTAGTTTTGATATATCAAGTAGACAAAGCTACGGCCGTAAAAGTTCGCGGTCAAATTGGAGGGCCGGCGAAAGGCTACTTTTTATCGGCATTCTGCAGCGTTAATGGAAAATAGATTTCAGTCACGGCGGCTAATCTCGACGAAGCCATCTGCGCGGGATATATTATAGTGCCACTTGTGTACTGCACAAACACACTCTTTATACCTGCAGTCTCATAGTCTGATAGGACGGCAATTTGACACGACTAGAGAGTTACGGAGTAGGACCTACGGAGTTACGGCTTAAGAGTTCTTGACAGAAAAGCTCAATATCGAACCCGAGAGGGATCCCTTGATCAGCAGTCTATTACCACTAATGAGACAGTTTTCCTTTATTTTACCGTAAGTAATAGCGATAGTTGTAACACTACACACATATATGTATATTATTACTGTTCCACAAAGTGAAACTAGAAAATGACACTTTCAATGAACAAAATTACTGCTTGCCATTTTTATCCTGTATAGTATTACTGCTTATTGCTGTTACACATATTCCATGTAAAAATGGTTAAAAGAAATTTGTTTCTAGCACAATATTAAAACCTGTGCAATAAATAAGCACAGACTGACACATAGGATAATTAGTTTATCTGTGTCAGTGAAACATTATATGCTACTGACATAGAAGTCTTCGCATCCTGTAGCAATTTGTAAGGTCACAATTAAAATATCAAAACCTCATTTTCATTTCACATATAACTTTGCAACAACATATAATATACATCCTTACTAATATTATAAATGTGAAAGTTTGTAAGAATGGATGGATGGATGTTTGTTACTCTTTCACGTAAAAACGACTGAACGGATCTGGATGAAATTTGGCACACAGATAGATTATGGTCTGGATGAACACATAGGCTACTTTTTGCAGCGATAACCGACATCCACGAGGACGGATCCGTGATCCGGATGTATGTGTCCTCTATGCATTTTCAAACCATTATTATGATGAAACTTGGTTGAATTGTTCAGGAAGGGTTTTGGGACAGAATAACATAGAAAACACATGCGAATCACATGCAAAAAAGCAGCAGGCGTAAAACTAGTGTTTAATTAAAATATCTTACCCATCTCGCCAGGCATTGATGCTTGTGGTTTGACAACAGGAGCTGGTTCCCATCTTTTGAGTCTTGAAGCTGGGTACCGGGATATTGATATACCATCTTCTCCTACAGCATCTTGGCCTACTTCATTCACTTCTAAGTTTGTGTCATCATCATCTATCTGGTCTTTTTGGAATGCTGCTGCTATTGCTGCCTTTTTTCCTTTGAAATCTTCTTTAGTCTATTACAAAATAAGAAAAGCTTGCTACAAAATTACAACATAAAAAAATAACAGAAAAGGTAAATAATAATCTGTGTTTTTAGTTTAGTGTTACCTGAGTAAAATGTAATGTAGCCTACAAAGGTATAAGGCAAAGGCAGTGTTATCTTTAAGGTTAACCTTTTTAGGTCTTTTATTATTTTTCATTGGATCTCACATTATAATACATGGATGTGATGGAGTCCAGATTTTTTTTATATATATTTTTAAAACAAGTAGAAAGGTAAAAATACCAGGAATATAACTTGGAATATTTATAATATCCCTATAATTGTCTTTATAAATAATGACAAAAAAGTAACAGGTTTTTAAATTAATAATCTATCCCTCTCAGCTATCGTGAAAAGGAGAGTAGACCCGTGCCATATGACATTATATGAGTTACTATTTTAAAAATAACAGAGATTAAATAACTATAATAAAGTAATATATTTTAAAACTGTAACAATTTTATTTGTTTTTTAAGTATGTACTTGGCATAAAAGTCAACATAAAAACACTATTTGTACCACTTAATAATATAAGTCTAATATTTTACTATAATAGCTGTTATAGTCACTCAAATAAAATTATTTTTCATAAATTTACTCCTCCATTAGATTAAAATAACCAAATTCACTAAGAAGACCATGACCTAAACTAAGAGTCATTGACATCTACATTTTATTTATCTAATTTTAGAAGAGGTCACTTGGCTGATATTGTCATTTGAATAAGGAACTATTTAAGCTACCTTTCACTAGTTACAGACTCCTATTATTAGGTACTATGTGTGTGTGTTCATGAATACATAAATGGGAGTCAGTACCTAAATAAATGAAGTGACACCCACATAATGTGTTAACTGGCTATTAAATTTAGTGTCAATAATTAAATACAGTGTTAGATATAGGAATGTTATGTTTTATATAGTAATTATTAACTGCCTTTTAGAATAAGCTTTGGCAAAAAAATATTTTAGGCAAAACTTTTTGAGACTGGAAGGCATTGAACTTGGCCTACTTCTTACCATAATAATATTATCTTCCTTTGACTTTTTATTGCAGTCCCAGCCATCACCGAAGCAATCGGAGTACATGGCAAGCAACATAACATCCACCAGAAGCCATATTAGCGACGTGAACAATATTATCCGGCATGTGTGTATCCGTATTTTACTCCGGAACATTTTACTCGATCAAGTTCGTACGCACTAGGGTTCACTGCCTCATGACAACACGGCCACACTAATGTCACGTTATCTTCTCGACCTGCAACACACGCGAATTTTAGCAAACAAAGCAAAACTAAGAGCCAACGTCTTCACCAATTAAACTTTGACACTACACGACCTTTTAAAGACGTTTACGTCCCAAATATTATACCAAACTACATTAAAAAAAAAGAATAAGCACAATTTTTACAGTAAGTAGGTTTCCGGATCTAAAAAGTGAATACTGCACTAAATATATCACCAAGAAATAAGTAACTAATAATTTAATTAGCACTCACGCAACAACAAAGATTTATTTAAACGAATCCGCACGTATTAATAAATAAATTAAATACCGTTCTATATAAATTTGTTCAACAATATAATTTTGCAACGACAGTGAATGGTAGCTCGCGGTCGACATTCAACTCGTCACAATCAATTCCATCGACAATCGCCAATCGCGACAAGCCAAAATGTATACGTAGACGTCAAACTTTCTACCGTGTCAAACTGGGTTATAATTCTGCTATAATTTTAGCTCGCCTTGTTATAAAATGCGGTTGTATAAAGTAATTTTTTTTTTTATTTATACTTTGTAGTTTTCTATTAGATTATTCAAAAATCTTAAAAAATATTTGTATTAATCGGAAACGATATATTTTTCGCACGAAAGACTGTAAAGTTTGAAAGTAATCTACGAACGAAACAATATAATTGACCTCTATTATCTTTGTATTCGTTAAGTATCAGAGGTACTAAGATAGGGCACTTATTTAATAATACATTTTATTAAATAGGGACTAATAATAAGCACTAAAATTGTCATTTACTTTAAAACAGAGGTTTAATTTAATATAAATTAATTGGTATATTTAATAACACTGTTAAATATATGGTATCCACGTGTAACTTAAAGACTTCACAATGTAAAGAACTCTTAACTATTGTTTATAAATGGCAAATATATGTATTGTATGTCAATTTAATCTATGACAGCATAATCAATATTCAGCACTGTTTAATGATAAAATTACATAATTTAATTTATTACGGTAAAGTAAATATTAAAAACGTTAAAAATAACGAGTTATAGCTCAATATGGTGTCGAAATAAATGGTTGTGGTTATGGTTTGCAGCCGTTTTTGAGGTCCTGGGTTTAAGTCCCAAATGGGGCACAATACAGTGTTCAAAGTTGTGCCCGGTAATTTTGATGTTTTAAAAATGTCGAAACCATATTTTTTTATTTTGCGGTGCCTTTTCTGTATCCCCAATTTTTTAATTGTCTGTGACACCAATTGACACCGATTTGACAAGTATTTATATGTTGTCATTTGTTGTCATACGTGACCAAGGACCAAGTATAAAAAAGGACGGATCATATTTATACATAAAGTGTACCAATTTCAAGAGAGGTAATACAAGCGAGCAAGCCCGACTAGGGAAGGCCCTCCACTGCACAAAAGACCACAGCATAATAACTACACACAGCGATGTAGTTGTGTTCCTGTGTGCGAGTACAGGTCTCCAGCGCTCATTTAGGGATGCGTTTTGAAAGAAATGTATTAGTTATGCGATAGCACATTTGCAACAAGTGAGTTGTGCGGTGAAGTTAACCGAGTGATGCTGCGTACACACTGGGCCAATGAATCAAACTCAAACTCAAAATTCATTTATTCATTTAGGTTACAAAGTAACACTTATGAAGGTCATAAATTATGAATAAACCAGAAAGATGATGTCAGCAAAATTTTCCTACGGCTAGTTCGCTGACGTGGAGCCTTGAGAAGAACTAGCAAGAAACTCAGGCCACTCTTTTTAATCGCCAGATAGTTACAATCTTTTGTAAAATACAAGTATGATAGCATGCAAGCTGATGCAGTCAAAACACCTGCCAACGAACATTCGCTGGCGTTGGCTGCCGCACGCACGTTGGCCTTCGAAGGTACGTCAAAGGCACTCTATGGTCGAGTGAACATACGTCGGCACCTATTCCGACTTGCACTCCAAATTTCATAATTATTATAATTTCTATTTCCAAAATTTGTTTTTCTTCTATAAAATTAAACTTTTTTGTACACTTATTGGGTGGGAAACAAGCATACGGCCCGCCTGATGTAAGCAGTTACCGTAACCTATAGGCGCTTGCTATACCAGGGGTATCACTTGCGTGTTACCAACCTATTTTGTTACACCAGAGCTTTAAGATGGAAGTATCCCTGGGATAGGAATAAGTTTATTTCAAAACGCATCCCTATTAATAAGCTCTGGAGACCTGAACTCATACACTTACACCGCTGTGTGTAGTTATTTGGCTGAAGTAGTCTGTAAGGTTGACGTCCTTCCCCAGTCCGGCTTGCTCGCTAGTTAATAAGAGAGGTTGGTTACCCCTCTTATAAACTAAACGTACTACTTGACACAAAATGCCAATGTGAATGTGATAATTCTGTCTCTTTTTCATGTGACTTTTCGTTTACGTGAAAAGAGAAATTCCATGTTAATACTTCATATTAAATATGTTACATCTATGCTAATACTTGGTCCTAGTTTGAAACAATATTGACGTTGACAGCTGTATAATATTTTGTTATCGTTATTCGTTATCATAGCGAGCGCCCTGAAGCCAAATGGCAGGCAAAATGTTGTAGTTGAATCAACTAAGTTGATCCAGCCAGTAGCAATAGAAAGTTGTACTTAATTTTATTTATTATAGAATATAATAACGCAAATTAACAGTAATATATGTTTTTTGAATATTTATAGTGTAAATTTAATAGTTATTGTGAAAGTGTACACGAGAACTTTTATCGCAGTTATTTTTATTTCTAAGGCTCGTCAACACAGAAGTCGTCAAGATAGCAAAAATTGTAACTGTGCATTTCTATTTCACAGTTTCTATAAAGTGGGCCGATAAAAATCTGTAACAAGTATTTGCGATAAACTGATACCGATTGGAGAGCACCTGGAACTTCGATAAGAGTATGTCTCTTTTTGAATTTACATAAGTGACTTTTAACTAAGTAATACGTTTCTTTTCTTATTAGTATAATTTGATTTATAATTATGAACAGAAACAAGACCAATTCTAGGATGGCGCGAAATGAAGATTGCGCTAACGATTCAAATAATCCATACAAACTAATAACTACTGAAGATAAACCACCTGACATTAAGTATGAAAAAGAAAACTCGTGGGTGGCTGGAGTTCAGATGTTTGTATCATTCTTGCTGGCTGGCTTTGGCATGGTTGCTGCTAGCCTACTACTTGACGTGGTGCAGCATTGGGATGTCTTCAACAAAGTATCAGAAGTGTATATCCTTGTGCCAGCCCTCCTGGGGCTAAAAGGTAATTTGGAAATGACATTAGCATCACGATTGTCAACTCATGCCCATTTGGGTCATCTGGATACTAGTTTGGGATCATTGGTAGTTGGAAATTTGTGTCTCATTCAATGTCAAGCTGTCCTCGTAGGGTTCCTGGCTGCTATGGCTGCAGTGGCCATGGGTTGGATACCAGAAGGACAATTTGATATTCATCATGCATTATTGTTGTGTGCGTCTAGTGTATTGACAGCATCATCAGCCAGTTTTGTACTTGGTATCATCATGATAGGCGTGGTAGTAGTATCGAAGAAGTTAAATATAAACCCAGATAACATAGCCACACCTATAGCAGCTAGTTTGGGAGATTTGACAACCTTGGCACTATTATCTTGGATAGCTTCTTTATTGTTTAAATCTATTGGCACAAGTGTTATACTACCATCTATTATTATCATCGTTGGCGCTTGGCTTGTACCTGTGTGTGGGTATATTGCTTGGAAAAATGACTTTACACGACAAGCTTTGGACGAAGGATGGGTGCCAGTTGTGTCTGCCATGGTTATAAGCAGCGCTGGAGGATTAATACTGGACCATACTGTGTCCATGTATTCTGGAATTGCAGTATATCAGCTTGTTATTAATGGTATCGGTGGCAATATGGTTGCTGTCCACGCTTCCAGGTTATCAACTCAGCTACACACCGGACAGAAAGAAGGTTCTGTTATAGGAAGCACAACTAAACTATTACTTTTAATGGTAATACCTGGCCAATTAATATTTATTTATACCATAGGATATTTGCGAGCTGGTCATACGTCTACTACACCTACGTTTATATTGATTTATATGTCTGCTGCAATGTTGCAAGTGTTTTTACTGTTAACTATTAGTCATTACATGGTTGTGTGGATGTGGAACATGGGTATGGATCCTGACAACTCAGCGATACCATACCTTACTGCGCTTGGTGATCTACTTGGTACAGCATTACTGGGTGTAGCATTCAGTATTCTATATGCAATTGGTGATAAAGACAGTGATGTTGGTGATTAACACTACATAGATTTAAAATTTGAGTAATGTTTGAGCTGCTCAAACAATATTTTCTTAATGTAATATAAGTATTAGGACTTCTAATAGTATTAAGATGGCATTATGTGCTCTTGTGCCATGACGTTTTATCATTGTGTGTACTTACAAGTGGGGATGAATAAAATATCAGCTGGTTGAGTTACTTATCATCATGTTTGTCAACACCAGTCATTGTATAAATTTTTATACACAACTAATTTTATATCCATTGTACTTCATGGACTTATTTGTCAATGTACTGAAGACTTAAAAGTGTGTACATAATTTAATGGTGCTATTATTCATAAATTTTAAAGATTCTATTTTTATATTAGGTACCTAAAACATTAAATTTTGTGATTTGAATAAACTTGTTGATTTTGTTTCATCTTAATTATTGAGCTAGACTGATGAACTTGACCTGGGGCCCTTGGCTGCCTGTCTTTCGGCGCCGACTGTGCTTTGCATAAAAAATCAACTTTGGTGGAAAGGGATTAGTGAAATTAGTCCATTCAAAATCGCGCTGTGAGGATTGTTGACGATCCCAAGCTCACAGGCGGTATTGATCCACTAAGTATCAGGAGAGACTTCGCCTCCTTGTGTGTGTTCTACCGCCTGTACAATGGGCTGTGTCCTGAGGAATTATTCGAGATGATGCCCACGGCCACAATTTATCAACGCACCTCCCGCCACCGACAGGGAGTTCATCCTCACATCCTTGCACCTCAAACAAATAGATAAGATTCCAGAGGAATTTCTTACCACGTACGATAAGGTTGTCGAATGAGCTCCCTGCCGAGGTTTTCCCAAGAGACTATGGCATGGGGTTCTTCAAGAAAGGAGTTATAAGGTTTTTAAAGGGTCGGCAACGCGTGAGTGACACCCCTGGTGTTGCAAACGTCCATAGGCTACGGTAACTGCTTACCATCAGGCGGGCCGTATACTTGTTTGCCACCTTGGTAGTATAAAAAAATAGTTTAAAATTCATATTTGAATGTGGAGCGGGAAAGCGAAGTGGAGAAACGGAGCAGGAGCGGGGAGCTACTCTTCTGCTCCAACCTGCTGCCGCGCTCCACGTATGTGTTTTTCGTTCCTCATTGATAGACAGGCAGTCTTACCATGACGCAAAGACAGCGATTTATTTTAGATTTGAATTTGAAATTCATAAAATGTCAAAATTTTGGTTTACACTTACTAAAATTCAAATATTAGGATATTATCGTAAGTAGGTATTAGTCCCTGTGCCATTTTTAAAATATTATGTTTCTTGATATTTTTTTAATACGTGTTAGGTACCTACTAATATGATGTAACCTGCCTAAGTAATAAAGATAGTGTAGGTAATAAAATAGATACTGAAACAGGTTTTATAGTTGATGACGTTAAAAATTGTCAAGCCATTTAATTGACAACCTACCAAAGATTCTTTGACTATAGGTACTGGTTCATTTGGTAGATTGGTTCGTCTAAAAGATCCTGGTATCTACACACTCGCTTTCACGGGTGGACCACCGGATGCTGATATGACGTCAATGGTCCACCCAGGGGCTGCCTGCTTAACGCGGGCTTCATCCCCAGTGACTGTGTCCGGGTGCACCGGGGACCCTGTCCCTCCGTCGTCGCCTAGGTCGCCGGCATCGGATCGGATCAGCGAGGAGACTTTCATGCACACTTAACTTCATAAACACTCATACATCACAAAGTTTTATCCCAACACTCTGCGCGAAGACTAATCTTCACCACAAGGCTTCACGTGCATACGGTTTAGATATTTTAAGTAGGTAGATGCATCTTACCCAGTTTTATTAGTACCTAGTTACAGCTTTTAATTTTCATAGCTATTTTATTAATTACGTAACTATTAGGTACTTATGCTATTAGGAATTTTTATTTAAATTTAATCACCATAGCAATATGCATTAATTGCTTGCCGTCCTAATGGTTCACATATATACAAGCCAAATATCTATAATTAGAAACTTAGCTACCTATCGGCAATTAGTTTGTGTCAGTTTCTATTCGCTGTTTGATAAAAATAATTCCTAGGTTAAAAGTTTTATCAAAACACATTATGCCAGAGCTACATGCTACTTGAGTAGGTATATATGTGTATTGATAAAACGTTTTCACGGTTCTAATGACCATGGCCTAATTAGAGCGTCATATCGCTAGCCTTCAGCCGTGCCTGTGCGAAATCTGCACCTAAATATTATGTAATAAAATAAAAAACGAAACAGGTTGGGTTTCACACAGTACGGTCCTGGACTGTTTCTGCGGTGTATTCAAATTATGTCCCACCTCACATCGTGCCCTGCATGCCGCACGAAGGATGACTTGATGACTGCCTCCGACAGTGGTCACGTGGCATACATAACTATACCGTTCGGGGCCCATGACAATATTGTAATAATAAATATGAAGATACTGTTGCGCTCTTGGACATTCTTAAGGCAGGGGCTCTACATGCCCGACCGAGGACCGATGAGGACCGAGACGGCGGCATCGGGCGCAGGACCATTTCAAGCGGTGTCCCGCAGGGGTCCGTCCTTGGCCCTCTTCTGTGGAACATCGGCTATGATTGGGTCCTGCGCAGTGTTCTGCCCCCCGGGCTGGGCGTATTGTGTTACGCTGATGACACATTAGTCACAGCTCGGGGCCGCAAGTTCGAAGATGCGGCGCGCCTGGCCACCACGGGGGTCTCTCAGGTGGTCGGGCGAATCGGGGCGCTAGGGCTTAGGGTGGCCCTTGAAAAGACGGAGGCCCTTTTACTCCATGGGCCACGTCGCGGTCCACCTGCTGGCGCCTCGATTACCGTCGGTTCGGTCCTTGTGCAGGTCCAGGCCCAGATGAAGTATCTGGGCCTGGTGTTGGATGGGCGATGGCTCTTTGACGAGCACTTCCGTCGCCTCTCGCCGAAACTAGAGAGAGCTGCGTCCGCCTTGGGACGGCTTTTGCCAAACTTGGGCGGGCCCAGCCTCACCTGTCGACGGCTGTACACGGGGGTGGTCCGGTCAATGGCGCTTTACGGTGCACCGGTGTGGGCGGGGTCTCTGACCGCCCAGAGCAAGCGGCTGTTGGCGAGGCCGCAGCGTGTGATGGCGGTCAGAGCCATACGCGGCTACCGCACCGTGTCCACAGACGCGGCATGCGCATTGGCCGGAACCCCCCCGTGGGACTTGGAGGCGGAGGTGCTCGCTGAAGTGTATCGGCGGGTGGCTGTAGTTCGGGCAGAGCAGCGGTCCCCTCTCCCCGAACAAATCCGCGAGTGGCGCGAGGCCGCCCGCAGGGCCGTCATGGCCCAGTGGTCAAGTCGGCTGGAGGCTCCACGGGCCGGTTTTAGGACCGTGGAGGCGCTCCAGCCGATCTTGTTAGAGTGGGCAGGGCGGCAGTACGGGACCCTTTCCTTCCGACTGGTGCAGGTTTTGTCCGGGCACGGTTGCTTCGGGCATTACCTGCACAAGGTCGCTAGGAGGGAACTGAGTCCTGTCTGTCACCACTGCGACTGCGACGACGACTCGGCGCAGCATACGCTCGAGTCGTGTCCTGCTTGGGCGGGGCAGCGCCGGGACCTCGTCGCAGTCATTGGAGTAGACCTGTCGCTGCCGGCCGTGGCGCGGTCCATGGTCACCAGCGACAGGGAGTGGACGGCGGTCGCATCCTTCTGCGAGGACGTCATCTCGCAGAAGGAGGCGGCGGAGCGGATCAGAGAGGAAAGTCTCCTAACTGATCCGATCCGCCGACGGCGAACTGGGCGGCGTCGGCGCGCCTACGAGCGTCTGATGCCGTCATAGTGAGGTTGCGGGGAGACTGGGGCAGCAGAGTCTTACCCGCACCCTTCCGCGGAGGGACAGTGTCCACGGTGCGCCCGGACACTGTCACTGGGGATGGAGCCCACGTAAAGCGGGCAGCCGCTGGGTGGACCACTGACGTCATATCAGGTTCCGGTGGTCCACCCGTGAAAGCGAGTGTTGGTGCACAGGGGGGTTTTAGTCGGTATGCCGGCCGCCTACCATCTTTAGGCCGGAGAGTCCGACATAACCGCCCCGCTTCCCCGGGCGGGGCGGTATGCGTAAAGCATTTCCCCTCTACAAAAAAAAAAAAAACAAAAAAGGGGCTCTACATGCCGAGGGTCTATGTCTATGCCATTTTGCCCATTATCTGTTTGTACCGCTACTACCTAAAGTAGAGTAGCATAGGTGTCAGGCGCCCGAGGACTTGGACAATTTCGCCGCCCCTTTGGCACAGATTATGCCTTTGGTAAGTAAAATTTCAACAGTAGGTAGGTAGTTCCAAAAACTTAGAGAGCTAACGCACTGCACAAGCGAACAAACCCGGCTAAAAAAGATCTTCACCTTACAGAAGACTAGCGACAATAATTACCTACACTACACTCAGAAAACCCAGGTGTTTAATTTTAGAGTCTGCAACGCACTATTAATGTTATGTGTCTATAATATTGCAAGTGCTCCTAGGCTATATAACTGCTTACCATCGGGTGGGCCATTAGCTGTAGGTATAAAAAAGGAAAAAAATATAAATACCAGAGGTGTCACTTGCGTGTTGCCGACCCCTGTTTTTACACCAGGGCTTTTTAAGATGGAGTAACCCTGGGATAGGAATACGTTTCTTTCAAAACGCATCCCTAAATGAGCACTGGAGACCTGTTAATGTTAAATTTATAAACTTAACCAAACGCGATTTCTGGATTGATTATATTATCGAGCAGAACAATGTAATATAGTAATTTCCACTTCGGATTACTTTCAACAGATGGCGTTTGTGGCGAACGTAATTTAATAACTTACCTAGCCTAAATTAAGGTCGCCACAAAAGAAAGGTAGATGAACCTACGTTCATAAAGAACTACTGCGCGGTAGGGCGACGGCCCTAGGGCGCCAAAGACGCCGCCCCTGCCTGGCGTCTTTAACTTTCAAGTCAAGACCAAGAACAAAAATCGATCAAGACAAACTAAATCAAGCCTAGATCTTCGCCCAAGGGCGCCGGTAGTACTAAAGCTGGCACTGGTTGCGAGATCCATATATGGCTAGGATAGTAATTATTATTCTTATCGAAATGTTCTTTCACTGGCCAAACAAAGACTATAATCTTTCTTTGTTTGACCAGTGGCGAAACGGCCATCATGCGCCGGCCTCCAGCTTGGTGCCTGGCAAATGATGATGATACGATAATTTGTCCGTCATTGTCAACTATTTTTTTAGGTTTGTGGTCAAATCTCCCATAAGACTGAGTCTTTTTGATCATACATCAGGCCGTACCATGTGTTGATAGCGTTTTTTTTTAAAATCTATTAGTCCAATCCAATCACAAATAAATCATCATGGTATGACCAGGTTGGATAGCAGCTCATATTTTTAATTATCCTAAGACAACATTAACTACCATAACTCGAATTTGCGAGGCAGGGTTTTTACAGGTACTATAAATATGTTTGTCTTTTATGAGCAATAGAGTATGAGGAACTACAGGCTACTATCGACGCATTATATGCGCATACGCATCATAATGCATAGCTAAATGAAACAATGGAACTTGTATTTTAAGTTTATTATCTTAAGCTAGAGTCAGATGTTTACTTGACTTCACGTAACCTCCTGACGGCGGACCTGCAGGATGAGGCAGCGGTGGTTGAGAATACCCATGCACCTCCAGCTACGGTCCTTTTGCAGCGCTTGCATGACCAAATGCCGACGCAGGAACGCTTCATGGCATCCTGGAATGCAAAAAGAAAAATAATGCATAAAAATCATATATATTTTTCTATGGAAGACATCTGAAGTATCAGACATTTTTGTATAGTCTTTCAACAATTCTGCTGCAGCTGCTACATGTTTTCATAATGACAACAAATGCTGCATTGAATATTATAATTTATAATCTAATTGGTGGCTAGTGAGGGTGTAAAACCATTTGAAAATGCACTGGGGCAAAAATAAGTTTAAAGCCTAAAATATATGAAGATACTGAGTAAATAGATTTTTGTTATTTTCTGATCAGAATTGTATTGCAAGAGCTCGAATTCAACAACACATATTGATAGCATTATTACTGAGAGAGTCATACAAGATTTTTTTAATATAATTTATAGCGGCACTTCCTGCCTTCGCATGGGTGGACATTTATTTAGTTTTCATAGGGGTCCCTTATTAAAAAAAACAAAATATGGCCTTTGTTACTTGCTGATAATGTAGATTTTTAATAGCAAATAAGTTTTTTAATAGATTTGGTAGTTTTGGAGTTAATTCGAAATAAACAACATAAAATTAAATCTTTATGATATTAGTTTATATTTAAAGGCTTACCAACTAAATACATTGATACATAACATTAACCTATTTAGTATTTTAAGAATATAATATATGTACAGTACCAATAGGTGCATAAACATAACTGTGTAAAATATTGTTTGTATCAAAAATCTAGTTTAGAGGACAATAAAGAGCTTTCTATTCTATTTAAATTTGCACTTACTTGCTGATGTAGTATGATTTCTTATATTTTGCAGTTTGTTTTACAAAAAGGTGGGCTGGCTTTATTGGGGTGATGGTTAGGGTATATTTAAGTTTGAAAATATTGAAAGCAAAAAAAAACCATAGGAACTATACAAATCTTGCATTATATTAATAAAATTAAGTTAATTAAATATTAAGTAAGCTACATTTTTTTCATACTGCTATTGAATAATATATATATTGTAGAGGACCCAAATCCAATAAACAATATACTTTGGCATATCCAACAATTATACATAATTTTCAATATTTGGCTACGCTAGATAAAGAATTAACCTTTATTTAGAAGAAATTATTTCAGGTTCAAAATTTAAAAGAATGTATCAACAAAAATTCCAGATTATGCAGTTTGTTTACTGTATTTATTTCTAAACTTTAAAGCCAATACCTAATAAGAAATAAATAAACGTAGACCATAACCATAACTATAGATGCTATGGAAACAGATGATTCAAATAGTAATCAGTTACTAAAATGGACTTAAACCAAAGTCAATGGTTACTTTAATAAGTTTCACTAGATGTAAACATAACCTAATATTGAAAAACAAAAATTCCAAAACTCCAGAAAAACTAATAACAACGATATGATAAAAAGCGTGAAAGTCAAAGAGTCAGAAAATTATTTAGTTACAAATAAAGTGAAATTGTTTTGCGATACTAACCTTACCACAGAATGAACAAGTGTATTTTGCGTGCTGGGTAACTTCCATCTTTTTGACCATTTTACGGAGGGAGGCACCGTAACGTGTGCCATATTTGCCAGTGATTCCGACCTTCTTCGTGCGCTTGGCCTGAAAACATGACCAGGTTGTTTTTTATAAGTTATCAAAGCACTGTGATTGACGGCGATGTAGTTGAATTTTGAAGTAATTTCACAATTTACGGTAAAAAATATAAACACGGAACAAAGATACTTTTAACTATCATCCGTACAACGTACTGAAACACTGAAATTATTGTAGGATTCATAAGTTATTTAGAAATTTAATTCTCACCATTTTGATAACCTGTCTAACTCCACGGTTGACAGAAAGGAAGAGAAACAGAAACACTAATTGACATATGACAGTTAAGAAATTCAGTGTTGTATGTTAAGATCAATTATTGACCTATGTCGTGCGTGATACGTGCAGGTGGGTTTGTCCTTGGTAGTTTTATTGGCTGAATAGGCAGATTCACTATATATGGAAAGGCAACTGTTTTTTAACCGACTTCAAAAAAGGAGGAGGTTTACGTTCAACTGTATGTATTTTTTTATGTATGTTCACCGATTTCTTCGCCATTTATGGACCGATTCTCATTTTTTTTTAAGAGTATACTCTTGAGGTGGTCCCATTGGCACCAAACTTAGGATCTGATGATGTTATCCCAGGGAAATCAAGAGCAACCTTTAATTGGTATTCTTTCTTTATCGTTTGGTTAGTGGCCAACCTGGTGACAGAGCTGTTAACAGCTGCCGGGACCGACTTTTAACGTGCCCTCCGACGCACGGAGACGCTCATATGAAATACCACTTTGCGGTCACCCATCTATAGGGTTACCGCGGCCTTGGTTGCTTAACCCGCTGATCGTTTACCGAACAGCGAGTCCACCTGGCTATGAGCGCCTTAAAGAAAGAATTGGTATTAACAATGTTTTTATTTCATATAATTTTTTATTTTTATTTTATGACTAAAACAGAAAAATAAAACAATTTAAAAAAAAAATTAAACCGACTTCAAAAAAGCTAAATACAGCCACGCAACAAAATTAAACTGACTTAAAAAAGATAAAAATAACTGAATACAGATTGAAGTCGGTGCCAAGCTGAATATTAGGTGACAGGATAAACATAGCACCAACTACCATCTGTATTCAGTTATTTTTAGCTTTTTGAAGTCGGTTTAATTTTTTTATATAAATGTTTTATTCATATATTAGAAATTAGTATACAGAAACAAACCAATATAAATTATGCAGGATCTGTGGGAAGTAAGAAGAGCTAATGCACGCACATATTATATGCTTGTGATATATTGCTGCAAAAAGAATAAGCATTCTAAATTCTAAACCAAAGGACTATAGGCGCAATAAAATTGTACTAGCTTGCACAGGATATACCGAGAAATCTAGTTGAAGGATAAACATAACAGAAGATGACTGCAAAAATCCCAAAGGGTTAAAATGCTCTGGCCATAAGGATAGGCCAAACATAATAAGATTAGATAACTATGACCCTATTATACGTTTGATCTATTTTTTAAAATAAAGTTACCATTACGTTGCAACCTATCACTTTGATACGACCATAACGTTTTTTGTTGTTGATTTAAACTATTTTGTTTTTATACCACATGCAAATAGCTTGTAATGTTAAACCACAGGTCAAAGCCACCTTTGCAATAATGTATTTTTTGATTGAAATATTAGTGTATTGCGTGGCTTTAGCTCAAGTAGGTGGATTCATCATCAACTTTTTTCAATAAGACAATTTTGATCCGCACTGAGGCCCATAGCCACCTACTTTAATATATTTAGAAAATGATTTTAATAAGAATAGTACCACTATTATTTATTTTATTTATTCAACACAACCTCCTTAACTGTTATAATATATTACACGGATTGCGAATTCACTCACAGAACAAGTCAAAAGATCTACGCTATCCGTTACTTCTTTTAGTATATGCAATGTGCGTTTGCTTATAAGGTTGGTTTTTCCGCTTGGTACTGACGAATATTATGGCAAATAGTCGGAGCATTTTTTTCTATGCACATTTAAGAAATGCTAGAATTAGTGTATATCTTCTTTACCTCTTCTTCTCTTCTCTACCTACCCGTGTAAACCATATTTTTTACTGTGTCATTAACCTTTAAATCATAGACTTTAAAAAGTAGATGTAACGTTATTCAGCGTAGGTAATCATTACTGGAACGCGATCACTACGTTTTACTTGCGTTCCATTGGCTCAGCTACTGTCAAAAATAGTGTTTTTCCAGCACTAGTGTAGTGCGTAATATGAGCATTTTCAACGACCTACAACTGGGAAAAAGGTCGATCGGATCTTTTTTACTATTGAAACAAACCGTCCTGATCATCTGGACGGATCTGTGTTATTAAATTCTTTAGCATAATGTTGCGAACAATTCTTTTACGAAACCAGGTTTTAAACGAAAATTTGCAAAAGACCCTTAGGTCGAATATTATAAGATGTATGAGCACGGAATTAGTAAGGAGGAAACTTTCTCACAAGTAAGTGGTTTTATGATTATATTGGTTGAATAAACCATGATAATGGTTGAAAATATTTGATTTGGTTTTGATAATACATGTAAGTTTGGTAAATATATCTTTTTCAAAATGTATTTAACTTAGCCTACTAGTTGCATAACCAAAATGTCAATGGTATTCGTCTTACCATTTTGCCGGCTATTTCCCATGTGACTGGTAATGAATATATATATCAGGAATAAACTATGTATTTACGCTCACCTCCTTGTTTTTTGACAAAGTTTAAACCCATTATTAATGTTATAAATTAGAATGTAAAAGGAAGTCTAGTAAAACCATGTCATCTAATTTGCCCATGGCCAGTGGGGTGATAAAGTACCTGAGAATACTGGTAATTTGTGACAGTTGAACTAAATACTGTACATCTGCCTATGTCGTACATATTTTCCAGGTAAGAAAGTTATAAGATGAATATTGATACACAATCAGAAAACGAATTTTTTTTAAGTCTTGTCTAGTTTATATTTTAACTTTTGTGCTCTATTACCTTTAACTCATTGATAGGTAACTCCCAGACAAAGACAAGTCCCTACAATGTTCATAAAGTCACCTTTAAATTTAGGCCCTTGGTATAGTATACGGTGAAATAAAATACACACATCAGTGTGAAATTGTGGGCACCAGCCTGCACTACCATATCATAATTGGATATTTTGCATGATTACAACTTAGGCCCTCTTAGTAATCTATGCTTATCATATTATAAAGCTGAAGAGTTTGTTTGTTTGAACGCCTTAATCTCAGAAAGTACTGGTTTGATTACAAAAAATATTATTTTGTGTAATAGTGCATTTATCTGGGAAGGCTATAGGCTATATAACATAACGCTATGATCAAAAAGAGCGTAGCAGTAGTGAGATATTTTGCAAAATCGGGGAAAATATTCCAAATTACCATGCGGATGAAGTCCCAGGCAACCCGTAGTGAAAATATATCTTTAGATCTTGGGTACTTTGAGGATCCCAGACCCTATGGTTCAGATAAAACATACATTCCTTAGAACTTAGTGATAATTAGCATAACACTGTTTAGTCTCTAAATAAAAGTGTTATTTATCAAGTTGATTATTATCATTGAGATGTCTGAACTGTGCCACTGATAATGACTTGCAGTACCAACTGATAATTTTATCTCTAAGTAGAGTTGATAACATGTATTAGATCATATGAAATCTGTAGTGAAGGATTATGTTTTCTTTATACTATAATGCTAAGATAAAAAGGCTGTACTGGCATTTTTAAATGTACCTTTTTTTTAAACTATACATTTTTAAATTTAGATTGTGCTTTCATCCTTAGAATAGAGGATAAAAGAGGATTTCTTCATGTGTCAATTTTTTTATGGCTACTGGCATGCTTTCCTAGTATTGTAGCATAATTATATCTAGCCTGTATAACCTTCCTCAAGAATTGGGTTGTCAAATGCAAATATATTTTTATAGATCACACAATGTTTTGCCAAATCCATAACACTTTGCACTGTGTTACTGATAAGATGACCAGCTTAAACACTAGACCAAAGTTAACACCACTATGGGCAATGTACAAATATGAAAACAATACAGTGTAGTTAGATTTTTGCAAATAAATAAAAGAAGATGGTTTCTTCAATGAAAGGACCTATCACCTGGCATTTATAATCGCACAACAAATCTGCTGATCACAAGAATAACATGGGAAAAATAAAAAAATGCTGTCCATTACTCCGTATATGTGTGAAAGCTTTGGTTTAAGTGTACTCAATATGTATAGTATAATAATAATAATAAAACTGGTATAAAAATATGAATGGAGCCCAAAATAACCCTATGTATCAAGAGATATTAAATTAAAATTCCTACTACATCTATTTATTTTTTAACAGAATATTAAGTACTTCCAATAAGAAGTCATATGCTTTGCCACAATGGAGTCTCCAAGTAAGGCATTATGCAGATCTGCCAAGTCACACAAAAGTCCCTCTGCCTGCATTGTCACCCACTATGGAAAATGGATCTATTGTTACATGGTTAAAGAAAGAAGGGGACAAAATCAGTGAAGGTATGTTTTATACAGTGGTCAATTCCTACTAATATTATAAATGCAATAGTAACCCTGTCTGTTGCCTATTCACCATTAATTGGCTGTACTGATTGTAATTAAACTTTGCAAGGTAAATAGATGGTTTTCTGAAGACATTGGGAGACATGGGGCAGTCATATACTTGTCTAGTATTCAATATTTGCTGTAATCTAAGAACTAAGCAAAGCTTTGGCAAAATGTGTGATGCCTTTTTTTGATGGCTGGCACAGTTGGTTCAGTAGCTTAAGGGGCTACCTCGCCATTTATTACTGCGCGGCGTGTTGTGGGTTTGATTTCTACGCAGGACAAAATATTGTGTAATGTATAAATGGTTGTTCCGATTCTGGACGTATTTTGTGTCCCTTAATTGTATGTTTGTAAAGTCCTCCACAACAGCACAGCAGCTACAGCTATGTGTTGTGGGTGTGCCCCACACGGGACAAAAATTTGTGTGATCCATAAATGATTATCCTGAGTCTGGATGTACTTTGTGTCAATTATTAGTAAGTTTGTAAACTCCCCGCAACACAGGACTGGTTCCCCAATGCCTTAAAAAAATGAAAACTTTATTTCAAAATGTATTCATGACTTTTCAAGGGGCTCAAAGATATTTGACCATTCTTTAGGATTATTAAACTAGAATCACTCCATAATTTAATTTCCGTATCTCTGCTGACTGACAAGAGTTTCTTCACAGAAAACCTACAATACTGCACAGATGGCTTTTAGAATTTCGTCTAAGACATGCGGGTTTCCTCACGATGTTTGCCTTCACCATTAGCAGATAGTAAATCACTTGATCAGTACATTTAAATTCCACAAAGTAAAATTCTCTGCCACCAGGTATCGAATTTACGCCTCTTACTCTTTTGTACGATTCGATTACTTTCCTATTCGGCTATCTCCAGTTTTTTCATATTACTTAGAATAACACAAATAGTAATTAATATTTCTTATAATTTTAGGTGAACTGCTCTGTGAGATAGAGACAGATAAGGCTACAATGGGCTTTGAAACACCTGAGGAGGGCTATTTGGCCAAGATTTTACTTCCAGCGGGAACTAAAGGTGTACCTGTGGGCAAATTACTGTGCATCATAGTAGACAGTAGTGATAAAGTTGCTGCATTTAAAAACTTCAAAGATGATGGTAAGTTATATACATATTATTATATCTATATATTGATTGATTTGTTCTGTACAATGTACAACAATGATGTTTGATAACTTCGTTCACATTAAACCAAAGCATGTGTGAACACTCATAATGGTATAATCAATGTAATGTCTATAAAAGGGTTTGAAAACATAACACATACCTACATATTGATTCTCTCGATCAGAATCGTAAACCTTGGTGTGTTATCGCAACTTATTAGCATGTTATGTTGAACAAAGAATACATTTCACAGTGTGTATTAAAACATTTCTTTGCAAAACTTTTGATGTTATACATATGTATGATGAGTTGATTGTATGAGTAGACTTCTACTTAGGGTATTAACCATGTATACTTAGATAATATCACGTACAATATTTTTGCGCCAAAAGTAAAAGTCCATGTGTATTCTTGCGCGCTAACATCTTGAACAAAAGTGGGCGTAGTTCGCGCATGTGCAGTGATTTAAGAGAGCCAATTGCAGTCGCGCTTCAAGGTGCATAGTTCGACAGTATTAACCAATGACGCGAATCTTTCAATCCTATGATTGGTTCATTGCCGTGCCCCGCCCCTTGCGCCCCGCACATACCACCAAAGAGACCGATAAACGCTTTACGTGTTTGACATTCGCCAGAGCGCAATAAGTTGTTACAAGGTCTGAGATATAATATAATTTAAGCATGTCACAGTAGGCAGCAGCTTGGCTGTGTCTCTGGCATTGCTGTAGTAGTCCATGCGCGGTGGTTACCACTTACCATTTACCATCTGGTGGGCCGCTGGCTCGTCTGCCAGCTACTGCAATAATAAAGACTTAAAGAGCATATAGCTGTGAAGTGGATCGTCCACCCCACGGCGTCCATCTCCTCTTGCCCGCTCGCTCGGAGTCTATTAAAAAAACGAAGGGGCCACGTGTCCCCCCGTGATTCTACCACTTAGCGGGCCCTCACGAATCTTGTGCAAACGACCTCACGCCCTGTGACCTATCATCATTTTGGTAATATAACCACTAGCTTTTCGTTTACTTTACATAGGCTGAGGAGCAATTTTCTCTTAGCGTAAGAATAATAAAAAGCCAAACGACATTTTAGTATTGGCGGCAATAATACTCTGGCACATAAATATTGTTTATTACGTCTTCTAACTACATAAAGTAGTCAAAAAGGCAGAGATATATTTTATACGCAATAAAAGTTTCATATCACATAAACCTGGTGAAAAATCCCCAAAAAAATTAAATACTTTGACAGGCAATGCTGTATTTGACTATGTTTTGTTAAATAAATCCTATATATGATATACCTTTTAAACTTTGCGAATCTGGATATTGCTGTCATTGCGGGAAAGACAGCAATATTCATTGCTGTCTTTCCCGCGAAAAAAACATTAGCACGGCAAAACTGACAATTTCTATAGCGTTACAGGATTATTACGTCACAAAAGAGCAGTGTTGTCTGTCGAATTATATTATAAATATTAAAATGCTTGTAACTTTGTTCAATTTCTTTCGAATACTCAAATACACTGTCTTATAAAATATGCATTTTTATATGGTGTTCATCTTTTGTGTTCCTATTACTCGTATAAATTGCACTCATAGATATTTTCCCTAACAAGTCCTATTGGAACATATTACATTGAGTTTTTCTAGTATAGAAAAATAAATTTGTTTTAATTTTGTCCTAATTTGCTCGGTCATTTGTTTTGTTTTTGTTTTTACTAACAGTGAGTTATATCCACAGGGGCCCCAGTGCCAGGAGCAGCAGGTATATTTTAGTTTTTTTTTTAAATTTATTTTGTACATTTATATATTATGCTTTAGCTTCGTATTTTAAAGTATCATGCCATGTATATGACTTGTTTTGTTGGCGAGTATACTTGCTTTGCTATACATGCATCATATAAGATGCTCAATTGCCAGATGGAACTTTACTTTGGTTTTGGGTTAATTAGTTTGTATGCAAGTAGGCGGTATTTTTTTAAAATTATTTCTGATACATTTAACACTCAAAGTAAACATAATATTTACAATATATAGCGTAGTTAATTAGTTAAATTATATTTATCTCCGCCGAAAGATAACCACTGCTGTACATCTGCCACTCTCAAAGATTTCCAAGAATTAGGTCCTGAGCTGACCTTATTCATCGGCTGTCTGCAATCTGTACCAAGTAGTTTGGTTTCACGAATCATAGAATATGTCATTCCATGGCTTGTGAGCCTGGATAGTATTGTACCAATCCAGGGCTTTATAAAGTTCCCCACTTAATAAAGCCCTGGATTTATTATAAGTGCCTAATGGTGTAGTCCTAAATTAGTTATAAAGGATGGAAATAAAATATATTTTAATATTGTCTTGGATGAGAATAAGGGATAGCCAGAGATTCTGTCGTATAGATCACTAGTTATGACGACTTGTACTTTGTCATTCATCCATCCATCTCAGCCACAAGACATCCACTGCTGGACATAGGCCTCCCCCACGGTTTTCCACATCATTCGGTCCTGAGCTGACCTTGCCCATCGGTTGCCCGCGACCTTTACCAGGTTGTCGGTCCACCTTGTTGGAGGCCTGCCCACGCTGCGTTTTCCAGTTCGTGGTCGCCACTCTAAAATGAAAGGTTCTAGAGTTGCCACCACGACCTGGAAGACCAAGCCCCACTTAATTGAGGCAATTCTTCTAGCTATGTCGGTCACTTTGGTTCTCCTACGGATCTCCTCGTTTCTGATTCGGTCTCGCAGGGAAACTCCAAGCAAAGCTCTCTCCATTGCTCTTTGGGTTTTGAGCCTTCGCATTAGGCCCATAGTGGGCTATTAGCTACTATGGGCCTAATTGTACTTTGTATTTGATTTTAATCAGCTTGCGAAAAAAAACAAATCATGTATACATCTACGAACACTGAGAGAGATCATTTTAAAACAAGCATTGTTTGTATGGGTTCCCATGAAAGAAATAGCTGGAAGAATATGCCAGATGTCTTGTGATAGGTTCACACTCATTGTGAATGAACAGCATAGAATGGTGATCATGCAACAATAGCATGCCTACTTAAGATTGCGCACGAGAGTATTGTATAATAATATTTTAGTATCAAGATTTAGATATCCTTCTTTAAACCAGGTTTTAAGTGAGCACTATCGTGTGCAGCGCCTACCGTGAAGCTTGTTTGTGTTCCTGACATTGCTAAAGTGCATTAGCGGAATATACCACTTACCATCGCCACCAAAATAATTAAAGAAAGCAGTATTTCTTCTCAGAAAGCCGTGCACTTGAGCAGCTTTGGACGCAGCTACTATCTATATGCTTTATAAATGTATTTTTTTTTGTCAATAATGTTGCCCGAATTTCTCGACTTCAGTGGCACTAATCTTGTATATTAGATACTAGATATTGTGTCAAGAAGAATGGGCATTTTTACATTTTTTTTTTACATAACATTCAGCTTTTTTTAAATTGTTTGTACAAATATTTAAACATTCTACATTTCGTGAAAGTTACAACCTTGGGTAGATATTAATATAATTTTCTGTCCAAGGTATTTTTTTATGGGATTCTACTTAATAAAGATAAAACATTACCTCTAAACTAAGGCTTTGTTCTTCAAATATTGACTTGACAAGATATCACGAGAGCTAATCTGGTGGTATCTTGACAATAAGCCTATGTCACTTAGAACAAGTCTGACTGAGACCGATCGGAAGAAGTCTCAAAGACTCAGACTGATCCAAAGCTACACTACAGTTTGGGATCAGAGCAAGAAAGTTTCAAATCACAGTGGCAGTACTCTGGTACTACCTATCATATTTGCAACTGTCTTGAAACACACTTTTTGTGAAATTAAAATTACAATCTTGGGGTTATAATTATAAGTGTTAACTTGAATAGACTTTCATATTTTAAGTGATATATAAATTATGAAAGTTGACTTGTTCATAATAAACGTTTACTTGTTTTTGTGAGCTTCTTTTTTATGCTGTATGTTTCGTACTAATTCTTTGGGCTATTTGTTGGGGACTATTTATATTGGTGTCAGTTAAAATACAACTAATTGTATATTTCTACGTATGTTATGATACATGATTATAATGAATATTATTACTTTAATAGATAACGCCGACAACGAATCTAAATGGTGTATTATTTTAAAGGTTTTCATACCTTGTATTACACGAAGTTTCGACCATGATGCGGGCTAGCGTTGACCGAAATATTACACAATTTAAGTTGTCTATTATAGTAATAATAAGTGCAAATATAAAAATACAAATCGTAAAAATATTTTAATTTTATATAACATATGTATGTATGTACAGCACCTGCGCCTGCTGCTGCTGCGCCCGCGGCCCCGGCCCCGGCCCCGGCGGCGGCCCCCGCGGCGCCCAGGCCCGCAGCGCCCGCGGCCGCACCCGTCGCCGCTGCACCCGCACAAGAGTCCGGTAGGGTGTACGCCAGTCCTTTCGCTAAGAGACTAGCTGAAATCAAGAAGTTACGCCTCGGAGGTCAGCCTTATGTTAACCCTAGAATACTAAATCTTATATGCAAATACTAATTCTTAGTTGTTTGGCTACCACTGCAAAAAATAGCTTTTAATTATTGTCACCAAAAACATGGGTAATACTAATCACTTTATTTAATCACACTTTGGCACTTATTACTAATATCATTAGAATATCACCTAACTGACCAAATAACTGCTTATTTGTAATTAAAATCTTAGAGGCTTTGTCTTAGTCTTATATTATGTATTTAAACATATTGACGTGATAACGATTTTCAGTCAATACTTATTAATTACATAAGATACACAGCTATTAACCTTCCAAATGCCAGAACGTAGGTTTACGCGAGACAATATTTTTTCTATTATGTCTAATCCAACGGCAATATCAGGGTTAATGGTCATAAGCGTTATGTAGAAATGCTTCTGTCGTGGTAATAATCCAATGTTAGTATTTCAGTTTAACATTATTTCATGTTTTGTGGCAGTAAATGTTGCTTTCTTTCTTTCCTACTTCATTGAGTATAAACTTTACTTTTATCTTTTTTTCATTTGATTTAGTGTTAATGTTGCTTTATATTATTATTGCACGAATTGTATGTGCACCATTGTTGCACGATTCCCACCCACACTAAAGTTACACATTACAATACACTAAAGTAAGCAATCAATCCCGAGTCTCACTCACACAAACATTTTAATATTAACATAGACAGAAAATAACCCAGTGTGAGTCAAATCGACTAACATTAGTATTCTTGGGTTAAATTATATAGAGTGGGTTAAAACAATAGACCCTGTAAAATATACGTAGGTATAATTCTACAGAGCCTATTGTTTTACTTTTAGAGACAGACAGTAGTAAAAAATAATAGACTCCAATTGGGAATCTTAACTCGCATAATGGCTATATTATTTTGTTAAAATGAGTACCACCTCTGGAAGCGCGATCTCCCGAGGATTATGGTCGAATTTTGACCAGTTAGTGGTCTACTTAATTAATAACGTTAATCAGAAGAAAGAAGACACGCCAGGATTTTGAAAATTATCATTTCCAAAAGTCTGAACTCTTCTGTTCGACTTGCCTTTGAGTTTTAAATTGTTGTTATGTAAACAAGACGGTCAATTAATTATGTAATCTTTACAAAACAATGTTAGATATCTGAGACAATTGTATTTTCGGAAATATTGAATCTCGGACAGACACAAACTGAATCAAAGTAACTAGCGATTAACTTTAGTAACAATATTTATTTAAAATAAGCAGTGTAAAACTGTGTATAAATGTGTGGTGTGCGTTACGATTGCTCCGCCAAGTTATCAAAACAGAAAAAAACCTTGCCAAAATGTTGACGAAATTTGTCAAAGGTGTCTTTGATTTCGAGCAAAACAATTTGTCAAAGCAGTAGCAAGGGTTTTAAGTTGGCCGCGCGAACGTAACGTGGAGGGTTGCGCGGCCATGGGGATCTAGAAAATTACGTGGGTTAGAGATTAGAGAATTATTTTTTCTAAATGTGTCAAAACTTGTCGAAAGAAGAATATTATAAGTCCAATACCAATATTTTACAAAATATACACCTTTGAAGTTAGGTTATGCCACGGGCGGCGATAGATAATAGAGCGCATGGCCGCACTATAGAAAAACAATAATAACAATTTTTAAAACCGCATTATGAGTCGGTTTTAATAAAAATAAAAGGGTGGATTAATACATACCTATAATAGTCGTAATAATAAGATAGAATTTAATTGAATTATTACTTTTCTTTTTCATGGAAATTCAGATTTACTTATTTTGTTGGGTTGCATTAACATGTAAGTTGTATCTACTTTATTTCATTATGGCATATTTTTAATGGGCCGTTAATCTCATTCGTTGCTCAGCTGTTTGTTGATTTGCATCGCAAGATAAGTGCCATTTTTTGTGATTATTTTCTTGTCAATAAATTAATTATCTGAAAGTACAACGGACTCTTTTGTATGCATTTTATTACATACGGTTTTGTAGAGGTTTAATCTAAATTTTGATTCTTGATATTTATTTTGTAACCGTTATATTTTTTGATAATTTAGTAAACTGTAATGAATTATTAAAATTATCTAAATATGTTGGCCATTTAGTTTGCCTATAGATACAACGTTTGAGGCAGTTGCCCTTACCGACCCGTCTCAAATCACCCAGTCCAGTCAGAGAGTAGGGGAGAGGTGCTACGAAATACTTGTCGTATTGAAAGGGACATTTCAAATTCTCGGTCTAATAAAAATAGTTTCAGATCAACACTATTTATTTGGTATGGCATCCCCGATGCACACTCGCGCCTACCGTCATATTCCTATAATTTTAAAGATGGCGATATCGTGCGAGTGTTTAAAAATGGAATAACAAAGCTTTTATTTGTTATTTAAAACATTTTGTGAAGTGCTCTGAATTTATTATTTATTTGCTATGAATTGTTTATTCTAAACTTTTATTTCAAGTTGTAGTTGTAGATTTTGTGTTAATGATTTCGATTTGTGTACGATATTTATTAACGAACGAAAAAATGAAAAATTATTATTGAACTAAATTTTATGAAAAAGCTGATAAAATTAATGACTTTTAGATATGTTATAAATTTTGTTTTATTGTCTTTATTATTATTTATTGTCTCAGGTTAGTCTTGATTTAAAATATAGTTTTGTATTTAAAAAAATACCGAAGACTATTTGATTTTCTTAATAGTATATACTGGCCCTTTCATAAATGACTGTGTCCCATTCTAATCTACCTAGTTATGAATAAAAAACTATGAATAAAGAAAAACTATGAATGCATTTTATGTTAGTTTAATAATGGAGGACCCATCCAGCTACAAGCCTCTACAAAAAAAAAATCTCTTTCATGGCACCTCTCCCCTACATTGACCTGTTTCGCCTCTATAAGTAGAAGATGGGTGGTATGAAATAAATAAAGGCTTTTGATGCACCAAATCTACTAATAGTTACAAAATACTGAAATTAAATTTGAAATTAAAATTTATTTCATGCCATCCTTAGGCACAGGTTCGGGTTTGTACGGGTCGTTGAAGAGTGGGGACTTGGCAGGCATGGCGGCAGGGGCACCAGCCGCGGCGGGCGCGGGCCCGGCGGCCGCGGCGGCCCCGGCCTCGGTGCCCGCGCCCGCGCCGGGGGCCGCCTTCGTGGACATCCCGCTCTCCGGCATGCGCGCCACCATCGGCAAGCGACTCTCCATGTCCAAGCAGACCATCCCGCATTACCAGCTCAGTGTTACCGTCAATATGGGGAAGATCCTCGCTATGAGGAAGAAGGTCAACGAGAAACTGGCAGCTGAGAAGAGTGATATTAAAGTGAGTTTTTCCCTTTTTGCGAGTTGAGTAGGTACCTAAATAAACTTTAATTTAGTACTGAGTTGTTTACTCGGTTACAAAGTTGATCGTTCATGTAAGTCATTATATACAAAAACATACATATTTTGTTAACTGCTCTTGTATGTCATTTTCTGTCTCGGTGGCTCAGTGGTCGATGTGTGTGACTGTTAATCACAAGGTTCGATTCCCGGGTCGGGCCAAAAATTGGCATTGGGTTTTCGTCGGCAACACGTTAGTGATACCTCTGGTTTTGCCAGCGTCCATAGGCTACGGTAACTGCTTACCATCAGGTGGGCCGTATGCTTTTTTGCCTCCTAAGTAGTATACAAAAGACCTTCTTGCCCCACTTCCCCTCTCCCTTTCTATCTTCCCGCTGCTAAAACATTACTTGCATTGTTTCAGGTGTCCGTGAATGATTTCATTATTAAAGCGGTTGCTGGGGCTTGCAAACGAGTTCCTAGTGTAAATTCTTTATGGATGGAAACTTTTATTAGACAGTAAGTATTATGTATATTTGCTTGGATGCTGGTGTGACGTAATAATAAAAAAAAATGCCGTCACGGGACGTCTGGTAGATGTGAAACATCGAAACTATTTTGTACAGAACATATGAATGAAAAATGGTTTAAGAAAGGAAAAGGCATAATCATAAACAAAATATTCAGATGGAAAACTTAAATTATAAAATAAATATTCTGATTTAATTAAAATATTAAAACAAAACAAAATCCTTTAAGTTTCAATTTTTAATTTTAAGTAACAGGAAATATATGCCAAAGTGAAAATAACGTTACCGGATTCCCACACGGGATAAAACTATGTGTGATTCATAAATGTTCCCTAGTGCCGCGGCTTTACAAATGGTTTTTTTTTCTTGTCAATTCGAAATTATGACGCTGCCTTAATAATAAAGATTGCTTCTGCAATATACAAACTTAGATTACTGTGTTTTTACTTTGCTGTGATACTGGTCGTAACACACATTATTATATTCTTAAATTTTTACATAAAGGTTTTTGAAGTGAAAACTTGTTTAGGCGCATTGAGCACTTTTAGAGTGAACAAAAATACCATAGAACTCTCGTCAACGTCACCGCACGCTTTCCATATTCAAACTTTTTGGGTGAACAAAAATCATGGAACATGTGTCATCATCACCAAACGTTTTCCATATTAAAAAATAATAATCTAATACCTCGACGATACATTACTTAGTTTTCACTTCTATCAGCAGTCTCCAAAGACGGCCTCGGAATGTTTTTTTTTCTTCATAAATCAATTCCTCGAGCTGACTTATACTTTACATTAATTTTTCGCTTGGCGTACTATTACATGATGATAATATATAATTCCAGGTATACCAACGTAGACATATGCGTAGCAGTAGCGACCCCGGCAGGACTCATTACTCCAATTCTATTCAACGCGGATTCGCGCGGTATACTCAGTTTATCGAAGGAGGTAAAGGTGCTCGCCGCTAAAGCGAAGGATGGAAAGTTGCAGCCTAAGGAGTTCCAGGGAGGCACTATCACCATTTCCAACCTTGGAATGTTTGGTGGGGAATTATAATGCATTTTAGTTTTTAAGGCTTTACGAATAGATGTTCTGTATTCCAATCTGAAGAAATGTTACTTAGCGTTCAATATATAAGCGACGGGTATAAATACGATCATGTAGGATACATATCTTGTTCTTAACGTTTGGTTAGTGGCCAACCTGGTGATAGAGTTATTTAGATCGTCTATATATATGCTTCTGTCGTGATCTAACGACTGTAAATTTTTTCCTACGGCTTGGATTAAATAACCACTATGCGGTCACCCATCTATAGGGTTACCTACCGCGCCCTTGGTTGCTTAACCCGCCGATTGTTTACTGACCAGAGAATGTATCTGGCTTTGAGTGCCTCTTTACACCAGCTGTGGTCACAAACTTACAAGGAAGCTGAAGCTGGCGGCTAAATTAAGTAGCGGCCATAAGGGACCCAAAATCATATTAGGCCCAAAATCCTCGTCTGGCCCATTTTTTATTTTTCTGGCTGCTACTTATTTTGGCCGCCAGCTTTAGCTTCATAAACTTACAATACAGGAATCGAAATCCATGATCGCGTGTATACCCGTCGTTTATGTAACGCAATGCGTAAATTTTGCTAACCCTTGTACAAGATTTATGAGTGGTCACATCGCCACTAACACCATGCTGAGTGTTGTGGGTTCGATTCCCACACGGGACAAAATATTTGTGTCACCCACAAATTTTAATAGTCGTTCCGAGTCTGAATTGAATTTATACGTTCTAATCGATCTGCCTCGAATCTCGAATTCGAATCTAATCGATGACTGCCTCGGTGGTCCAGTGGCCGCAGTATGCGCCTGCTGTGCACGAGGTTGTGGGTTCGATTCCCACACAGGATAAAACTTTGTGTGACCCACAAAGAATTGTTCTGAGTCTGGGTGTAATTTGTGTCCGTTAATTGTATGTTTGTAAAGTCCCCCGCGACACAGAGCTTGTTCTCTAGTGCTGGAGATGTCTTTAAAAAAAAAAAAAAAAAAATACACTATCTGCTAACGATAAAGGAAAACTTAGTAAGGATACCCATTAGAAAAAATCTGAAGAAATGTCTTATCCACCAACCCGAATTGGCCCAGCATGTGAATTATGTCCTTAACCGTTTTGATAGAGGAGACACCTATCCTCAGTAGTAGGACATATCGCATCCTTGGTAGAAACCTGGCGTAACTTGAGAAATGTCACTGGGCAATTTTGAACCTTACTTTGTTAAGAATAAAAAGTAAATTGCAAAACAAACACGCTTCGACTGAAGTCATTTTTCTACTGTCGGTGCGATTTATGGGTTGCTATTGGCCTCTGTTGAATCTGAATAAGGATAAAACAATCACAGAGTACATAATGTCTGTATTACTTTCCAGGTATCACGATGTTTAACGCGATCATCAACCCTCCCCAGGCATTAATATTAGCATGCGGAGGTATTCAAGAGATTGTAGTCCAAGGCAAAGACGGGTAAGTACATTTTTTTTTCCGCCATGGAGATATACTATGTATGTGTTTAAAAATATATGTGTGAAAAGTAGCAGTAACCGCGCATACGTATTAGGTACTAACTCAATATCAGGCTCCCGCCCGGGAACCTGACATTGAGTTGGCGTTGGTTGATATTAAAAAAAGGTCGGGTTCCTTTTGGTTTTTTATATGGTATACAACACCGGGCTTTTGGGTAAAAGTAATATCACTATCTCTGTCATATCGTATTCACGACATCGTGAATTAGAGTAAAAGCATTTGGTATAAGAATATGCTTACTTCAAAATGTTTAGTAGTTCCGCAATAGCAGCTTCATTATTTTTTATGTGTATTGGTTTGCTTCTCTATTTATTAATTTTTTTTTCAATAAAATATACCCGCTGGTAATATAGCTTTCTAATAGTGAAAGAATTCTTAAAATCGGTCCAGTAGTTTTTGAGTTAAATCGGAACAAAAAATCTAATCTTTCCTCTTTAAAATATTAGTATAGATAATGATTGGCTTCCCGCCACCTTTATCAAATCGCCGTGTCGGTGCACTTTATTGGCCAACCCATGCTGTTTTTTTAAATAAGTTCAGAAATTTTACTCTGAAAATTCAGTCTTATATTGTTTACGATTATTAAAGTTTACGATTATCATAGATCATATCGGACTTTTACCTATAAAAATTTGTTATATTCTAGGATTTACCCTAGTTTGGTGTGCTGTAAGATAACTCAATCAAAGTCAAACTCATTTATTCATTTAGATCAAATACATGATACTTATGAACGTCATAAAATCAAATGCCAGCATACTTTTTCCTACGGCCAATTCGCTAACTAGGTTCAATTGGAGTTAACCTCGCCTTTGTACATGTATTATATGCTATTTATATGTTACATTGATATTTGTATTGTGTACATTATTGATTTAATAACAAATGGACGTCGGGTCTTGAATTCACGATAATAATGTCCCGAGTCAACCTATACAAACGTAGGTTTGTGTTTAGCAATATAAAAACTACCTATAACATTCTAATTTAAACCTTAGTGTAAGAAAAAAATGTTTAATTTTGTTTGCACCTATTTATCAGCAACGCGTTTCAATCTGTACCTAACGCGCACAACATTCATCTTATACAGCGCGTGGTCTCTCTCTAACTATTGCGCCCGTAAAGAATTAGAAAGAGACTTTTTTATTTTTTTTACGATTTGCAGATTATTATTTGTAAAATAATACTTGCAAATGATAAAGCAAAAGTTTACTACTGAAAATATGATACACCGTCTCCTTTTTTTAAACTTTTTACGTGTTTTTACGATGCAGTACTGCATTATAATCGTTCGTTGGTCATGCAAACGAAGACTGGCGCGCGATGCCCGCTCTTTCAGTCTTTAAATGCTTTTTCGGTTCTGACACTGAGCGCTGACCAAAAGTACGTTTGTTATTAAATGGATGTTGTACTTTAAAGAATTCATTTGATGTGTTATGGTCAATTCAATTTGTTTATTAGCACTTAAAACAAAAGACTGAGTTCCAAAAAAGCAGCATTATACACTCGTTTATATGATCGTTTGAACAAGAATATTTTGTTTATTTCAGATTCGAAGTGGCAAAGTTCGCGACTTTCACAGCATCGGCGGACCACAGAGTGATAGATGGCGCGGTTGGCGCAACGTGGATGAAGGTACTAAAGGAGAATCTCGAGGACCCTGCCAATATGATCCTCTGAAAACACTGCCCTATACTCGTATTCAATATAATACGACCTGCAAGATATCGTCCTTCTTTTTTAAAATATGTAGTTGATTTTATTTATAAGACGATTTATTTATTAAACTTTCTAGTGAGTTACAAACAATACATGTAGTGTCTAGTTAGACGTTTTTAGCGGGTCAACGAATCGATGCGAATGCGACAGGGTTGTTCAATCTGTCCCATCTGGTAGAGTTTTAAAACTAGTAAATGTACACTTCAGTAAGATATCTATTGTTAATTAAAAGGTATAAAAATTTGATTGATTATAAGGGATTATAATCAATCAAATTCATCAATATTATTAACTGAAAATAAGGCGAGGCAACCCTATTGTTATCTTCCGAATGTTACTGCGAACGCGCGTCTATAAGCCGCCAGGGTTGTCACACAACTAAGAATATAATACTTTTTTGTTATACTCACATAAGTTAAAAGCATTATTTTTATCGATAAATATATTTACAAGAATACATTAATTATACAATTATTATAAATATAATAGTAAAATTAAATTAATTACTGGGCTAGTTGGTTTTATTTATACCACATATATGTTATGGACAATGTAATTAATACCCGGTCAATATGAATAATGACAAGCTTATTCCGTATAAGTAATTAATATTTTATCTGTTTCTGGTTAATAAGAAAAGCTAACCTATAGATATGCGAGGTGTTCAACGTTTATAAAATGCTTCCTTTACCTTAAAGTTACCTATAAAACACAACTCTGGTGTTAAAAGATGTAGGGTCGTCAATTACCGAGTAATGCTACGGTAACTGCCTACCTTCAGGCAGGCCGTACGCTTGTTTATACACTTTACACATGTAATTACTATACAAGTAGTCTCACCCTGTAAGCAAAAACAGATGATATCCAGAAATGAACACTTAACATCATTACTATCGGGCATTATTCACAAAGGCCGGTCAATTTGATATTTTTAATGATATTAATAATACATGTTTCAATCTTACTTTTAGTTATTATTAGTACTACCTGGGCGTTATGCACAATGTCCAATGAGAGTCCATGACATATATACTAGCACAGTAATCAAAATATATAAATTTATGATTGTCTTTGGACAAATCGCTCTGAAAATTAAAATAAGAGATATTGCAATTAATTAAATAGAGATTGGGGACATTGGGGTATGACTATTTTATCTTTATTATTGTTTTGAACTAAGCTGTTTTTAATAACTATATTATTATTTAAAATATACTTATAAAAATAATACGTACAAAAACACATTTTTCACGCGTATTATTAGGTTTATTAGCGAATTTTATGTAAAGTATCTTTACTATGAGCACATGAGTAGATAAACGGAACAGAGACAAAGCTTCTTAAGAACGTGCAAAATTGTTTCCTACTTCGGTAGGGTTGTCACAATAGGTTAAGACAAATTAAACAACATTGAATTTAAAGGTAAAGGTATTTACCTAGTGGGCAAAAGTTAGATTGCCTGATTTTTTTTGTACGGATATATTCGCAATAGGCTTAAATTTGCATATTAACATTTGGGAAAGCATTTTCTTGTGTAGAGCTCGAGCTTGTACCTTCGTTTGACGGCAATTTGAGCGTTGGAAAAGCATAATCAAACAAATATTCTAGTTTCATTGATGCAGTTTCTTTTAGAAGTGCTTCTCACATCACATTTTATCATCGACAAGTTTTAGAAGGAGATCTTTGCGCTCAACAGCATTGAGCCAATTATGTCGCCTGAAACCAAAATAAAATGACAATGCAAACCGAACACGATTATAGTATAAGATATAGGTATATTTTAAAGATTATATCCCTATTGTATATATTTTTAATATTTATTTAATTTAAAGACAGACCGACTAGTAGCAAGAAATAAGAACGATGTAGGTATTAATGATAAGTTTTCATTAAAATGATTTTTAAATGCGTATTCAAACTTTCATGATCATGCTGTCATAGCCGTTGAGGAGTTCCCTTGCAGCAGTTCATGATAAAAATCGTGTTGAACTATCAAAATTAAACTTACATACAAAATTTCGTGACTGTGCTTCTAATCGTTAAAGAGTTCCCCAGTAAGGAGACCATCCTGGCTGCAGCGTCAGGTTATATCTATCTTATTATTTTGCATTGACACCAAAGTTACTCAGGTATACAAAATTTCGGCTCAATCAGACATCGGGCAAAGTTTCAAATCTTACTTGCACAATTTGACACATATATTTACTACTTACCAACCCACCCACATACCAACAAACGCTTAGTATAGTACCTAAAAGCTTGTAATAATAATAAAAAGGTAAAAACACACCCTAAGTACCCTCTTCCTAATAAAAAAGGATCATTCAATAAAAAAAAGATACTTGAAAAAATAATAATTAAATGTTTACTTACCTATTGGATTCTTTGGGATAGTTAAACTGTGATATATTTTTATTTTTTCTAGTACAATAAACAACCATTATTATTAATAAAATACCACGTTTTTACATTAAAATATTTAAACTTGCAACTAACAAAACAACCTACCTGCGTCGCGCTGACCCTGAGATTGTCAACTGGCTGTGCCAGCATAAATCGGTTTAGCCAGTCTCGCCGTGTACTCGACAAGCAGCCAGTGGTCACGCACACATGCCCCGCGTGCTTGTAGTAGTGCAACCGCGCGGTTGTATGAAGCTTTGTCTCTGTACGTTTATCTACTCATGTGCGATGAGGGGATAGATAGAACACCCATATACGTACGTATACGCAAAGTTAAGATTTGTTGATGCCGCTAAATGTCTCTCTTGTCAGCAAGTGTGTCATTTGCGACAAAATTTAACTGAACAAAGTTAAATTATGTAATATAATTGTAAATGTAGAAAATATAATAATTTCTTTTTTTAAACGGACGATATTCTGTTGTCGAATTGTAGTGGAAAAAAAATACCGCAATATTTTTCGACCTATACACGGAATAGTCGTGATGTAATTAATATTTATCTGTTCATTATTAAATGTTTATTAACTTCGATGTGTGGTTGTATGTCGAATATTTTTGTTTGTACAGTTTAAGTGGATGCGACGTACGCATAGCGACTATTGCGTTTAATCGAAGGATTCTCGGTTACTAATTATTATTTATTTAGTTTTGTAAGAACTGATGATCGTACAAAATTCACTTTTGAAGTTTCCGTTCAAATATGATTAGGCGATTGTGCGATTATTTAGGGATCATCCATGTATTAAGAAATTCCATATAGAAGAGCTTGTTGCATTGTTCAGTCGTTTTTGTCAGCGGCGCGTGCTGTCCTCTGGTGTAGCAGGCGTCCATAGGCTACGGTAGCCGCTTACTATCAAACGGGCTTTGTGCTTGTTTGCCCACTTTGTTGGTTATAGAATAATATATATATATACATTTTTGATTTTTTTTGTAGTGGAGCTATGATCTATCTACGTTTATAATAAATATTTTCTGCTAATGTTAATTATATATAATTATTTATATCTTTTGTTAGCAATACATTGTGACGCAGTTGTTGTTAATAACGTTAGTGGAATATATTTTAATAACAGACCGTTTGTTTTATTTACATTACTTTAATAATGTTCACGCCAGCTACTCTTGACGGAGATAAGACATCCACATGGGAGATTTTATAGTGCACAAGCGTGCGCGCATACATAGGCGTACTTTTATCCCCTCTACGCATGGGACGGTACAACAATCCTATATGACCGGAAAGAAATCAGGCGTTGGATCAACGGCTTTAAGGTAAATGTCCAAAATTTTGGTATCTACCTATTGTGAATATCTGAACAGAAAGACCCAATATCTGTTTTTGGAATGACTGAGAATTTAACCCGGGACTTGACGATCAGCAGTCGCACTCAACGACAGTTGGTCTACTTAGTGGTCGTTTCGTTATGTACAGTGCCGGCTTTATCACTACCGGAGCCCTTGGGCGAAAATCTTACTTGAAAACATAGTATCTATCTATTTACACAGTACAGATTGTTAGCGTGTAGCTGATATATACGTGCAAACGCCTCGGTAGACTGCCTCGCTGGTCTAGTGGGTGCAGTATGCGCCTGCTGTGCACGAGGTTGTGGGTTCGATTTCCACACAGGGACAAAACTTTGTGTGACCCACAAAGAGTTTGTTCTGAGTCTGGGTGTAATTTGTGTCCGTTGATTGTATGTTTGTAAAGTCCCCGCGACGCAGAGCTTGTTCTCTAGTGCGGGAGTTGTCTTTTAAAAGAGAAAAAAAAACCAAATTTAACACTGATTTGTTGTATTAAGGTTTAAATATATAAATATAAAATTATAATTTTATAGGAAGTTTTTATACATTAATTAACCTACGTTTGTACCTATAGGTTAACTTGGGACATTATTATCGGGAATTTTGTTCGAGACCCGACGTCCATTTCTTAGTAAGCCAATGGTTTATTTATTTATTTAATTAAGGTTAGCCAACGATTACTTACACTTATACATAGTAATAAATAGAGTGAAGTAAATTATATAATATAACATGATTAAATTTAGTTACAAAACTTAAATTATAATTGAAATTAGATAGAATATAATTAAATAGGTTAATACAAAATTAAATTAATATAATAATTACAAATTAAATATTTCTATAAGACTAAGTAGCATCTTTAATGGCATTAACTATTGATTTTTAAATTAAATTGAGTTAATTTAGGAAGGGCTGTCTGTGTAGTGTTCAGTAATAGTCCTACGATACTTACCTAAACTGTCGTGGTGTATGTCTATCTTGTCACTAAAACTATTAATTAATTTACACATTCTAGGTAGGGGGGAGTTAGCACCAAGAACAGACCGTCGTAAGGGTGGGCATAGAGGTGTAATTTGATGCCGAGGGTATCTGGCAGGGGCGTGGAGCCTTAGGAGACTCAATAGGCCTGGACAGTCTACAATACTTCTTATAAGTTTGAACACAAATAAGGCATCCACAATCTCTAGTCGGGTAGAAAGGGCCAGTATCTTGAAGTGCTGCAGGCGAGTTTTATACGAGGGCAGTAACTTGGCTTTTCCTGCAGAAAAAGCAAGATGCCAAAGAAAGCGTTTTTGTATTCTCTCAAGACGGAGAGCATGTACCGCATAGTGTGGTCTCCAAACGACGCTGCAGTACTCCAAGATGGACCTTACGAGCGTGTTGTACAATGAGACTCTGGTCTTTACCTTTTTAAAGCCTTTGCTGTTTCTAATTACAAAACCCAGCATTTTGGATGCTCTACTTGTCACATACTCAATATGGGGGATAAACGTCATTTTTTTATCGAAGACTACACCCAAGTCCTTTATTGTGTCCACCTCTTTTATCTTTGCTTGTTCTATATAGTAACCTGTTCCTATAGTTTGCATTTTCCTAGTGAAAGTTAAGTAGTAGCACTTTTTAGTGTTGAGAGTCATATTATTAACACTACACCATTCTATGAGTCGGTATAAGTCACTCTGTAGCTGATCAGTATCGCTAGGTGATTCTATTTTTTTTGCTATCTTTAGGTCATCAGCATAGAAGAAATAATTTGAATAATGGAAACAACTAGGGAGATCGTTTATGTAAATATTGAATAAAGTAGGAGCTAAATGAGAGCCCTGTGGGGCTCCTGATGTTATATTGTAGCCCTCAGATCGGAAGCCATTTAAGACCACATAGACTACTCGATCAGTTAAATATGACCTAAACCAATCTAGTAAGGGTCCGGTCACTCCATACATAGAAAGTTTTAAAATTAATGTTGAATGTGAAATTTTGTCAAAAGCTTTGCTTAAATCCGTGTAAACTACGTCATACTGTTTGTTAGAATCTATGGTTTGAGTAAGTGTTTCAGAGAAAGACAATAAGTTAGTACTAGTGGTATACTAGTGGTTCATAGTTAACGTTCACCCGTAATATTAAAACGAAAATGTAATATATAAGTAAGTGTATTATTTTGATAAGTAATAGAAATAATGAAAAACCTAGTTAGACTCATTAGGATCATGGCCATGTAACGTATGCGTGTAAATGTGTAAAACCATAACACGCGATCTGACATAATTTGACACTGACACTAAAGCACGCTAAGGGAAGGAGGTATATTTTTTATAGCAAAACAACGAGTAAGTATAGTCCTACTTAGTAATTACAATTTACATTTCTTTTTATCATTTGGTTAGTGGCCAACCAGGTGACCTATATGTAGATCGCCGAAATATGGGCCACTGTCCTGATCCAACAACTGTTATCAGTCGGTACCTACCGACTTTTAACGTTGCAAGCACAAAGACGCTATGCGGTCACTCATCTATACGGTTAGCTTAACCCACTGATCGTTTTAACAGTCGGGACCAACTTTTAACGTGCCCTCCAGGCACGCTTAAATGATATACCGCTATAGGGTTAGCTTAACTCACTGATCGTTTGCCGAACAGCAAGTGCACCTGGCTATGAGGGTCTCAATTACATTAATGGACACATTAACTGCATCAATGTGCCTACAGAATGGCTTTAGCAGGATCGGCAACTTAGGCCTAATAGCCTACACACTAGGAGTGGCAGCGGCAACCAGTGTCACAAAAACAATTTTGTTCTGCCTCAATTCAGTTGCCGGCTTTAGGATTTATTTATTTTGTTTGGTGCATAGGGAAACTAAGAAATTACTAAAACTGACCAGTAAACGAAATCTAAAAAAAAATGCAAACAAGGAAACTGACGAGTTAGACAAAATTAGCAATTAGAGAAACTGACGGGTGATGACTTAATTCCACCAAACAGAACTCGGTCAAATCCATAATTCACTTTACCGCTATGTTTTTAAGTAATAAAAGTATTAGTAGGAAATATAGTTAAGTATCTAGTTACATGCCTATAATATGTATCTATGGAGTTAGATATATTATTAAATATTAATAACCTGGGACAACTCACACACGTGGCCAGCTGATCCCAAACTATGCATAGCCTCCAACAAGAAAACAGTGCCAACATAGATAAGGTAGGTATCCACTTATATATTTAATAGATATGATTACTATATCCACAAGACTAGAGCTAGACTGATATGGCAGTCAGTATACAATGATCGACAAACATTAATTTTAACAGGCACCTAAATCCCACGAAACATGTCTGAGGTTATGAGCTCTGAAATAGACATGAAAAAAAAAGAGAAGGAGATCCCTGTTGTATATGATGCGGGGTACTTTGTTCACGACACTGGGGATGTTTACGATGGAAATTTTGAAGCTAAAAAGAAAGACCGTTATCTAAGGATGCACGGTATGTAAACTGTTTTTTTTTTAAATCTTATTTTCAATGATATGCGACACTACCAATTTATAATTATACTAAGTGAGCAGTTCTAGCTTACTTAGTAAGTATGTATATATAAAATATTACCTACTTTAGTTTCATTCGTTTAGCAATGTCGTGAAAGGGTAACACAAACAGTTAGGTACCTTCGCATTTACAATATTAGTATGGATAGTAACAATGTTTAATTACGAATAAATAACAGGTAATTAAAAAGGTGAAGTTTGCAAATCTTAGATAGAGGCTTATGTCCAGCATTGGACATCTTCCGGCTGAGATGATGATTATGATAAAATAAAAATAAACATACTAACAAAAATAAACAGAACTAGCCGGTGTCCGAGGCTCCGCCCGCGTGGATGTCGATAATCACGATAAAAACTTTTTTTTTACGTGAGTGAGTAACAAACATATATATACATCCATCAATCCTCACAAACCTTCACATTATACATATACATTTCCCCGATTTTGCAACATATCTCACTACTGCTCCGCTCCTATTGATCATAGCGTGATGTTATTTATCCTATAGCCTTTCTGGATAAATTCACTATTCAACAAAAAAGATTTTCTCAAATCGAACCAGCCCCTCTAGACAAGTGGCATAAACAGTAGTCGAATCGAAAAGTCAAAAAAATAAATGTATGGGATTTGACGTAAGTTTACGACATTATATCGTAGACTTATGTCAAATCTCATACATTTATTTTTTTGACTTTTCGATTCGACTACTGTTTATGCCACTTGTCTAGAGGCTCAGTACTATCTGAGATTAGCGCATTCAACCAAACAACGAACAAACTCTTCAGCTTTATATATTAGTATACATTAGTAGGATTATTATTACCTACTCTATGTTAATGGCAATGAAATCATTTGTTTTACTACACTACTATAGAATAGTTAGTTGTTTTATCTAATTAACCATCTTCTAAGGACTTAAACACAACGCAAAAGTTATCTACACATATTCTTTTGCTTTATTCAAATGTGACTTAGTGAACCGTGTAGTAATTTATTCCATCCAACGCTGAAGAGGCGTTACGCTCTGATTATTATTTAAACGGCGTTTGTTCGGCTCTTTGTATCAACAAGTTTGTTGCTAGTTGATGTGAACTGTCCTTATCATATGCTCGTATATTAACAAGATATTAAATTATACCTGCATCGCATCGAGGAGACTTCACAAACATTGAAATTGCATAGGTACACAAAGAACGCTCAGATTTGGAACAATCAGACAGAAAAATAAAACATCTAAAATATAGGGCACACTTTTTTAAAATATTGATATTGATACCACAGAATACTTAATAGTACAGGTATTGATACTTACTACATAATATATGTTTGCTTATCTAAACTAATATTAGAAAGAGGCTAGATTTAATTATTTGTTTCTTTGTTACGTTTTAACTCCAAACTAACCGACCGATTTTAAAAATTCTTTCACAAACTACATTATCAGCCAGTAACAGGCTAACTAAAAAAATAATGAAAATTAAATAAATGTCCACCCGGGACCTGCCACCGTGCAGTAAATTTATACATTAGCACAAAATACGAAACTAATACTTTCTCCCGATTTATTTTATACATTTCAGGCGCTGGTGTGTACACGACCGCTGAAGGTGACATCTATAAAGGAACGTGGGAAGGAGATAAACTAGTGAGCATGACAGCTGGTCAAGAAGAAGTAGAGATTAAATATACCGACGGCTCTACATACAAGGGAAGGTTCAGAGAATGGTGCTATACCAGCAAAGGCACATATACATATCCAGATGAAAGTGTATTATCTTGTGAATTTGTAGAGAACGCTCCAACAGGCAAGCTTCAACTGACAGATCCTAACGGCCATATTTGGTTAGGTAAATCGGGACAAGGATTCGGCTGGGTAAATCCAGCAAATCATTACTATGATATGTTGGAAGTAACAAGGGATCCTAACAGAATGAGGAAAAAGAAAAGGCCTATTGATACGGGACCTTCGAAAATTACGAGCGCAAAAAGTAGCATGAAAGCTGGAAGAAATACGCCTTCTTCGGCGAGTCCAAAGAAATAACAAAATGGCCGCTAGTAATAACAAAATTTCACGGTACCTATTAACGGATTTTTTTATCAATTCTTCATTATATATTTTCTCTAGATTTTTCTCTCTACATGTATGATTTATTGCCTAGCCGATTGTGGACTATCCAAATAATCCTACTAATATTATAAACGCGAGTTTGTAAGTATGGATGGATGGATGGATGTTGGTTACTCTTTCACGTAAAAACTAATGAACGGAACTGGTTGAAATTTGGCACAGTGACAGATTATGGTCTGGAATAACACATAGGCTACTACTTACAGCGTTAACCGACATCACCGGAGCCACGGGCAACAGCTAGTACAATAATAATTATGTCAATTGTTTTTTTTAAAGGATAAATAAATATTTTAACTATTAGTATCTATTTTATGCTTCATTATCATCATCTGCGTATACTTAAAGTCCACTGCTGGACATCAGAATGATAGATAGATAAGATCAAAGACTATGTTTTGTACTGTACCGGTGTGGCATACGTCTCGCCTAAGGCAATACCAGAGGTGTCACTTGCGTGTTGCCGACCCAAACACAAATAACATCGTTATATGATGAAATTTTCTTGGTATAGGAAAATGTTTCGTTTAAAAGCATCCCTAAATTAGTTCTGGACTGTACTCACACAGAAACAAAACTACACCGCTATGTGTAGTCATGTGGATGTGGATTTCTGTCAGGTGGAAGTCCTTCCCTAGTCGGGATTGCTAGTATGGTGCTATACCTCTAGAAGTGTATGGTAATTGGCCCAATCGTCGGCAGCTCCCAGCCGCTTTACATAGATTATCGTTCAACGTAGCCGGAGGGCGTCCTATATTACGTTTATCGAGCCGCATACATCACATCAAATCTGATAAGTCTGCAATATTCCATCATAGTATTTAGTCAAACAAGTATACGGCCCGTGTGATGTTCAGCAGTTACCGTAGCCTATGGACGCTTGCAATACCAGACTGGCGTGTTGCCGAGCAATTTTTTTTACACACATGGAGTATGCCTGGGATAAGAAAACTTTTTTTTATTAACGCATCCCTAAATGAGCGCTGGAGACCTGGTCCTGTACTCACATACAGGAACACAACTACACCGCTGTGTGTAGTTATTTGGCTGTGGTCTTCTGTAAGGTGGAGCCGATGGAGATCCTTACCCAGTCGGGCTTGCTCGCTAGGATCGTGCCCACCACTCTTTCAATAAAAAATATTTTCAAATCGCACTAAGTACTCCATGCGTTTAATATAGATAGATAAAAGAACATTTAAGTGTACACAATGTGTCGGCTAACTTGAAGAATTTACTTTGATAATGATGCTCATAAAAATCAAACGGTATATGATTTACAAACAAAGCAGCAAGTGCCCGCCATAAGTATATGTAATGCAATCATGTTAAGAATGGATCGTTAAGGTTCACCAGTTTTCTATACTCCGTTTGGCATGATGACATTTATTTGCACCGTCATAGGTACATATAAGTACAGCCGCCTACAGCCAATTTGTAATTTTGTCTTACATCAAAGCCTGTGAACGAACTCTCTAGTTTGTTGTTTTGGCCTCGAATGTACACCCACATTTGTATAACCACTTACAGAAGATCTCTCTAATTCAAACCGGCTTAACTTATCAGGCCTGTTGCTCGTATAGATAAGAGGGTCGAGGAGGGTCAGTTTTAAGTGGTGTTGCGGACGCACTTTAGAGAAGTATTAGGAGTGGTTCTGCGTGACTAGTAGTCGTGTATCTAGCGAAGTAACGCTTAGTGACCATAATGAGTAATTAGGAACAAAAACAGAATCGCTAGAATTACTGTTAGTTTTATAAGTTTTCTAGTCATTATTAATTTGTATGGTATTTTATTGATTGTGTACAATTTTATATTTGACGATAGCGATTGCTTACCTATGAAACTCATTCATTCTTTTTAGATCTTTTTACGCATAGACAGCACATTTCTTAGTGGAAAAAACACCGAGAAGAGGAATGTGATATTTTTTTAAAACACAAATACAGACTTTTAGATTTGCTTATACTGCTGAAATTCACTATATCCTTTTGCAAAAACCTCTCTAAAACGATGTACTCACCTAAACCTCCTAAAAATGTCACCCATAATAAATACGAAATTAACTCTGCCTGTCTGTTATGCTAAACCAATTTTGATGACATAACACGGGCAAAGCCGCAGGCAGCAGCTATTAGTTTTCATGTTTCTATAGCTATACGTAACTGTTATTGAGGGAAATGGGTGACACGCACTTGATGGTGTGAGGTCCCAAGTCTTATGTACAGTTGTTCTTTTCAACAATATGCATATATTACATGCTTTTGAATTAGCCGACGCCATCGCCATTACAATCGGCAAAGGTATTTGTACAATTTAATTTAGCTAACGGGTTTTTATTATACTTGTAAAAAGCTTTTTAATATTTTCGTTTCTGAAGCCCTAATAAGCTTCTCTTTATTCTTGTGGTTCTGTAATTAGAAGTAGAGTAATCAGCTCTTTGGATCGTCTCTTCTTATCCTGCGTCTAGCACTAGCTGTTTTCCATGGTTGTTTCACACGCGTAAAATTAGGATTTCTATTAGCAAACGAATTTACCGAGTTGCAATGGTAGACCCTGAGAATAGCGCGAATTAGGCTCTGATGCATTGATGGGACATCCCTGGGGTAGGAAAATGTCTATTCAAAAAATGAATATAGAGCACATATCTTTTAGCCGTACAAAGCAAATCCTAAGCTGCCAAAATCAATATCAATTATCGATAAAGGTCACGGCGTGACATTCGTGTAGGTCTTGCCTACTGCTAATTTGCTGTTTGAACCTACAGGGGTAGAGCCTGTGGGTAGAGACCAAGGAAAGAACCGAAAAAAAAAGTCATTTTCAATCGCTATCTTCATTGTAGACTGAGGAGAACTAAGGCTTCATGAGTTCTTACTTCAGACGCCAAGAATAACGAATAGTTTAAAACTTCAGTCATACACGAAATAGACTTTACAAGGACGAAGAAAGCAACAGTTACCTTATAAACAGTGTTATCGGTAATTGTAGTAATTCGGCGACTACATTGAGTAGAGTATCGAAGTAGTAGAGGCGTCCGCGTAGAACGGCATCAGATGTCGGCCAGTAGAGACGTGAGGCGAGCCGCGAGCCGGCGCGCCGCAATCGCGCCGCCTTATCACTATCACGTTATCAATCCTTATCACTTACTCATCGCGAAACCGATCGCGCAACACCATTCAATACAACACGCGAACTATATTCATATGTGATTCAAATTACCTATGATGATGTACGGGATTTCAGTGTATGGTGTTTTATGTGTGTTTTTGTTGTTCTATCAAGGAAACGGTCAAGGTAAGTTTGATTGTTTTTTCAGCTGAAACAATATCTCTAATGATGTTATTGACAGGTGTTGGTTGTCTCATTGAATAGGTGTGAGGTGTGACTAGTAGGTAGATACTGGGGCTGTATCATGACGCCCTTAAAGCGATACATTTTCGATTGTCTGAATTTAAAATTTGTAATGTTAACTTTATTACTTAGCTAAGGTTGTCATTGTCCGAGATTTATATTATTATCGAAAATACATCGCTATTAAGATTTTATGGTACAGTGGCCTTTAGAACCTTTAAACTGTCGATTACATTTTGCTCAGCAAGTTGTCCTTTCAACAACCTACATATATACGAGTAGGTATATCTTAATTTGAATTTTGATCAATGTCAACCTTAAATGTAGGTACATAATAAAGTGGGCTGAGCTGGCATCATATTATTATGAATCCTACTAATATTATAAACGCGAAAGTTTATAAGAATGTATGGATATGTTTGTTACTCTTTTACGTAAAAACTACTGAACAGATTTGGATGCAATTTGGAACATATGTATATTATAATCTGGAATAGCACATAGGCTTTAGGCGGTTTATAGCGATAACCGACATCCACGTGGGCGGAGCCGCGGGCAACAGCTAGTGTTAAATGAATGTCGAAAATGAAACGCTCGAAGGACAGCATGGTATGGGCCCTGTAGGGAAGTGTGCCGTTACTTTGAATTAAACTATGTTATGTATAAATTATGATATGAATACTTAAATATATTATAACAAACATACTTTTGGTATAATTATAATTCATACTTTCACGTATTGTATACAAGAATTATTTTTATTTGTATTTAGTATGCACGCAGTACGCACCGTACTAAGTTATGAACATGCAACGTTACTAACACTACTTGATATCGAAACTTGAATTTGTATACAAAAAAACTAAGGTAAGGTAAGTAAAATTATGCAAAAGATAAAAACAATTATACTTAGGTACCTACAGTTCTGTCTATAAGGATAGGTACCTGACAATTACAAACACAACAAAAAACAGCCAAATTGGTCAAGCCTTTCTCAGGTGATAATCTTCCATACGAGGAAGATTATTATTTCTACTATTGATTTCTAATAAGATCTCCAAGTACTATACATATTATAAGAAAAAATTAAGGATCAGTTTGTAATATTAAAATAACAGCTTTATTTTAAATGGCCCATTTAAAAGAAAGCTGTTATTGACATATATGACTTTTTACACGTTAGATAGATACTATGTATAAAAACATTTTTAAAATTTGTCTGCCTGTTTGTGCCGCTTATCTCAGTAACGGCTGCGTCTGGACGGATTTAACGGAACTTCCACAAGCTGATGTTATGGGGCGTAATATAGACTTTAGAAAAGTAATTAGAGTTCCGCGCAAAAGAAAAGAAAACCCATGAAGTTTTACCAATATTTGGGAACGGATAAACCCAAGTATATCAGTCTGAGCTTTAGACCGGGTTTAGCTAGTAGATTAATATAGTTGTTGTTATGTTAGTTACATACTTATATTCTAAGGTAACACATTACAACATATTCTTGGACGTAGTTAGACTAGCAGTTAAACTCTATGTAGGTACATAATACTTAAGAAGTAGGTATTGCACTGGACGGAAACACATTAATTTATATAAACAGCTATTCAGTAGGAAATCTAAAATTATTTATATTACATGTAATTATGGACTTGCCGAGATTAAACCAAATAAAAGTAATTCCTTATCTCAACACGGACATAAACGTAACTTCAAAAGGAGTGATTTATTTTACGTTCGTATTAACAAAAATAGCTTGAACAGACGTTGGGCGCCGGAACACACCTGTTACGTGCATTCGTACTCTGAAATAGAATATATCCCGAATAGGATTGACAGTTTTATTTACAAGCTAACAAGCAATGGGTTTTCCGACTTCAGAAACGTGTTATTTTAACGATAGGAAAAATGTGAACATACTGGGTTATTCCTTTTGTCTCCCATGTGTTCGCTCCTTGAAGAAAATGCTTTTCTTGTTAAGAGCCCATTGTACATACCTAATACAACGGAATTCTGTATCAAAATGAAATTGGTGTTCAATATAGTATTATTTTCTAAATATGGGTACACAATAGACGCGTAAAAGTGTAAAATAAAACAAAAAAAGGTAAAATGGAAAGAAATTACGGGACTTTATTTTCAAAAAACTTTAGTCAAAGTCAAACTCGTTTATTTATTTTAGAACAAATAAATGCATGTTTTATCAACGTCATAAAACCAAGTCCTACGACCAATTCATTGACTAGGATTTAAAGGAATAATTAGGAATAACCCGACTACGCTCAGCTGAAACAACATTGTGTACTTGAGATAAATAGGTATGTGTTGTTTTACCTTCTCTACGTGTTGAACTGTACCTGTTTACCATAACTTCCACTGATTTAGGTTGTGTGTGTACCTAGTGTAAAGAGCTTTAAAGCCTTACCCGTTTGAAATATAGGTGGCTTTTTGTATGTTTGGGTATTTGACTCCTGCTTATTTATTTATTTATTAATACTTCTTATAGACAAAATGGCATAAAGGCAGACTTAATAATAATAAAGAAGGTTCTTAGGGCCAAAAATAAAAAAGGGCAGATAATAGTTAAGCCCGGGTGAAGTCAGGGTGGGCCGCTAGTTCATCATCTCAACCCAAAAACGTCTCTAAATTTGACACGGGTCTCCTCCATACTGATGGAGATTAGCCTACTACACCACGCTGGCCAGGTGGGTTGCTAGGGTTTTGTTTCCGTGGATATTGTCTGCCTGACTTACTCCCTATAGTGACTAATATAATAAATGATTCACCCTGATATCGACCCGGTAGTAACATAATTAATAAATGATTAATACTAAATAAACCACAATAATATTTGTTTTCTATTGAATTATAATTTATTACGAGTTAATGACAATTACCTAAGTAAGAAGATACATATATATTAATATTAGTGCTGTAATATTCCAACATTGCATGTTATCACTGCCATTACCGTCCCTGTCCTTGAAATAGCGTATGTACGTTAGTGTTATATGTAACAGCTAGGGAATGGGCTTTATGGGCAATGATAGTGCTCGCTCATAAAACTAAATGGTAAGTAGGTATACTAGAAAGGTTCTCAATCAAAATATGATGATTGCTTGAGATCAAATAACTATGTGACCAATATAATTTAAAACATATGTAAGTAGATAGATAGAATTTTCTTTATTGTTACACAATAATACAAGAGAAAACATAATTAGAAATAAGAAGTAGGCACAATGGACTGTCTTATCGCTAAAAGCGAACTCTTCTAGACAACCTAAGGATAAGGTAGAAGAGATGGTAGCTTATGGCGTACGTGATATATACTAATTTACATAAATAAAAATAAAAATATTATACACTTTTATGAGAGTTAGGCGAGCAAACCTGACTGGTGACCTTACAGAAAATCACAGCCAAATAATTGCACACAGTGGTGTAGTTGTGTTCCTGTACGTGAGTATAGGTCTCCAGAACTTAGGTATTTAAGGAAAACTGATTTTAGATAATGTTTTTCTAATCCCAGAGTAACCCTTCTTGCTTTTTTGTCTACCTTACCCGTATAAACAAAAGCGTAAAAAATAAAAAGCTTTCGAAGATATCAAAGTTTTAATTCGATTGTTCGCAAGTTAACACTCAAATTGTTATCAGTTCCCATTCCCTGATAATATCAGTGTTATTAAGTAATATAACTATAGACACGTGCGAGCTGTTGGGCCATATTCGTAGATTATCTCAGTTTTGTCGGTAATCTTGTTTACGCCCACATAAATTGTGTGTCAACGCTACAACACTCCAATTCTGGTGGTCTATTTTAACTATGACGCGTTGCCGTCGCGTCGTTCCCCCCACTCGATGTGTCAAGCGGTTAGGAAATGTTTCCTTTTTTGTTCGATTTAGAATTCATTAACTGTTATCTGTTACCTTAAAGGTATTGGATGTATTAGAAATGTATAGTTGTTTAGAATTTAAAACACAACATAGCATGTCTTTTCTTAAAGGGTAAGTAGGCAGAGGAGTATCACACCCACGTTTCGCTAGTGATATAGATAAGCTATTATACTGAGCACAACATCAGGCTATAGATTTTTAACAGAAAACATTAAGTAAGTTGGAGGTATATCACTTATTCTCATCTGAGAATCGAACCTTAGCATTAAGTAAGTTGGAGGTATATCACTTATTCTCATCTGAGAATCGAACCTTAGCACGGCACGGTAGTCTTACGCAGAACCAGTGTGGAGGCAATTTAATTATTTTGTGCTACTTATTACTTATTCTTAAGCTGTTTACTTTGATTTTTAATTATTATTACATAATTCCAATATTACTACCTATTTGCATTTAAAACAATGCTTAAACATTAGCAAGTCGTTATTCCATAGCTAAAATTTAAATTAAGTATGTCAAAATATCTGGAAAAAGCGAAAAAGAATAAGTAAATGATATCTCGTAACTTTTTGAAATTTCATTCAGAAGTGAAAATTATTACTGTTATTGATTTAATACCTACTTGACATTGGCAGAAACAGTCGTCATCCGTGCGTCGACGGTTCAGCTGCCATTACAAAAAAAAGTCGGGCGTAATGGCGGGAAATCGCTAAATGTCAAAATTCCCGCCAATGTTCTTTCACTTTAACTATACGAGTAAATCTGTAATTATTATTCATTTTTCACAGTACAACAATTACTGAATAAGTTGGTGTGCATCGAACACGAGGAATGTGGAGCTTGTCTGTCTGCTGCATCCCATTGCCGCTGGTGCGCAGACCCTTACTACTCCCGCGCACCTCGTTGCAACGATGACGAGAGGTGAGTTCTTACAACGGTTTACGATGCAGTAAAATAGCGAACATTACTTTCAAATTAGATCTTAAAAGAAAATCACAAACGTAAGTAGATACAAGATAAGCTACTTTCATATTGAGCGAAGTTCATTTTTGTGTCCATGTTTTTGTGCCAACTTCTTAGCTTATACATTTCAAGTCTAAATGCGATAGATAAATACAAAACGTAATGATAGGTACAGAAAGAGATAGATCGAATGAAGCTACTTAGCTACTGTTGATGGAAACTGTTTCCACGCACTCACATGAGTATATATCTACGTCTTTCTAACTGTAATATAATTGCGAACATATATTCATCCAGATCAAACATGAAACCAGACCTTTTTTGAAGTCGGTTGAAAATAGATATAGAAATATATAATAATTATCTCAGGCTCAATGCAGCAAATAGTGTTAGCTTGTTTTGGCTGTAGTTTTCTATAAGATAGAGGTCTATTCATAGTCGGGCTTGCTGGTATGCACGGTGAACTACCTAACTTGAAGACTTGATTTGATTTTTTTTTATACTACCAAGATGGCAACCAAGCGGCAATACGGCACGCCTGATGTTAAGCAGTTACCGAAGCCTATGGATGGCTTGCAACACAAGGGGTGTCACTCGCGCATTGCCGACCCTTTAAAAACCTTTTTCTTTAAAAACCCCATGCTATAGTCTCTCGGATGACGGGCCGTTTGTACAAGCTATATTAATATTATATTATATTAATATAAAGCTGAAGAGTTTGTTGGTTTGAATGCATTAATCTCTGGAATTACAAGTTAGAATAAAAAAAAATACACTGATAACATCTCGCTATGACCCAAGGGGAGTATGGCAGTAATTTTAAACAGGGAACAGGACGAAATCCAAATTGAACGCGGGTGAATCAGCGGGGAATATATGTAGATGTAATAAAGTCATAATAAAATAATAAAACAGGATGTTAAAATCAAATGAAAAATTATCTCTATCATGGCGAAACTGGTAATAGGTATAAAGAATTGATCACTGAGACGACGGAAGATGGCTGTCATGTGAGAATAAACGGTAATACCAGTCATAGGTTAAACCAGCATTATAAATAATTATAACTAGTGAGAAACTTGATACTGGATACTGGTATAAATATATCATAATAAATTAGTTCTGCCAAGAAACTCTTTAAAACGTATTCGTACTGGCTGCACCTAAAGTTCAATATAAGTACTAACGGATACTTAAACTGCCTTAAAATAGAAAAATAAATGGACTCTTAAACTATCAGCCAGTTTCAGCCCATCATATTGGAGGTCGATGAAAAAATGGCCAGATTAGTATCAACATCTCATAAACCCCCCTGCTGTGCACAGGTCTCCTCCATACACTTGGAGGGATATTAGCCTACTGTACCACGCGGGCTAGATGGCTGGGTATAGGGTTTTGTTCCGAGATTTCCCTCTCTTGCAGTGGAGATTGTGTCTGACTTACTCCATTAGTCAACTGTTTCGACACCCTCGGGATGGAACTGGGTGGTGATATTTTTATTCTTAATCTGTCACCACACGGACATATAAATATATAATAATGACCAGCTAATGTTTTAGAATTTTAAATTATTGTTCCGACCTTACTACCGGAATCTTTGAACTTGATAAAAGGAATATACGACTACAACGTCAAATTTCAAGTACCTACCTACCTATCGAAATATTTTTCGTTTAATTACCTCTGACTACTATAATTGATGATCGCTTCATTAAGTTTAACTAGGTATTTAAAAAATACTCTCTAGAACAATAAAGGATGATTATCTGTATCTATCAATCTAATCTGATGATGATCGCTACGCCCACGGCAGTATTTACATACCTAGTATAATTGGCCTAAAACTTAAGCTATTGAAATCATTAAAGGTTCTATTCGAACTTTCAACTATGAACAGAATGATTAGGCTCAAGGTGCGTCGCATTCTCAACACAATGGACAATTTTTAATCATGCTATAACGACATTCCGCACCTCAGGGGTCATGGAAGCTGTAAAGTTGCCATTAAGAAAGTCAAAAGAACGTGTTAAACGGGAATTTTCGTATCATGCCAAGTATTGGGGAACAGACTATTCCGATGTGAACATGCAAATAAACAAATCTGCCGGGAAGAGAGACAATAATAATACTGATTGCTTCATGGTAATAATTCATAATAATTGTTCAGAAAAAATATTGCTAGCCGGTAAGCTGCTATGCTTGTCGGCATCTAGTGATCGTTGATAGCGATTACTTATTACGAGGTCCCGGGTTTAATTCCCGGATCAGCCCAAACATAGATAGGTACTAGGTCCCTTTTTTCATAAAAACTTAAAATCTATAATACCAAATGGATCCCTAAAGTATAAAAATTAAGTAGTAAAGAGATATATTATAATATGGCCACAAATAGATGGCTAGTGTTTGGTAAGATTAGCCGCCGTGAATTTCGGTTAGGAGGACATTATTACAATGATTCACCAGAATTAGCGCTATCATTAAAATTGGTATAGATTTCTGACTTTTTAAATATAACTAGCATAAGTAATTCTATTCGCCTGTTTTTATTTAAGAAAATAAAAAAAGTGTTTATGTCGTTGAATCTCTCCTTAAAAGCATTTAAACGATTCGATTGTTAAATAGATCGCAACGATTAAAGTAACGCCCACAAAGTTACAATAGAATTGGATAATAATCACTGTGTTTAAAAATAAGTTTTCATTCGTTTCGTTTTTAACTGCAGCTATTAGGCCCGTCACAAAATACGTATTAATTTTTTCTACTACTGAGATGGTAAAACAGTATTAGAAAACGCGAAAATTGTATAAGTAACTTGGTTTGGTAGAAGAACTTTCTGGTATTAAAAAAAATATATTTTTGAGCAATTAATACTTAAGTATTTTCAAAGTTTATTTAAGTCAAAGTTAGTCTTTATTAAGACAGCTGGGGAAAATTCGTCTAGATGTTTTATAGAATATCCAGAACAAGTGTTTTCATCTACCTACTTAGATACAAAACCAACAGACCTGCCAATCCTTCCTCCTATCCTGATTGATGATAGTTTATTTTTATGCTGTAACTTAATAAAATTCTCTAACAGCTATACGGATATTATTTGGCTTCTATAACGGCCCGTTTACTTTCCTCCGCAACGCTACTCAACAGCCAACAAAAAGAAATAAAAGGTGCGCTTTTATTTCGCCTAATCAATTACGTTTACTATCACGAAGCAAGCACATTCCTCGTGTTCATTCGTTCCCACGTTCACTGACCGATATTTAGGCTCTTGGGCTGCTTAATCAACAGATCGTTGTTTGATAGATTATTGATTGTGTGGTTACATGTCCAGAATAAGCTTGTGTACAAAAGAAAGTAGGTGAGTATTGTCTCGGGTACGGCGCGGCGCGGCTTTAAGTAGTCTGTACTAGAGGTGATTAATTTATTTATGTTCATTGCAGAAAGTAGGGCTTTACATTAGCTGTCTAGGTCGCTTGATAGTTTTTACAAATATAATTATTTTTTATTTTATTTTCTGCTGATAGTGAAGGAAAGCAAAGAAATTCTTAAGGCATGTCTGATTCACCAACCCGCATTAGGCCAGCGTGTGTGAATTAAGGCTGACCCTTGAGAAAGGATCTCAGTAGATTTTGTTTTGTTTTTTAGTCTCGTGAATACTAACTGCAGTCAAGGCTTCATACAACGCCCGGAGAAGCCTGTGTGGGAAGTGGTGGAGAACAGTTCACTTCAAGATATGATGCCGAACAGTCATGACAGCGTAGTACAAATACAGCCGCAGAAGATAAGGCTTTCTCTCAAACCACGTAAGTCTTATTTCATTAAGTACCTGTGTTTCTCCGTCCACATTTACGGATAATATGGTGTTGTTTTCTTCACCGTTAGCAGATGGCTAATCATTTGATTAGTATCTACGTACTCTATGCCACTTGTGATCAAACCCACACTCGGCTACCACCGCTTTAGCTTTTTGTCAATATTAAGAAATATTTCAGTACTGTTGCCGGTAACTTATTAAACTTTCATTATTTAAACTGAAGTGCACTCGTTATTACTATGATGGGCGACATATTCCTTTATAAATATAAATAATATATGATTTAACCGATATCTGGTTGACTGATGAATTAAAGGAAGCCGCTGTTCATAAAAAAAACACTTCCTGCATTGCAATATGCTATTTTTGTGATCTGATCACGGAATGATGTGTTACTACAACGAAATTATAACATAACCATAAATCAACCTCAATATTTTTATTACATACTATTTTTTCCTGTGGCTTAGTTCGTGTCTCTCTCAGTTTCCTGTAGGATTTTCGTGGACATCCGGCGGAACGCCTGTGTAAAATGTTAGACTTTCATTTGTCTCATGTGACAGTCAACTTATTTTTTATAAGTTTTAATATTTGACTTCCTCCGTAAAAAAGGTTCTTCATTTGCCCTTGAGTATTTTAGAGAATACTTTCTTTGTCTATATAACATACGAGTATTTAACAACTATACAAAATTTCTTTTTCACTGCTAGACAATAGAACTCCACATCACCTGGCCTGCTACGGATTTGCGGATTCTAGGATGGACTGACAAACTTATTGTTTGATAGGATATCCAGTTACCTACGATCAGTGCTGTAATAAAATAAAAAAATCCTTTTGACTCAATAAAAGTAAAAAACATAATATACAGATTAAACTAAATTATTTGTAATAAATATACTATGTCCACTTAAGTTTAAACCTAAGTAATAAATATTAAGCAATCAAGATTTACGTCCTACTGCTGAACATAGGTCTCTTCTCCTATATCAAGAGTTGAGGGTGTTCAGGCCTTAATCAATACATGGTGGGTTGGCAGATCAGTACCAAAGTTATTCCTACAAGATTATAAACAACAAATGAATGAGTCTGGAAGTATCAGTAATGAAAATTCTAAAATTTATGTTTTCTTCCAGGAGAAACTAAAAAGATAAAGTTTACCTTCAGGCCAGCCAAAAACTATCCCTTAGATTTATATTACTTGATGGATCTCACTTGGTCAATGAAGGACGACAAGGAAACACTGGTGTCTTTGAGAGATGACCTTCCTATATTGTTGAAGAATCTTACAGACAATTTCAGGTAACGTTTATTAAGATTTTTTATATTTCTTAGGTGGCAAAATAGCTTACGGCTCCCTTGATCGAAAGCCATTATTGTAATATCTTTGATTAAAATATATTTATTTAAAAAAAACGGTACTTCTTAGATTATATTATGACCATATATAAGGTATACTTAGTAGATTTAAACAGTCTTTGAAGCTTTTACGGCCAAACAAATATACCGATTTTGGTAAAATTTGACTCCGAATGCTTGAACTAAAAGAAAGGACAAGGCTACTTTTATCAACATACTTACCATGCGGGTGATAATGTAGGCGACTGAAAGTGTCGAAATTTTCATAAAAAAATATTATTAAGAGAAAATTAACAAAATAGATAACAAAATCGTTTTTCACATTGGCCTAATCCATGTTATTTATTTATTTAAAATTGTATGCATAATCTCACACAGGTGGACTTAGTGCCATAGGCATTCTATACCTACCAATCGACCTTGGGTGACACAGAGATGAACATAGTAGGCGCACTAAAATAAAAAAAGTTTTTATGTATTTATTTGATGTATGTAAATTTCTTTTATTTACTTTTAGACTCGGCTTCGGAAGCTTCGCAGAAAAACCTCTTATGCCTTTTATAAGTACAGACGCAAAAAGATTTGAAAATCCGTGCTTAGTGGAGGAGGAAGCATGTGAAGCGACTTATAGCTATAAACACCATTTATCCCTTACAAATCAAGTAAGTAACTTACACGTTATACTTAACATTTTCCTAATACGAGTAAGTATTTATTAGGTATTTCTATTCATTTTACAGAGAATGGCTCATAAATTTACCACGAAATTAGTTAAGGCTGTATTGCGGTTCTGTTGTTAATAAATTGTATATATTTAATTACACGGCGGTCTTAACAAATCAGTAATTTGTATATGACGTTGTTAAATACTGCATTGTTACCTAGTTTCTTTGAAAAATGGAAATATAATCTTGTGAAAGTGTAAGCAGTATTAGGCGAGTAGGCAAGTTACCTATCTCTCCTGTGTCTACTGAGCTGAGAGAATTTTCATGATCATGGTTGCTGCGATATTTTATGTCTACTCTATTTATATATATTATCTCTATACCTGTATTTTATAATGTACTCCCTGCATCATTGTTTGCTTACCATGCACCAATTAGGACAGAGCCTGGTGATCTGTCATACAGGTCTCGAACCTACTATAGACACCAGCTCTCACAGGTTCTAAGACTAGCTTATTAAGCTAAACATTGTACCACTGTAAACTATTGTACCTTTGAGAGAAATAAAAAATAAAATTATTATTTGTAGCATTTCTCCATTTACAGAAACTAGTTCCAGATAAATCATGAGTTTCATTATAGCTATAGCAAAAATATGTAACAATATTATTAAAAATACTTACAGATAAACGAATTCATAGAAGAAGTACACAAAAGTTCAGTGACAGCCAATTTAGACAATGCCGAGGCTCAGTTAGACGCGTTAGTGCAAGTGATCTCTTGTGGCGATAAGATTGGTTGGTCACCACGGAGTCGGAAGATCGTCATTTTACTTTCGGATGGTCTAATGCATACAGCTGGAGATGGGAAACTTGGTAAGTGACAAATTGTTTAAATGTTTGTGAATAAAGCTACTGCCAGAAAAACGCTTCATTAAGAAATGTGATAAATTAGGTTTCTAAACGGTCGGCAACGCGCGAGTGATACCCCTGGTGTTGCAAGCGTCCATAGGCTACGGTAACTGCTTACCATCAGGCGGGCCGTATGCTTGTTTGCCTACTTGGTAGTATAAAAAAAAAAAATATATTAACCTGGTGGTAAGTAGTTACCGTAGCCTATATGGACACCTAAAAGACCTGGGGAATCACTCGCGTATTGCCAACCCAAAAAATGGTAACACCTTTGCTTGGTTTAATGATAGGATATCCCCGGTAAAACGTTTCTTTAAAAAATGCATCCCTAAAATGAGCATTGAAGACCTATAGTCTGACACACGAACGCAGTTGCACTGCTGTGTAGCTTTTTTATACACATCTGCCTACCCCCAAGCTCTTTTGAAAAAACTGTGTGATGCTACTACATATTTAATTAATTATTTTTCTATATATAGGTGGCGCTACAAAGAAAAACGATGAAACATGTCATCTCGACGACAGAGGGTATTACGCGGACTCAGCTACTTACGACTATCCTTCAGTAGCACAAATATATAGACTCTTAGATAATTACAAGGTAAACTAATTTCTTTACAAATGGATTATACCTCGTACTTGTAATGTAAACTGTAAATATCGTATGTAAGAGTAAACTATTGTAAGCTTTGTTTGCAATTACAGTGGAGCTTAAATAGATTAGCGACTTTTTGTTGACTTTATAGGTGGATTAAGTACTTGCTGATGCATAACAAGTACCTATCGCAAATTCTGATAGTATAACAATATTATTTTATTCATTTTATTAAGATCATAGCTTATATTTTTTTAGCACTCGTTTACATATTGTGAACGAACTGTAGACCATAGATTTTTAAACATGCACCACGATCACGATCACGATCTTGATGTTACTTACCTACCTACAAATATTTACCTAAGTATTTGTAAATCTGAATATTTACAATTAAGTAATGTTTGAGAAAATATGTTTCAATCGAAACCAATAAGCAGCATCTGTTATTGTCGTAATCATTACGTTTATGTAAAGGTAATAATTTAAATAAGAAGATGTATAAAGAGATTTCAGCAATTATGGTTTCGGCCGAAACCAAAAAAACGAAAATCCCTTCGCTAATAAAAATAAAATGAGTTCATTATACCCTACTTTGATGCTTATATTATGCAACAATAAGTTTATAGTCTGCTTGAGCTCGAAATATCTTCCTCTTAACGTAAGAGTAAACATATCGGCAAATGTTTGCTCACCAATCCAATATGTTTTTTAGGTCAACGTAATTTTTGCGGTTACGGAGAGCGTGAAGGGCCACTACGATAGCCTTAATCAGCTTTTGGAAGACTATACTTATGTAGCGAAGTTAGAGAGCGACAGTTCAAATATCTTAAAGCTCGTGAAGACAGGATACGAAGACATTGTCAGTGTAGTGAACTTCCATGATGATTCTAGTGCAGGACCGGTAAAGATTCGGTACTTTACTGACTGTGGTGTAAAGGGAGCTCCTTTAGTAGAAGCGACTAAGTGTAACGGAGTGGAATACGGTATGGTTCTGACATATGAAGCTCATGTTACGTTGGAGTCTTGTGTAGAGTATAAATCGGTAAGTGAATATTTATATCCAGCTTTAATATTATACTGCTTAGGCTTGGCAACCGGTGAAGTCATGATTATGATCTAAATGAGTAGTAGTTACTTAGAGAATTAATATCATTTGCAATATCGGCAAATTATATTGGACACTTTATGTTCCCATCTCTACTATTTTAACACCATGAGACTCGTTATTATAATATTATTATTTCATTCATATTTAAATATGTTTTAGTTGTAGTTTGAGTTTGATGGCTGGCCAGTTGTTCTTGTGGTTGTAGTGACCTTGAGTGTAGGCCTGAGGTCGAGGGTTCGATGTGGATCGGTTTGAAATGATTTTTCCCCTATTTTTCGGATATATTTACTCAACATACACAAATGGCCCGACATTTTTCTTTGTTTTGTTTTCCTAAATGCCGTTCACTATCTTTTATGTTTAAAGTTTATATTAACCATATTTAATGAATAATGAAATGATGTAATGAAGCTCGGTTAAATTATTTCTTAGAAGTCATTGATATTTTCATTTGAGTATTCATTAACTAGCAATTGCACGATCATAACATTATACGCAGGATATCGCAACATGTCATTAGTAGTTATTACTATACTTAAATAATTTAAGATTTTGATGTGCTATGAGATCATGTTGATTACGTAAATGTTAACTTAGCTATAAACCTAGGTCATATGCGTCATTTTGTACTTATACGACAAGTCATGAAACTACTAACACTAGAAATAAATTATTATGAAATTTGGTGCATTTTGCCTTATAAGAATTGAAACGAATGTTTTTGTTTATACTTCGGAATAATAAAATTTGCTTATTGTAAGTGTATTATGCACCTGTAAGTAAAGGCAAATTACATCAAACTAGCCTGAATTTCATTAACTTAATAAAAGTGCATTGTAAAATGTCGATGGCGCGACGCCATAATGATAAATAGCACTCCCCAAGAAAATGGTTGGAGAAGTTTGTAAAAGCCCAAGTTCATATGAAAGTATTCAACTTATAGCTGTAATGCTGGTGACAATAAATGCTACTATTATTTTTATTATGAACAAAATACATTTTAGAAAATATTTTTTTCCGTTATTAAGAACGAAAATTTGGATGAGTAGGACAGTAGCAATACTTAGCATTAAATTAGTTTCGTATGAAATATAAGAAAATCACATGATTTTATTTGAATTTCTTTTACAGTCCAAAGAAACTATTCGTATCTCAGAAACCCAACTAGGCCAGGACGCCTTAACATTAGAAGTGGACATTCAATGTGGATGTCAGTGCAGTAAAGATCCTCCACGAGACATGTCCCTCCTCTGTCCCGTCAACTCACACCTCGTCTGTGGCGTGTGTCAGTGCAACAAAGGATGGTAAGATATACTTCTAAGAAATATCAATTCTTGGAGTTAACAGTTATTGACGGCAATTCTATTCCTGCTAGCGACAGGGTGCTAAACAGTTAGTTACGCAATTTCTACAGAATTTATTTTAGCTTTGCTCACTAAGTTTATGGGCTATGTTTCTATATTTTTGTTTTTTGTCTGTTGTTTCGCTTTAATAATGTTAACGCATTTGCAGCTTGTGTTTACTTACTGGAGCTTTGCCCTGCTTTTTTATCATTGAATTCTCGTTTCAGGTTTTAAGAAAAGCTATGATATCGCTGCATAAAATTAGATTTTTTTTAGATGAAGTTGTCATCATCTTGTCCTATTCCCCATTATTCGACATTTATTTCATAGAAATTTACTTGAACTAGAGAATACCTGTATCGGGAGGGGTAAAACAAACAGAGAAAGAGAGAGAGAGAGAGAGAAATTATTTAAAAATCATAATTATTGTTTCTAGGTCAGGTCCAACATGCAACTGCGCTATAGGCGATGAGAAGGCGTCCGCCGAGCTGATGGCGCAGTGCCGCTCGCCGCTCGCGACCCGCAGCATGGCGTGCTCGGGCGCCGGGGACTGTCTGTGCGGCAAGTGTGAGTGCGACCCGGGGTACAATGGGAAGTACTGCCAATGCAAGTCTTGTGATATTAGCATGTGAGTACCGTTTTGATCTCAGATGCATACGACGAGTAGCCTAATAACGTGCCAAGTGGCGTAGGAACTATTGGAGAAGCCTATGTCTAGCAGTGGTGATCATGATGATAAGAGCATCTATGAATTTTTTGATGGAAAATTTGTGAGTGTAATTATAGACACATACATACAAAAATGTAAGTAATGGTAATAAAGATGAACTTTACCTAATCTATGAAACATTAACGATAAAACCCATGGGTATTAGAACAAGCATGCATTATTTACCCTTAGACTACATTCCGACCTGGTTACACCGGTCACTAACTTACTGGTGAAGTGAAAACGTAGACCTTCACCAAATTAAAAATAATAAATTCTCAGTAGTTCCATAACGAGGAATTGAAATTAAATAAACATGTCTAAAATAAAACTACTCTAATCACAATCTATTAACTCAACCGTTATAGTAAATAAATCTATTTCTATCAAGAGAACTGTGTCGATTTTAACCAGAAGGCGGAAACTGTTTTGTATGTTCACGTTATTAACTATCGACACTCGGAGATATTTTGAGATGGCGTGGAATGTTTGTTTGTCTCATTTGAGAATAGGTGCCGTTTCTTGTACTTATGTACTAATGGTTGGTTAACAACCTAGTTAATGTATACTGCAGAAATAGATGTTACTGCTATGTTCTTGTTTATTTTTATACTACTTAGGTGGCATATGGCCTGCCTGATGGTAAGTTACCGTAGCCGATAGCTGTTTGCAATACCTTGCAATTTTTAATGATGGTGTTACCGTCTCGTTGTTTTAATGGACTGCTGTTGACCACGGGTCGGTTCAATTACCGTCGGGCTATAAATAGATATTGGGGTTTTCTGTAAAGAAATTCACAATGATGCATGTAGTTTGGAGCTGTTAGTGTTTACAACCCTGTGCCTTAGAATCTCCTAGGGCCATGAAAGTAAGAAAATAAAAAGCATCTACACTTATGTTTGCGCACAGCATAGCTAGTCTCGGTAAATATAGACAATTAGGTTACGAGAATAATAATTATGACTGTCTCTTTTTATAAACGACAGTATGAAGAGGATAGACGATAAAAAATAAGACTATGATAGCTTTTAAAAAACGTTTTACTAGTTCAACTTTGATATAGACATAGTGATAATAGAAAATGTAGCACATAAAGATTAAGAAGAGTCCGGTAGCGACTGTTTGTATTTTATGTAATGATAAGTATGAATACGTGAGATATAGCTGCTTGTATTGCATTTGCATTACAGCCAAATGAACAAGGTTGCCACGCAATAGGGATGTTGCAAGCGTCCATAGGTTACGGTAACTGATTACCATCAAGCGGGGCAATATGCTTGTTTGCCTCTTTAGTGGTATAAAAGAAATGTAATATAGCATAACGGTTTTTTTTAATGTCGCAAGGCAGCTATGTTAGATACCATATATCGTGTGCAATTCTAGATTTCCAGTATCTACATACAGAAATTTTCTCAATAAAAAACACAATACCACTTTATTCGATTCGATCTGGGATCTCAGTAATCATACGCACTATCACTGAATCACTAAAGCAATCTTTTTATAATAGTATTTGTTGTATGTACGTCGTTGAGATAAAAGTCGGTAACTTCGACGACCCAGTTTCTTTTGATTAAGTAGTATTAGTTAATAGTTAATTGGATAATAACACCAGCTGATTGATAAATTCAATTGAAAAATGTAGTGTTTGTTTAATAATGCTTTCATTTTATACTTACTTGTGACCACGGCTTTACTAGCCGGGTATGTTTATAAAAAGTAGCCTTTAGTACACGGAGATAATAAAGGTGTTTATTAGTGAAAGAATTTTCAAAATTGGATCAGTAGTTTTGGATAATACTCAAAAAGTGGTTCAACTTTTACACGGGATATACGAGTAACGAGTATCTTAGTGTGATCCATGTTTGTTTCGAGTTTGGGAAAACTGTGTCATGCTTTGAATGTTTGTAAAACACACGACAGAAGGCTTGTTTCTAAATGAAAAAATACAGCCATAATATATATGACAGATTTTCATCATTAGTTAATCAATGATGGACACTATGTATTTCCAGTGAAAACGGTATAGAATGTGGTGGAGTCGGGCGCGGGGACTGTTTGTGCGGCGCGTGCGTGTGCGCGGACGGGTGGAGCGGCGCCGCGTGCGACTGCTCGGACAAGCGCGACACGTGCGTGCCGCCCAGCGGCGGGGACGTGTGCTCGGCCCACGGCGACTGTGTCTGTGGTGAGACATCTCACTTCTTTTGCAGTTTTGTTTATAATACTTAGGTGGCCAACAAGTTACAAGCCCAACTGATAGTTAGCAGCTACCATAGCCTATCTCCTGACTGTTGAGTGTTGACTATCCGTCCGTATACCGTCTATGAAGAATGTCAGGCAGTCTGCTTTGTATTCACAACATTATCTATTTGCCCACATCATGGTCAATCTTTTACGTGTAACATATTATGTGTGGCATATTAGCTAATCCTCTCCTATCAATAAGTCCATCCTAAGGTTGTCTGGAAGAGATCGCTCTTAGCGATAAGTCCGCCCATTGTGCCTACTTGTTTATATGTTTAATTAATTCTTATTGTAATTAGTTCTGGTACTTATGTGTACAATAAAGAATATTCTATCTATCTATCTAATAAAAATTCGGTTTCGGCTTGGTCTGGGACTAGAATAAAAAAATACCGAGTATCCGAATTCGGTTTCGGCACAAAAACCTGATTTTGTACTAACATTAAGTAGATACTAATTGTTGTATTCTATTTCTGTGACTTATTTAAAACAATTCAGCATGCAGCAGCAGGATGTTTAAAAAATTGTTTCTCCGTCATATTACAGGGATCATTAACGCTGAAAACGGACTGTATGTAAATGTCCTAGGCCATTTCAACCTGTTCCAACTTTGGCGATGATTGTGCGAAGTGCATTATTAAATTATCTTATGATTTTTTTTTGTTTACTACCAAGCTATTTTTTTGTTATCTATTTTTTGTAAAAGTATTTTAGTAAATTCCGTTATATTTTCGTATTCTCGTACTTAGGATGGTTTAAAATGCACTCTACAAAATCAATACCTTCTTTTCAGTATGATAATATACTCTTTCCGGGACATCCAGTAATGTCATTGCGTCACTTCCAATTTGTGTTACTTGCCTATAAAACAGGCGTGTGCTGTTGTATGCATACATCTTGCGTTATCACTTCAACAATGTGATAATGAACAAACAGAATGCTTCTATCAGATCAAGTTCTAACACCATACTTGTGACAAGGTACAATTAAAGTTTGTTGTTTATTTTTTGTGTTATAAGAAAGGCACGAAGACACTCTCTTCTTGTTAATTCCATTGCCAAGTGATAATACATGTACAATATTGGTATAATCGACAAAATCAGGTACTAGTTTGGTTTCGTAACAAAAAATACTTGTGTAATTTTTTACTAAGTAGGTAGTATCTTTTAATTGTGGTTTTCTTTATATTTTATAATATTAAATTATAAAAGCAGTGATTGCCCGAAAACCTATGAAAATGTCGCCGAAATTAGATCTAAAAAGTACAAGTATGAGTCTAGAAAAAAATTATTAACTGAAATTATAACTAGGTAGAGAGAGAGACAAATATTGTATTATAGTGACTGCTCAAAAACTATATTGAACTAGGTATAGCGTTTACTAAACAGCTAAGTATGCATAATCATAAAACATCTTGAGAGTAATAATTAAAACGTATAACACTTGTTATATTCACATATGCAACTGCTTTCTGTTTATTGATTTCTGCAATCTTTATTAAATGTTGGCGACTAGTTTCACAGCGTGGTCCCACAAAGTTGAACAAGGTTGACGACGAACTGGCACAGTTCTCGGGCAGCTGGTGGATAAGGTCAGTGTAAAACCGTATGCCGTAGAATTTTTGGAGAAGGCCTATGTCCAGCAGCAAATAGACGTCCATTGTTGCACTGCATTATCTGTAATGATGATGATACCTGTTTATAATATTCATGTTATTTCGTTTCAGGTCGATGCCAATGTTCTGCCGCAGACGACAGCGGCTCCAAATACTCTGGAATGTTCTGCGAGTCATGCGCTACCTGCGAGAACCCTCTGTGCGTGCACGCTGAACCTTGTGTCGTCTGTCATCTCACCACCAACTGTACTGACGTGTGCAACATTGGAAACTTCAACTATACCGTCAGCGAACAGTACATAGACGCAAGTATGATCTGCACATAACTCGGTGTTTTTGTTGTTAAAGTTTATTTTAGGATTTTATTAAAAAATTTTGAAGGCGTGTTGAAATATATATAACAACTAGCGGCCCGCCCCGACTTTGCCCGGGTTAAATTGAAGGCCCTTATCGAGATTTAAACTCTTTAATTTAAACTCTCTCTCAAGTTGGATCGAACTGCACATGGTGTGCGAATTTTATTTTAATCGGTTAAGTGGTTTAGGAGTCCATTGAGGACAAACATTGTGACACAAGATTTATATATATTAAGTTATGTACATTTCAACGTAGCAGTCTAGCTTTGTCTTACTTGTAAATACTTATTAGTAGTTTAACCAGTTGTATGTACCAGTCTGTGAACGTATGATTGCACGTTTTCAATGTTTCCACCGACTTAGTTTCTGTGAAATACGTACAGTTTAAAGACCTCATTGCACTGAAGACTGCGCGGCATACGCGATGTTTGCTTCCATCGTTTTTCTGTTTTGTTACTGAGAATATCTTGATAGAAAAACCAAACCCACTTTGCGTGACTCGGACAACGATCCCGTCTTATGCCAATGGACCAATGAGGCAACCAACTATAACTTCAAAACTGATAATTTTGTTGTCTGACACAGTACTTAGTAGGAAAATGATGTCAAGTTCATTCAAGTAAATCATTACGTAAAGTGACAAAGAAATTGTTTTGATTTGTTTTAAATTTCATTGTTTGTAAGTAGTGCATATCGGTTTTCGTTTATTTTTCAGTACGTACTACCTTGAAGTTTAATGTTTACTTTTGCATAATGACTTTTTCTACTACTAGCATCTTCTCAAAATAAGTTGATCTGATTTTACTTAACAATTTCATATACTTATTTTAATGGACAAAAGAGTTGACAACATCTTAAGCATTTTTTTATACTTCTTGGATGGCAAACAAGCATACGGCCCGCCTCATCATAAGTTACCGTAGCCTATAAACGCTTGCAATACCTGATCCAAAAAAAGTTATTTAAAACGCTTCCTGGGTTTATTATTATACTCAACTTTTGAGGAACTAATGAGGATATAGTTAAGTACGTGTTGGGATAGGAGTCATAATAACACCTTTGAGCCTCATGTGGCCCGTAGATAATTGTTTTGAGTTCGGGTATACTCTATGACCACGAATAATATGTTTATAAACACCACACATGGCTACCTCTATATCTCGCAATCTGGAGAAATGCCTGCCTCTTTTGAAATACTCAATATAGAACTGTTCCTTCCCAAATCGCCTTTCACCCATCGATAAAAACACTCAATTTCTGGTCTATGTCAAGTTACCTATAATTATGGTAATAATTTGATGCATACCACGGTGTTGGAAAGTGACTCATTACTGCAAGTGCAATGTAATTACAGTGTGGTTGGTTTTGCACTTGAAAGTTATAATCATCGTTATTCGCGGGGATTGTGGCTTGCGGTTTATTATTAAAACGTCCATTTAAATTACTAGTGTTTTCGCCGAAACCATAGTTTATCCAATAGGTATTCGGCTTAAGCCGAAACCAAATTAGTCAAAAAAGGTCCTTACATTTCACCCGTATTTCGATTTCATAAAATCTAAGTTAGCCTGTTACGACGTAAAAAAAATAGTGACCGTTAAAAATTATGAAGATTATTATTTTGTAATAGATCTTTATATCAATATTGTTAACTGATAATTTTATAGGTAATTAAAACAAAAACACAAAAGAGATTCGTACCAACTCAACATACAATGATTTGTCCTGGTTGGAAAGGGAACTCATGACTTCTGCTGGCTTAGTAGTTAGGGCCATTAGCCACTAGGTCGTGTGTGAATGTGACTTATGTATCCTATTTTAGCACTTAATGTACGTGCACAGTCAGGACATGTTACGATACCATTTATATGACCTACCATAATATATGACAATTTGTTGTAGCTATGTTTTTTCGTTACATTTTCAGAGATCAAGGACGACGAAATTACCTGTATTCTACGGCTACAGAACGAAGACACACAAGGGTTAGAATGTCAATACGAATACACATACACAGCTACTTCGGGCTCCTTATCTGGCGTCGAAATAATCATCAGATCTAAAGAGTGCTATCAACCAACTAGCGCTAAAATAATGACCAGTGGGCTTGTTATTATGGGCTGTGTGATTCTAGCAGGTTTATTTGGCATTTTTGTTGTAAAATCTGGGCAAATTGTGTCTGATAGGCGCGCATACGCTAAGTTCGTCAAGGAAGCAGAAGAGAGTAGGAAAAATATGCAGGAAATTAATCCTTTGTATATATCGCCTATTTCTGAGTTCAGATTGCCTGATTCTTTTCCTAGAGATAAGCGTGATTAGTTTTACAATTTTTTTTTGTTGTTTTTTATATTGTTAGTACTTATTTTTAGTCTTATTTATTTCAAGTCAACAAAGGAGATAAGTATAAAAGCATTTTACATCTAGATTAATAAGAAAGAAATAATAAAAAAACAGATGTTTAATTAATTAAGGCAGTTGAACTGTATTATTTTTATAAGGTTATTTTAAGATATTAGCCCAAACTTTAAAATATCTAGTTACTATATTTTGAAATTTTCTCAATATTCATGAGTTGCACATAATACTCAGACGCAGTGTGGGTTGCGGCTAGTGTTGTCAGCTCGCATTTGCGAGCGTGCAAAAACGAGCTTAGAAATTAATATTCTGGGCTTATTTATAATAAATCTAACAAAAACCGCACGGCATCATTTTCTTTTTTAATTGTGAGAATTTCAAAATATCTTATAGCAATTTGAGCAGCACTTCAAAGGGCGTAGCTTATATATCACAATAAAGTATATTATTCAAAATTTGAAAATTACGAAGTAGATATCTAATATGAGAGGTTGAAGTGCAATCCTTGTTATAACTTATATACCTACTTCAAGTTTTAACGCCATCATGCTTTATTTACCTTTAGGCTGCATGCCAATAAAGCATGATTGTGTTGCAAATACCCGAGATAATAATATTGAATATCATGCAACGCCATAGTTTAAAAGTTAGGTAGAAGTGCCTTTTGTAAAAAAAAACACAAAAGTACAAAACGTGACCAGTTGTTAAAAAACTTAATTAATTAGGTTTATATTAATAAGGCTTTTACAATGATAGTCTTATAGTAGTTGGTAGTATTTAATTTTGTTAGATAGTATTTTAATTTGCTTCTTCGACACCAAATTGCTATTGTATAGTCAGTACTTAATGTTTATAATCAATTTTTATAATAATAATAAGTACTTACGATGTTTGCTAGTCTTGCAACGATGCATTTTAATATAGGCTTATTGTAGGTACGATTTTTGCTTAGGCTTATTTACATTATGTGAGTTTTGCAGAGCGAAAAAAGGAAGTGAAAAATTTGATCTGGTGATGTCAAATTAGATTTATTTTATGTATTTTCTTCCTATATTTCTTACCGTTATTGTACTGATGTAATTTTATATCGCTATTGAGTCGCAAATATACTTGATTTGATGTGAGATTGAATTTATATTAGCTTAGCAAAAGTTATCGTAAAGGGCCGTAAATAGGTGTCGATTATTGTTATTTTCTTGAGCTTAAAAATAGCTACGAGAGTTTCTTCTTTGCGGCTGAGTAAGACTTAAAAATATGATAAATAGAGATAATATTTTTTTGTTACTTTTTGAAATATGTAACCGCAAAGGGGTTCGAATGAATCAGTCTGCTTAAGACAGGTAGGTACTAGGTATTAAACTAAAACTAACTTCAAATATATGTGAATAACGAGATGCATAATATTGTACTTATTGTTAAACTAGATATTATTTATTTTATAACTTTTAAGCCTGTTATGTTATCTACTCTGGAGCTTAGCAATGTTCATACGTAATTTTAATAGATTTTTCGGCTTTAATATTAAGTCTATTATTAAGTTGTTTTGTCTCAACAAGCTTCGTACAGTTATGAGTAGTTAGATAAACAGACAATGTTATACTTGAATAAAAATACCACGAAGATAGACTTTTGTGAGTGTCAGAACTGCGGAGCCGTGTCTACAATTAGCATGTTGGATAGTGTACGTAGTTAATACTCTATCAGTACTTCTTAGTACCTTTATTTTAAATTTTGTATATTTCTACTTTTTCTTATTTGTAAATGGTCCGCCATTTTGACGTCAGGACCGCGGAGTGGATAAAAAACTTTAACGAAGATTTTATTGTCGGCACCACTTTTATATCTCTTATATATAAAATTCTCGTGTCACAATGTTCGTTCCCGTACTCCTCCGAAACGGCTTGACCGATTCTCATGAAATTTTGTGAGCATATTGAGTAGGTCTGAGAATCGGCCAACATCTATTTTTCATACCCCTAAATGTTCAGGGTGGTCCACCTCTATTTTTTTTTATTTAATTTTTTAGACAATTTTTATTGTTTTTATTTTTTTGTGATTAAGCATTAAAAAATACATACATCCCTTAATTTTCACCCCTCTACGATCAACCCCTATACTTTAGTAGCAAAACAACGTTTGCTGGGTCAGCTAGTTATAAATATTTCTAACGCCTGTTCTTATTCTTTAGACTTGTCTTTGTGGTGGTTTTTTCACATGAAAACAGTTTTTTTCGTTCTTTCACTATAAGCTTACAGTATTTTAGGGTTTTACTCGTATCTGTACAAACTTAATGTTTATAAACTAAACCAAAAATAAAACACTCGTTAACATTTTATATTGTTTTATTAGTTGTCGCATTCATAAAAGTAATCTCATTGAGATTTAAAACAAAATCCAAATGAAAAATAATGAATGCACAATCTCTGCCACCAACGTAATTGATAAAAAATAAGTACATACAAGAGGTAACACTATTCGTAAACTCTATTATTAATGGCAAATAGAAAAAAAGAAAAATATTTATTTAGGGCGCGCACAAAACTTTACCTAAATTAAATTAAGTAAATTCAATGGCATAATAACCACCCACCACTGGCCACGAATCTCCTCTCATCTATCAAGGGTTTAGGCATTAGACATTCAAAATTTTCTATGGTATGTGGGCTTTCTTTTTTCAAAACCTTTGCGAGCTTGAATAGGACCATATCATAATAAAAAAAAGGAAGAACGATTCTATGTAATAAAAATGTGGCCTTGTGCTTTAGTTCCGGCACAGAGCAACTGGAAGAATCCACAGATACTTGCTCTGAGTTTGGGTTGTTGCCTAGTATTAAGCGAATAAACCATTGTCACTAAGTAGTTTTCTTCGAAATTACAAGTAAGAATGATCCGAAAGTTTATACAACAATTATAATAGTAGAGCCAGCCTTAGTAGACTCATTTGTTGCACTCAGAGGTCACATTACACTGGCAATTACAAGCAATAATGCACTTGCAATGAATCATTGTCACGGTTCAAGGATGGAAGGAATACGTAACCTTATTATTTCCGTTCATGGAGGCGTTGATAACACGCGATATAAGACTTACCGGTTTAAATAACCCTGATGCAATTATCGCTTTTTTATTGTTATATTTAGATTCGTAGGAAAATTTTAAATAAAGAATTTTATATTATTCTGATTAAACAAGTTACAAAAAAACACTACTTCATTGAAATCGGTCTATTCATTTTACAATATGAATAAATTTGCCATTAACAGTACTGCTTACCCTACGTCTGACAATGTTAGCTGGAAGACGGTTTAATATACACTAATATATCTACATATCCTAATCAAATACATTACATTCCCATCCGATACAATTAAGTACCTACTTAAATAAAAGAAAAACTTACAATATTAAGAGGTAAATGCGCCGAATGGAACACATTCCATATTTGTACGGTAATTTTTGATAATTGGTATTAAAAATTACCGTTACTTTTTGTTATGTAACGTTCGGAAACATCATCATCAAACATCGATGACATTTGCCGACATTAAATAACAATGGAGCCACATTTATTATCTCTGCAGACGTTTGCTGCCCGATAACTATTGGTAACGTTAGGCGACAAAAAGCAACAGCAGTGTAGTATTTCCAAAAAACTTCCAATGTTGTATAAAATTTAAGATAAGAACAGAAGATAAACAATTTAATTACATCTTATGTAAGCGTTGGAAATATCCTTATTCATAAATCACATCCTGAATATCTTAATTATATCTTAGTTTGACTAAGTACCACAGGTATTTATACACAACTACAAAATCATAAATTTTTATTATCCTAAGAGTCAGATTATGAGAAGAATTATTACTTATAGCAAAATAAAATTGATAGATAGCCCCTGGCATAAAGTCAAATAAAAATTACATCTTTTCAAGCAAATAAGCCTAGTAGATTTTACAATCGACAGCCTCAGTAGAGCAAAGGCGTAAGATTGAGAATACTTGGTCTTATTGTGCCTTTCATAATTTAGTGCACATTATTCATTCTCGAGGCATCGTTATTATTACACTACACTGAATATCAATAACGAATCTGCATACAGGGCCTATTACACTATGTAATAAGCCCTATATTCAGCATACAGAATAACGAATCTGAAAACAGGGCTTGTTTACACTATGAAATAAGCTCGGAATTAACAATAAATTTCAAGTATTATTACTTTTTTTTTATTACACATTTTGTGAAGAGCTTTATGGTCCTAAAAAGGTTGTTTATATACAAAACATTCTTATATAAATCGTATTATAAATGCCTAATATTTTCTACTTTTAAGTCATTTTATAAGGCCTCAGTTTTAACTATATTATAGAAGGCAATAAAGCAGTCGTAGCTATAACTACACTGTTTAACATTTCAATGCTAAGTTAATACGTCCGTATAATATTGGTTCTTCTAATTACATAATTGCTAGGCATTATTGCTACCTGTTATGTGATTTAACATAGAGTTACGGGAGGTTTAGTCAAAGTCACGTTAAGAATATTTTTATTATTCCATTTTCAATATGTTTTAAGAGATTGCCTGATAATTGTGATAACGATGTTAATAATTAAATTTTAAAATTTATCTATCACATATCACAATATAATTGTAAAGTAATAAGAGAACTGCACGCTCCGACATCGCATTAAACAATTGAATTTCCAAAAATTCCTATCTAGTGCTCACGTACGTCATCCTTTGTACAAAACTTGTAAATATAATATACTTACTTACCTTTGTATAGATTATTATATTATCTTCATCATTCCATACTCTCAGTAAAAATAAAACGTATGGTGAGATATGTTGCTTCACGATTTTTAGCTTTATTTTAATAAGCTCAAGGTGAAAATTGCCAAATCGAGGTCCTATTCAACTTCATTTCGACCAACATTACGGCTTAATCTTTGAACCGAGTTGATTTACCTTTACATCAGGCACGAACCGATTTATAAATCATTAACAATAAGCTTCAAAAGCCCGTTATATCTAATTGCTATAACCCAAAAAATAATAACGGTATTCCTCGCCTATACAATCTAATAGTCACAACAAAATAAAGCTGAAGAGTTTGTATGAACGCACTAATCAATGGAATTTCCAGTTAGATTTAAAAAAAACCAGTTGTTTTTGATTGCCCAACTTTGAGGGACATTATTGGCTATTTAAAATCTTACTATGATCCTTGGGAACAGAGTGATAAAGTGACACGGAGCGCTAGTGAAACTGTGGTGATCAAGTACTTAAATAATAACGTTTTTTTTAAACTAAACCTCTCGTTCCATAACAAGTGACTATACTAAAACAAGATGATTCGTATGACGTCAGACATGTCGGTCGTGTCTGGCAGGCTGCACCAACGTCATCGGGGCTGATTCTCTCTTGGCGTCGACAGGTGGCAGCTCTGCGACGGGCGTTGTTGGAGTTCTGTGCGCCGGCATTACTGGCACTGCATCAGGTACTAAGCCTCGGATCAGATGTGACATGCATGGCCAAGGTATCAGCCTGGAATTAAACATAAGTATTTTTTTAATTTTATAATATGCTTGTATCATAAATATATTAGTACCTTAGCATCATCGTCTTCCAGCAGACCGATTTCGTAAAGGGTGGTCAATCTCAATTAAGATAAGCCATTTGTGCAGGACATATTACCGTTGTGCAAGTGTGTGCGTAAATACGTGCACTCTTTGATCCCTCACTCAGTAATGCAAAGTGACGGCAATCCGACACGATCGGAAGGAAATCAGGCGTAGAACCAACGGCTTTACCCGCTTTCCAAGTCACGGGGTTGTAAACATCACCAAATTCCAAAGTCTGGGTATCTATGTGAATTTCTTGACAGAAAAACCCACAATCTATGCAAAAATAGATATTATCAAATATTTTTAGCATTTTGCTATGCAATTAGCTCAAATATACTTAAATATTAAAGCAATGTGGAAAAAGACGAGCCCGGAGCAGGACTCGAACCTGCGCCTCTCGGGTTCCGGCCCAGCGCACTACCACTGTGCCATCCGAGCTCCTACTCCAGAGTTCGAATTTGTCCACCGCTTGTTTACGTCAAATTGCGGTGGACAAATTCGAACTCTGGAGTAGGAGCTCGGATGGCCCCTTGATCAACGAGGCAGTTTTAAAATACCCTATTGCAATGAAAATTAACAGAATCTATTTACAGACATAACAACCATACGTGTTTAACGGTTCACGCTTCATTGAATTCTCAATAGAATATCGCGAGTAAAATCGTCTAATACATTATCATGTCATAGGAGAAGTACAGTGTCACAGTATACGTACCACTTGAAAGGCAGCAACACGCGGAAGTATCCGGGAATAAGAGCGAACGGTTCATTGGTGCGGATCGCTGATACAACACGGTCAGCAACGTCGTTTGAATTCAGCTGGGGTACAAATCTGGAAGGAGGAAAATAATAACAACATTGAAAAGGAAATTCTCTTGAACATATTTGTCATAATAAAATATGTATATAGATACGTACTACATATATGGTTCATCCTTTCCTGGTGCGTTTCTTGATGATATAAATTAAAAGAATGGCCAGAGAAGAGAGGCCATTCTTGCCAATTCTTCTCGTTTTTTTTTTGACATTCATAAGGATTATATATAATTATAATCTAAATGAATAATAAGTTTGTTATGATAAATAAATATTTATCATAACAAACTTATAAAATTCCTTATAAAATTATAAGGAACATGAATTCGAGTTTAAGGGGAAACAAAAGTTATACCTCACGTGTAACAGACAGACTTGTAATAGGTATGTTACTTTCCCACTTGGCTACTCTTTCATGAACAACTTTTGATAAATCAACGCCTAATTACGACTACAAAAACTATGTGCACCGTACCCGTACTTCAATAAAGTTGACATGTTACTATTTCAAATTAAGTTCGAAAACAAATCACTTTAAGTAAATACGTTATGACACATCCCATGTGATCTGTGTTATGAACATTCAATCATACTTTTGTATTTACACCATAATCTGCGCAATCCTAGTCATTATGAAATCGGTTAACACACCATCAGAGCTTATAGTACGAAAAAATCAATGCATAAATAATGAGATGCTGTCTTGACATGGTATAGTAAATACTTGTAATATCTACTATCTTGCAACTTGCATGTATTATATAAAGTTTTTCCATTTTAATCAATCTTTATTCAAGGAATATTTGAGTAGAAGGCAAACTTTATTGGGTTACCGTGTATAGTTTTATTCTAAAAAACATTGACGTTGATGTCTTGATTCAAGGTTAACAAATTCGTAAGTGCTACTGGTGTTTTTTTGTCATTTGATTACTTTTTTTTATTCTACCAAGTAGGCAAACAAGTATACGGTCCGCCTGACGGTAAGCAGTTACCGTAGCCTATGGACGCTTGCAACACCAGGGGTATCACTCGCGCGTTGCCGACCCTTTAGAAACCTCATAACTCATTTCTTGAAGAACCCCATGCTATGTCCATGTCTTTCGGGAAAACCTCGGCAAGGAGCTCATTTCACAACCTAATCGTATGTGGGAGGAAATTCTTATGAAACCGTACCTCTGAAATATGACTTTAGGTAAACAAATATTATATACTTTAATACACACTTACCTAGAATTAACTTCTTCAAACATGCCAGTGGAACGTATAAAGTATGGGCATATAAGTGAAGTGCGCACTCCTTTGATGCCTTTGCTCTCAAGCTCGACCCTCAAAGCCTCGTCGAAGCCACATGCAGCTGCCTTCGAAGAGCAGTAGTCCACCAGCTTGGCGACCCCAACGTGGCCAGCCATAGACGCAATGGTAACTACATGTCCATCATTATGCTCGATCATTGCTGGTATAAAAGCTTTCACCGTCTGCGAGAAAATAATTTAAACTTAGTATTTTTTTACTATTTAGGTGACATAAATCAAGCAAAGACCTCTCGGTAGCTAAGTAGTTACTGGCCTATGGACGCTTACAAATAAATTTAATAAAAATAATTTATTATTTAAGATTTAATTTATAACACCAAGGGTTTCTGACGGGAGTTCTCTGGGACAGAAAATGGGTTCTTTAAAAACGTATAGGTACCTAACTGAGTACTGGAGACCTATACTCATAGATCTCCAGTACTATTTGGCTGTGGTCTTTTGTAAGGTGGAGGCTCCTCGATAGGACACAGTACAAGTAAGCAAGCCCGACTAACGCACTTGTAAGCCTACTTCTATACCTTTCTTGAATTGTAAATAACTTTGTAAATAACATATAAAATGAGCCCATATTATTAATAAATAAATTGTTACAATATTCCGTTGTATCTTTATCATTAGTCGTGAGTTAACATAACAAAATATTTTCATATTTTGAACCATTTTTTGACAACATTTTATAAAAAAAAAAAACGAACGTGGTCAACTGAGCCCGCGGGCTCTACGGGATGTGGGCTCAGTTGACCATGAAGGGTTATTTTTTTATATAGGTATCATAATATTTATAGGTAAGTAACTAGGTACCTTATAATTAAAAAAATAATTCTTGAGGTCGTTGATTTATTAAAAGATAAGTAAAATATTATTAAAAAGTACTTACTTGTATTTAAATGCGCAAATAACCTGTCTTTCATCTGTACTACGTCAGTCATGAGTTGTTGGCCGTTTCGGTAAATATTAATAATTTTTTTTTTTTGGTAATTTGACTGCTTTAAAAATACGCCGAAAAGCTTCGAGAAAAGGTAGGTAATGCCCTGCCCTTGAATTGTCTTGTCTTAGCGGGGGAACTGCCGTGCCCCCAAATTCGGATAAGTTTACTTATGAACAGGCATGGTAATAAAGCCTAAGGCCTTACATTTTAAATGTATTTTGGTGTACAATAAAGAAGTCTCTTAGTATACATTTAAAAAGAAAACCTACTTTTGCACTAAGGAATAATCGATGTATCACTATTTACCTATCACTATTTTAAAAAAAAAAAAAATCTCGAAAGGTAAAAAGTACACCCCTACGTAGGGTGAACTTTCTGTCCGACGGCGACGGTTTAATGTGCTATCTCAGCACAATACTTTGTCAATGCAATAATTTGTTGGTACTGTCTGGGGACCGAACATAGTCATAAGGAACTGTGCAAAATGGCGACTAATCCACACTCAATAACAGGTTTTAAGAACTATATTATAATATAGTAGTTAGGTATATATTTACTTACCCAAAAGTGCGAAAGAACATTGACATCAAACGTCCTCTGAATGAGATGGTCTGGAGTGTCGAGGAGGTACTGTCCGGAGACCACGCCTGCGTTGTTTATTAGGAGATTTACCTGAAATCAATATAGAAATGCTGAGCTATCGATTTTGTATCCATACTTACATACTAATATTATAAATGCGAAAGTAAGTTTGTATGTTACCTTTTTATGACTAAACGGCTAAGTGGATCTTTATGAAATTTGGCTAGGGGATAGATGGTTTTTATCGCGTTAATGGATATCCACGCGGGCGACAGCCAGTAGCATGATAATATGAATGATATTGATGGTCGTGCTAAAGGTAATAATGTCCTCCAGAGGCCATACCATGACCTCTTCAAAGATATTTATTGTTGATATTAATTTGAATTTCGTACAATAACAAGCATTTCAAAACAAAAGGATTTTGTTCTCTGTGTTCGAAATAAAACAATACTGCAGGTAGGTTTATACATTTTCATTCATTTTATAGTTATAATGTATTTTTTAGTTTATTTTATACTACTTAGGTGGCCACCAAGCATTCGGTATCTACCAACCTGAATTAATAATAAGCAGTAAGTAACAGTAGCCTATACATAGATGCTCGGAATACCAGGGAATTAATTTGCGTGCTGCTGGTCCAAAAATGTTAACCCTATGGTTTTTGATTTAAAATCCCTGGGATAGGAAAACGGTAGTCTTTAAAACACATCTGGATCTGGAGACCTGTTTATTACTAATTTGTGAGTTAATTAAAAACAAATTTAATTGCACTAAAAATCTGTCAAAATGATTTGGCAACACTGACATTTTGCATGACATTAATATAATTTATTACTTTATTTCTAGACGGAAAGATTTCACCAGGTGCATGTCTGAGCGTGTTGACACTATGTCGTGTTAAGACTTAAGATAAGGTAGATCATATCCGTAGTACAAGTTTATCTTAATTTCATAACTGTATAATTAGGTGGTGCTCAAGTAGCAACTTGAATATCATATATTTTATGCTGTGTTGTAAGTTGTTGGCTGTAATTGGCTGTACGTTTAGCGTGTTATAGAACAAACATTTTATGTAAGAAAGAAAATAAAATACTTATATTGAACCTCATTACAATGATGACCTCCCTCCGTCTAAACTTTTTTTTTATCTGTAATACCTATATATTGTCTAGGTACGTGTAGTCGTGTACCTATGTAATGTCTTAAATTCAAATAAAATATGTTAGAGTTAAAAAAAAAAACAAAATATTAAGGATAGGTTTCATAGGCGTATATCAGAGGGAGGAAGATCCCTACTTATATTTATTTAATTATTAAAAGAACGTATTATTATTCGTAGAATAATAATATTTTATCTTTAAGAATTTAAAATAAAATGTAAGTACGCTTTTGCTTTTTATTACGAGTACAATAGGTATTTCTATTGTTTTGCTATATAACACATAAATTTGTATAAAGATACTTGAAATTAAACAGAAAATTCGCTATTCGAACTCGTTTCAATTTTTTTGGCTGTTTTTGTTTAATTAATTATTATGAGTTAACTCTTCCCGCAGTTTTAGCAGAAAAACTTGCATTTTTTTGCAGTACGTTTAACTATGTATATATTATGTTTATATTTTAACTTACGTACTAAATAAGATTCATATAGTAAGGTATGCACGACGTACCTGCCTGTTTTTTTGCCATAATTATGATGAGTTGCGTAAACAAAAGTTATAATATGCAAATAGTTTTGAATTGATATTTTATTATGATTGCAGAAAATTAATGTTTACAATAGATATTGTTCCGTCCTGTTCATTGTTCACCCTCAGTTATTACTGCTATGTCTGCTATTAGTTTCCATAATAATATTATACTGACCTCTTATAATATGTTATATGTACCTTTAATACATACAATGATAGTACTATATTATCTATGATAATAGTAAACAAGAATATTCTATTCTATTTTATCTAGATATTTAAAAACTGGCCCTACATCAGTGTTATAAATAGCTGCCCATAGTCAATGCTCAGCGTAGCTTATTTTACTGGAAAAATCTCGAACGACCGTTACAACGTTGGTAAATATTTATAAATAAAATGGTACTTATAAACAACTCTAAACTGTGATAAAATCTATATAATTAGGTTAATGCTATTGTTATGCTCACGATGAGCATAACAATAGCATTAACCTACCAGGATGTTTACAAAAGGCATAATAATGATATCTATTATACTATCTACAAATTTAACTTAGTATAATTTCCATTAAGTTATAATTATTATTCGTAAAACAATTTCCTAGTAACGTGCTTTAGTCACGTAACCAGGATATTAACACGCTTTTAAACCTTTTAAAGATTAGGTTAAATCGAGGATTGTTGCCTCAGTGGGAAAGATGCTCTAAATGTCATAATTTCATTATGTGAATGATGTCGCGGCTATTGTTATCTGATAGCAAATTATGGACTTAGCTGCACACCACCATTTGCCCTATCCGTAATATGAAGACGTAGGTACTTATATTTATTTAATTATTAAAAGAACGTATTATTATTCGTAGTATAAAAATATTTTATCTTTAAGAATTTAAAATAAAATTTACATTTTTGCTTTTTATTAATATTAAGCTTGCCGACCAACTTTGAGTAGAATACATGAGGCAAGTAATAAAAATAATAAGGATTAATGTGCATTTTTTAAGGCTTCCAACAAGGTGGATTTACGGTTACTGGTGAAAATTGCTGGCAGCCGATGCACAAGTCTCCTTGCACAAAAATCCTTGGAGCCTATGTCTAGCTCTGGACGTCATTCGACTGAGACAGAGGTTTGTAAAATTCATTCTGACAGTTATACCTATTATTAATATTTGCACATGTGACTAATTTAATTTTGTCCTCGCCATTATCCGGTCTGTAGCCTGCAGTTTATATTTTTGTTACCGCTGCAGCTGATTGGTTGATTAAAATAAACTTTAAGCGAAAAAGCGCTTTAGTATGTACCGTCTGGTTAGACGATTTCAATATTGTTACAGCGCTGCAAGCAAACTTTAGTTTAAACTCTTTTAAAACTGGTTGTTCCATTTTTAAAAGAGTTTAATCTTGACTTATGTTCAACATGGCTGCTCTATTAATTATACCTGTTCTATTAAGTATTCTGTGCTTATATCTCAATGATGTTATATGAGTAATTTATACCTACTTATACGAATAAAATACTCCGGACGTTTAGCATAAGTAAATGGTTCACGGTTTACAAAAAAGTGACAGGCGATTCCCCGCCAACAAAATTTTAGTCCATTTTATGTACGAAAAGTATTTTCTTTTGGTGGAAAATTGTTGCGTCGTCAATTGTTTATTATAAATCTTTATTGTGAAATGCCAGCTTCATGGTACCATATATTAGTGTATTATCGACGAAGAATCACGCCCGCTTACCAAGATTTTTTTGTCGTAATGACGTAAAAGTTAATAATTTTCAGTATTTTTCTCACACAAGCGTACCACACCATACACCACCTATAGTCTATTTGACATAGCATAAGTAATATGACGTTTAACATTTAATAATAAAGATGAAAGAAATTGATTGATTCAATCTCTAACCCATAGGCTTATTAATTGATCGAGAGCCAAGGTTTCTAGAGTATTCAATCGATAGGTTTTAATTTGTTCGTCTTTCATTCTCATTGATATTTATCCTCAAATGTCAAATGTTATAGTACCCATGCTATGTGAAATAGACTATAATGAATAAGCGGTCATAGTAGCCTATGGATGCATGCAAAAGCAGAGGAATAAAGTTCTTATGTTTTACATGTACTTCCCGAGCTAACCTTCAAATCTGAAAACTAGTAGTTTTTTAGTCGTTATTCGCTCGACCTAAACAATCGTTGTACCAATCTCTTAATTCATTAATATGACTGAACGCTTCATGTGATAGTCTAACTCACACATGGGCGGTTTTTAAAACACCTATTGCCTATACAACGTAGGTAGATGAAGTCCACTGTTTATGAGATCTCCATTAGGTAGGTACTTATCTTGATCTTTTTCTTTGTGCCATCTGATTCGGGATTTATATTAACAATCAAGGCTTAGATAATGTTAATGTATTTCAGAGTGTTGTCCTTTTCAAATATATATATATTTTTAATAAAAAGTACCATACCACTTGCACTCGGCCACAACTTTGTATGCATATACCAAAAATAAATGCGTTGGAATCTCGACATAGTTTCTCATGAACTTAGATAACTCTTTGAAGTTACAATTGTAAATGATTAGTTTAACCTTAGATAAATGGTTATCAATATTTACAGCTCGGCCATGAGTAGGGTAGGGCAAAGTGATTATCGGTGCACCTTGTGCAACGAACAAATGTAATTTAATTTTGAATGTTATCTTAGTTTCCGTCTCAATATGTTATTACAACTAGTACCTAACTCATATACTTAAAAAATCATAATATACATATGTTTTGCTGATTTAAAAGTATGGCCAGTCTCTTGCCAATTCTTATTGTATACCTATCCTACATGCATATCGACTTCAATTGTAGGTACTGTTTTCTTTGTTTGCATCAAATACATGTTTCTTTCATTCTTCTTTCTTTCTATCCTTGGTAGCGAATATGAATTAAAATACATGAGTTTGACTTTGAAAAAAAAGTCTTGGTTCTCAACAACTTATCTTGTAGGCTATGCTGACCAGTGATCAGTGCCTAAATAAAAGTCTTAAAACCTTTCCTGATCAGACCAAGGAAATAAATAAATTAAAGAATAATTTTGAAACAAATCCTTGATATTTGAATAAGAAAATCTTTCCTTAAATAATAAACCAAATAAGGTAGGTTACCATTTTTAAATACTTAATTGCTGTAACTGAATATCTCTTACCCTTCCGATTTCTTCGTGCACCTTTTTAGCGACCCTGTAGACATCTTCCCGGTTTGAAAGGTCCACCCGGTACCCATGACATTTGCCGCCAATGCCCTTTACAAGCTTTACTGTGTCTTCCAAACCTAGAAAAAAAATAGTGGTTAATTTTTTAAAAAGTAAATAAGTAGATAAATCAAAGGTATTTCAACTTTTTAAATTGTTAGTTAAACGAAATTGTTTTTTTTACTACCAAGGAGGCAAATTGTTCCGATCTGATGGTAAGCCTAGACTATGGATGCTTGCAACACCAGGGTTATCACTCGCGCGTTGCCGACCCTTCTAAAACCTTATAACTCCTTTCTGGAACCTTAATAGTGTTTGAAAAGGTTAATTGTGCTATATTAATTATAGGTGTACTTATTAGTGTTTATTCAATCATGATCATTATCATATAAGGTGAAGGATGTTCACTGCTGGACATAGGCCAAGCAGTGGACATCCGTGGCAAGTAATTAGATACACAGTGGTCATTAATATACAGTTTTTTTTCTACTAATGGCTCAGTAGGTCCCTATTGCTTTGTAAAGTCGTTGGCATCAAATTAAAAACGCATTTTAGTGTATATTTATAACAAAAACGAGCCAATACAGTTACCTTAGAGATTGCGAAACTTTAAGGTATAATACCCAACGATACGTAGCCACATAGATTGTAACTTTGTAAGCAAACTTTGTAACAAACTAGTCTAATGGTTAGTGACCCTAATCACTTAGCCAGATGTCGTGATTCGATTCAAACTTTGTGTGATTTATAAATGATTGTTTTGAGTCTGGGTGTAATTTATGTCCGTGAATAGTATGTTTGTAAAGTCCTTTGCGATACAGAAATGGTCCCTATTGCGGAACCATTAAAAAAATGGTGTCATACATGTCTGCTTATACTTTGTGGTCAAATCGGAATAAAGAATTTAAAATTACCTACTTGTAATAGATTTGTGCGTCAAGTGCACATTTGAGTTCGAATAAACTTTCTAAGATGATGGCAATGCCCATTAATAACCTCGAGAGTCCGTTATGAGTATTTTTTTGTGAATTTGACTGAATGTCTGAGTGTAAGTAGAAAGTAACGGATCAACAAAAATTACACGTGGGAAGTGTGGTCACGTTTTTTATGTAAATGTAGGCACATTTTTATACTACTTAGGTGGCAAACAAGCATACGGCCCGCCTGATGGTTAGCAGTTTCCGCAACCTAAAGACGTTTACAAGAAGTCTACCATTAGTTATAGTCGACCAAACAAAATGAACATCTGAGTTTTGCGATGGAGTATCCCTGGGATAAGAAAACGTTTATTTTACGACGTTTATTTAACGCATGACGATTTTAAATAAACACTAGCGTTGGAGACCTAGACTATTAGCTACACACAGTCAATGGTGTCGTCGTATTCCTGTGCACGAGTACCATTCCCGTCTTATTTAGGGATCCATTTTTATGGAAATGTTTTCCTACCCCATCTTTAAACCTTGGTGTTAAAATTTCAAGGCATAACGCAGATGATGTCTTAGGTATTGCAAGCTTCCATAATCTAAATAATAAAATTCCATAACTGCTTATCATCAAGAGGGCCGTATGCTTGTTTGCCACCTAAGTAATAATGTAAAAAATATGTAGGAAAGTACGATATATGTAATAGAGATATTTATTTATTCATCATAAAAAGAATATGTCTTGAGTTATGTCTAATAAAATTCAAGCATAGAAAGCTCTATAGTTTCTAACAATAAAACAGATGCCACAAGGTGAATATATGTGAATAAAATATATAAAATTATGAATTTTAGTATCTTACAAGTCACTTGCAATTGAATTGCTTTTTAACGATGAACGTAGATATTTATATTCAATGGATTTATAAACTTTTTTTTAAATTTGAAAGCATTGGCAATTGAATGTTCTTACATAATTGTGTCTCTAATTTCAAAGATTGTTACTGTCCGCTAAAAGCCCTTTCCAGATCGGGTATCGTATTTTTAGATAACAGACTACAACCTTAAAAAGTTGACTTGACTGCGTTGGTCATTAATCCTGAGGGATAACCTCGCGCTTATTCACAAGATTCTGGCCAGTTCTGGGTAATATAAGTACTTTTCTAAGTTGCCTAACAAGCCATCAGTCGAGAACCGAGTAAAGTCGTCAAGGCCACCTGAGGCCAAGAACTCGGTCAAACAAAAATAACTGTTCTAAGTAATGTATTGTTACAGTTAATGCAATAAGCGCGATTAAAACAGCAGTAATGCAGTCATCTTTTTATGTGTGGCAGCGACTTGCTTGTGTTCACCATGCGTGACTGTCTGCCGGCGTAAGCGCGCGCAGCTCGGAAATATCCGCACATGGACTAGGAACATTGTTATAGATGCGCGTGAGCAAGATTGCTCTTTCAGCCGTACCATTATAACGTTACATTTTCAATTGCGATAGAGAAAGTATTACGCAATAATCATTTATTCAATCAATAAAGCAATATTGCTTCTAACTGCACCTACTCGTGCAATGAATAAAATAGTGTCTTAAATCATTTATTCATTTAGATCGTATTGTGGCACTTAAGCTAATTTGTCTAATTATGTTCAGTCAGAACAGGCTGGGGTAGAGCCTAAGGAATGAACCGCCAAGATATTCAGGCCACTCTTTTCAATCACCAGATATGTAGGTACATAGTTACAATTTGATTTATGTAAAAAAAATTGCCTTCCTAAATATAGTATTTCTTGTAGCTTGTGTCATCCAGCTATGTACGTCTTCCTTTCTTAGCAGTCGTAGGTTGTTCCATTAAACACAGAAGAGACTGATTTCAATGGTAACATCAATGGTAGGTGCCTACCATAGATAGAAGAAAAAGGTAAATATATATAAAATGAAACTTTTAAAGAAATGGACGTCTCGGGAGTTTGTGTTGATAACCGGGTCATTTACTGTGTATGTATAGATTGGCAAACCAGCCTGATCGAAAGGAGTTATCATAGCCTATGGACTCAATTAGAATCAAACTTATATTATAAAAAAAAGCCTTTATTTGACCAAGCTTATACAGTTACACCTTAAGTATTTACTAAATTAAATTACTCACTAATTGCTAAGTATAAATACTAAATTCTATTTACTATTACTATTAAAACTATATAATGACTAATATTTATACTATACTTAATATAATGACTTAATTCTAGTCACATTAATAATTATGCATTATGCTAGGTCCCCAGTTTAGGTAAAGGCCTCCTCCAGAGACGCCCATTTCTCTCTATCCTGTGCTACTAGCAACCAGTTTGAGCCAGCGACTTTTTTGATATCGTCGTCCCAGCGTGTATCGGGTCTTCCTCTCCTTCTTTTTCCTTGGGGTCCTCTCCATATGGTGGTATTGTAAGTCCATCTATTGTCACTAAGCCTCGCTATGTGCCCATCTCGATTTTAACTTTTGTGCATAGCTCAAAGCGTCAGTGGCTTTTGTTATTGCTCTTATTTTTTTAACTTATATTACTTGAAGTCAATTAAAATTTTAAGTTGGCAACTTTATTACTGCTTGTTCAGTGATTTCAAAACCCAATTAGTATTAATTCAATGGAACTATCTATACCTAATTACCTACTCTGGTCTTATGAAAGTTTTTATTCTTATATTGTATACTTACTTAAGTAATAAGAAAAAAAAAAGTATCTACAGCACCGACTTATTGAGAGTCTGTGATCTGAGTCTATTGTTTTATTTTCGGCAAAGCATAGTGTAGGATAGGTACCATAAGCTATCTTTCGTGTACATTTGTGCAATAACATTGGAAGGACGAAGTTATTTTGCGTGTGGCCTGTAAACGAGTGCTCTTGGCCGAATACTCTTGAAACCTGCGCCTGATTCAATTGATCGAACACGAGGTTCGTTGCACAACCGCCGGAATGTTGTTCACCTTGACTGTTTGAAATAATTTGGCCCATAATTTGGTTGGTAGTTCAACTTATTTCGGACTACTTATATGACAATTATTACTAATTCAAGAGGCCTATGTCCAGCAGTTGACTGCGAAAGGCCGATAATGATACGACAAGCAAGCGGTTATAGGTATGTTTAAATAGCTTTACTTTACAAGAAAAACATGTTTGGTTTTTATTGTTTTGTAAATCCACTCCTGCCCTAGGGTGTTGACCCCTGTATCGGTGTTTTGCAAATATTTGAACCAAGGTCACATAGTACAACTAAATCGGAATAATTATTGTAGGGCTCAGTGCTCATTAGGTACGGTAATTGCTTAGGTAGTTGCGTAGTCACTTTCTATGTGAGCATAATATAAACAACCACATAACAAATACATCCTACTAATATTATAAATGCGAAGGTTTGTGAGTATGGATGTATTCTTTAACGTAATGAGTATTAAATGGATCCGAATGTTTGGCACAGAGATTATAGTCTGGAATAGCACATAGGCTAAGTAGCCTATTATACAAGCTAGGCCCGAAAAAAATGTTACTTGGGAAGTTTCATCGCGATAACCGACATCCACGCGGGCGGAGCCGCCGGAAAAAAGATAGTTAGTAATAAACAAACCACCGAATTTGTATGTCGTCCCCGTAGAGCTAAATTTAACTATGTGAAAGTATGTCATTAGTTAATTTTCGCTCTACGCGGGCGACATAAAGAGCGAAAAATAACTAACTAACATCTGGCACTTAGTTAATATTGTGCTCTACGGGGATGAAATGCAAATTTGTGTGGTTTGTTACCTATGAAAATTATAACGATATAATGTGAGGCACTTATACGCTGGTGTACTCGCTGCGCTTCCAAGGGCGCGGGGTATTTCGAGCGTCTTCGTGCTTCGATGGGCATGTTAAAAACAGTCAGATTTTGGCAGAGGTATTTAGATATACAGATAAACATTTTTATTCATAATCTGGTAAAATTAAAGGTAAATTTCATTTCATTTGCAACATTAATAATTTACAAATAATATTACATTAAATTAATAGCAATTAAAAATATCCATCTTACAAAATTATTACTTTATTTATTGTATTGTATTAATTTATTTATGTGCGATCTAGGCAACTCTATCACCAGGTTGTCCACTAACTACTTGATAAGAGAAGATTGTACCAATAAATATGTCATATCGGCTTCGAAATTAGTTAGTCAGTTCTGGATTCTGAATATATGTATATAAGGAGTTATTCTTCTTTGTCAACCCTTATCCACCCACTGCTGGGTATGTATAGGTCACCTCTATTTAGCGTCATTTGTTCCGGTCCTGTGCCAAGCTCATCCTTCTTATATCGTCTGACCACCGGGCGGGTGGTCTACCCGGCAATCGCCTTCTGTTTCGCGGCCACCATTCTGTGACTCCTTTGGTCCACCTTCCGTCTTCCCGCCTAGCTAGATGTCCCGCCCATCCATCCCCGATAAATTACTTAGTCTTCGTACCTCAGCTGTTATCAAAAAAGTAGTTTTTTTAATAAGTACCTGGTCTGCTTGTCACAGTTACCAATAACTTAGATACAGACGAATAAACGTGTACGTTGGTACAGAACCCTAAAAAAAATAAGACTAAATATTTTATAGGATTCGTGTTTGACCTACAGTAACAGATTATTCCCATACGTCATTGCAGTTTTTATGTGTTAATTAGTTTCGTATGAAGATTCACGTTCGACCTCTCATGTAAGTTATGTGTTAAACTATAAAAAATACAAGTAATATACCTATTGCATGTTAGCTGTAGACTGTATGATTAATTATAAACGAGCATTTAGAACGTAAATTACTAATGAATTGTATCTACCTCACCTGATCATGAATGAAGGATAAATACACACATTTCCGTTCATCAATTTCAGTGTACGAAATTTATATGTAGATACTGATCAAATGATTTACTATCTGCTTACGGTGAATTAAAACATCGTGAGGAAACCTTCATGTCTTGGAACAAATTCTAATAGCATGTCTGATCCATCAACCCTGAGCTGAGAGGCGATGGATTAAAGTAGGCAGTGGGACATAATTATAATTATCGTTTGTCATTAGTAGTAGTAGGTTTGTGAGTATGTAGTTAGCGTTTTTTTATAAACTTAATTTCAAATTCGTAAGGACGTCATTGTTCAAATTTAATTTAAAAAGGCTATAAGGAGGTCACGATACGGCCACTGACGTAGGTCTAGCGTCAAACAGATCTTTCTCTATTATCCTACTAATATTATAAACGCGAAAGTTTGTAAGTATGGATGGATGGATGGATGGATGTTTGTTACTCTTTCACGTAAAAACTACTGACCGAATCTGGATGAAATTCGGCACAGAGATAGATTATGGTCTGGAATAACACATAGGCTACTTTTTACAGCGATAACCGATATCCACGCGGGCGGAGCCGCAGGCAACAGCTAGTTATACATATTATGGAGTTTTTATACAATACTATTCTTGGTATAGTCAAAGCCCGAAAGTACTGTAGTAGATTTGAGTGCAATCATTTCTCAATTATGTATGAAAATTGATTAAAGTTTAATTTTACAAATGCACAATACACCAAAATATTTTGCACTATGGTATCCGCGGCGCTAGCGGCACCTTCCGCTAGGTGACCATAACTCTGTGCAGGAAAACTACAAAATCAAATTGGCTTGTAGCATCATGCGTTATCATTTATTCTAATTCTTACTCTTCTAATGAATACAAGTTTGGGGTGTTTCGGTATTTTACTATGTAATACCATCGATAAGCACCCAATACTATCGATAATTTATACGCAGTGTATAATGTAATTATTTTTAGCTATTTCTTTTCATCATACTTATATTTTATGTCAAAGTAAAAAAAAGAGATAAATAACTGCAATAGGTATATAAATAAATATTAGGTACTTAAAAAAATAAATGGTCATAAATAAAGTTTAATTATTTTTTTAACAGATAAGTGGGTAAGTAACCTTAACACAACAAAATATAACTGGAATTACAAGGATTCTTTATTTGAATGCATTTTAAATGCCACCGTTAAAAGAAGCTTTTAGTCAACGACCTCTCCACCTACTACCTACCTACGAAAAATAATATTTTAGTATTTGCATCTTAGTTTAAAGAATTCAAATAAATTATGTTTTTACGGTTGTCAAAATAGTTAAGCTGCTGTTAGCTGTTTCTAACTAATCAGAAATTCCGTTTTGGAGACGTATCATGACGTTCCTATAGATACTTCTTATAGTGATTTACTTTCAATCTTTATTTAAATTTTATACAATGACAAATTTATACCTAAGTAATACGTTCATATGTTACGAATTTCAAATTAAGATGAAAAATTAATAGCTATGAATACATTATGGTACGGCCCACTAGCTAAAGTATGCTCATCACAAATAATAATCATACCACACAATGGCCATAATCCTCACCTCATCACTAAAGAGATGGTTTGACATTAGAGAAAGTAAATTTTACGAGTTTTAAACTTGATTTATTACTGGTTATTAACGTACAACTAAATACTGCAACGCATTGACATAGTTACAAAACATATACGTATAAAGGCTTGTACACATCAGGGTGGGCCGGGCCGGACCAAGGGTTTTAAAACCTGTCTACACTATTCATCGTTAATGTTATATATCTCTGTCATTTTTTAAAATTCGCCTAGTAGCTGTGGCGTAAAGGAGTGACAATAAAGAAAGTCTAGCCAGCTAGTAAGTAGAATTTTACTACACACGCTTACATATTATAGATAATTTTGTGTGACCCATAAATGGCTGCTACGACTCTAAGTGCACTTAAGTTTCCGTAGTAACAATGTTTTTAAAAACACCTAATTTTTTATAGTGTGGAAATGGTATTTTAGGAAAACAGGCCAATTAAAGGGTGTAGTGTGAAGTTAGTAGCGCCTATATTGCACTGATTTGAATGTGTTTGAATCGAGATGGTTAGTTCCGTGGCTACGACGCGTAACCGGTGCCGACAGGGAGCCGGTCTCAACTCCCTGTCACCAGATATGAGATAAACGAAGTGAAGTTTGAACAAGAATAGGTCGATAATAAGCCTTAAGTTCTATGTGATGATTTAATGTTGCTAATTATGATATAATTACCTATGTAAAAGATTTTTTTTGCAGAATAGATGTTCCTAACATTTACATTTAAGATTGAAAATACATATAATCCTGCTAAAAAGCTTTCATATATTTGTTGTTGTAACTATTTATGGACCATATCTGACGTGAAGGCGCGGAGGAAGGCCGGGCCTATGCAATATGTACTTAGCCTTAGTCCGCTTCCCCCATTCAAATTCATGTTTTACGAGACATAACATTTATGCAAAATAGACTTGTCGCGTCATTTAGTTGTAGCAATGACCGAATGAACCGGAACCGTGTGACAGCAATTTCATTCATAATGTGCACGTTCTCTTCTTTTCTTAAGGCGATAGTTGACGGATGCAAGTTATTTTTGCCGTCGGCAAGAGCATATTAAATATAAATAGACGTGCGTTCAGTTTCCACACGAGATAAAATGGTTTAGGAGCAAAACATCCCATTCGAAAAAAGTCCCACGCAAAAAAGAGTCCCATTCGCCAACTGCCCCTTAGCATAACGTCCCATTCGCAAAACATCCCATTAAGCAGAACGTCCCATTCGCAAAACATCCCATTAAGCAGAACGTCCCATTCGCAAAACATCCCATTAAGCAGAACGTCCCATTCGCAAAATGTTCCATTTGTAGTTGGTAAAATTTTCTAAATAAAAGCAATGTTTTTATTTAGAAAATTCAACAGTATAATCAACCCAAGAAAACAATGTATAAGACATATGTAGGTAATAACTATATCTTTTTAGTTAAAAAATACAATATTCTACTAGAAATTGTCATTCTGACTAAAATAAATGATAATTATTAATCATCATAATCTTTTGTGCAATTAATTATGACTGAGTGTACCTCGTTTCACTAGCAAACCCTGAGACACGGGGGTGTCACAGCGTTGGTTAAGTGTAGCCTATTATTAAAACAAAAACATTTTGTAATCTATGTGTAGCGCAGCATTAGTTTAGACACGCGGTATAATAATATTCTACATCTGTATAAAATTCTAATTTGAACTTTGTCTCAGTGCCGCCATTTAAATAAAATTTGACTTCGGTATAGGTCTAATTTGGTCATTATACTAAGTTCCGGTACTTAGTTATTTAAGTAAAATTTAAATATTGCTATGGTCATTGTTAGGCCATGACCAAACCATAATTGTATTGAAAATTATTTTAAAAGTTCCGGCATTTAAATTTGTTTTAAATTCCGGTATTTATGTGAAATTTGAGTCGATTCATAGTTCCGGTTTTATGTATATTGTTATATTTAATATTAATTTGAACTGAGCCTGAGTTTATTTCATTATTTTTTTATATTAAGTACCTAAATAAAAATTCCGATAGTTACCTACGGTTCCGATAGTTGTAACTATGGTATTTATTCAATTTGTAATGTCTTTATAATTGAATAAAAAAATATTACTTCTGTATAAAAACAAAACAAAAAAAAGTCCAAGAATTTTAGTACTGCACCTGTACCTACTATTAAGTATTCTGTGGTACACTGCCCAATTTCGCAGGCGTGGTAAAAGAAAAATATAAAACTATTTGCCAAATGTACCTAATAGGTATTTTAGATTGCAACAGTGGGTTCCGCGTTTCGTATTATGAAGGTCATTATGCGTCCTTGACCTTTACAAAAAATACTACGAAATAAATGAATTTATGCATCATTTTCATTCTAAAATATGTTATGTTGCGTATGCATATATTTTTCATATTTCGCAGAAGAAAACGTATACATTGAATAGATTTATATACGTATAGCTACAATGTTTATTTTATTTACAGCCTTTCTCTCAATTGACGTTAAAATGTTAATTCTACAATAACTACATGCCTCCTTCACATGTATGTATGTTTTCACACATGTAAATATGTTTTACTTTCTACTTAAGACTCATTTATGTATGACTATGAGTAAGTAACTATAGTTTGATCTTCAAAAGTGGACAATCAATATGAAGGTAGATGCAATGAGGCTATGTGTGATATGTTTTTTTTATACTACTTAGGTCAATGATATTATAAAGAAAGATACGCCACCTTCATACTGAGCGGCGTTCACTTTTGTTTACATGTTTTAGTTCGTACTTGCTTATGCATTACAAGTATGAATGCGATAGATAATATAGAAAGTAATGTTACAGAAAGAAATAGTGATAGATGAAATGAAGCGACTTAGCTATTGTTGACGGCAAGGCAACAGTTTCCGCAATTTATGCCTTTGTTATCCATTTATTTAGGTGGCAAACAAGCATACGGACCATCTGGTTGCACCTAGTTACCGTTTGTCATATTATTATGATTTCAAACTAAACAGAGGTACAGTCTCTGCGCCATGGCAAGTAAACTGATTTACATACTTACTTATATATACATTCATTAATCTATTATATTGATGAAAAACACCCAGACACAAATCAAAGAATCGTGTTCATCACACAAAGATTTGTCCTGAGTGGAAATCTAACTCACGATAGATAGATAGATAATTCTTTATTGTACACCATAATGATAACAAAAACCATATGTTAGAAATATACAGAAAATAGACAAGTACAATGGGCGGCCTTATCGCTAAGCGCGATTTCTTCCAGGCGATCATCGGTCTAGCCGTCAGTATCAATAACCACTGACCAACTTTAAAGTATTAGTTACCTATGTAAATAATGTAATATATATATATATTTCCATTCTAATAGCAACACCAAACTGCTCACTTATAAATATCTTTATCTATCATTTCTGTCCATCCTAAGGTTGCCTGAAAGAAATTGCTTTTAGCGATAAGGCCGCCCATTGTGCATTACCATTCAAGCAAAACTATGTAAGCAATATGTATTTTGGTGTACAATAATAATAATAATATCTAATAATTTTTATTTCAGACAAATTCCATATTTTGTACTAACAAAATATGGAATTTGTCTGAAATAAAAATTACACAGCAAATATTGTTAGTACATATACAGAACAAACAAAACAAGAACTAAAAATACACAAACTCTTTATACCAGGCTCAGGATGCGACCACCTGTAATGTAGTCGCATCCAGTGCCCTCGTATTGGCGCGTCCCAGGCGGACTTCCAATACGCTCAGGACAGGATACCGTTTGAAATAAAGAGTTATCTATCTATCAAGCCAAGCCTGAGCCTCTAGACAAGTGGCATAAGCGATAGTCGAATCGAAAAGTCAAAAAACAAAATGTATGGGATTTGACGTAAGTTTACGACATTCAATCGTAGACTCACGTCAAATTCCATACATTTTATTTACATATTCACTTGTCTAGAGGGGCAGTATAAATATTGCTAAGATATACAACTACAATCACACTCATATTATCATTTAAAATGTACCTTCATGCATACATATGTTATTATCTTCACATAAGACGTAATCTCCATAAATTACCTATGATCTCTGTTTTGTATTATAAGTAGACAGCGCGGTAATGATCGTCTACTGTTTCTCATTAGTCTAAACAAATATAGCTGTCAAAAACATAACGTTCAATGAATTTGTCATTCTGTCAAGTAAGCAAGATGTTTTTATGTAAGGTCTTTTTTCTAACGAGGTTTAATAAAGTGAGCACTAACTTCACGGTGGGCTTGAATGTGACCTTGGTATTGCTGAAGTCCATGAGAGGCGGTTACCCCTTACCATTACGTGACTGTAGCATGTGTTCTTCAAGAAAGGAGTTATAAGGTTTTTAAAGGGTCGGCAACGTGCGAGTGATACCTTTGATGTACGGTGACTGCTTTCCATCAGGATCATGCCGTATGCCTGTTTGCCTCGTTGGTAGTATAGAAAAAAAGTAGCGTGGCAAACAAGCAGGTACCGTAGCCTATGGACGCTTGTAATAATTTGGACATCGCTAGCGTATTCACGACCTAAATTTTTGTAACACTGGAGATTTATGATAAGGACAATACTGGTATAGGCAAACGTTTATTTACAAAAACATTTTTAAATAAGCACTGGAGATCTGTATGTATTTACTCACAGAATCACATCAAGGTTCACCATTGTGGATTCGTATAGTTATTAAACTTTGAACTTGTATAAGCAGGTGTTGCTTCTGTATCCGCCCCCAGTGTGACTTGCTTGCTTGTATGATGCCTTAACTGTTTTTGATGTTTCTCGAGAACTTTACAAATTGTTTAAGCATTCAAACACTTAAAATCTTGTACAGTTCAATAAGGCAACAAGTTACTATAGTAAATAATACTCGTAACAACTTAAAAATCTTGTGTAACATCTTGTAAAACTTAACAAAAGATTTCAGTTACTTTGTTAAAAACACTTTTTCACAAGTATTGGTACATAGGTAATGAGTTCATTTCATTATAGAACCGAATGTCCCTGACATGATGCTTTGTTTTAAGGTAAACGAGTTTTCTTTTAAGTAAGAACAACTAATTCAATTAAAGATTGTTTATGCAGATGCATATCGAGACATATATGTATGTTTGTGTATGTAAGTAATTTGTGTTTAAATGAATGAAGCTTGACCTATTCTAGTTCTGTCTAAGTTGTTAGTCAGATTGGAGTGGAAAAGTAAGCTGAGTGAGAATGTAACCGACACGTGAGTTTCCATTACCGCTGGCAGCACCGTGACAATGCTGTCAGTCTTCTGTGCACATTATCAGTAGACAGCCAGGGTCTTTTTATTTATTTATGTTTAAGTCGTGTACGTACTTTCGTGTTGATTAACTTACATCTCAACCCATAAACGTCCCACTGCTGGGTACGGGTTTCCTCCATAAATTTGAAGTGATATTAGCCTACTATACCAAGCTGGCCAGACGGGTTGGTATAGGGTTTTGTTTCGAGTTTTCCCTCTCTTGCAGTGGATATTGTCTGCCGGATTTACTTCCTTAGTCGACTCTTACGATACCCACGGGATGGAAGGGGATGGTGACATTTGTATTCTTGATCCGTCACCACACGGACTCAGTTGATTAACTTATGTTTGTTATAATAATGTACTAATCGAAAATGCTATTTACAAACGGTGGAACATTCAGAGGGTTTCGTCATGTTTTTTCATATACACACACGCTGGATCATTGCAAGTTGTTGTATCGGACAATGAGTTTTTAGAACTTAGTAATTAAATTACAAGATGGTTACGATTATAACTATTATTCAGATAACGTTAGAAAGTATGAGTCATGAGAAATAAAAGGACCCGCTTATGGCTATAACATCTTTTAAACATTTATAAATAAAACTTAATAGTTCATTAAGATTCGTAACCGGAATCAACCGTTACTAAAAAAACTACTTTTTACATTTTAACGGGGAGTTAAATCTTTAAAGTCGGTTGTCGTTGTCGACGGTAAATTTCTCGTATTTGAAGAGAAATGTTGCTAATATTTGTCATAAGAGACGAGAAAATGTGAAACATATTTCCTTGTAACTAAATAAAAGAAAACAGCTTTTACTGAATGTCGTTACACTCGTACGTCTAACATGAAGTGACTTTTGTGCTTTAATGGACTCAGACGATTTTAAAGACTTATTTGTTCATAATATTTAATTTAATATAAATTGGTTCTCAATGAACAATAATGTAATGCGTGTATAAGTTATAAGTTCTTTTGTAGCTAGCTTATTACTAAATCATTAACTATGTAATGGATCTACTTAGTCTTTTTGTGATTTACTTTCTCAACTTGAATGACGTGTATGACTGTTTGTATCCCGAATAAATAAATAAATAATATTAATGTATTATAAGTAGGTAAGTATACCTATACTCAGATATCTTTTCTAGGATAGATTAGTGTATTTACTTAAATGAGAACATACGAATGGTTATAAATGGCATTTTTTTATGATCAAATATTCGCGTAAGTAGACGAATAAATTAACTTGATGATTTTATAGAAGGCAGAATGGAGTTAATGTACACTCTGTAACTCCAAATTAAATAAAGAAAAAAGAAGTTGATGATTTAAATCATAAGGTTAATTTTCTATCAGGCTACTAAGTAGGTACCTACTAATATTACGTATGAAGAAAAGATTTGTTTGTTTCAGTCAATCAATTGATGCATTTGTTTGGGCATTGAGCATGTTGTTGGTTCCTAATGGATAAACAAAACTAACAAAAACTTTAGTGTACTTGACTGTACTTCAGTGTGTAAATCCCTATGAAAATTTTAATGATAAAATTACAACCTTAAATTGACTTATTCGTCAACTCGACCGCGAAAATCTCGTCCACGTGGTCGAGTTGGGAAGATTTAATTCTACCTATTATTTTATTATGCAGCTCGACCAAAGGCATATCCACATGTATCGACTTGCATAATTTTACGAGATTTTCGCGGTCGAGTTGACGAATAAGTCCTTAAATTGCACTCGGGCAAAGTCGGAAAGACGTACTTACCTACACAAACTTTAAAAAGCCAAGTCAAATGCGCGGTCATAAGACGAGAAATAAACGTCAAGTAATAAGTGCAACTTGTCGACTTTGAGGGTAAAGATCAATGTTATTTTAATAACAATGTTGTTTAACAACCGATACCATAATTATGAAGTGAATAGCGTAATCATTGCGTAGTCAGTGTAGTAGTCGACCCCACAGATATATGTGTATCTATATCTGTGGTCGACCCTATATGGAATACCTTTGTTTTAATCGTTCATCAGGCTGTTATATAACAAACAGATTCTAATAGAATAAGTAAAAAAGTTGTATAAGCTACATCATAATAATAAAAAATAATTTAGTAGGCCAGCCCCTCTAGACAAGTAGCATAAACGGTAATCGAATAGACAATACAAGACAAAGACGACATAAAACGTAAACTTACGTCAAATCTGACTGTGACTGGCCTGTTGGTCTAGTGTTTAGTAGGATGACTAACCACTAGACCAACAGGCCTGCTACGCCGGAGATCGTCGTCGGGTTCGATTCCCACACGGTACAAAACTTTCTGTGATCCATAGATGTTTGTTCACAATCTGGGTATAATTTGTGTTCGTGAATTATATGTTAGTAAAGTCCCCTGCGACACAGGGCTTGTTCCCTAGTAGCCTCCAAAAAAAAAAAAGCAAAAACAAGAAAAAATTCTATACATTTGTCTTCTATTCTATTCGATTCGACTGCCGTTTATGCCACTTGTCTAGAAGAACTGTTATTCCAAGGGCCTGTCTTTGGCGGAGCGATATGAGTGGGTGTATAGCACCTCAATACCATAATAATAAATTGTTCATATACTTAGTATTAGCAGAGTCTTAAGAACTATAATGTACATAGTCTTCTTCAATCCATAATTATTTTGAGATCGAGAAAGCCTTAGAACATTTGTTGTTATGCATGTAAATATCTGTCGATTATCATTTTTTATTATATCAAGACGAAATTCTTCCTTGAACTTTTCATTGTGAAATCGGTCCACTGTGCAACGTTAGAGTCGTTAGTAGGGTCATTTTTGTTTGTCTACTATACCCAACCGTGGTGTCTAAGAGATTAACAAAAATTTTGAAATGTGTCTTAGTTAAAAAAGATACACTGTAATTTCGTTCCTATGACGCAAATCATCTATTGGATAGCAACATTACCAACAAAGCTATCAAAAAAACTTTTTTTTTTGTACGCATGAATGCGAAACTTGTATTTGAGGTTTCATTATGTTACAGCCTTGACCTTCTACGAACTTCGTGTTTTATAAAATTGACCACTCATTTTGAATTTACCTAATCTTAGTTTTAAACTATTAGATATGTAATCACTGTGTCAAATAACTAAAAAAACTTCTTGGTAATAATGGTAATAGGACCACCAGGTGGGCCGCTAGCTCGTCTGCCGCCATACAGACAAGCATGAGCATCTTAGAAAAAAAAGTAGGTACTATACTTTGATTATTAATGTTTATAATCAATGGTACTATACTATAGTACCTATACCAGACTTGATAATTTTAACCTATACAAGTTGTTTATAAAATTTTAGGCAAAACTTTTTTATTTCTAGTTTCCATAAAATAATACTGGCCACTTGCTTTTTTGTAGATGTATAGGTTCTAAATTTAAAATAAAATTATAATTGCCTTTTAATGAGCGCGAGTTTCTTTGTTTATGTAGTGTGTTAGTCACTCTACATAATTATTTTAAAATTCATTTTCCTTATAGCTATAGGTAAGGCGCTCAGACTAATAGAATAAGATAGACGGAGCGTGTAGAACTCGCGCGTGAAGCCGCCAAAAGCAATACTAAATAGCAATGTCATACGTTTTCGCGCGCAGTCGATTTGAGCCGCTAGTGAGTACGCACGTCTAAACACGTTCTGACAAAATATTATTATAATGCCGTATTGTGTAGTAAAACGTTGTAAAAATACTTCAGCAAATCTCAAAAAGAGTTCTGGAGTATCGTTCCATAGGTAAATAATTTTAACATTATAGATTTCTTATTGTTTTCGTAAATATTTTAGTTACACAAACTAGGAACACAAAACCTCTACCATGTTCTACAGTGTTGCCATTCTTAGCATATCTTTTTCCCTAAAATATTTTGCAACGTGTTTGTGGGAATATAAAACAATATTAATCAGTCTATCGATATACTATTTAAAATAAATCTGAATGATAGTTGGGGATCCACGCGAAAAAAAAAAGAAATTGTTGTTTGCATTTAGCGAGTAATTCCGTATTTTTGTAGTGATTTTAAGAGGTACCTAGGTAGGTACTTAGATAATGTTTTTCTATGTTATTCAGATGATGATATATGAATGATCAATTAATATTAATATAATAATAATAATTGATCATTTAAATTCATCAAATAAGTAGATATGTTAGGTTTATGATTTATTTAAAAAAAAGTATTTACATCCTAACCACGGCTGTGAGCGGCGGCGGCGAGCGGTATGAACAAAATTTGTTCTTACCGCTTGCCGCTAAATTTTTTTTTTTTTTTTATATTACTTGGATAGTAAACAAGCATACACCATATAGGTATATACATTTTTTTAGATACAATTTTTGCCAGTTTTGTTTTACGAGTAATATGTTTTGTTTTTTTAATATAATATTGTATTTTGTCTTGATATGTTTGTTAACAGAAACCTTTTTTTAATGTAACATAATGCTAAGATGTATGATGTTATATTTAAAAAGATTTATTTTATTCGTCAGAAATTAAAGCATGTAGTTAGTGTTTATTGTTACCTATTTATTTTGAAATATTAATGTAAAATAATTATAAATAATAACATTATTTAAACAAACAATTTGAAGTATAATTTTTAATATTGATATTGCATATTATTATCACGAGTTAACAGTTTTGTTTCAACTTTTGTTGGGAGTATTTCATTTGCTGGCAACATGGTTTCCCACGTCACACGACATTGACAGCGCTTTGTGGCTTCACTGATTTGTTCTACACGCTCCGTCTATCTTATTCTATTAGTCTGAGGTAAGGCGTATGCAATAATTAACAAAGAAACGATATTATTTACACCTGTTTCGAGAATGAAATATTTGAAACATTTTAACCATTTTGAAGCCATTCAACTTAACAATGGCCCGGCAACACGACAACAATACGCACATTCGTGTCTATGAAACCTGTCGTTACACAATACATAGGTACATAATAGTAGGTTCTAACATGATGTGAACACACGGTTGCATCTCACAATACTTGTAATAGCTTTGTACGTAGGTATATAAACAGGACAATTACCTACAATTGAGATGATAGCAAGGCTAGAGGTTTCTGACGGGAAAGTGCATTCCGTATGTAAGAAGCTGAGTAATTACAGTAATAGTACTAGATTCATTTCTAAGTAATATCGTTTTATGTTTGGAAAACATTGACGTACAGTAAATCAATGATTCTTTTTAGTTTATTATAGGTAGTTCAGTGAAGTGTAAAAACTTAGTCGTATTAATTGGTATTGTGTATTTTGTTTTATCTAAACGTTTTAGAATTTTTACACGTAGATATACTTTTTTGTTTATTTGCATACTACTGAGGTCAATCAATCTTATACAGCCCGTCTAATGGTAACCAGCTAGCATGGACGCTTATAGGCAGAAAGGAGCACATCACTTTTGCGCCTTGCAAAACTTATCAACTCAGTACTAAAGGGAAATCACTGTTCTTGCCAGTCCTCCCCCTCTCCTGATAGCACAGCGCCCGCGTTTTTTAAAGAACCCTATTCATGAGTATAAATACAACGCTACGCTATGGAGTTATTTTCAGCCATAGTTTTTCATCCCCAGTTGGGCTACAAATGCTGGTGCTCTTGTTTGTCTTATTGCATATATATTATGCAATTGTGTCACAAAGTAGTAAACTGTCCATAATGTCAGTTCATTGTGTTATCAAGGCTTCTTATTGACAGTTTGACGGCTAGTCTACTGTGTTAGTAATATTTACAGTACACCAATTTGACATGTAAACAAATCTCGTCAGAAAAGCCCGACACATTGACACGTACTTCTACAATATGTAAATTTGTTTTTTTTGTCATCTTTTAGTATAAAGCTGCCTGTCTACCGGAGCGGAGCGAAGGAGTTATGCGGAACGAGGCCGTTTATTTTTCTGCTTCCGTGCTCTGCTTCTCTGCTATGTTTCTTCACTAGGTAAGCGGAGTTCAGAACCGTAGCGAAGAAATGAATTAATTTTTAAACTTCATACTCCTAGTTCGCAAATTTCTTCACTCCGCTCCGGTGGACAGGTAGCCTTAGTCTTTACATTGACTAAAACTGGTTAGACATAAAAAAATAATTACATGTAACATGTAACTAATTGGCCATGACTATCATGTGATTGCATGTAAAAAGAAATAAGTAGGTATTATAAGCTTGCTTAGAAACAACTAGGTTTTTTATGTTAAAATAATACCGATATAAAACCATACATGTTAATTAAAAACCGGTAGGTAGATCATTTATTAACTTATTCAGGTCGATGAAAAATTCCAAATGATTTGCTGACTGAACAGACAGGGGTAGAGCTAAGGAAAAAACCGCCAAGAAACTAGGTAAAAACTTATAACACCAGCCGAAACATAAATCTAATCGGATTTTATTTTCGTAAGGTTTTTAAATGTAAGGAAATAGTATACCTTCATTGAATCCTGAATAATATTATCTATATAAAAATATATTCAGGTGTTCTATTGTATTATCTTCGATATTATAATGGCTATATCCTTATATATATAAATTACGTGTCACGTTGTTTGTCCGCTATGGACTCCTAAACTACTGAACCGAATTTAATTAGATTTGGCACACTGTGTGCAGTTTTATTTAACTTAAAAGATAGGATAGTTTATATCTTGATTAGGGCCTTCTATTTAACCCGGGTAAAGTCGGGGCGGGCCGCTAGTAATATATATAAATACACTAGTTTATACAATATCATCCCATGCTGGATCTATATCCAATAGATTTGACTGCCTCGGTGGTCCAGTGGCCGCAGTATGCGCCTGCTGTGCACGAGGTTGTGGGTTCGATTCCCACACAGGACAAAACTTTGTGTGACCCACAAAGAATTGTTCTGAGTCTGAGTGTAATTTGTGTCCGTTAATTGTATGTTTGTAAAGTCCCCCGCGACACAGAGCTTGTTGTCTAGTGCGGGAGTTGTCTTTAAAAAAAAAAATCTATTACAATATGTTTTGTGCTTATTATATAGGTACACTAGCTTTCGCCTGCCGCTTCAGATTAGAACAGATTTTTTTCCGGGATAAAAAGCCTTTGTGTTATTCCAGACTATAATCTATCTCTATGCCAAATTTAATCCAGACCTGTTTTGTAGTTTTTGCGTGAAAGAGTGACAGACATCTATACATTCTTACAAACTTTCGTGTTTATAATATTAGTAGAATTGTCATAATAAACACGAGATATTCAAACACTTCTGTTCTTCAGTCAATACAAAACGGATCACGGAAATAAATGGACTTTACAACAACCTTGACGTGTGTTTTGTAAACTTGATAAGCACTCGTAAACCAACTCACTATTTAGTTTTACATATTAAGCCCGTACTACTGCACTGACTGCAAAAAAATATTCGAGTGTCCGAGTGTATATTGTTTTTGGATTTTGACGTCTTTGTATGCAGGTGCAGTCTAAAAAAAACTATCTGTCTTCAGAATATTCCCGCGAATTCTCTCTAAGATCTTTAAGGCGTTCAAAGCAAAGTTTTTTTATACAGGATTTGATATAGAGATCATAATTATATTACCACTCTCGACATTGACAAAAGCTTAAGTTGTCTAAATAAAATAGCCACAGATACGTGATACATAATAAAAAGTAGATATAAAATACCCGATCATACAATCAAACGTATATTTTAGAATAAATTGTGAATATTAATGTGATCTTACTTCTTAGTAGGTACATACCTAAAGTTTTCACCACGTAGGTATCTATGTAGAACCTAACCTAATTGGTTGAGTTTGATAAATTCGGCTAAGAACCGCCGTTTACCCCTCAAGTTTCTCCCCTTAAAAATATATAGTGCCCGTTCACCCCGTGAACTGGCACCGGTACCCGTTCACCCCTTACCGCAAGTACGTAAAAAGTACAGTCCGCGGAAAAAAAAAAGATTTTTTTAAGGGCTGCATTAATAAGATATTTGGATTTAAATATTTGGTATTACAATAAAAAAGAAACAAGTATAGTTATGTATTTAGGTTTATTTAAATATTTCAAAAAAACAATTTATTAAAACCAAATCACAGTCTTGTCAACAATTCAAAATATTATAAAGTAAACTTATTTTTTGTTAATTTGTTTTAAATACTAACATAGACTTTTATATTCTTTAAAAAAATAATTAGATGTAAATTAAATGGTATAGAAAATTATTCAAAATATATACTTACGAAATACTTGAAATAATCCAAAATGTATTTAATTATTTTGCTAACTGTACTTTTTTGCTTCTCAAATAGTGACGATACGAGTAAGGGGTAAATGGGCACTCCAAAAAATATAAAATTATTAATTTCTTGATTCTTCCCTTGAAAAGGGGTGAACGGGCTCGTCAACGCGGGGTGAATACATTAATTTTTATTCAAGGGGAAAATCTTGAGGGGTGAACGGGCTCTGACCCACTATATCATTAGATATCAATTGTGAATCTGATTGTCTGTTTTACCTCAACTACTTACGTTAATATGAGTATTAGCCTAATTTAATTGATACCAATAACCTAGTTTAATTGATTAAAAAAGTAAATGAGGCATCAAACTAATGTTTTTTGGTGGTTAATCATTAGAGTATTGCCTCACACAGCAGTTTATTACTGTCAGTAATTGCTTTAGCTAGAAGATATAAGCGGTAATTCCAATTATTCATAAAACATGACCTTTGACATTGACTGTCATTATACTTATGTATAGTAAAAGGTACATTGGACAAAATACCATCTACTTGTACTATATAGTTATATCGTATTATAAAGGCAGAGCGGATTTTCAAATTTGCCTCGCGGGAAAGTCATCCTTCTTATTTCAGATGAACGTAGGCTACTTGTTATCTACATAACATGCAAGCGAAGTAGACGAAGTTAGCTATTTTTCTATCTGCTTTTATTTCTTTTTGAAACGGAGTATTTTAAGCAAATAAAATATAAATTACCCCTTCGTCTTAAAAGTCGTAGCTTCATTGACATTTCCATTGTATTTAAGATAGCCAGTAATTCGGCCTTTCTATATTTTTCGTGAATATATCACGAAAAATATAGAAAGGCCGAATTACTGGCTATCTTAAATACAATGGAAATGTCAAAGATAATATTGTAAAGATTACGGATTGTAACTTTTAAAACTAGGTTTAGACATATTTTAATTTTATCGACAATAGTTTTATCGAGATCTCTACCGTCTACGTACATAGTACGTGACTACCAATTGGTTAAGATTAAAACACTATTTAAAGATTCAACAGATTCATAGTCTGTTAAAGTTTTATTATTATGATACAAATAACAAGTTAACTGCAACGTTTATTTCCATGATTATTAATTACGTTGATATTTATTATTATTGATATTAATTGATTATGAACTCAATTCGGCACGAGATTAATTGAATATCAATTATAAACACTTTTGGCATGAGTTCAAATTAGAGGTCAATTGGAATAAGATAATTTGTTTTTAATATATTTTTAATATATCATAAACCAAGTAGGTTCTATACTCGTATTACTAGGTTAAAGACTTTTGTGTTATTACATGCAATTAAGGTTAGAGGTTTATTGATAGTGGGAATATTATCTTAATTATACAACCTTCTTTGGCGGGAACAGTTCAAGGTATAAACGATTATTCTGAGACAAGGTTACCCACTTCTTATCGTGCAACTAATCTTTAGTTTGCTATTTATCTGTTAGCGAGTTTAAAGTATTATGATGTAGAGCATTACAACTAATTTATTGTAAAACAAATTTTACATTTTTAGTAAAAAATATCTTATAAGAGATACCAAAAAGTATTTATATATGCAAAAGGATAAAGGCCCCAATACGCCGAATAGTGGTAAATGGCAAGGGCAACTAAACCAACAGTTAAGTCAAAAACTGCATTGACGTACATATATAGTAACCCAAACGTACTCGTAGTTCAATGTACGTAAGAGAGTCAATATTTACTTATCTCCGGTGCAGATGTTGAAATTCACCTAATGTTTGTCATCTCTATACCTACTAAGGCCAAGTTTTGCAACATCAGTTTGCCGAATTAACAATGGGTATGCGGTCGCACGACCTGATGATGTAAAGTAACAAATGCTGCCATATTTTTGTAAGAATTTGTATCATAAACCTATGTTACATTAGAAAAAAATAACGCAGGTAAACGCATTTTTGCTGAAAGGATAAGCAAAGATATATGACGTATGTAAAAATGATGCCAAGAGTTCGTACTATGGCTTCCAGTAATTTATTTTCGATTTTAATTTGAAATTCGTAAGATTAAGATGTCATGTTTATTACATAGCTTTAAGTTTGTCATGTTACGAATTTCAAAATAAGATCAAAATAAATCGTTACTTATAACTACTTATAAGGGCTACCAGCCCATACGCCCCGCAAGATTGGCCCCGTCAGTAAATAAATGTAAATTTATGAGGTTTTTAGAGCCGATGCGATGCACAGGGCGGCAACAAGTCGCCAATACAAATGTGATGCTTCTAATATTACTAATCTAGCATTCATAAGCATCGGTCTACGGTAGTTTACTTATCATAAGGCGGGCAGTATTGCTTGTTCACGATCATTTATAAATCCCTAGGGGCGCCCGCGAATTCGTCCGCGTGGTAATTTGGAATATTTTCACCGATTTTGCAACATATCTCATTACTGCTTCGCTCCTATTGTTATATAGCCTATAGCCTTCCTGGATAAATGCACTATTCAACAAAAAAGATTTATTCAAATCGAACCAGTACTTTCTGAGATTAGCGCGCTCAACCAAACAAACAAAATCTTCAGCTTTATAATATTAGTATAGAATATAGATTGCAAAACATACAACAAAGTCATATCAAGCTCATTTATTGTACCGAGTGCAGTAGCATTTAAATTTAATTTTTATATGCAATATTTGTACAAAATATTGATTATACAATGTCCTCCTAACTTATTTCGGTCACAGTGGCTGATCTGACGCGGGAGATATTATAGTGCACAAGTGTGTGCGTAAACACGGTGCACACTTTATTTCCAAACTCTTAAAGTCCGAGGGGACGGCAATCCGACAAGACCAGAGGGAAATCGGGCGTAGGACCAATAGCTTTACATGATTTCCGAGCCACAGGGAAATAATTGAAATAAAATATCGGAAAAATAATCTATATTTGGTCCGACCCCGTAATCGAACCCAAGATCCTATGATAAGCAATCGCACTCAACGGCTATTACATAATTTTATAATTCACTTTTATAACTGAAATAGCGACTTGGTGTTATTTGAAATGGAATATTTATGGTGTTATTACATGATGCAAAACAGAATTCACATTGGCTCTTTTAATGTTTATGTATTTTAAGTAACAATTTAATGCAGCTATATTGTTTATATTATTATAGGTAAAAGCCCGTTATTTATTTGAATCTAAAATAATAGTTAGTTAATAATAGGTCAGATTGCCGACGACTGCCATTTTGTGTTAAATTTAGTTACTTTATGCCCTTCCCCAGGACATCATTGATGTCAAATTTTATTAAGATCCGTTTAGCGGTTTAGTCGTGAAAGAGAAACAAACAAATCGTTACTTTTTATAATATTAGTACACCGCTGTGTGCAGTTATTTGGCTGTGGTCTTCTGTAAAGGACCTTACAGAAGACCACAGCCAAATAACTGCACAGTCGGTCTTGCTTGCAAGTTTGGTGCCCTACCTCTTCTTACAGTAAAAGTTTTCTGAGCAATGTATCAATACTTAACTACTAGGGATTATAATCTACATGTGTAGTGTACATACCTAACATATAATAACGCAGTAATACCTACTCACTGATTAAAATAAAATCTTATAAAGTACTAGCTGTTGCCCGCGGCTCCGCCCGCGTAGATGTGGGTTATCGCTGTAAAATAGTGTATGTGTTATTCCAGACTATAATCTATCTCTGTGCCAAATTTCATCCAGATCCGTTCAGTAGCTTTTACGTGAAAGAGTAACAAACATTCATCCATCCATCCATACTTACAAACTTTCCCATTTATAATATTAGTAGGATTCACTTTACAAATTTGAAGTTTGGCAGGTACTCCAATAAAGTGCTTATTTTTTGTGTCTGTAAATTTAAAAATGTACCCCCCATTTTCCATACGAAAATTTAACATTTATCTTTATGGAAGTCGGGGCGGGCCGCTAGTATTATTATGAAAATATAATAATAATATTCCGTTTTCAAAAACCTCATATTGGCCAATTGATACTTTGTACCTACTAACCTAAGCGAAGTTTTTCAGCTGATAACTTTATCAGCAGAAAAACTTCGCTTTGGTAAATAGGTACAAAGTTACTCATTAACAATACAGTAGTACAAACAAACATAGATAGAGTATAAAAAGTTAAAAGCTATTCGCACTATTCCAAGTGTTAATTGACCTTTGGAAATCTCGCAAAAAGCCGTTAAATGTGTGTTACGCATGCGCTGTCTTGTTTATAAATGGTTCCGCAGTTATTTGATTTAAAAAGTGAAAATTGGGAGAGAAGTATATGTTCAATACTGGACTAAAACAAGCTGATTGAATAATTAATTGATTGTATATACTTAGTTGACCTTGACGATCTGAAACGACCTTGTGACCTTACGCTAGTGGTTATGAACGTGACGGATGACGGAGCATCACTGTAAAACAGATCGACCGAATACCCACAAAAATTGTATGAAATAACGTTCCTAAAATATTCACGGCAAATTTCTGGCTTTATAGTCGGAAATTATGACGGTAATTATGTATGACAATTTACTCTGCGAAGGCAAAGCGGGTCACCCGTTATTTGTTCGCTTAATGCCACAGACAAAAGAAAACAAACAACAACAAAACCATGTTTACTTAAAAACTTGTATTGTGTCCACTTCTTATAATACTGAGTACCTACTGACCGTGTAATGGAACAAGACTATTTAATACACATACAAAAAATGAACTAAAAATAAGTTATTTTAACATAGGACCACCTTAAGCTCAGATTGGACAAGCTGAGATGTGGATATCATATTATATATTGGTCACAATTTTGGATTCCGGGCTAATAACTACTTAAAATTTCTAGATAGAAAGATCATTTTAACTGACTCAGAAATCGAACTTGGGATCTCCAGTAAAATTATGCATGGAGCTTATGTCTTATTGGCGGGAACTTAAATAAAAACAAAATAAACATACTCAATTATACTGCTTTGTGATTACAAGTTGATTCAAGTTTCATATAAATACACCTATAGCGGTTTTTGCACACGCTGAAGGGTCTCTAATAGTCAACAATGGCGCATGGCGTTAGGGTTGGGTTGACATGTTCTACCACACACCTGCCAACAGAATTTACGGTGGCTTTACCCGTAAACTTTAATTAGTTAAAATGGAAACACTTTATTTCATTTCATCATCATTATCATCAGTCTATTGCAGTCCACTGCTTGGCATAGACTTCTGCCAGATTGCATTTACTATACACAAAGGTACCTACGTAAATTCATTGGTCTTTTGAGAAAATACACATTTTGCAGCGGAAAATACATTGCTCTGCGCGAGCGTCGGTAAGCTTCAAATGTATTAGTGTCCTTACACGTAGGTTTTCTTACAATTCAAGTTATTTAAATTTAGAGATCCTGTTATTATTTCCTACTTATATTACATATAAAAGAAAGTTTGTAAGAATGTATGGATGTATTAATGTATATTTGTTACTCTTTCACGCAAAAACTACAGAACGGATCTGGATAAAATTTGGCACAGAGATAGATTATAGTCTGGAATAGCATATAGGCTACTTTTATCGCGATAACCGACATCCTCGCGGGCGGAGCCGCGGGCAACAGCTAGTAAAATAAAATGTCACGGAGCATGTATTTTACTTATGCAGAAGCATAAGTAAAATACATCATACTGGCAGCATTATGCTAGAAGCCGTTGGACATGGTCATCTTACAAACGAATGCTGTAGAAATCCTCGGGGAAGGCCTATTTTCAGCAATGTCAGTCTTTTGGTTGTGATGATGATATTAGTGCTAAAGTTTCATACATATATGTAGAACTAAACGTAATGTGTAAGATAACCGGTTTTGATTGACTTCATATTGAGAGTTAAAGATTGGCCTTGATCTGCATCTGAGTATATTTTGTATAATGAATAATACATGAATTTAATAGCGGCTAAATGTGCATATCGTTGAGGGTTTTATTTTTTATTAGAACTGCATAACTAAATGTAAACAGTTTTTGAGACAATTGACACTTTATTAGAAAAACAAATGTTACCATTTACCATTTGGACATGGTGGTTTGCAATACAGCGCACATTCTAAAGACGCAATTGGCTGGTTCTGGCAATGCTTTTGACTTTTATCTTTATTTTAATTGCGATAGCTATATTTGCGGGCTCCCTTTCTTTTGGTTTATTTAGCATACCACTATTCTGTTTTATCAAACTTATCTGTTTTCTCGACACTGACGGGGAATACTTCTTACTCACATGTTAGAACCTCAATCGTACCGTTCTGTATGGTTTCAGAGGATTTTTTCCCCGTACGATTAAGTTGTGAAATGAGTTCCCTACTAAGATTTTAATGAGAGACTAGGTTTATATAGGGTCGACAACTTGAGACAGAAGCCTCTGGTGTCACGAGGGTTCATAGACTTGATAACTGCTTACTATAAGGCGGGTTGTAAACTTGTTTGCGTCATAGTATAAAAAATATAGTTTTAAGTACCTATGTCTTATACTCAATGGTGCTTACTGCTATTATTGATTATTGATGGAAGTGTGCATGTACAAAAAAATGCGGAAGAAAGTCATTGACTTCTTATCCTTGAGATGTCACTTCAAACTTGTCTTAATCTTCATTAGTATAAAATAAAGATCCAGGAAGTTAAGTATTACTCAGCTCTATAAACAGGTAAAATAAAATTCAATAATTTACAAAAGCAATACCTACTTATCTTTTGTCTCTTTCGATGGACTCAAGAGCGAATTTACTTATTGATGTTATTTGTATTGATTGAGTGCTTTGTGTTGTCTTCCAGGAAATACCAATGAACTTTGCTGTCGTGTCGTGTAGTGTGATATTTAGTTCGTTTTATATTGATTTACTCTGAATTTTAATTACCCCGTTGATATAGTGGTTAGGGACTCTGAGAGCTAAACTAGAGGCCGTGGGTTTCGATTTCCACCAAGGACAAATCTTCCTGTGAAGAGCACAATTTGTTCTGTCTCTTTATCGCTTAAAGCCTATGTGAATAAGTGAGACTATCGCATTTAACTAGTGAAATATTTTTTGACTCAATTTAATAAATAGTATTCTTGTACATTCTTTTCTACTTTAAAAAGTTATTGAGATTGTAATAGGCGGTTAGAGTTAATTACACATTTACTTATGTCACATAAAATACGAGTCCATGACTTATTAAATTTGTTATCTAATACAGTGATGTGACAACACAAATACTAAATGACATCTTTCACGAGTTGCCATTACAATTTAAAATAACATTAAAGTAATTGGGCAACACTAGTCGAGTATTGTACTCGAACCAAATTGCGATAATGCGGGAAGTATGTGTGCAACGAGTTGACAAACAATCTTGTTGTGTCTTCATCACGAAGAAGCATTACTTGAACATATATCTCGTGAGTATAATAGTTAATCAATACTGCAGAAATGCAGGCACATAGTTATATGGAACAATAGAGAAGTGTAATATTTTTATGGTTTTCATACCTTTTCTTACCCACACCTGACCTCGGTCGGTACTATTCGACTTAACACGTCGCATCAGGTGACTAAAGGTTTCGTACCTTTAGTCACCTGATGCGACGTGTGACCGTTAAACTATACATGATTTAGTCCACAACTACGTAGTGTACAAATTGTCAAAGTGTGAAATATTTTACAATAAAGAAGGTAAGGACTCGTAAGTACAGATATAATTATGTACCTACTCAAAAATGTCAATTCGACTGACTGTTGGTCTGTGGCTACCATTTAGTATTGCGCGGCGTGTTGTGGGTTTGATTGACACGGGATAAAAAATTCTATGATCCATAAATTAATTTTAATAAGGCAACTATTATTTCAAAAACTCATTTAAAGATAACCCTAAAAAAATAATATATAAACAAGCAATTACTTTAAGGTTTTTTTTCTAAATTAGTAGCAAACTTCCTACATCAGTGAGTAAAAAATCTATTGTTCTTAATGACTAAAGTCATCAAAAATTTAATAGTTTAAAAACAAAATAAGTAGGTAATTTACGCATGTAATAAAACTACATTTTATTATTACATATTGTTTAAGCTATTTTTCATGGAAACTGGTGTTTTGTTTTTGATAAAGACAAAGATTTTAATTTATTTTATTTAGGAAACAGTTACATACAAAAAAATAGTAAAATGCTATTGCCGGCAAAAAATAATTAAATAGATGTTCATGAAACAAAAAGCCGGTACCTATCTAGTTAGTTCCATCCATGTGGGTTTAACCTTTCCGTTGATTGTACGACGGCGCCGCCGTGTGAAAATAGCAACGACAATACGTCAGAGCATGTTGATAGAACTAACACTGACCTTTGTTCAAATAGTGCATACATTGTCGCAGCACGTTGTGATATTTATAAACGCCGTATACTTATATGTAGTTCACCTCTTTACCCATTGTTGAAGCATGCGTTGGTCCTGCACCTGCCTCTCCAGACAAGTGACATAAGCGGTAGTCAAATCGAATAGAATAGAATATGAGTGTATGAGATTAGACATAAGTTAACGATATAATGTCGTAAATTTACGACAAATCCTATACATTTGCTTAAATTTTCGATTCGACCACCATTTATGCCACTTGTTTGGCGGGGCAGGCAGGACCAACACCTTAAGCAAACGATTTAAGAGGAAATGCGGGCGGAGAGATTTTTGAATATTAGGTATTTGAATAAACTATCGCTGTCGCTCTGCGAGCGCTCGGCCGCGCGATTTGTGCGACAGGGACAACTGCATATCCGACTAAACAGCATAAGTAAAAAGTCGTAATTCGAGGTTTGGCTCTCTCCTATTTCCTCGTCCATTATTAGACCAATTTAAAAGATATTTCGTAAACTGCATGATTAGGATATAAAATGTGCCCCTATGTTTTCCCTTTTTTACAAGGTTTTATTTAGCTTGCAATGTATGTTAGTTTGTTAGTTAGTTTGTATGTTAGCAAATCTTGTGAGCCAGATTTTAAGTACTTCCCGGTGTTTGATGGAGCTGAAAATTGGTATACCTACGTAACTTTGGTGACAATGCAATAATATGGTACCATGGAGCTGGTCTGATGATGCAGTCGGAAGATGGCCATAGGAACTCTTCAACAAAACAAGATAGCCGCGTCGGGTTTGGGTGTTTTGGATTAATCCTGACGAGAACTATATTCTAAGATGGGTGTTCAGGACAAGATGGTGAAGCCGGAAGGTGGCCATGGCAACTCTTCAATGAAATAAGATAGCCGTGTCGTGTTTTTTAACGAAACAAGATATCCGTGTCGTGTTTGGGTCTTTTGGATTTATCTTGACGAGTACTATATTCCTAGGTGAGTGTTGAGGATGTGATGATGAAGTCGGAAGGTGGCCATGGCAAATCTTTAATGAAACAAGATAGCCGTGTCGTGTTTGAGTATTTTTTTTATTTATCTTGACCAGTACTATTTTCTTAGATGGGTGTTCAAGAAGTGATGATGAAGTCGAAAGGTGGTCATGGTAACTCTTCAACGCAACAAGATAGCCGTGTCGTGTTTGGGTCTTTTGGATTTATCTTGACGAGTACTATATTCGTAGGTGGATGTTCAGAATGTGATGATGAAGTCGAAAGGTGGTCATGGTAACTCTTCAACGAATCAAGATAGCCGTGTCGTGTTAGGGTCTTTTGGATTTATCTTGTCGAGTACTATATTCGTAGGTGGGTGTTCAGAACGTAATGATGAAGTCGCAAGGTGGCTACGGCAGCTCTTCAACAAAACAAGATAGCGGTGTCGTGTTTGGGTGTTTTGGATTTATCTTGATGAGTATTATACCTAGATGTATGTTTAGGGTGTGATGATGAAGTCGGACGATGGCTCTGATGAACTGTTTAATGAAACAATATAGCCGTGTCGTTTTTGGATTTTTTGATATAGCTTCATGGCTAATATATTTTTAGGTGGAGTTCAGTTTGTGATGATGATGTTCAAAGGTACATAGAAACTTTTCAACAAAACAATATAGCTGTGTCGTGTTTGGGCTCTTTTAAGAATATTTAATGCATAAACGGGTACATGTATTACATAAATACACTATAAAAGCTTGTATTTAAAAATATTTTTTAAAATATAAACTTATTCAATAACAGTTGTCATATTTGTATACCAGGCCTATGTTGACAGCCGTCTAAAATGGTTATTTTGAGCATTTTTAAGGGTTTGTAGTGCTTATAAATATAATGAATCATTAAAAAGGAAAACATAGGAACATACAAGAAGTTGATATTAATTTTATTGCAAAAAATGTTTACTTTAAGATCGTAAACCAGGTAGAAAACAGGCGAGAGCGTTTCTATGGAGAATAGACACACCGCATTTCCTCTTAAGCACCTAACTAAACTATCGGTCAATTTATACCCGTAGTTTGCAGTCGATCTAATGTGTTTGCAAAGGTAGTTACACAAAACATACAACAACAGAAGTAAACAATTAAAAACGAGGAAGTCCCGCACTAATCCTACTAACGATTGTGATGTAGAATCATATTTGATGAGACGGATAATCAAAACATGTATGTAAACTACGGTTTATGTTAACATATGACATTTTAAATTCAATCGTGTTAACTAAATATGGTTCATATTTACACAAGTGACTAAAGTAAAAAGACCCGACGAGTTTATTGACTTATGAAATAGGAAGGTATGTGCTACGGATTACATCAGATTCAAATCAAAAGAAAATGTAAATGTTGTTTATATTCGTCTGTTTACAAGCTAAGATTAGCTTAGATTTTCTTTATAGAACTAAGAAAGCAAACAACCATACGGTACGGATGGTAAGCAGTTAGTAGTTACCGTAGCCTATGGACGCTTGCAACACCAGGGGTATCACTCACGCGAAGCCGACCCATTAAAAACCTTATAATTTCTTTCTCGAAGAACCCCATGCTATAGTTTCTCGTAATATAATCTTAGGATTAAGATACCTAATGTTTTATCAATTGTTCGAGTAGTTTTATCAATGAATATTCGATATTTTTGATTTAATTTGTTTCTACTTATTATATTCGAATTGGGAGAGTTATGCCCCACAGTGGACTAAAACAGACTGATTGTTTGAAATTCAAATTTAATTTAAGTTTATCTTTTTATGCCATTTTCTCAATGGGTCAATTAAGTGGCAATGGGCACGGCACATAGCTCGCAGAACCGATAGCCGTTGGGGCCGACAGGTTCTAGATTGGCGACCAAAGGTCGCGGACAACCGATGGACAAGGTCAGCTCAGGACCTTGGATGTGGAGAACCTTGGGTAGGGAGGCCTTTGTCCAGCAGTGGGCGTCTTATGGCTGAGATGGAATGCCATTTTCAGTTATTGATTTTTACAATATACTTATTCTAACTCTGTAATCTCGTTGGCATTCTGTAATTTATTTGTACATTTTATTTTAACAAGAACTTAGTACCATAGTACGTAGGTATAATCCTTTGTTGATGGTACAATAAATAAACAAAACATTTCATAAGCCACGCAAGATTAAGATTTCTCGGTACAGAGAGCACATTTCTGCATATACTCGTATTATGGTTTTACGTATATACCATATTTACATTACGCAACAGAAATGTATGCAAACGTGTCATTAGTTAACTCATGATTACCATCAGTAGGTATACGTGCTTTATAAAGAGCTAATGTACGTTTATACATGGCTACTCCGATTTAGTATGTTTTTGCGCTCTCCTGTAAAATTAGTTAAAAAGCACTTACTGGGTTTTGATCTGGGACACCCGACATATTATAAAGCTGAATTGTTTGTTTGTTTAAGCGTACCAACTAATTTGGGGAACTTCTAGCCAGATTTCGAAAGTCTTTCAGTTATTAAGGGGGGTTATAGGTTATATATTACTACGCTAAAGCCCAAAGCGAGCATGGTAGTAACAATAAACGTGGGTTGAAACCACGGGGAACGGTTAATCTTTCTTTATATCAATATAAATAAAAATCAATTGCCACATGTGTGACGAAGTATTACTAGTCGATTAGGAGCGACTCGATAATTGTAAGGACAATATAAATTTTAATTTTCTTCTCCTGGAAATTTCACCGGACAAGTCTTCTTTAGTTTAAAATTAGATGGTATTATTGTATGAAAGTCTCAATAACAAATTTTATTGTGAAGGTTAGTTTCACAGTCGTTTTGCTGAACATCACAACAATAAAATACTGTATATATTGGAAACAGTGCATTGCATCCATTGCATCGGAGCGAAACCGGGATAGGTCGCAAGTCTAGTATACCTCATAATATAAATTTATAAATAATATTTTATTATAAGTTCACTGACCTTGTTTATTAATATCCCATAAGACGACTGTACATCCAAGTCTTGCAAGTCTCAGCGCGATGAGACTGCCCAGTCCGCCGCCTCCTCCTGTCACCACAGCAATAGCACCCTTCAAGTCTTTCTTCTTTTGTCCTACTATAGTTCTAAATATTGCTTGTATTACATATCCAGCACCGACGATGACAAAAATTATAATATCTATAATTGCTTGCACAACGGTGTATTTGTTTCTCATGCATTCTGGGATCTCCCTAGTAAGGGGCCCTGGACTCATGCCGTTCATATATTCTTGAGTTTCCACCGACATTGTGTTTTGTATGTTACTCTAATTTGTAACCACTGAGCATTACTTTACACTTAACGTTTTAGTTCACTTCACTGCTCTGTAGATACCTGTAACAAACAATTTTGGTTTTACTTGTCTGCCTATATGTCTAATAAAAGATTGCGTGAAGTTGTTTTCGTTATGGAAATAATTCTATATCCTAACTCCATGGATAAGTTGATTCAGTGGCAAAATAATAGTTTTCGAGTGTACTTTGTTTTCATAAAAAGTGTGTGTTGTAAAGTTACTCTTGACACAGAGCTTGTCTCTGGTGCGGAAGTTATCTAAAAAACGAAACGAATAGTCGACCCGCATTTTGAGATTGTGAGTAATAAGGCTGGGAAAATCTAAGTTTAATAAATATTATGAATTATTTATAATGACGCAAGAATGCTGAGAACATACATTGACGAAATATAATATACTTACTCAAATAATTTTTTCAAGTTTAAATAATAATATCTTGTTCTAGATCGTGGTTTAATAAATGCTAACCTTGAGCATGAAGTAGTCCATTGAAAGTTTTCACAATATTATTCTAGTCATACATATATAATTATATGTATTTCTAAGTGTAAAAGAAAACATCCTCAGGAAGTTCTCAGGTTATAGAAAAAAATTAAGAAAATATATGATACTTCAACGAGCTTAGGGTCAAAGTGTATAGATAAAATACTATGTGCGTTGTATTAAAAAAATCTGTAAAGCTGACGTACTTCTAGCCTTGGTGTCAGAGTTACTGGACATTTGGATTTCAAGAGAGTGCATTACGAAGAAGAATATATTGTTTTTTTATCCTTTGAGAGAGTTACAAGCAAATAAGAATTCCTAGTCTCATAACTACATATATAAAAAAAGTTTGTACATCAGACAAATGTATATCCCATGTAGACATCGAGAACTTATTTGTGTTGTCCAGTAATTGAGTTGTGGATATTAGACAGCAGTCACTCCATAAATAAACGATCCGTCGAAACCTTAAATTTAGTTAGAAACACGCTAAACCAATAAAAGAATACCCAATAGTATTTACAATATTTGACATAGACCAATACACATAAGACTGCAAATAATATATAACCTCGACAAAATATATAAACGACCATATTTAAAAATATTATCTACATAACAAAGCAGCTAAAATGCTTAGCAAATTAATATTTATTTAGAAGAAATCCCCGTATCTTAATCGCACTGAATTGTAATGGATAATCATATTTATATTTGATTAGGCTTACTTAGTTAATTAAAAACATGTTAGTACATTATGTAAACTAAATTTGGTTTGGTATTTACCTACTTAAGACTATTTAAGTAAATTAAAAAGTCCCGGTGAATTGCCCTAACTTCGCGCGGGTTAAATAATGATTACCTGTTTAGACAATGAGTTACAACGTGACGACTAAAAAATTCCCGTTTTAGTCGTCACTTACGTAACTTATTGTGCAAAATTATAAGTTTGTCATCCTTGTTGGCTTGATGAATCAGTCAGTCGGTTAGGACAAGTTATTATATATGCGTTCATATGTAATTACATTTTAAATCAGCAAATTTAGGTCTGTACGTATTAAAAGAAGATGCCTCAATTCAAAATGTCTTAAAACCTTATCCCTGTGTTTCTGAAAAGTGATAATACCTATCTATGTGTCTGTATTTCAATTAAAAATAATATCTACTCTTCAAACACTTATACAAACTTAGGACGCCATAAAATTTAGGTTAGTGATCAGATATATTATCTAGTCTACATAAGGTATGAACAAAATAAAAGTAATGAAGAAGTAAAAAGGTTTTGAAACAATCTATTCGAATATAACCATACCTACGTCTTGACTCTTCATACAATCTGGCAGAAGGTTTTATATTACTACATAGGCATGTACTACATACGTAATATTTTTAATAACTGTACATTAAATAATTAGCATATTATTGCTATAAAAATTGATTAATCGAGTATCACAACCTTCTCGATTGAGCAATAGGTATCAATTCTTTAACGAACAAATTACCAACAAAACGTTTTTGTTGAAGGCAGATTATATCTTTGAACAACAAATGATAATGTTGAAGAACGGAATGCAAGCTTATACGAGTAAGAGTTTTTTTTTATACTACTTGGGTGGCAAACAAGCATACGGCCCACCTGATGTTAAGCAGTAACCGTAGCCTATGGACGCTTGCAATACCAGAGGTATCACTTGCGTGTTGCCAACCCATTTTTTGACACCAGGGCTTTAATTTGTTCATCGTAACAAGTTATCTTACATGATGCCTCATAGCATAGTTCAAAATACACAACGAAAGGTTATACCTACCTACCTAGATACGGTGGTGGCCGAATGGGAAAGTAAAGTAACTGACATGCACTTAAAAGTGTGAGTTCGATCCCGGGTGGCAAAACCAAATACCAATGTGGAATTCACTTTGTGGAATTTAAATGAAGGAATCAAATGATTTACCATCTGCTAACGGTGAAGGAAAACATTGTGAGGAAACCTACATGTCTTAGAAGAAATCCGATGCAAGAAAATAAATATACATAGTTATTTTCTTGCATCGGATTTCTTATATATACACTATACGATATTAGACCCATATTTGGTCAGGCTAACAGTATCTGCAACAGGTAAACAGATCAATTTGCCTGTTAGACACCTTTTACCTACTATTAGTCGTTATGTTGTGGATGGATATTAACATATTTTATAGAAGGCCATAACAGTCAACGGTTAATAATTAATCCGATTGATTTATGACGTAATAGAACGAGTCATTTAGATTAATCGTTAAAATTTTTCATTTAAATGTTTTATAACATTACCGATTGCTAAAAAATATATCATAATAACTGTCAGGGAGCAATTCTATTTTGTGGAACTTATACGTACTTATACAATGACTTACTATTCGGTAACGGATAACGGTGAAGGAAGATATCGTGGCCCAGTGTGTGTGAAATTAACCAGCTCTCTCTCGCCAATAGAGAAGAGGAGATCCGGGCCTACCTATTTTTTTTATACCGCTTGTGAGACTAAAGGTGTGTCCACACATTGAGCGGCAAGAGCGCGGCATTAAGAGGAAATGCGGGCGGAGAGACTTTTGAATATTAGGTATTTGAATAAACTATCGCTGTCGCTCTGCGAGCGCTCGGCCGCGCGATTTGTGCGACAGGGACAACTGCATATCCGACTAAACAGCATAAGTAAAAAGTCGTAATTCGAGGTTTGGCTCTCGCCTATTTCCTCCTCCATTATTAGACCAATTTAAAAGATATTTCCAAAACTGCATGATTAGGATATAAAATGTGCCCCTATGTTTTCCTTTTTTCAATAACAGTTGTCATATTTGTATACCAGGCCTATGTTGACAGCCGTCTAAAATTGTTATTTTGAGCATTTTTAAGGGTTTCTAGTGCTTATAAATATAATGAATCATTAAAAAGGAAAACATAGGAACATACAAGAAGTTGATATTAATTTTATTGCAAAAAATGTTTACTTTAAAATCGTAAACCAGGTAGAAAACAGGCGAGAGCGTTTCTATGGAGAATAGACGCACCGCATTTCCTCTTAACACGCGGCGATAGCAAAGACGTTTGCGCACGGCAGAAGTTCTACCACAGCGCGTGTGCCGCGCACCATTGCCGCTTTATATTTGGACACACTTTAAGAATGACGTTCCTTTAAAATTTTACAATTATACCTGTAACTCCTAATTTTACCTGTACACAGGAACACAACTCCTAAGTAAGACTGTGGTCTTCTGTAAGGAGAAGGGGAGGTCCTTCCCCAGTCGGGTGCTTGCTAGCTAATATGGTGCCCTACCTCTCATAAATCTACAATCATATAGTCCAAAGGCAGCAATCCGATACTACCGGAGTTGATCAGGCACAGGACCAACGGTTTTACGTGCTATCTGGGGCACAGAAAAATTTGCTGTGATTATAGAAAATAGTCACCATAATTAAGTACAGACAGACTGACCGCAACAAGCTTCCTCGATCTATTAAGTTTCTTTATCAAAAGGCAGTTAGTTATACAAATTATAGAATAACATTCTTTTTATACTGTACTTAGGTCGCAAACAAGCATATGACCCGCTTGATGGAAAGCAATTACCGTAGCCGATGAAAAATATTTCATTAAAAACGCCTTACGCCTTGTGAGCTGGAAAGCTTTACTCGCACACAGTAGAACACCGCGTTGTGTTGTTATTTTCTTGTCGTCTTCTGTAAGGTTTTCCCCAGTTGTGCTTGACTGCTTGCCCGCTTGTTAGTGCTCTACCTTTCTTAATTTATTTGTGTTTATTTTTGTTATATATTATACCTTTTACACCTACACAAAAAGACTTTATCAAAGCCATATGACTAAACATTATGGGAGTGGATGGCGGTCTCCCGCACACATAGTGTCGCAAGCGCAACTAGCGGCCGGTGAATGCAACCGACATTGCACAAACCACTCCGGCGCATACTCCTGACTACTAGCTGCTACATCAAGGTTACCAATAACATTATCAATAACATTTATATATTAACTCTTTTAATGAACTACTAGCTCGTCCTAGTGAACATTTATTAGGTTTTCCTAGGGATGCCGTTTTTGTTTTTAAATAAAATTGTCCCTATGTTATCCTCTGATAATGTAGTTTTCTAATAGTGACGTTTTAAAATTAGTCTAGTAGTTTTTGAGTTTATGCGTTATATACAATAATACAAATCTTTACTCTTCATAATATTAGTGTAGATAAATAGATTAAAAACTGTAGGGGAGGTCTATGTCCAGCACTGGACTCCTTTTGGCTGAGATGGAAATAGATATAACACTTTTTAGTTGAACACATTACCCTCGTTATAAATAACACCCTGAGAGGAAAAAGGCGTATGTTAGTTGGAAGAAATTAACAATATAAGAGAGGTAGGGCACCATCCTAGCGAGCAAACCCGACTGAGGAAGGACCTCCACCTTACAAAAGACCACAACTAAATACCTACACACAGCACTGTAGTTGTGTTCCTGTGTGTGGTCCTGTGTTCAGGTCTCCAGGCGCTTATTTAGGGATGCGTTTTGAAAGAAACGTATTCCTATCCCAGGGATATCCCATCTTAAAGCCCTGGTGTAAAAATATGGGCTGGCATCACGCAAGTGATACCTGTGGTGTTACAAGCATCCATAGGCTATGGTAACCACCTAACATCAGGCATCAGAGCCTCTGGACAAGTGACATAAGCGATTGCCGAATCGAAAAGTCAAAAAATAAAATGTATGGAATTTGACGTGAGTGATTTAATGTCGTAAACTTACGTCAAATCCCATACATTTTCTTTTTTGATTTTTCGATTCGATTATCGCTTATGCCACTTGTTTAGAGGCTCAGGTATGCTTGTTTGCCACCCAAGTAGTATAAAAAAATATAAGAGTGCCACAGTATGCACCAGGTATGTAATGTAATATATATAATAATAATATCACCCCATATTATGTCCCACTGCTGGGCACGGGTCTCCTCCCCTTTATCAAGAGAGAGAGAGAGGGGTTAGGCCTTAATTCACACACGCTAGCCTTATGCGGATTGGTTAATCAGACATGTCTTTAGAATTTCTTCAAATACGTAGGTTTCCTCACGATGATTTTTTTCACCGTTAGTTGATGGCGAATCATTTGATTAGTAGGTACATATAAACTCCGCATAGAAATTCACATTGGTACTGCCGCCCGGGATCGAACTCGCACCTCTTGCGTGCAAGTCGGTTACTTTCCCACTCGGCCCCAACCGCTTGTAATGTAATGGTATACCTACACCTAATAACAATAACAACGAGAAGAGAGCTAAGAAGGATTCATTTGGTTTAATTAATAATAAGAATATGTAATTGCTATTTTTTTCCACAATTTAGTTTTTAATAACTAGGTACTCATCATATTTTAAACTGTTTTATAATTGTTAATTTTCCCTAATTAAGATGAATAATTACCTATATAAGTAATTATATAATATGTGTGTATTCTGTTAAAAAAAACACAATAGGTGATGTCAAGATGTAACCGCATCAAAAAATAAATTGAAACAAATAAAGTATGAAATAATTAATACTTTTAATTTTTATACTCGTAGGTACCTACCTACACAATAAGTTTCATAATGATGTGAAATCTCGTATAAAACCGCGTAAGTTTTTTTAGGTAGTATCTATAGAAGCAGTATTTTAACAATCCTACTTATATTTTAAAAGTGAGAGTTTGTGGTATGGATGTTTGTTACTAATTCACGTAAAAACTACTGAACGGATGTGGATGAAATTTGGCAAAGAGATAGATTATAGTTTGGAATAGCACATAGGTAACTGACATGCACGTGGGCGGAGCCGCGGGCAACAGCTAGTTTTGTCATAATTTGGTAATCTAGCTACTAACATTTCAGACCCCCATAAACTACTTAGTACCTACTTACATGCAAACTTCAACTAACCGATAGCTTATTCGATTACTTATTATGAACAATCAATAGCAATAAATGTGCGTACCTACTTGTTTACATCTTTATACTGATAGAAACTGAATGATATTTTACTAAGAAAGACGTAGATATCATACTAACGCCGTAGTAGCCGTCAACAGTAGCTTTAACTCATCTATCACTCGTTCTGCATCATTACGTTTCGTATTATTAATCGCATTCATAGCCAAAATCTATAAGCAACTAATCAGTAGAACATGGAAAACAACAAATGAACAGCGCCGCTCAGTATAATATAATAATAATATAATATAATATTTTCGGGACAACTCACACATCGCTATCTGATCCCAAACTAGGCAGAGCCTGTTCTATGGTATCCAGACAACTGATAAACATACTTATATATTTCAAAATACATGCATATTATAGATAAATTACACCCAGACACAGAACAAACATTCGTGCTCATCACACAGAGATTTGTCCTGTGTGGGAATCAAACCCACAACCTCGTGCATAGCAGGCGCATACTGCGCCCACTGGACCACCGAGGCAGTCAAACTATTCTTATGAAACATCATTGTTTTTCCGTCTCCCATTCATGGCTGCCGCCACAGCCGCCTAGTAACTTATGTATGACGCACACGCCATAGTTTATCGGTCACCAGTGCGTGATCCGAATGCATGGCATCTCTTTGACCGATACATTCATTCAATGTCATATTGTTCGTACCATTGAACGATTCAAGGACCAATATACATGTTAAGAACACAGACAGACCGCGATATATGAGTACTTTGGTTTTAGTTTAAGATCGATTACACACAATTTCGTATTGCATTACTTCTATAGCAGCGTGAGAGATAAATGTTCCCTCTGCTTTAAAGCTTTGATTCTAGCCAACAATATTTTTGGGTTCGCTTTAAGAAGTAAAAGAAAAAAATGAAACATCATTAATCATTTTTGGGTTTTATTTTATTTACTTAGATTATATAAGCTAAGGTATTTTCATATTATTTTCAATTTTAGTTTGACTAAATTTTATTTTTGTTGACGTCTTGTGTTCTACTAAACAAGAAATCCACAGACAGAACGAAAAATATCTATAACTTATCGTTTTTAAAGGAGGTTGATCACCATACAAGCAGACAAGCACGACTAGGGAAAGACATCCACTTTATAGTAACACACAACCGAGTACCTACCTATTTGTCACATGACAAAATACAACGTTTGGCATGTTTCTGCGTGCTCATTAAAAATAATGAGCAATCAATTTTGAATTAAACATTTTCCTATTCTAGAGTTACGCTAAACCCTTGGATACATTTTTAAGTTGGCAACACGCGAAGCAAGCATTGTAAGCGTCTAGTCACTATCACGTGCCGTATGGTTATTTGTCACCTGAGTAGTACAAAAATAGAGCTGCCTCGGTGGTTCAGTGGTCGATGGGTTCGATTTCCGGGGCGGGCTAAAAATCGATATTGGGTTTTTCTGTCAAGAAATTCACAATAGACGCCCAGAGTTTGGAAATTGGCCGATTTGTAAAGCCGATTGGTCCTACGCCTGATCTCTCTCCGGTCGTTTTGGATTGCCGCCACATCGGACTATGAGAGTGAGGGAATAAATAGTGCACCTGTGCTTGCGCACACACTTGTGCACTATAATATGTCTTGCGCAGTTGGCTAACCTCCGTTGGGATTGGCTGCCGTGACCGAAATCGGTCTGAACGACTATAGTAAAAAAAAACAATGCCAGTGCACAATCGACTTTAGGTATTATTATTATGCCGTAAACTTATCTTTACTAACTAAACCTTCGAAAAGGACCTTATATTATAACTATAATCACATTATTTAACTAATGTTCTATCATCTCAATGCAATCTCCATTACATGCATATTTACGACAGTGGTTATCACGCAAGTACCTACCTACATTTTGTTATTATGATTAACATGAGTAAGCATTATTATAGAAACTAGTAAGACATATAGATAGGTGGTTCTAGAAAAGTAAAAGTCTTAGACAGATAGCTTAATAGAGAGAAGTGACGTAGTGTGCAATGTCTGCATCATTAGTCTCGCGGCAGATTGTGAGGTGTCTTAGTCTTAGGTTCGAAGTTAAATTTTTGCTCGTTAGTGAGTGTTTTATATTTCATATTACTCCAGCAGCACGTCCCTGCTTTGTACGGGTAACTATTTATTTAGTTTACTAAATATCTATGTATTATATAAAAATGAATCGCTGAATGTGTTGCTAAGCGCAAATCTCGAGAACAGCTGAACTGATTTCGCTAATTCTTTTTTTGCTATGTTCGTTATTGTCAGGAGAAGGTTCAAAGGAAAATAAAAAGGAAAATAGTTTAATCCGTGTGAAGTCGGGGCGGGCCACTACTATTATATATATATATAGTCAAAGTCAAAGTCAAACTCATTTAGATCAAATACATGATACTTATAAACGTTATTAAAACAAATGCCAGCATACTTTTTCCTAAGGCCAATTCGCTGACTATAGGGCCTCGAGATATATGGTATATATATATACATATATATATATAGCTTATATTGCCCGCTGGTAATAGTAGATAGAGTAGTAGTAGATTTTAAGTAAAATCGTAACAAACAAAAAATCTAATCTTTCCTCTTTACAATATTAATTTAGATTAATAGGTATATAGTACGTCATATTGTTCAGGGCCTGCATTTGTTATTCAATCTTAATTTGAAACTTGTAAGATGTCAATTTTAAGCACAAGGTTGTCATTGTATGGATATAGGACGTCATCATACGGCACTATAAAATCTTTTTAACCTTTTACATTTTTCGAAGATGACCGTTATCCGAAGTTGACGGTTATTTGTATCAACAACCGGTTTCACTCACACACACAAAATACCAAATCATAATTTATATTTATTGTAATAATATATAGCTATTCAAATCAAGACATACCTGCTGGAAATTATAAGTTTTAGAATTTTAAAAAAACCTCGATATCCCAATTCTGAAGTAAGTAAGTACCTACCTAGTATTTAAACAGAATGAACATTCATAAAAACTTTAACCCCACTTGCTAAAGTTTTTTATGAAAGTTCATTCTGTTTAAATACTACTTTCTTCAGAATTGGAATATCAGGGTTTTTAAAAATTCTACAACTTATTAGTATTTCAAGTTTTCTTTTGTTAAAATTATATGAGTAGGTACATTCTACCTACCGTGCCGATCAAAGAAGTTTTCAAACCAAAAAAACGCAGTAACTAAGTATAATCGGATCATCCGCATCGGTTTGGCCGTTACAATGCTATAGGCAGGCATACAGGCCTTGTTTCTAGACGTGGGGTATGCACTACCAGACCCTCTAGACAAGTGGCATAAACGATAGTCGAATCGAAAAGTCAAAAAAACAAATCTATGGGATTTGACGTAACTTTGCGACATTATAACGTAAACTTACGTCAAATCCCATACATTTGCTTTTTTGATTTTTTGATTAGACTGCCGTTTATGGCACCTGTCTAGAGGGACTGTACTACTTTTATTTTTACATATACTTAAATGACGAACAACATACAAACGTAACAAATTAAAAAAAACATATCAATCAAAAATTACAAACACTGTAAAAACTTATTTAAATTGATGAAAGTTAATATTTAAATTTATATTAGCTGTCATCATCTTTCTAGCTTATTCATTATTTATGACCTTCATAAGTCTTACGTAACCTAAATGAATTTTTAGTTCGATAAAACATAAGTACATAAAAAGCAGATTAAAAATAACTTTTCGTACTTCAGGTGTACCTTCATGTAATAGATACCTACGTGTACGTGTATATTCAGCAGTGTTCCATAAAATGCATAAAATTCAAATTATCTGTCAACACATGATGTAACAATTACCTCACAACAAAAATTTTAAAAATGGCGTAGACACGTGCCTATTAGACTAATAACATCTAATAACACCAGCATAGAAAGTAAAGAAACTATGTTGTGAAACAAGCACGCGGCCATGGTGCAAAGAATGAAGAATAATTGACGTCGTCGAGTTAAACACCGTGACAGGAAAATGTCCAGTGACCAACCGGAGGCATTACTTAATGTTTTTTTTGCTACTTAGGTGGCAAACAAGCATACTGCCCGCATGATGGCCTACAGGTACCGTAGTCTACGGGCGCTTGCTTTTTATGGATTTTGAGATGGAGTATCTCCCTAGGATAGGGAAACATTTCGTTAAAAACGCATCCCTATATAAGCACACATACACACGCTTAGCCATTAAGACTTACTCCGGAAGTATTTACCTAATACTCACCTATTCAGAGTTGTTAGAGGCTGGCGATACAGGTCTCCTAGTACAAACACCAGTCTCTCACTTAGATAACTTATGACCAATTTTTATTTTTGTACACCTAGACTAAGTCTACTAATGTTATCATTATTCTATGTGAGACAGCAAATAAATAAACTATTATTATTATTACTACTACACTGCTTAGTTATTTGGAATTTTATCATTATTATTTGGGGGTATTCTGTGAGGTAAAGGTCCTTTCTCAGTCGGGCTTGCTCACCTCTATGGGGCCCTACCTCTCTAAAATACCATTGAGTAACTGATATTTGGCGATATATGTGTAATATGGTGTACAGATTAGTACTTTCAACCACTTTTTCGCGATATCTAAGTATGTACGGTACGTTAAAATATGTATAATGTGAAATATATTATACATAGAAAATACACGAAAAACGGAAGGGACTGCTTAAAAGGCGTCATAAAATTCCTCCGCATCGACGTCTACTAGAAACGTGCCCAGAAGACTGGCAGCATTGCCACGTTGAATGGCAATGCTTATTCTTTGAGCCAAAAATCTCTGGTCACGTGAAGCCTCGATTAATCGCTTCGCTTAAGATTAACTTTGACATTAATCTGTTTATTTGGCGCGGACAACACAGGTCATGTGACTTGGACCTGAGATCACTCTATAGTCAAGTTTTTGATTTACATAATTATTTTACACTTTGATCGATACGTGTGCTTAATTCAAACGTCTAAATATATTATATGGTAACAAAATATATAGGTATAATAGAACGGATTCCCGTGGAGATGAATAAAATCGTATAATTAATATTTCATTGATAATAATCTGCACAAGTTTAGAGAGTTACGGAACATTAAAATGGCCAATACCTTCGTACATCTTACCAACGTACGTATTCGTTACTAGTTGCTAAAGATTTAATTGGGGTTTTGGAGTTGACGAAATTGCGATGTGGTTGCATAGAAACTGCTTACCATGTTGATACTATACTTAACTTATTTATAGATTAACTCAACTGCCACACTAGGAAACCAGCCCTGCGGGGTCTTTACAATCATATAATAAAGCTCCTACACCCAGACTCAGAATAACCTAAATAAAAAATACGCAGCATTCTATATAGTTAATTAGTTTCAGATTGGCTATAAAATTAAATTGTTTAATCAAGAGATGTAAACTCATCAATTAAAAAAATATACAAATTGACAACCGCTCCTCTTCCTGCTTGTATGAAGTCCGCCATAAAACTTATTAAATATATGTACCTACTGTAGTATACATACCTACGTCATGATAAAATAAAAAAGGAAAAACGAGTTTTATTAGGTTTATTGGCAGGACAAAGTAGTGGTCCTTATAATTTGAACTAGCAGCTAATAGCCACGCGAAGCGATATAATCTGCAAGGTTGTCGCGGTCAGTCCGTAGATGAGTGATTATTTTCTAAAAACTATAGCATTGGGTTCTTCAAGAAAGGAGTTATAAGGTTTTTAAAGCGTCGGCAACGCGTGAGTGTGTTGGTATTGCAAACGTCCATAGGGTACGGTAACTGCTACCATCAGGCGGGCCGTATGCTTGTATGCCACCTTGGTAGTATTAAAAAAACACAGCGAGACTTTTCACCTCCTATAATATTTAGGTCGTATGTACACGGGTTTATTACTTTCCTACCAATATCGCTATTGTTCGAGATCCTATAAATAAATATTAATATAATATCTGAATAATAGAGGTCTATTAATATATTTCCTTGTAAAGTTATTTATATCTCACGCTTAACCAATGTTGACCTGTTACGGCTATTACCGATAATATTTAAATAGATACGTGCATATTATTTCATGTATTGTCTATGTTTGCCTATAATAAGCGAGTGAAGGCCGAATTCAAAGGCTATTTTTGAATTTGCACAAACATACTAAGGTTACACAAACGTACTTGTTATCTAAAACAACCTATAATTTATTCACTTCGTTAGTGCTAAAAACAATTAAAAAAGAACTTATCGTCACTTTTTTTATTTTTTATTCAATGATTAAAAAATATTTTGTAAAATTATAGCGTACTAATAATTAGACGTAGCCCGGATGCGGTCAAAATTCGACAGTAGTAATAAAAAAATGTTTCCATACTTTTTATTTAACTTTTTTATTGATAACAAATCTTATCATCAAAACTAAGCTCGTCGATCTACCAAAAAATAATTAAAATCGGGCGAGATAAAATAGAATAATTTTATATGGCTAATTATTATATTTAATAAAATATTATCTTCCATAGTTATCATCGAATTAAAACTGAACAAACAAATTGTAAAAACACATAATAATATAGTGGTGAGTGTAGGTAGTAGTTACCATAACAATTGCACATACCTACAAGATAATTATGTCAACGAGAATGTCTAGTGCACGACAGAATGCAACTGTTTGTCGTCATCACAAAAGGCTAAACAATAACAGGTAAAGATTTATTTCTAAAACAAACAATATTCATTAATGACAATATAATATTTACTTATAAGTACGGAATGTTGATATGTTAGATACACTGGAACGCAAGGTATTTATGAACGGACCTTTACTATATGAAAATTTCCTCAAAGAAAATGCGTAAGTAGTATTATCGTTTATTTAGTTACAAAACACATAATCAACGTATTGAAAAATACATGTTTATTGTGTATGGTATACAAAGTAGCAATTAAGGAAATGTTCCATTTTTAATATTTTCGGTCTGTTAACCACAGACTAATATAATAATTAAACTATTTATAGATATACATACTTCTACATTTGAATTGAAATAGGTAGATGCGTTTTAATGGCTTATTCCAGTAAAACCCAAAACTATTGTTATCGAAACGTAAATATCCATAGATTCATGCTACTTTAACCCACTAAGTGATAAATACTTCAATTCCACTTAAACCCCAAAACAGTTTTGGTAGAGTTTTGTGCTGACGCTACTTCTCAGTCTTGGGGTTAAAGTGGAAATAAATATTGAATAATTACTCCTTGGGGTTAAAATGTAACAATTTTTGGGGTTAAGTGGCATAAGCCGTTATAATTATAAATATTATTTTAAATTGTGAAATAGCCAAAACAAAAATATAAATTAAAAATTTTTGATTCGTTTTGTTTGTCAAAGCATTTAAGAAAACAGAAAAATCAGTTATTTTTATGTCGGTTTACAGAAAAAAATGTTTCAAGACGGTTTGGTGTTATATAAATAGGTTATATTATGTGGACTTGTAAAATAATGTTTTCATTAAATATGTACTTAAACTGTAAAACTAAACCTAAAGCCTGTGTTTATCTATTCGTATTTTGTACCTATATTTCTTTAAAGTTAAATGACATATATAATATGGGTTACTATTAAAAGTATCGAATTAATTAAAAATCTAAATGATTGAAAAAAAAAGCCTGTCACACGATTTAGACGTTTGTTTTCAACCTTTTTTACAAAAGATTGTCAATTCCCACCTTTTCGTATCCTACCATTGACGCCTAATAAGCTTCTGTCTGACTGACTGCCACAGCCATTATTTTTGTCGGTCAAGTTGATAAGCTACATTTCCAGTTTCAAACACCGTTGTCCGATGGTTTCGGCTTCGAGTATTTTTTTGCCACCGGCATGGCACCGCTTTCTCTCGTGCTTTCACCATGACGACCAATGCCCCGAGATTTTGGTTATTATTTGACATGAGAATGCCGGTTTTGATTATTCGTTATTAATTTTAAATCTATTTAATAACATTTCTGCGCCTATTAAACATTAATTGACTTATCTTACCTATTGGTTGTTCTAGAATACATTTTATTCTGCAAAGGAATTTCTTTAGAATAATATCGTCCACGTTGATTTTTTATGTTTATTATATTGTAACCTATGTGCTATTCTAATGTATAAACTATTTATATCATTGTAAAGTGTCATCAAAATCATTGCAGTAGTTTTTGCGTGAAGGAGCATCAAACATCCATACATTCCCACAATCTTTCGCGTTATATGTTAATGTTAGTAGGACAAGTGAGTCACCAGCTTTAAACACTGTCCAACAGATCAAACAATGTTAACTTTAAGTCTATATTAATATTTGCAAGCTGTTTCCAATACCAAATAAAATAGTGCCAATATAATTTTTCCCTTTATTGATTTAAAAATTTGTATTTTCTTTATACACTTTACTTATTTGAATTCGTCGGTTCAAAATTCATATTCGTATGGTCAATTCTATCGAAGCCTTATAAAATTTAGTACAGTAATAAAATATTTCTCGAAATTTCCATTGAAAATCACGGGTATTCGTGTACGAAATCACGTGCTAGTTATTTTGGTTCATATAGGCATAACTACATAACATTAACAGTTAAAAACCAAACAGGAAAAACGAGATCTATACTTGATCATAGTATGACAAAATATCTTCATATAGCATATTTAAGCATATACCTTTACTATACCTCTAAATATTAATATAAACTAATGTATTAAGTAATTATTTCTGTTTAAACAGCTTACTCACTAGCCAGGCCGATTGTTGATTTTACAAACATACAAATCACGGACACAATGTACGCCTAGACTCGAAACAAAATTTATGGATTACCTACACAAAGTTTTGCCGTGTGAGTATCGAACGTACGTGAAGCCATTTTTTTTCTCTGCTCTGGAAACTTGTATTTACAAAGAAATACGACTACATAATTGTGTAAGGTTATTTGGCTATGGTCTTCTGTAAGCTGAAAGTCCTTTACTAGTTGGGCTTGCTCGCTTGTATCCTTGTGATTAAAGATTTTCTGGCGATTAAAAAGCACTTTTTTTAATCGCCAGACAAAAATGATAGAATAGGAATTGGTAGGAAAAGGATTCTGACTTTTATTTCTGACGTTCATAAGTCTCACTTAGATCTAAATGAAAAAATGAGGTTGAGTATGAGTATAGTGCCCTACCTCTCTAATAAAATCTTCAATTCAAACACAAATTGAAGTAATCTAACTTTAAAACTTGACTAAAAATGTCATAACATTTCTTAAGCGTTGTAGGTGTTAACTATTTCGATAGTTAAGTCGATATCGCAATTCCTTGCAAGATGATCGCAGATCGATCGCGGACGGTGCGCGCGGTGTCTACCGACCGGGCGGCCTTCTCCCGACCATTTCCCAACCGCATGCGCACGCGACGATGCGGTGCACTGACGTGCCTAACGGAAGGACGTACCGTCTTACACCATAGATATGCAAATAGTACATTACCTATACACTGTTGTTATTAAAAGCTGCTTGCGCTCGGTTTTAGACCCTAGTGCGAGAGTAATCTATCCTTTTAAGACTTTACTAGGATAGGATTTGTTCCGCATTTTCTTACGAAGTTTTGCCCCAAGTAAAAAAGGCCGTATTCGCCCTACATTTTCTCCTTTTTAGTCATAAATGTAATATTTATTCTGAAGTTAATCTCGTTTCCTCGCATTTTTGTTCCTTCATCATCATCATCATCATCTCAACCCATAACCCTGGGCACGGGTCTCCTCCATAAATTTGGAGGACCAAGCCTATTATTATTTTCATTCCTTATTTGCCTCGAATATTTTTTGTATGCAAATTATACATAAATTAGTACAGACATTCATCATGTTATCTACTAATTATGTATAATGTTAGTCTGTAATATTTCCACGTCTAAACTACTAAATTGAATTATGATTAAATTTTACAATTACATCATTTAAAATTTACTTTTGTGCGACCAATGCCGCGGGGCAATAACATGTAATGAAAATACAATACAAGTTCAGAGATACAGGCATAAAAAATACCAATTTATTTTAATCGCGCAATATATAGTATACTTATCAAGCGAGGACAGAGGGTTTGTGCCTTAAATCACACACGCGGGCTCAAAGAGGGTTTTGTTAGATCAGACACGTCTTTAGATTTTTTCTAAGACGTGGATTTTCTCACAATGATTTCAGAAACCATTAGCAGATGGTAAAATTGAAATTGCTTTAGGCAATTACTTACCTAATATTATTAACGTTGATACGTGTCCTCATTAAACAAAACTTACAAAATATTCAAAAAATGTTAGTTGCCGATTGATAAATAAATAATAATTGACCTTTGATGTGCATACCAAACACATGTAGGCAGGTAGTAAAGAGGTTTGATTGTCATACGAGTCAAATATTATAACTTTCTGTTTGGACTCAAATTACCTAGTAATATTGGTGTGTAAATGTTCTGTGTCGGCAAAAAACCGGCAATGGGCTGGCTATTTCTGCCAAAGTATATCAGTCGCTGAAGGTTAGTACCTAACTTGGTCTGACGCCGCACCGTGCCGGCCAAATGGCTCGCCGACTTCTAGAAGGTTGGGGTATAAACTGAATGCGAAGACGAATTAAGAAAAGCCGATGTGCAGTGGACTAAAACAGGCTGATCGATCACATTGAAGCTGATCGTTCATATTATTATCAGCATCTCAACCGAAACACGTCCTTTGATGGACATAGGAATCCCCCAAGGATATTCACAACATTCGGTCCTGATCCTTTGCTAACTTTGTCCATTGGTTGCCGCAACATTTACTAGGTCGGCGGTCAAGTTATTGGAGATCTGCCGACGCGGTGACGCTGCGTCTTGCAATTTGTGGCAGCCACTCCCGAACTTTTCACTATAGTTTTTATTTTATTTTATTCATTTAGGCTCACAATACACATTACAAGCAATACAGAAATGTAACAATCTAATCGACTATGAACTAGTTTGGAACGTAAATTTTGTGCGCTCAACAAACTTAGTATTCATGACTGAGATAAAGATTTAACAATTAATAAATAAAAATAACAATGCACAAACCTTATTACTTACGGTCAAAACTGAAATTGAGATGGAGGATATCATTTAATGATTTTACAAATGATGTTAATTTTATAAATATGTCTAACTTATTGTTAGAATAGTTGTATTGTGTTTCACTATTAATTATGTTAGTTGATTATTAACTTATGGGGAAAAAATATTCGACGTGGCGACGACGAAATTCAATACAGGTAACCGTATAGTGGTAGTTATCAGAGCGTCTCCGTGCTTCGGAATGCCCCTATGGTATGTAGTTATCTAAACAAATCTGTTGTCGGCTTGACAACTAATAACTTGACATATATATGTATCTCCCTATCCAGGCGAACGACATCGACGGCTACAAAATAATTACAATACACCATATATTAATAACCAAGTAATTTTATTTGCTCACGCTATTTTGTCATTATAACATATTTTTTTCTAATATATCTAGGTAACTGGTTCAATTTTTATTTATCTGCATTATTTGCTACTTTCATATAGTTGACCATGCATTTTTCTCGACAGCAAATGCAGTGCAACCATTTCTTTACGTGACATTGCTTGATATAGTATTTGATGACATAATACTTATGAACATAAATAGTAAAGATCGTCAGTTGTTTTACTTATAGTAAATTAGCAAACTTAAATCGATCTAAACAAGAAGAATCCTAAAATTCGATCGCATTGTGAATCTTATCGGTCGGAGGAAAACAGTGACATACAAAATTATAAAAATGATTATTATATACCTATAAATTACTTTTAAATTACTAAGTACCTACACAAAAAATCTATACAAACTAGTATCCTTATAGAAGTATGGTTTTTCTATATAAATAATGAGTATGACTTTGACTTTGATGAATTATTATTCGAAAACACAGACTGACAGTGGAAGCGGACTTTTTTATTTTATACTATTTATTTATTATTATCAGCCCGTATTGTCCTACTGCAGGGCAAATGTCTCCCTACTATTCTTCCACTTCTCTCTTCTTATACTATTATTTACAAAATATATATTATTTTTTATATATACTCTTTGTTTTTATTATACATCATCAATAAAAACAAAGAGTGCTGTGAAGAATCGTCTTTTATTCGACATTGTACCTACCTAATAACCTTCTTGTCCTATATTTTTTTGCATTGACTGACTAATATTCTACAATTAACATAATAACGCATGAACATCACGCTTGTTTGATAGAATAGATATGCAGAGGTGTATGCTCAGCCACATTACGCCAGCTAAGTCCCACGTACTAGGGAGCGAGCCTTATCAACATTGGTAAATTTTATTCAAAGTGAAGATTACTTTCAGACAAGAAGACGACGAGACACTGGACATTGCATGACTGGTCTAGTGGTAAAAGTGGTCATACCCCCGAGTGTTGTAGGTTCAATTCCTACCCGGGACAAATATGTTCTGGGTATTTATTTATCTGTTTACAGAAATCTTATTGTTAACAGAAATCTCATTGTTAAAAGATAAACTATGCACAATAAGTGAATGTATGTGTAGGTATCTTCTTAGTGAATTGTATGTTTGTAAAATCCCTGACGCACGACACCGCTTGTTCCCTAAAAAAAATATTAAGCCGGCTCTACTTAACCCTGCCCCATACAGCCCCTCTAGACAAGTGGCATAAACGGTAGTCGAATCGAAAAGTCAAAAAAGCAAATGTATGGGATTTGATGAAAGTTTACGACATTATTACCTAGAGGATCTGGACCGCTATATGAAGATTAGTTTTTTAGGAAAACCAATGAATTTGCGTGAAATATTTTTTGATCTGTAGGTTTAGTCAAATTGTACACTGTTAATAAATTCTATAGATAATACATATATAATGGTTTTCTTAAAAAACTAATCTTCATACATTTCTCAGTTGCCGTGTGTACATAACATACATACAATCCTAAATACTACGCGTAAGCTAACTAGAGCACTGTATGTCATATATGTTTGATAAATATCACTTTACACTTGCCTAATATTAGAAAGTATGAAATTTTAACGACTAGCCAATACTAGTAAGTATACTAATAAATCTTGCCCTTGAATATACATAGTTACCTAATATCAAGAATGTTTCTCAATAAAGCCGATATTCCTTGATTTAGAAATTGTGTTTATAAATTACTTTATTTAATTTTCGGTTGTTAAGACTTAATAATACGTACTTTAGTATTTTTTATTTACTTTTTATTTAATTGTTGAGTTATTTGTGTATTTGTAAAACTACGTTGTCAGTCAAGTTTTGCAACATAGTAGTATTTTTAGAACACTATTCCAATAAATAAATAAAATGACCTTAATGTTTATTTTAAAGATGAAGATTGTTTTTATATATATTTATTTTGATTAACATTTGACGAACATCAATAAATTTTAATTAAATACTTTGATAGGTTTAATTTTTATCACATTGCGATATTTTTACATTATGTTATTCAGGATGCAGCGAATCAAACAGGATACTGGCAAATGTTAAGTTATTGCTAAAGTTATAAAAATAACAGCAATCCATAAATGTCCCACGGGTGGGCACGGGTCTCCTCTCCTCTATCAAGAGGGCTGAGAGGTCATACAGCATAATAATTTAAACGCGAAACGAATAATTAATCTTAGTTGACCTTGGAATGATTTTGGCATGTCAAATGTATGCAAGTGAAGCAATTACCTTTAATCTTTATTTATCTATAAGAAACTTGATTTAGTGATAAATTTGATGAAATCTCTGGTTGTCTAACCCGCAGAGCACATAGAGGCGATCGCCTTGAAATACTTTCGAACCACGTGAACTATGCGAAAAGGTTTACCTAACAGAATCAACATTTAATTAATCCTATAATATTGACAGGCAAACTTACCAAATTTAGAGTTGATACAGGAGCGGCGATGACGTCACACACTGTATTATTATTACACTTGATTATTATTATTTATTTATTTGTGTTAATAACAGGTGGTTGGTTGAGGGTTATGTGATGCGGGATTGCGCGGCGGAGAGTAGTTAGTGGAGTGCACGTCGGCCTGTGTCGGCGCGCGACGCTGCAGATCGACTGAGTGGCGGACAGACGCGGCCGGCTGCGCGCGCACCGTGCGACCCTCAGGCCCTCACCAGCCGACCTTCACACGAACACCACGGGGTGATTTCCTATGACTACAAGCAAATAAATAAAACTTGACAGTATCTGCGCCAATAATGCGGTGTTATGAAAATGTTCAATAAATTTTGTTGGAATATGTCCGGAGAAACATTTCAAAATATACCTAGGTATAATGGTTGCAGACCATTAGGCATTATTAGTTGATCTTTTCAATGAAGTATTATGTTGTCCATCTCTCATCGCAAGAGTTATAAAGATAAGATGCTATATCTAGATTTGATCGTAGGACTTGGTGGCGTAGTGGTAGTGTATACGACTATCGAGCAGAAATCTTGCGTTTGATCCCATTTCAGATGGTATTGGATTTTTCCAACGAAATATGTTCATTACCTATGAAATATTATGCTATGTTATATTATGCTACCTATGTTTTATATGTCCTAAATTTAGCAGAGATTTCCAGCTGACAGAAAATATTTGTGCCTAACGTCCACTAGATTGCGTTCTGGGATTTTTTATACTACCACGGTGAGAAAAAAGCGTAGCGCTAATGGTAAGCAGTTACGGTAGCCAATAAATAGACGCAGGAGAATGATTCGCGCGTTGTAGCACCAAAGATTTTATGTCACGGGTAACGTCTAGCATTACCCATAAGGAAAAAGTAATTTAAACCAAATGACCACCAGGAGACCTATATTTTAAGGAGTTTGACTGCAAGGTTGGTTAGCTCGCCATTTAGATAGATAGAATATACTTTATTGCACCCCAGAAATTAACGATAGGTAAACAACAAGAAACAACATAACATAATTTGTAAACCTTAGCTAGTTTAAATAACTATTATTACTACTTACTGATTTAGTTAGGTAACTCTGTTCGCATTATTCTGTTAATTAATGTTGGAAACTGTTTTTGGCTAATGAAATTTACCTATTTTCTAAGAAATATTTAAGCTGTATGTTTCTTTGAATCAATAAATAAATAAATAATATTTAAGTACAAGTAGTGACAATGGGCGGTCTTATCGCTAAGAGCGATCTCTTCCAGACATTTACTACTTACTGCACGGTGTTTTATTTTTATACTACTTGGGTGGTAAACAATCATACGGCCCACTTCGTGTTACCGTAGCATTTTTTTACACCAGGATGTAGATGGAGTATCTCAGGGATAGGAAAACTCTTCTGTAAGGTCCTACACCAGTCGGGCTTGCTCGCTAGTATGATCCCTACCTCCTGCTTACCTTCCACTTTTTGTCTGTGTTGTAGGTTTGATCCCCACGTGGAACAAAAATTTGTGTTATCTATAAATGGTTGTTCCGAGGTCAGGGTGAAGGTGTCTTCAAAAAACGCAGTCACAAATCGGTTAACAGGTTACCGATATGGGGATATTATTATATCATTACCTACTTGCTGTGCACTTGCTGTTATCGGTGATCGAAAACAATAGATTGTGTATTTTGTATGCCCGAGAAGCACTCAATGTGCTTATTGAATGCTGATAAAGAAATAATACCAACTGAATGGCTTCAATCAGATATTATGTTCTACACACAGCGGTGCGGTTGTGTTCCAGTGTGTGAGTACAGGTCTCCAGCGCTCATTTAGAGTTGCGTTTATTTGCATCTTTTTTCCAGGGAAACTCCCATCTTAAAGTCCTGGTGTAAAAAATGGGTAGGCAACACGCAAGTGATATCTCTGGTATTGCTAGCGTCCATAAGTGCTTAACGTCAGGCGGGCCGTATGCTTGTTTGCCACCCAAGTAGTATAAAAAAGTATTGGTTTAAATACAATATTTGATTTTTGTAAGTATTTAGGTTAAGTAGAATAGAACAGAATAGAATAAGGGGTTGTTTTATACTACCAAGGAGGCAAACAAGTATACGGCCCGCCTGATGGTAAGCAGTTACAGTAGTCTATGGACGCTTGCAACACCAGGGGTATCACTCGCGCGTTGCCGACCCTTTAGACACCTTATAACTCCTTTCTTGAAGAACCCCATGCTATATTAGTCTCTCGGGAAAACCTCGGCAAGAAGCTCATTCCACAACCTAATCGTACGTGAGAGGAAATTCTTCTGAAACCGCACAGTGCGGCACGATAACGATAAAGGTTCTAAAATGTGTGGATGTGTCGAGTTGAAGGCAAAAAGAGAACCCAAAAGATCGACTTTCTCTTTAGCACTATGGGCCACATTATTGTCCGGCTTCCGTAATGGTGGCAAGGACACCGAAAAAAGTTTCCCTGGGCAGCTTTTGCGAGCGACCAGAATGCACGACTCCCAGAGGGGTGGCTCGCTAGCCGTTTGCCAATTCTGCCGATAAATTCAAATTTAGCCTTGGCTATTGCTCTTTTATTGGACCTCGAGGCAGCATTTAGTTTGCGTTTCACATCAGAGATGTTGGGGTCCTTTTGAACTCGAGCCGCGGTCCAAGCTTTGTAAGCAGCTTGCTTAAGAAGACTAGCTTCTCTACAAGGCCTACTAAACCGTTTATTAGCACACACAAAACAAGTTAACAGTCAGGATAGACTAGAAAAGAATATTGGTAAAGTACAAAAGTAAGTATATGGAGCAAGTTGTTTTTATTTTGATAAATCTTATAAAAAGAAAGCGTACCTAGTATATGTATCATTAAAGTGTTTGTAGGCTAATAAGCTTGCCATATGCACGTATAGCCTGGTAGTTTAGATGGTCACCTCGCCATAATGCCGCGTTGAATATTGTGGGTTCAATTTCCACACGGCAATTATACTTGTGTGGGCCAAAGATTGAGAAGGCTTTATCGCGGTAAAAAGTATCTTATGTCCTTCCCCAGGATACCATCTATCATCCATACCGAATTTCATTAAAATCCATTCAGCTGTTAAATCACGAAAGGGTAGCCAACAAACTAACAAACAAATAGTATTTATTTATATATTACTTTCGCATTTATAATATTAGTATGAATTTGACCCTGATAACTCTACCAATGCAATTCAATTTGCATACTTACGCCATCTTCCACGAGTGTTCTTATATGTCCGTCGGAAACACGTTCATCTGAATATATAATCTGTATAATAGAAACAATATGGCAAAATCGTGTTAAAGATATTTTAACTATACTATATTATAAAGAGGTAAAGTTTGTGAGTTTGTGACGTTGCAGGGGTAATCTCTGGATCTACAGAACCGATTTTGAATATTCTCTTATCAATCGAAAGCTACATTATTTGTGAGTGTCTAGGCTACATTTTATTGACAAAAACATTTCGGGACTCCGGGAAACACCACCCGCTCATAGCCGGGGCGGGTGGCTAGTTTTTTATATGACGCGACGACGCGACGCACGGTTAGATCAAGCGTATGGCCAGCCTAATGGTGCCTAAGCAGTTAACGTAGCTTTAGAATGTTTGCAATACAGTCAATTTTTGCTTGTGCAAAATTGATGAGCAGTGAGAAAAGATTGCATGAAGCTGCCACGTGAAATTAGGAAAACTGATAGACGATGCATTGATTAAACTGCACAGGAGTTCCTTATACAACACAGGTAAGGATAGATTTTGTACATATAAAATATTTAAAAGTCTTAAATTGGAGACTATTAAATATTTTATATTAAAAAAATCGATAACGATAAACCTTGTTCAGCCCACGCCCACAGTTAGTTATTTAAAGAATATTATTTGGATTTATTGACAAGTAAATTTAATACTGAAGTAAACTAAGTAAAAGTAAAAATAAGAAACAATAATGATTCAATAATAATTTTAAAATTATAATAAATATTCATCACATTTACATGTGAATGGGTTGCCAGTTGCCACTCAATAAAAAGTTGCGATGTGGCAACAACAGAATTTATTTTCCAACGTGCAACAACTCAACGCTGATTAACAGTGATGACCTTGGGTGATGCAATGGCATCTTCCGGCGATGAACAACTGTTTAAAAAACAAATTTTATTCAATGATGTTAATTCTTCCTTTTCTAGATATCTTAGGTTTACAGTCGGTAATTATTAGTTTTATTTAATGTTACATCTCTAAAATAAATAGCAAATAGGTAAATTTAATTTAGGTCTCCGATAATGAGTACTTTAGAGATGCGCTATTTCCTATCCCAGGAAATACCTGGTTTTAAAGTTTTTGTGGCGGCAACACTCAAGTAATATTCCTAATAATACAAGCGTCAATAGGCTACGGTAACTGGGCTAGGCGGGCCGTATTTTTCTTTGCCACCTAACAGTATAAAAAATAAAGAGGTGGGTAATGTATATATAGGTATACCTACCAAAATCGAAATCATTAATTCATATAGGTCACACCATGACACTTATGCAGTTCAATGAAAACAAATGCCAAATGAGACATATCAGCTAATTTCCTACTGCCGGGTTCGCTGACTGAACAGACAGGGAGCTAAGGAAAGAACCAGCAAGAAACTCAGGCCAGTCTTTTCAATCTCCAGATGTTTTAAATTTTATTTGTCTTTAAATTTGCGATAACATAGAAAGCGATTCAACCAAAAACTCTATACAAACACAATCGATGAAAAATTGTTGCGAAAGAAAAGATGAGTCTACTCACACTCTAACATTTTTAACCCGGCGCCAATGACTCGTGAAATATTATTATAGAACCACAGAACATGTCATTACTCGACATGTTCTGTGATTCTATAATAATATTCGTATAGAACCTGGCTGATAAAATTCAGCAGCCAGCTAATATCAAAATAAGAATTAGCAGCAAACGGTAAAATCTTATTATGGTCTTAGATCTTAATTTAACATTCGTGACAATGATAACTTTATTACCTAGTTGTCATTATTCGCAATTCAAGTTTTATTCGATTTTTAAAGTGAAAATGTATGTAGAATCTTTTAAGATGAGGAAAAGAATTGAAAAGATGGGTAATCCTTAAAATACCGAAACACTCCAAATTTGTTTTTATTAAAGAAGTAAGAATTTAAAATATATATAAAAAAGTGAAATCTCAAGATGTTATAAGCTGATTTCATTGTGTAGTTTTTTTACACAATTATATGCTTGCCTAACGAAAAATGCCACACCTAGCTACTAAAGTAAAAATAGGCCGTTAAAATATGGATGTCGACTGTCCATTGTGTCCAACTTTAAACTATTTTCATACATTATGGGGACAAAATATAACATGGTTAAAAAATTATTCGAATCTATTACCGATTCTGGACAAACTACATACTTTCAGATTTCGCCTATAGTTTGTGAAGCTAAGAAGTATTCACTTCTGACGTTTTTTTTTTAAATGTCATGTCGACATTTTGTTGCTATTTTCAAACCTTAAATACCTTTTGAATCATACATAAAATACGTTAAGTTAGTAAAAACTTGTTTATACCAAATATTTTTTTTGCTGTTATTAGGTACCTATTCAATGTGTTTTTATTGTATTTTTTATCTCTTAAATAATTATTAAATATTCCATAATAAGTTCCGCTTGGAAAAGACTAATAAAAGGGAAGATTAATTATTTATTTTGAGAAAAAGGTACTTATAAATGTTGATAGGGAAATAATCAGATTGAAACCTGTGTAGGTGTGCACATCGCGGGGACCCCTATGTCCCTAAATAAGCATAGCCTGTGGCAATACTATGCCGTCGTTATAGGGATTTTTTCCGATCTTAATTTGAAATTCGTAAGACATCAACTTTATTACCTAGCTTCACGTTCACGGCTATCGTTACTTTCAAATAACGAGAGGTATTACCACAGACCATGCCTGTTCAACGACAGAAAAAATCATGCCATTAATCTATCATTAGATACGTTGTGTTTTTGGACACAACCTCCTTAATCAGTAACGAGAATCAGTTTTCAAAAAAAGTTATTATAATGTCATTGTTTTGTATGTGAGTATTTTTTGTTCACATACTGGGTTAATTATTAATTATTATAGTCTTAATAATGTTAAACAAACATTAAAAGGTTCAGAACACAAAATTGTTTAAAAAAAATCCTACACGTGTAGCCACGCATGCACATAAAACAGGTACAATTAAATTAGTAGCTTTCAGATTTGCAACGATAACTGCAATAACATATGACCACAATTAGGTAGGTAGGTACCTAAGTATCTATGAATCAGGTTGCTATAGAAATAACATTTGTCTAAACTGTAAAGTCTAGACAAACACAATAGGTACATTCTTATACTTAATTTAATTAACATAATGTTCGTCTACTACAAACACAATAGACAGACACGTACCTACATTATTATATAGCTATTTTTTGCGGACATCAGTACCTACGTACCTAGTACTTTTATTTATTCTGTGGCATCAGTGGCCGCGATTTTTTCATCCGTTCAGTAATGGAATTTTCAAAATGAAAATTTTACGCCAGGGCTACAATACAAACTTGAAATTTGTGCAAAATTTTAGCTTTACCAGCCCCAGCGGTTACAGCTCTGCGTTGATGTTTCAGTCAGGACAATAATAATAATAGTTTTGGATAAGGACTGTGTAATTATTTATGACGTAGCGTGCTTTATTGTACACTAGCGGGTTCAACGAGGAAAGGCCTATGTAGGTACTTTACATTCCTGCTAAACCAACAACGGCTGTTTTACACTAGCGTAAAGTACCTACTTATATGTTTTTGGTTCAAATACATTAATACTGCGCCATTGCCACCGATTGTCGAAGTCCGTTTAAGCTATTATAATATTATCTGTGGTTTAAGTAAGCTGCAATACTTTGCTTCTTACAACGCCATCTATGTTTGTTTAACCGAACTTAGTCATCCTTTACTGACATGCTTCCGAGTAGCAACTTGGCTTGTTTAACTTACATCACCTTAACAAACTTAACTTGTTCAGTTAAATTTATTTTCTGACGTTAGAGGTCGCTATATCTCATAAAATTAAATTATAATGTTTACAGATCTTTAAAACGTAATAAAATTCTAAATTTTAATAAAGCATGTCAATTATCATATCGATCGATCTTAAAGTTTTTTTAACCGTAAGTACCTATAATAAATCCAAAACAGTATTTACTAGTAGTAGGTACCTACTTATAAACTATGTAGGTACCTACCTAGTAAAAATATACCTACTATGTAGGTTCTATTTCTCAGTATCACTGTCCACTAGGAATGTGCCCAGCGGCATTGGCACATTGGATAGCGAGAAACAAGCACTCCAGTCACGCGATACGTCGATCAGTCGTTCCGATAATTTTCTATAGAAGAAGCCAGCACTGAGACCCCATAAAAATACCTACTATTTTAACTCCATGCGGCTCAAAAACTTAAATATACCAACTATATTTGCGCCGTTTTCGCGTTGAAGGGTATCCGCAGCTGCAGCAGCTAGATTTCCTAACAAGATGCCATAATTGTAAATGCTAATCGTATTTCATACGATTATCAAATAGAATAGATAATAATAAAACAATCTCATTGTGTTTGGTCTCGTGAAGACGATGATCATTACGTCCAAAATGCGAACATTGCATATTTTTTGCCCCTTCTAAAAATAGATTGCAAACCTCAATTACTTTGTGAATATTTATTATGTCCTTGTGCATTGCAGCATTGGTCTAATCCAGCGACTTCATCTGTAACTAGAGCAGTAACCTACTTTCAAAATTACATTCTACAATGTTCGGGATTAATAAAGTTTATTTATCATAAATACTTTGTAACTGCATTATAATACATTATAGGGATAAATTATAGAAATTGAGGTTAATTAATAATAAAACCGACTTTGTTGTTTCAGGCTACATGTCTAATGATGTTAAATTTAGACTAATCAAAATATTAACTTAGGTAGGTTGAATCTGAAAAAAAAATTATAACACCTACACGTACAATAGAGTTTAACTACTTAGCAATTTTAACAATATGCTTATTAACACAAGATAAAAATTTCTAATCTGTTCATCTCGCCTCGGATTGAGCAAACCTGGAATTACACTCGGCTAGGAAGTAGCAAATCTGAAATTACACCCGTCTAGGAGGTAGCAAACTTGGAATTTGACCCGAATAGAAACGAGCAAACCTGGAATTTAACACGCATAGACTGAAATTTCCTGTAGGTCCAACGTGACTTTATTCAAATTATTATAAATTCACTAATTTAGGGGCGCCCTTGTACTCAAATAATATCAAAACTGTCTGGAACGTCTTTAAATATGAATATTCAATGGTTACAAAATATTTTAGCTAATCGTTTCTGTTAGTGTTCCTCGCAATAACGTTTCTTACAATTGTTTATTTGCATAACATAGCGTAGTGCTTACTGTCGCAAATATAACTGTGTCGAACGTGTGTTCACGACTCATGTCATTTTGTACAAAGACTGGCCGGGACAATACGTCTATATTACTCGCGACTATAAGGTTGTTAAGTTTTAATGGTTTGAGTTTCTTGCTTGTTTATAACTGCTACTCTGGCTGCCTCTGACAGAAGCTACTAGTATTGATACTAAGGTTAGTGTTTTGAATGACACTGTTTCAAAACTATTCGATGTTCATGCTCCTGTCAGAAAAATTAAACTGAAGCGGCCACCAGCACCTTGGTTGACGGAGGTAGTTCGTATGGCCATGAGACGTAGGGACAGGGCTTTCAGGAAATTTCGGAAAGATCGCTGTGACGAGAACTGGGCCTATTTCAAGACTGCCAGGAATCGATGTAACCAGATGATACGCAACGCCAAACGCCGATATATCCTTAAAAATATTTCTGAGTCGTCGCCTACCCACATCTGGAGGTTCCTCGGTACCCTCGGTATCGGTAAGTCTCGAGCTGTGGATTTTCCAAGGACAATCGCTTTAGAAGACGTTAATCGTCACTTTGCTACCACTTACTCACTGAATTTATCTACTCAGAGTCAGACAATTGATTATATAGACGGGTTACCTCGTCTTGACATTAATCAATTCCAATTTTCTCCAGTCGCACTAGGTGAGATCAAAAAGATAATCCTGTCCATTAAGTCCAAAGCTGTGGGCTGTGATGACATTAGTCGTCACATGATCACAGTTATCTTGGATCAACTTCTCTTTCCCATTTCCCATATCCTTAACTTTTCCCTAGAATCAGGACAATTTCCTTTTCTGTGGCGTAAAGCTTACGTTCGGCCTTTACCCAAGATATCCAATCCATCCCTTCCCTCCCATTTCCGCCCGATATCCATTCTCCCTTTCCTATCGAAAGTGCTCGAAGCTTGTGCCCACAGACAGCTGTCCGGGTTTGTCTACCGAAACAACATCCTTTCTCCACTTCAATCTGGATTCAGACCTGGGCATAGCACAGTAACAGCATTACTTAAAGTGACTGGCGATGTGAGGGCGGGCGTGGAGGATACCAAGATAACTGTTTTGGTTTTGGTAGATTTCTCGAACGCCTTCAACACCGTCAGCCACGATATCCTTCTATCCATCCTGTCCCATCTTATGATCTCCCCTAAGGCGCTGGAATGGTTCTCATCTTATCTTCGAGGACGTCAACAGTCAGTTCGGGTTGATGATAATAGTTCATCATGGCACAACCTTGACTCTGGTGTTCCTCAAGGCGGTATACTTTCTCCTCTTCTTTTCTCATTGTTTATCAATGTTCTAACTCCTGAACTTCGTAATGCGTATCACCTGTACGCCGATGACCTGCAGTTTTACTCACAGGCAAGAATTGAGGATTTGGGTGCGGCAATTGATGAGGTGAACCGGGACTTGAACGCTATATTGAAATGGTCTGAACGATTTGGTTTGGCGGTTAATACTTCTAAATGCCAAGCCATCATTATAGGAAGTCCACGGATTATGGCCAGGGTGGATATTGCAAGTCTCCCACCAGTAGTTTTTAATGGATGCGTGATCCCTATCAGTCATAGTGTAAAAAATCTTGGTTTACACTTTGATGCCAAACTTGACTGGAGGACCCAGATAGCGAATATCAGCTGCAATGTGACCAATATTCTACGATCTCTATATCGATTAAAGAATTTCCTCCCACCAAAGACAAAAACAATGCTGGTGCAGACTTTAATATTCCCTGTTATCGACTATGGTGATGTGTGCTATCTCGACCTAAATGCAGATCTGCTTGACAAACTTGACCGGCTTCTCAACAATTGCATTAGATTCGTTTTCAATCTACGTAAGTATGATCATGTGTCGACATTCCGCGCCCAGCTCCAGTGGCTGCCTATTCGTCAGCGGCGTAGCTGGCGTGCGTTATCCTTACTTTACTCTATTCTGACCTCTCCCTATGCACCCACATATTTAACTCCTCATTTCCAATATCTTTGTAGCACCCATAATAAAAACTTGCGTTCATCTAACAATCTTATTCTTCTTTGTCCTTCCCATAACTCAAGTCTCGTACATTCTTCCTTCCATATTCAATCTATTCTTCTCTGAAATGCACTCCCTCTCGAAATCAGGATGTCCACTAGCCGTGATATCTTTAAAGCTAGAGTTCGTCAGCTTTATAGCAAATATTTAGCAGAAACTTAACAACGTTTAAAATGTATATATTTAAATATGTATTATATATATTTTATGTATACCTACATATATTTATTTATGTATATTATTTATATTATGTATATAATTATTTTATAATATAATGTGTATGATATGTTAATATTTAATAATTTACTATTTTATTAAGTACCTACTATGGTTAAATGCACCTACCTAGTTTTCTCTCCGCATCACCCAAAGGTTGACTGGTAGAGAATGCCTCTGGCATTAAGTCCGCCTTTGTACACAATTTATGTGCAAAAAGTTTTAAATAAATAAATAAATAAGCACGTGTCATTTTGTGGTTTAAGTTGTTATTGACATTTATGAAAAACTCACTGTGTAGCGTGTTGTGGGTTTCCTCACGCCGGGACAAAAATTTTATGATCCACAAATTATTGTTTAGAGTTTAGGTGTTCTTCTTGTCCATAGAGACATATGTATATCCAAAGAGACACAGAGAGGAGATACCTACATCATTTCATAAAGTGGCAATCTTATTTTTTGAGTCTCTCTGGTCGAAGGAAAATTGACTACTCTTTTTTTCGTTACATTTTTAATGTAGGTAGGTACATATGTATGACATTCAGGAGAGTTATGGAATAAATGCTTTGTATTTATTGACTTAAACAATAATATGTATCTATGTACCTACTTCTCATTAAGTCGTATAAATCATATAAACTCGATGTTTACGACGATACTGTCATAAAACTAAACCATTGAGGTGTGATGTTTATTGCGCTATAGCCACTAAAGCCTATCACTTGTGTTGTGTATCGAACTTCTATTATACAAATAGTAGTGCCTTGTCCCGAGGGCAACACAAAGCGCGTGCGGCCTCAGCTAATGAGAATTATACCAGACCAGAATACAAATAGGCTAATCTTATAGACTCTAGCGCATAAAGTGTTAGTATGGCAAGTTACATCTGTTGAAGGAACCGAGCCGAGTAGGCAATTCGGGATTCCGATTTGGTTTTAATGTGTCTGACTGAGTCAGTAAATCGAGAGTGAAACTTTCGCGCGTGTTTGTTATTGGACTAAACAAAATGGATAAGGTAGGTTTTTCTTTACATCGATACACCACTATATGTGCGGTTAGTAGTTGTTATTCGAATAAGTTTTAGACGTACATAGGTAGTAGGTAGGTACTCTTTTGATGATTCTAGTGCACGCATTTTGGAAGTCTAAGTAAGAATTTGTCATTGCGATTAGCAGATGATGGCGATGATGACAATCTCTATTTTTCTTATGTTATATAAATATAATTCACTAGTAGTACCTATATTTGACATTTGCAAAATACCAGTCTTCCGTCGGCTGATTGCCAAGAACAGAGAAGAAGCTAAATACGACTCACTAAACAAAATCTCAGAAAATAGGTATAAATGCTACAAACTTGTAACTTGGCAGGTGGATTTGCTCATAATTTTTAAATTTAAAAATAAGTAACTATTTTTCATAGGAGCTAAAGATTCAATCCCTTAAAAAGATAGAAAAACATTTAACCCGGGTGAAATCGGGGTCGACCGCTAGAATATTAAATAAAAAAAATATTAATAGAATATTCATTAAGAAATTATTTATTCCTTTAGTGCGTTTTTAGATGTTTCCGACGACTTCGAAGAATGAAGGATAAACATAATTACAGCAATTACTTAGGTGTTTTACAGCAGGTAATTAAAAATGATTAGACGCAAGGCTGGTAGACGTCCTGTAGTCGTGGATATCGCTTTATGATTTCTTATTTCCCCCTTCAATGTAAAGATCGATTCAGATGCACCTATGCGAAACTCTATGCTGTAGGTAGCAAGAGTCAACTGCGTATTAAATTATTACTATTTTATACTCATGGACGGAACTTTCATACGTATCTACAAGTTATAGCACCCACATTTATAAACGACAAGGGACTCCTCTTCTTTATAAAAAAAAAAATTCACAGGAACAGTGTTTTTATCGGGATAAAAATTAGGCCATGTGCTATTCCAGACTATAATCCATCTCTGTGCTAAATTTCATCTAAATCAGTTCCGCCATTTTGGAGTGATTGAATAAGAAAAATCCATCCAAACTTTCGCATTTATAATTAATAATTTAAATATAATATATCTAGACATAACATTTAAAATTGTACTTATTGAATTACTAGCTTCGTCGTAATTTTTAATTTCTATTATTACTTGTATTACGTGAATGTTTAGATAATTCGAAATTCAATTTTTCATTTTGACATTCGACTACATTTTACAATCTTAACCTAGAAATACAAGTAGTCAAGTATGCACTTATTCCAACGTCACACACAGCGGCACACAAGAGGAGCCGCGGGAAAAGCGGTGGATTTACCGTTATCGGAGAAAGCTGAGTGGAGCAACTCCGGCGCAGTTAGTGACCGAACGGCGCCCGCGCACGCGACCTACCGTACACCCGTGTACGATTAAATTTTTGTTGATAACTTATTATTGTTTTAAATCGGTGTGAGTAAAGTGAATTACAATTTAATAGGGTATGCATTTTTGTTTATTTACTTAGCATATTTGATTAAAGATTAAGAATAACAATATTTATAGATTTAAGTAGGTAAGTATTTTTTATAACATTTTGATTAGCTTACTCGACTTTTTTATGCAGGTATTTGAATGTAAAATTTAAAATTATTGTGAAGATTATTAAACATAAAAATACACATGGATTGAAAAAGGTTTAGAACTGCTTAATCATACCTACTTAGAAAGTTTATAAAATAGTTTGTACCTATATCTTTTTACGATTTTCAAAACGTAAGTAGAGTGAGTGAAATATTTTTTATGTTTATGGTATTTGGTTGATATTCGTCTACTAGTAAAAATCTTAGCCTTTCTACGTTGGCCGAAAAAACTCTGAAGAAAGTGGAACAGATCAAACCCACATTTCAGGCTTGAATAAAATAAAAACAAAATTAGCTTCTACCCGCGGTGCAGGCGCGACTACCTTCTCGTAGAATGTCGATTAATTAGTACTCTCATACCTCAAATGAATAGCATTGCTTTTTCTAGTAAATTAATTTATAAATATCCAAAATTTCCTGTGTGTGAGTACAGGTCTCCAGCGCTCATTAGGGGATGCGTTTTGAAAGAAACGTATTCCTATCCCAGGGATACTCTCATCTTAAAGCCCTGGGGCCCAATTCTGCTAATTTACAGATGGCTCAATTGAATCTGAATTGATCCTCAATTGAATCTCAGTAGCATTTTCGGTATTCTGCTAATAAATTTAAGACCAATAATTAGAAAACCATTAGTTTTGAATGATAAGCATTTTTGGTATTACATTATTGGTATTCTGCTAAATAATTCAAGACCAATGGTTTTCCAATTATTGGTCTTAAATTAATTAGCAGAATACCAAAAATGCTACTGAGATTCAATTGAGAATCAATTTAGATTCAATTAAGCCATCCGTAAATTAGCAGAATTGGGGCCCTGGTGTAAAACAATGGGTTGGCAGCACGCAAGTGCAGTTACCGTAGCCTATGGACGCTTGCATTAACAGAGGTATTTTGGTAATGCAAGCGTCCATAGGCTACTGTAAATGCTGAACATCAGGTAGGCCGTATGCTTCTTTGCCACCCAAGTAGTATAAAATAAAATACAATATTGAATCAGCCTGCTTCGATCCGGCATCTCCTTTTTCGCGATACAACTACCTACGTCCAGACGATCCTAGTAATCTTCTTGAGGTTTTCGTTCGTATAATACTTAGGTACCTTTACCTAAACAATATATTTCAACAAGTTAGCAAAACAACTTTCTGAAGACTACTTTCTCAATTAGTGTGCTAGCCACGTGTTTATTTGGAATAACAGAATGCGCGAATATTGACATACATGTTCAGACGGCTTACCATCATCAACGACATAGGATTATTTGTCAATTTTTTTTATTAGTATAGAAAAATAGTCGCTAAATTATGTTGAAAATTGTAAACAAAAATTATTTTGATAAAAAAATACAAAGTAACAAGCATTTTAATATTGATATAAATAGACAGAGTCAACACTACTGCTCCTCTAGACAAGAGCCATAAACGGTAATCGAATAGAATAGAATAGAAACCAAACGTATGGGAGAGTACCGTTTATGTCACTTGTCTAGAAGGGCTGTCTTATGACGTCACATTCCCGGAACGCTATCGTTTGCTATTTTATTACATTCAGAAATAATATATATTGTACTAGCTGTTGCCAGCGGCTCTACCTGCGTGGATATCGATTATCGTAGTAAAAACCCTATCTCCTTCCTCAGGATACTACCATCTATGTATCTCCTTGCTAAATTTCGTCAAGATCCGTACAGCCGTTTTTGAAGCGTACACTAACCAAGTTAAGATTGATACATAATAATATGTATTATACAGATTTTGCTCATATACTATAATAGTAGGTACATATTTCCTACCCGAGTTTTTCCAATTCCAATGTTCATCAGTTGGTGCAGCAATCAAGGCAGCAGAGTTTATTATTTTTATTTAGTGAAGAGAGAACTATCGATACATACAGTATAATGTTGAAATATTTCTATAGATTAGACCTACTGAATAACTATAGCTAACGAAATAGTTTCCTTTGCACATTTAATCTTACTTAAAATCTATGTAGATCGCGTTGCACTTGCATTGTAAGTAATATTATTAGACCGTGAAGTAAGTCGATCTTATGAGTACCTGCGTATACTACAGGACCAGAAACAAACTTTTATTTCAAAACGCATCCCTAATTGAGCGCTAGAGACCTGTACTCGCACACAGACAGGAACACTGCTTTTGGCTGTGGTCTTTTGTAAGGTGAAGGTCCTCCCCAGTCGCTAAACGTCTTAAAAGAACCCTTGTTTTCTTCTCTTCTGTATAGTCGGTGACCTTCTTTAAGTCTGCTCTGCCGCTGTCGTATGTTACAGACTTATTTTAGGTTTAATTTTTCGGTATCATCATCAGCCCATCATCAGCCTATCGCAGTCCATGAACGACGATACCACGACGCGAATGGAGTAGATACAAAGTTTCTCTACTCGTATATAAGGTAATAAGGTAGTTACCATACCATGGGTATTCCTACAACCAACATTTAAACTCATCATCTCAACTTATAAACTTCCCACTGCTAGGCACGAGTCTACTCCATACATTTATTTATGGAAAACCAACAGCTTATTCTAACTTAAAATATAATTAGTATAGCAATAGAGAGCCAATTACAGGTCTTCACGTTTAGTGACAAAAAAAAAGGTATATACCTATATAACTGAGGAACAAACAATTATCATAAACTATTTAGTAAACATACAAACATAAAATTTAATAGTAAAACGTTTTATAAATTAATTTAGGAAATAAAGAGTTTATTACTTATCATCCGCCTTGCCTGGAATACACTGGTATTAAATAGATCTAAATTTAATTCTTTTGCAGCTGCATTAAAACTGTTACTCGCATTTGAAGGGATATTAGCGTACTATACCACGCTGGCTAGACGGGTTGGTGTTGGGTTTTGTTCCGAGTTTTCCCTCTCTTGCAGTGGATATTCTCGGCCTGACCTACTCCCTTAATCGACTCTTACGACAACCTCGGGGTGGTATGAGGTGGTGATTCATGTATTCTTAATCCGTCATCTCTCGGACATTTAAAATCATGTTTACTTAATTCATAATTCTTATCTTATATTTTATTTAAAACAGTCGGTCACTCGGTTTATCCTTGACTAGCCGTACTTGTTCTTGCAAGGTAGTGTATCTAAATAATGGGCTTATTAAATACTAGCTGGCTGGCGGGCTAGAATGTTGTATTACTAAACGTATTACCAGCTTAGAACTAGAATTAAAGTAGAAACCTTATAAATCATGTCATTCTAACGCCTTAAACAAATACACTTCTGTAGGTATAGGTATATTAAATAGCTGTTCACAGCGTTTTTAAAATTTGGGTTTCGTCCTGTGTCATGTTTATTAAATACTAACTTTCGTACAATCCCACGGGAGCAGTGATTTTTCCGGGATAAAAAGCTTATATGCTATTCCAGACTATATTCTATCTCTCTGCCAAATTTCATCCAGATCCATTAAGCCGTTTTGGCGTGATTAGGTAACAAACATCCATCCATCAATTCAATCTTTCACATTTATCTATTAGATTATTTCCGTGCTCACTTTGAGTCGTAATGCAATTATATAACTGTCATAAAAAACAATGCGGGGCAGTCTTTGGGGACTGCCGATAGAAGTGAAAACTAAGTAACTTTGAATAATTGTATCGCCGAGCTATTAGATTATTATTTTTGAATATGGAAAGCGTTCGGTGACAATGACGCGAGTTCCATGATTTTTGTTTACCCAAAAAGTGCTCAATGCGCCTAATAAAACTTTCACTTCTAAAATTGGAATTTCAAATGCAATGTAATTTTCAAGAACATGTGTTTGAGTAGTAGACCCAAGGAGAAGCGCGTTCTATTCTACTGAAACCAAGGTATAGAAAGCTATCTTCATATAGGTATAGTTATGCAATTAAATAAATTATACATTGCATAAGTAAATATATATTATATTTATTACATAAATCCTCAAACTACGCGCTACTTAAAATACGAACATTTATTACAACATTAAAAAATAATTAACTTAAAATAAGTTTATTTTTAACTAAGCATATTATACAAAGGCGTCCATTATATAAGCTGCTTATTATTATCGATGTTTGTTTGCCCCTTATGGATAAAAAAAATAGTAATTAGTCGTTTTATGGACTATATTTCCCGTCACACGGGTCATTTACGTTGTTGCGGAATTGCACAAGAATAACAAGAAATAATATTTCTACAATCGTAATTTTTGTTCCGTGTTGTACCAAAAATAAAATTGTAGGTGGCCGTCGTGTTTGCGGACGTGAAAGGCGTATTTGTCACATTAATATCCCTGTTGTTACCATTTTAAACATGTCTGCCTATTGCTAGCTTCGACGGCGACGTGGGGACCGGTCGACCGGACCGGGCTTACCTGTGCCGCGCACAGACCGGCCCCCATTTAGAATCTTTTATGACTCTTATTAGTCTATTACTCAAAGGTAACATCGACCCTACAAGCTATTCCATTTATTTATATTTTTAATTGGAACTAGTCTATAATACGAAATGTCTTCAATGTATGTTACATTGTACATTTAGGTTAAATGTTTTTAAATAATAATATGTCGAAAATAAAACCTCGCTATTTTATGTTGAAAGTAACTTAATCGACTACAATCACAGGAAATACGGAACAACTTTTGTACATTTATACAATTTAATAAAATGTATCGAATTCAAAATATTATTTTATACATAATATTTAATGTGCGTGCATGTACCATGTAGATACAGCGACAGTTTTAGTCAAACAAATATTTTACTAATAGGAATTTATAGGTATTAATTACCCTTGAGCGGGCTACGTTTTATCTACATACCATACGAACGAAACCGCGGCCAGAAGCTAGTACCTCCTAAAATGTCTCACCAATGAAGGCAAGGGCAATTATTAGTATTATCCTACTAATATTATAAATGTGAAAGTTTGTGAGTGTGGATGGATGGATGGATGTTTGTTACTCTTTCACGCAAAAACTACTCAACGGATCTGGATGAAATTTAGTTTAAAAATAGATTAATTAAAGTCTGGAATTACATATAGGCTACTTTTTATCGCGATAACCGACATCAACGCGGGCGGAGCCGCGGGCTACAACTAGTTTTAAATAATAATGACTTAATGTCACATACACAACTTAAACAAAACTAATTACTAATTGATACGATTTAACTAAAAAACGACTCGACTGATTTTAAAAATACTTTCACCATTAGGAAGCTACATTATCAATGGGTAAGAACGACTATATTTTATTTTTAAAAATACGGGATCCCTACGAAAACTTGATAAATGTTCACCCGTGCTAAGGTGGGACGTGCCACTAGTTCATAATACTTACACAATGTGCACTAACGTCCCTCATGCTCATCGCTGTGTCCCCAGCGAGTGAAACTTGCAACAGTAGAAACCGTCTGTCATTATGTGCTTGTAAACCGCAGCAGTTGAGTATCCGTTCACCATAATAGCAGTGAATTAATAATAATAATAATAATAATAATAATTTATTTATTATCACGAGTAATTACAGTAGGTAGAATATACACTAAATTATACACGTTATTATATAGTTCACAAAAAAAAATTATGAGCCCTGTCTCTTAAACTAGGCAGAGCCTGTATCTTAAGAGGCAGTGTTCGACCAAGATTCATTTCCTATAATTTAATATAATATTGTTACTATTGATGGAAGTGTATCGACTTGGTATTGAGATATGGTGATAATAAATGGTGAAATAATAATATGGAATGAATGATATGAGTGTATGGGTGTGTGTGTGTGTGTGTATGTGAGTGTTTGTGTGTATGTGTGTGTTTGTGTGTGTGTGTTTTAATGTTATACTATGTAGGTCAAAAGTGTTTCTGTTCTGTCGTAGTCCTGTTTCAGAAGCCACTGTGTGGTAGTGGTCTTCAGTTGGTAGGTATTAAGAGTTAGTGCATTTATTTCTTTATGTAGTTTTTTGTAAACATGGTTGCTTATTACATAGAACTGGTGTCTTGCAAAAGTGGTTTTGTGTGGTATGGATGAAATTATGGTGGTGCGTTTGTGCTGAGTTGGTGGAGGTAGGAGACTATGAGTTCTGAGGATAGATCGAAGGATAAATAGCTGTCGGACGGTTAAAACCTTACATTCAGCATATAGTTGTGATGTTGGGTGTCTGTAAGGTTTCCTAGTCATGACTTTTAGCACTGCTCTCTGGGACCTTTCTGCTTTCAACATAGAGGTCTTAAATGCGCCACCCCAAACAGATATACAATACCCTAGTATTGACTGACACAGAGCAAAATAAACCATCTTTAGAGTGTCATGGTCAGCCGATCCCCTGAGGGTTCTGAAGATGGGAATTAGGCGGGTAGTCCGAGTTGTTATTGCGTCGATCTGTCTGTCCCATTTAAGCCCACTATCGATTTGGACACCCAGGTACTTTACACTGTCAACTCTTGTAAGTGTTGCACAGGAGCACAAAGTCGAAGAGTCCGAGCAGGAGTGTGTCTTTATGGAAAAGGCTGGTGGTGGGAGTGTTATTGGTCTTAGAGCGAAAGGGATGTAAAAGGTTTTGGCTAAATTTAGAGTGAGCAGGTTTATGTTAAACCACTTCATTATTGTAGACAGGGCCAGTTCAGTTTGGGCACGAACGTCCTCCCAAGTGCGTCCGTTCACTACGATAGCTGTGTCGTCTGCATATGCGTATAAGTTACAGCGGGGTAATTTTATTCTGCACAGGTCATTTACGTAGATCTGGAACAGCGTAGGGCCCAAAATACTTCCCTGGGGTACACCAAACGTCACTGTCTCCTCAGAACTCAAATGCGTGTCAATTTTAACTTGCTGGGTGCGATTGTTTAGGTAGTCTCTAAAAATATCAAGTGCAATGCCGCGGACACCTATGGACTCCATTTTTGTAATAAGTTTGGGAACAGAAACTGTGTCAAAGGCTTTAGAAAGGTCTATAAAAACACCCAGACACTTTGACCCATTGTCAAGGGCCTTGGCAATAAGTTGTGTCAAATCCAGCACTGCATCTTCCGTCGAAATTCCCGGCCGAAAACCGTATTGATTATCGGAAATAAGCTGATACTTGTCAAGATAATTTCTAAGATTCTTGTTCAGAACCTTTTCAAGAATCTTTGACAGCGTGGTAAGTACTGATATTGGCCTATAGTTATTGACACAGTTTCTGTCCCCTCCCTTGTATATTGGATAAACAATAGCCTTTTTAAGAGCCTTAGGGAAAACACCAGATTGTACACAGAGATTACATATGTATGTTATTGGCGGCACCAGCACCTGACGGCAGTTCTTAAGTAAAGACGGCGGTATGCCATCCCAGCCTACCGCACAGTCATTACGAAGAGAATTATCTTTGCGTAACGTAAAAAAAATACGAGATTCTGACGACACGAAGCAATACTGCATGTATAGAGGTACATTGATAATGACGACATTGTAAAATACAATAATAATAATTATAATAATAGTGTCCCACTGTTGGGCATGGGTACCTTTCAAGGGAGTGGAAAACGTCTAGAACACAATTCTCAATGCAAAATACACATCGGTACTTATATAAATACATAATTACAAAAACTACTAAACAAAAAGAAAGAAAATTGGTTGATAGAGTGGAAAAAAACTCAAATCTCGTTTAGGTACAGTAACCCATCACAATACTAGACTTGCTGACTTCGCAAAATATATATTGTGTTCAATATTCTTTCTCTTATTGAAGTAATACGACACGACAAGAGAGAAATCAGGCGCTGGGGCAAGCGCCTTAGCAGATTTATCGATTCACTCATAATATAAAATCGAACAAAGATGTACGTTGCGTCCCTCTATTCCTGCCAAATAAATTAATATATAACTAACTTGAATTTTTGAACGATTTTTTTATTATAATAATTATTTTCATTTCAATTTTCATACAATGTGTAGACCTATCTCTATGTTAGTATACATAAATACACAGTAAAGCAAAACAAACAAAAAAAAACGAAAAATAAACTTTTATTAACTTTTGTTTTCTTTTCACAGAAAAAAGCAATGTTGGAGGGAACCAAGATTAATACTCCATCACAAATGGCGAGCGTTTTCGACATCGCCAAAGACACGGTCCTATTTCTCGTGTTATCCTGCTACTACATTCTTGAGTCGCTATTTTGGACCTTAGTACCAAATGCAATAAGGCCTATGAAAAATCTCAAAGGGGATGTAGTATTGGTAACTGGCGGTGGAGGTGGTGTTGGGCGCCATCTAGCGGTGAAACTGGCGAGACTTGGAGCCAAGGTTGTCATATGGGATATTAGTAAAGAAGGTAAGTTTAACTTCCTTTTGTCGTTTGTTATAGCCTAGTGTATTCACTGATCGTAAACGACCAATAGGTTAAACTACCAATGACCGCATAGTGTTATTTCATCTGAGAAGTTCCGTACTTCGAAGAGCACTTTAAAAATCAGTTCCGGCTGTTAACACAGTGATCATATCAGATCGCCAGGTTGGTCACTAGGTAACCACTCGTTAAGAGAAGAAATCAGACATGTAGTCAGAGATTTCCAAGCCGCCTGAAAGTCTTTGACACGCCTTAATGTTTGCAACTAGATTCATATTGAGTTTTTAGGTAGATTTGGAAGGGTAAGTAATTAAGTATGTTATTGTAATAATATTAATATAACTAACTAACAGCACTTTTCAACTCGAAAGTCGGCTTCAAGATTCGCAATGCCAATGAACTAGCCAGACAATAATTTGAACAAGTTAACTTTAATAAACTAAGTTTCCTTTTAAGTTTAGGTAGTAGTTCGGTAGTTGGCCTTATTCTAGATTATTTTACTGAGTACTAAACCTAATCATTAGATTTGGTTCAACGTTGTCGACCTTGCATATACATAGAAACTTATAGCATTCATATACAGGTATAGGTACCTACTTAATACATTTATTAAATGGCAAAATAATTATGTTATTATTACGGAAAGCGTTGAACTGCCTTGAACCATACTTACTTTCTATGTAAACAGACAAAGCAGCGGGGAACTCTTAGTGCATGATATTTTTATTACGAATTACCAATCAGTTGAATCTACAACAAATAAATCATAAATATGAATCCCTATTTCCCTTTGTCACGGCATCACGCGTGAACGGCTGGACCGATTTCGGTAATTCTTTTTTTGTTGTGTTTGTTATTGTCAGGAGAATGTTCTTGTATAAAAAAAAGAAAGTTGCGCTGAAAATAGTTTAACCCGGACGAAGTCGGAGCGCTAGTAAATAATAAAAACGTAAGAACAGCAACACTTAAATTTTTATTTCAACTAGCAACTCTCCCTGACTTCGCCTGGGTTAAACTATTTTTTACCCGTTTAGAGATTGCTCTTTTTTAGCGGATGCTTACGTAATAAAATAAACCTTTGTTCCAAATTTCAGGTTTCTAGGCTTAGTTGTTATGGCTGTGCTCGACATTCGATTTTATATAATATTACTGCCTGCCCCGCAGGGGTATTCCGTAAAAGCAAAAACCGAGCAAAATCTATCTGTCAGATTGAAAATCGGTATTCCGTAAGAGTCCTTTTTGACGTTTAGTCAATAGATTGTGCCGTCACCGAGCAATCACAACTGTCAATTTTGCGATCACAACTGTCAGTTTGCCATCGCTGTTTCTTAGAGAATTAGCCGGCCGGTTTCGCACGGGTGGTATTTCCCGCGGTCCCGTAATGTTTTAGTCAATAAAATATAGCCTATGGCACTTACAAATAACGTGGCTTTCTAATGGTAAAAAAATTTCAAAATCGGTTCAGTAGATCAAAAGATTACCCCCTACTACCTCTTTATAATAAAGTATAGATATATACCTAATTGCGGGCAACAAGGTCGGCTCAGGATCGAGAGTTGTGGAAATCTTTGGGGGAGGCCTATGTCCAGCAGTGGACGTCTTTTGGCTGAGATGATGATATACCTAATTATGATAAATTCTTGATCTTTTGATTCTTTAATTAAGAAGTTTATTTAATTAAGCTACTTAATTAAATAAACTTAAGATTCTAGAATTTTGATTGATTGACTTTAGAAAGTTAGCCTTTCACATTTAACCATTTATGAGTGATAGAAATTTAATAATAACTTTGTTGTTCCAACATTTTACATATAAATTGAAATATAAGCGTCAAACTCAAACAAATATTTACTATAAGTTATTCAAGCTCACGAACTATGAATAAACAATTACTTTCCATTAATTACTCAATGGTCATTCCGCACATTATAAATATGTAATAAAATTGGCCTACATGTACGATATGTAAGTATTTCATGGCTATGCAATAACCAGCCATAATATTTGAAACCATCCTATATTTGTTCATGGTAATTATTGCAACATATGCAGTTTATTTTTACAAGCTTATATTATTTAACTAGGGGTCCGCGATTTCGTCTGCGTGGTAATTTGGAATATTTTCCCCGATTTTGTAACATATCTCACTACTGCTCCGCTCCTATTGATCATAGCTTGATGTTATATAGCCTATAGCCTTCCTGGATAAATGCACTATTTAACAAAAAAAATATGTTTTCTAATCGAACCAGTACTTTCTGAGACTAGCGTGTTCAACCAAACAAACTCTTCAGTTTTATAATATTTAGTATAGATTTGCAAGGTTCATAGGTAAGTTCGTACGAGAATATGGTGGGCAATGGAGATAGTCGAACAGGGCCGTAATATGAAGATTAGTTTTTTAAGGGTATGAAGGTTTAATATCTATAATTGTACACTGTTAACAAATTCTACAGAAATATATAAAATAGGTTTCTTATTATTATTTTCATATAGCGGCCCTGTACGGCTATGTCCGTTGCCGTGTGTACAAGACAGCTTCAGAATTTTCAAATAATTTTTCTTCCATTTGGTATCTGATTGATCTGAAATTTGACTTATGTAAGTCCCGTAACTATGAAATAATGTAGTACCGTAGAGCTGTTCTAGGAAATCGTTAGAAGTAACATTTAAAACTTCTTAGGATTTGATCAATAAAAACGGACGAAATACGAAAATCAGGTCCTAGAAAGCGAAATACCTCAAAGATACATTTTTATAATTGAATGAATGGGTTATGATTGTTAATGTTAATTATTTTGTGTCATTTATTTGATGTGAATTGTAATTTTAATTAATGTCTATCTAATTGGTTTTAATTCAATAATATTGACATTAGTAATGCATTTTTTTTGCATGCCGCGAGGCAAAGTACATAGGTATAGTGATACCATCATAATCATAATAATTATGTCAAACCTCTGTACCTATATTTTGCAAAATAAACAATTTGAATTTGAATTAATTATACCTACCCATATGGCAAAATTAGGACCGTCCGTCAATATGACATTTTTGAAACATGGATATCATGCACCTTTCCGAGTTGCATTTTCTAATCAGCAGGCTTTCCTTGCGTAGGTATGTAGATAGATAGAAAACTCTTTTTTGTACACCAATTACAATTTAATGTAGGGTAGTGTAGTAAGTATTCTATAATATGGAATTCGTAAGATGTAAAATTTATAACCTAGTTATAAAGTTGTCATTCATTAAAATTCAAATGAAGGTCGATAAGTAATCGCTATAAAGACGTCTTGGTATGGCTCCGTGGTGGCAATATAAACCGAAGAACTCTGATATAATTTGATCATATTTAAACATTTACGTCATTTATTTAGGATTGCAAAAAACCTGCACTGCTGTTATCGAGGAAGGCTACGAAATCGCAAGCTACGTCGTAGATCTTGCTGATCGTAGCGCTGTCTACGCCGCCGCTGAAAAAGTCAAGAGGGAGGTATGTATTTAGAATTAATTATTTTCTTATTGCCAAATTTATAATAACCTTTCAATTGAGTTTGACCTTAAACAATAATTATACAGTGGCGGTTAAAAAATTGTTTGATGTTGCAAATTCTAATCAAAACTTTTAAGTGGTAATTACAGTAACATATTAGTTCTGCCGTTTTATTTTTTTATATCATACGAATAAGAGCAATAAATCTTGCTGCATATATATTATAACTTCTCATTTCTTGAATCACAAACCTATAATAATATTAATACCACATACTTATATTAGATATCTTTATTTTTTGGAATAGTAAACTTCTCTTTCTTTTTTTGAAAAGTAAAGTAAAGTAAAGCACTCTTTGAGAAAACAAAAATCTCGCTGTGAAACTCGCGTCATCGTCACCGAACGCTTTCCATATTCAAAAATAATAATCTAATAACAATACAATTCATAAGTTAATTAGTTTTCACTTCTATCGGCAGTCCCCAAAGACTGCTCCGCATTTATTTTTCTAAAAAGAACCAATACCTACAAGCACGGATACAAGATACACCCACACAACACATAGAGTTTAGCCCTGTGTGGGAATCGAACCCACAACACATAGCGCGGTATTGGCGGGCAGGTAACCACCCGTTCAACTATCACTATATATATATACTAATTAATATTAGATACTATTGTTTAATAAATAGATATAGGTATATACCGTAGGTAAATTCTGAAAAAATCTTCTGGCCTAGCCAATCAATTAGCTTCCTATTTGCCCAATTTATAAAGTAGAATACAAAAGATATAAACGCGTTCGAGGACATAATGTTGTTATTTTGTAATATTACTACTAAGATTTTTGTTTCTTTATATTTGACTATTGATAAGGTCAACTCGGTTAATTGTAAATAGTAGTTATTGTAAGTACATTACACAAGTAAGTATACAACGCATTTTTAAGTCATTGGTCTTGCGTCATCTATATGCGGACACACTTGAGCTCTATAATATCTGCCTCGCAGAAGGCTAGTCTCTTTTGAGATGAGCCGATGTAACCGAAATTCAGTTAGCAAGACATTTAATAAATACGTAATAGAAATGTTATTGTTCACAGGTTGGTAAAGTAGATGTGCTGATCAACAATGCGGGTACAGTATTCGGTGAAACATTACTTGATTTATCAGACAACGCGATAGAAACTACATACAAAGTCAACATCCTCTCACACTATTGGGTAAGTAACACCTGTAGTGTACATAAAGATCATGTGCGATCATTGAGCAATCAATAAAAAGGTCAACCGTTTATTTTGGACGATGTTACTTTTTAAATATTTGCTGTAGTACCTACCCACTGCTAGCATTAGGCAATTGAATGTATCTAATTTATCAAATGATTTTTAACTTATGGAAGTTAATCTTCTGTTGAACTTTTGTTGTTACTATAGCCATGACTCTTTCTTGAAAGTTCATTTTGTTTCGTAAATAAAAGAAATACTAAATAAACATGGTGCATAGCAATAAAATCGACGCTTTCGAAATGTGATGGTGGTGGATCACCAAGTGGCTGTTTGTTTGCAAAGACCTTACCCTCAGTTTTTTCGGACATAATATTGCCACGTCTGGAAAAAAACTTCATTCTAGGCCTAATTAAAGGAAAGTCTACTACTATGTAATACCTAATCGTGCTCAAAGCAAAACGCCAGCGAGATGGTCAGACGACATTAAGAAGACTGTCGGAGGTAGCAAGTAAGCACACTGCAATCCACCACCTGAGAAGACCGCAATATCACGATTCTCAGTAGTGAAGAAACAAAAATGATATATTCAGAAAGTAAATGTTATAGGTACGCTGGCATGATGAGCATAAACTGGCAGGAGTTCGTCATAGTTTTATTTATACATATTTTTTGGTTGACCGTACTTCCATAAGACATAATTTTTTATTTTTATTCGTGGGCCTGAAAGACTACTAAAAATAATTATTAAATTTAAAAGTGGCATTGGGGCCCGCGGGCCCGGGCCCGTAAGCCACCCTACCCATCTACTCGAGGCCCAACCCTGGTCAGCAAATTAGCCGTAGTGAAAAAATATGCTGGCATTTGATTTTAAGAAGTTCATTAGTATCATGCATTTGTTCTAAATGAGTTTGACTTTGACTTAAAAAGAGCAATGCAAATGTGTGGACTACATAGGGTTGCCGTTTTTTTTTTTTTTTTTATACTACTTGGATGGCAAACAAGCATACGGCCCGCCTGATGTTAAGCAGTATCCGTAGCCTATAGACGTTTTTTTATGAAGTAGGTATACCTACCTAAAATTTTTAACAAATAATATTACTTACAACTGTAGATAATACTTAGTTCTGAAAAAACATTGGTGTATATATTTGGATTAAACAACAATGTCGGTATCTGATTTCCTTCTTGTTTCAGACCGTGAAAGCATTTCTGCCCGACATGATCAACAGCGGCAAGGGGCACATCGTGACGGTGGGCTCGGTAGCTGGCCTACTTGGCACGTATCGCTGCACTGACTACAGCGCTACCAAGTTCGCTACTGTCGGCTTTCACGAGAGTCTGTTCACTGAGCTCAGGGTACGTATTTGACAATGATTTTCATGTAGGTAAGCCTATTAGACTGCTACTTTTTACGTTCTATACTGACCCGATTTTAAGAGGTTAGTAATCGGGGATTTTATGCATGTGTGGCTTAGTAGTTGCAATGCTCAACTATTATTTTGCCCTTAAGTATAGATACAGAATTATTCCTCTAGTAAAGGAGTAGTAAAAAAAACTTACCTTTAACGACAGAAGTCACGAGGCAAGTTAGTAGATACTGTTGCTCTTTATTTGTTTCTTACATAAACTAATATGTATTTGTAAAATTGAGAACCTTTTCCATTTTTCGGAGTCGGTTAAAAATAGGATGAATGGATTAATACCTATAGGTACTACAGGTACAATATTGTTAGTTCTTCGTACCTAGCTATGTCTCTGCATTGTCCACAGGCTCACGGCCACAACACAATCCACGCCACCCTAGTCTGCCCGTACTACATCAACACAGGCATGTTTGACGGCGTCACACCTCGCCTCATGCCGATGCTGGAGCCTGACTACGTGGCCGAAACTATGATCGACTCTATCAGGAAGAATGAAGTTAACTGTATAATGCCTGGCTCAGTTAGATACCTTCTACCTCTGAAGTGGTAAGCTTTATTTCGATCTTTATTATTATCCTATTCACGGATAAGATAGGTAGGTATCTAGATTTAATCACATGATTAAATCTATATATGTAGATACCTATCTAATATCTAATATAAAAAAATTTTTTTTTTGGTGGGTACACTATTTGTGCAGTTATCATAATATTGTCCTGCGCAGTTGATAGCTTAAGCCTATACTATTAAGTATTCTGTGGCTAAAGATTATAGTTTAGAGGCTTGTAGCCGCACAAATTGATTGTACCGCAACAGGCTTGCTTAACCTGTAACGTTAAGCAAGCCTGTAACGGTCAATCTGTAGATGGGTGACTATTTTCTATAACCGCGAGAGCTCTCCGTTTCTCGGAAAGTACGTAAAGCCGTTGGCTTGATCTCTAACAGAGATCGTGCCTACTGTGAGGTGCAAAAATTGCACCTGTGAATGAGCACACGCTCGAGCTTCTTGTTCTATATGTAGGGATGTTCTGAGGTAACTCTGTGAAGATTGGCAACTATGGCCGAAATCGTTCCGAAACAACCGCTTTTTACTGTGGATTTTTTTTCCATTTTTTTATTGAGAGATTTTAATATATTAAGTACTTGAAAAATCTGCTAAATGTAAAGCTTTTCGTCTGGTTTCAGCCTACTCCCTGCGAAAATGTGCTGGGACTTGATGCACCGAGTGATGAAGGGACCACAGTCGATGATGGAGTTCAAGGGAAAGCCCAGAGTCGTAGCTCAATAACATATTATTATTATTACATAGAATATATTATGTAAATAATATGTAGGTATGTATGTAGAAAGAAAGATAAAAGTATTCCTAAAGCGTCATTTACAAGATTTCGAGAAGCAAGACACACGCACGCTTTATTTGCATTATTCGACATGAAAATAGCATAAAACTTTGAAGCATGTCATTACGCAAGTTCTCGGAACGATATTTTGAAGAAATTGCGTAAGTATCGGTAACGGAGTCCCGTACCTTTATGAAGGCGGACTTGCTTTACGAAAATTTGAAGTGTAAATAGCGCTTGCTCAAATTATATAAAAGACTGCTAGATGTAGCATTGCGAGTGGGAAACTGTACCTAAGCAATTTTGAGATCAACCCTATGATTGTCGGCGGATCAGACACAATGGATAAAACAATCATCCACATTAGGCATGCATGCGTGCATGCGGGCTGAATGCGTGCGTGTGTATACGTGCATGTATGTAGTCTCGCACCATTATTGGCGTGCGGATGCGATAACAGCAATCATGAACCTCCAGGGCATCCTTGGTGGCCTACTTTTGTTAACATCAATACTGGTTACTACAAAGTGAGATTCCGTCTAGAAGTCTTTTAATTAGGCATAGAAAAAGGTTCGTAAACTAAGGTGTACCTGGGCTTATTTGTTATTAAAAATATTGGTTCTAAATTACCTTACCATATTACTAAATTTAAGACTTATTATAGTCTCATTTACATGAAGCCAGTTTTGCATTTGCCTTACAGCTTACAAAACTTAAATTGTGTAAATGATTCTATACATTTTTGGCACTAAAATGGTAAAAAAATAGGATAGACTGAATGTTGTTTTCAGTAGCATTTCATAAGGTTTAATTAAGTATAAACAATAACAAATATACATCTTTAATTTATTTCGTTTACATTATTTTTTTCCCGGAATATTGGATATCACAAAACATAATATTAACATAATAATAACCTAAGGTAAGTATCACACACTTCAAAGTAAGTCGTAGAAATAATTTAAGCCTTGGCCGAGCTCCCATATAGAAATCCCAGTGCCATATTCACGGGCTAATTCTAGGCGTTTCTGTATAGAAAACAATGTGGGAAAGAATATCTTCTTTGTACCCAGTGGTGTCCTGTAAAAACACAAATACTTATGCTATAATGTTACGTAGAGATAGGTTTTACATTTCAACAAATTGATAACCAATTCCATTTGTGTCTATAACGACTACGGGTGATTTTATATTGAGCAAATCTTTGTTTATAGGTATTGCCTGATAACTTATGGTAAGCAGATACTCTAGCCTATGGACGTTTGCAATATTTGGGGCATTACTTGCTTGTGTTGCCAACTCAAAATGTTCAGCCTTTTTTATATGCTTGTATGAATAGCATACGCCATAACACAAAAACCTAATGTTACACATTAGTTTTTTGTGTTATGGCTTATGCTGGGATAAGAAAACAATATTTTTTTGCAAAACGTTTCTCTAAAACTGAGACGGAGACCTATACCTGCCAGCATTTAGGCAGGTTCTTCCCCAGTCAGGCTTGCTCACTTGTATAATGCCCTACCTCTAATAAAAGCAATAAAATATTACCTGAGTTCAATATAATTTTCTGCCGTATTGTTATTATATGATAAAGCTTGGTTATTTTTAGCATTTTTCAATAATTCTATATATTCCGTTCCCACAATCGGCCCTCCACCATTGGCCGTGTATGAATTTCCAAAAAAGTTCAATCCAAGTAATATCTTTGATCTCTTTGATGCCGTTTCATCATTATTTAATAGTTTTTCTAAACACATTTTAACCCAATACAATGGAGCATTAGGTCCTGAAACAAAAAATAATAACTTTTTACCTCCTTAGGCCTAAAATGAAAGTAAAGGAATATGAAGTATTTTATTATATGACAGGGAAGCAGTAAAAACAACTGACAATCGCCTGTATCTATAGTTTATTTCACATAGCATGGGTACTGTGACATTTGACGATAAATATAACGAAAGACGATTAAATTAAAACCTATTGATTGAATACTCTAGGCTCGTAATCATTAGAGACCAATATATTAAATGATCAAGAAAATGATAAATTCAATCATTTTCTTTCATCTTCATCATAAAATGTTAAATGTCACAGTACTGTACGAAATGAAATAGACTAATAGTTGCTACTCCACTGTATTACAGCTTTTACTCATTTTATGACTAAAATGCATGTTAGTTTTTTTGAAATTTAGGTTTATTTTGTTGTTTTCTAGCCAGTTTATCTCGTCCTGTAATATATTATATGGGGCTGAATAAAAATTTCAGTATTTTCAAATTTCTGTTACTTTGACTATGAGAACATACTTATTAATCTTACCTGGTTTTAGTGGATTAGAGAAATCATAAGTCATTAATGACACAGCCTCTACATAAGGATATATATCATTAAATGCTTGAACAAAGAACTCATCAACGGGGTATCCTCTGTAAGGTGGGTAGACTAAAATTAAACTTAGATCATTTTCTCTCATATCTAAACCTGGAATAAACAATGGTACATTAACAAAGCATATAGCTATATTTAGCTGGGAACAGCTGGATGCAAGATGCCGCAGACTGCCAAATGGCGTGCACTGGGAGAGGACTATTTTTAGCAGTGGACTCCAACAGGTTGCTGCTACTGCTTACCAAAAGGTCTACCATATGCTCATTTTCATGAAACATCTAGTTTCTATTGATGAAGTTTACTACAAACTGCTGACCATCAGGTCTACCATATGCTCATTTGCATAAAACATCTAGTTTCTATTGTTTGAAGTTTAGTTCAAACTGCTGACCATCAGGTCTACCATATGCTCATTTGCATAAAACATCTAGTTTCTATTGTTTGAAGTTTACTTCAAACTGCTGACCACCAGGTCTACCCTATGCTCATTTGCATAAAACATCTAGTTTCTATTCTTTGAAGGTTACTACAAACTGCTGACCATCAGGTCTATCATATGCTCATTTGCATGCCATGACTTGGATGCTGTTGCAAAGGTCTGGACCATGTAGCATCAATAAGTGTGGCCTTGGTGAAGATGATATATATCATAGCCTATGAATATTTGCTCTAGTGTAGCAAATATTCATAGGCTATGATAACTGCTTACTATCACCAGGTCCATATTATGCTTAGTTACCTTTATACTAATATTAAAATAAATCTTACCAAACTGCTGTATAAACTTAACAGACTTGTCAATAAATGTACCAAGCGATGAGAATAACTCCAGCACAATACCATCAAATTTCCAATGTTTACATGCTTTCTTTATTTCCTCCATAAGTGCCTTCTGTTCCGTGTCCGATGAAGGCTCCATGAAAAATGCTTTCAGATCAGATCGCTGCCATTCCTCAAATACAATCCTGGGTAAGACTAGAACAGAATTAAATTATGTTAAATAATGATTTTTATTATTTTAAGTTATCAAACCAAATGAGTCTAGAGCACATTGTATATGGGGTCACATTATCTAGAACAGAGCTTTGCTTATCTTATATATATATTTCTTGTGTGCGTGTGTATGTCACTGAACTCCTCCTAGACGGCTGGACCGATTTTGATGAAATTTTGTGTGTGTTCGGGTAGGGCCCTGGATGGTTTAGATTTACAATTGGACGGGTTAAACTATTTTTAGCACAACTTTTTTTGTTACATAAAAACTTTCTCCTGACAATAACAAACTCAACAAAAAAAGAATTACCGAAATCGGTCCAGCCGTTGATTGAGCCAACGCGTCATGCCGTGTCAAAGGGAAATATGTAGAGATTCATTTTTATATATAAGATTTTTTTTGTGTGGACTTACTTTTCATGTTAGATCCTTTTTGCCTGATAGACTTCATCCAGGCATGGTCGACATCATGAAGTCCGGAAATAATGTAAATATTCGGGGATTGTCGCTTGATTTGCAGCCACACAGGCGTAATATAGTTAAATTTAGAAGCCCACGTCTTTGCCACATCGTAACCCTTATTGTTCCACTACAACAAGCAAATTTTTTTAACATATCTTTTAAATATTTATAGCTACATTGTGCTGTAAAAACAAATATTTCTGGGAAATACTCACGGGTGTAACGTAACCCAAAACAGCATTCTTGAAGTTACGTGTCGACACGTCCTGGTGATACGTGGCGTGATATTTTAGTATCTCTTTAACTAAAGGTGTTTCATTCACTAGTTTACGATCGAACACATTGTTTTTTCTCGGACCTTCTTGCGGTTTTACACCGTTCTGACCCTTTTTGTCAGATGGCGGCGATAGCGTAGCTAAGCACACATTCAGCAAAAAAACAACTTGTATTATCGTTTTTAAATATTTCATTTTAATGTTACAGTTCCCAAAACAATATTATTACTTAGAAAGTTTCACGAGTAATTGTTTAAAACTGCATTTATATCGCTGCACTGCAGTAAACTCAAGAGAAAAAGAGATTTGCCGGCCGCCGCGCCGGGTTTGACTTTGATTTACTTAGAATTAGGGATGTTCTTACGATTAAATTCTTAGGCAGATCGATTAAATATGAGTGACGATGAAAGTTAGAATGGCATTCAATCAAATCATTTTTTAAATCATTACAATGTTGTTTGTTGTTTGTAACTTCTGTGTGTGAGTATAAGTGAAGATAAATCGAAACGAAACACCTAGTAATGACGTTTACTCGATGCGATTCATTCTTTGAATCGATTTCAATCGATTCAAAGAATGAATGTGGAGTTAAATAAGATTTAGCATTGGGTGAATTAAGTATTGAGTAAAGAGTGGTCAACGCACGCAGACTGCGACGTTGACGTATATAGGTAGCCAATTCAGCTGAGTCCGATAAGTAGATACATGATCATACTTAGGGAGATTAAACCGAATCGAATGCAATTATTGAGAAGCCGGTCAAGATTATTGAGTAAATTATTGGGTAAAGCATTCAGGTCGAGATAACACACATGACTATAGGTAATCTATTATAGGAAAAATTAGAGTTTGCATCAACATTGTCTTGGTCTTGTCTGGAAGAAAGTTTAATCGATAGAGTGACCGTACGGCTCCTGTTACCTTCCGGCTGACATTATTTACCTGATCCCTGAAATCCTTACTTGTACCACAGTTCCGTTGAACTTCACTGGTGGGAGTGTGGTAACATCAAGTTTACTCATGACTCGGTAGCCACCTATAATAATGGCTTGGCACTTTGATGGGTTAAATTCCATTGTAATTCATAAAAAATAGGTAGCAGTAAGTCGAGGGAAACCTCGTCAGCTGATGCATTTAAATTGGCGATAGATGTTCCCGCGTAACTCCTGCGTTATAACTTTTAAAGTATCAGCTGACGGTATTTCCACCGAGATATAGCCAGCTGACATATATATTTATACACAGTTAAGTATATATCTGGTTAACTTTTTATTTGTGAGAAAATCATTGGTCTTTTTTTAATTTTCATGTTCAAGCGAAAAGCTGACGTATAAACCACCATGTTATAGTCAGCTGATGAATTTGTATCGTCGTGCCCAAATTTTCAGCCAAGAGGAAATGATTTTTTTTCAACGTGCCTGGGAGACTACCGCTGCATATCCAATCGCAGCTGACGTTCACGAAACTTATTGATATAACTCTCTGACGCATTCCACTAATTACCGCTTGAGAGGAACTTAGTCCTCTCACCTCTCTTGGGGGGGAGGGAGGGTTCATATCCTCTCTGACTTCGGACCGCACCTGCCTCCATGAAATGAAATGAAATTTATTTATTTCCAAAGTAATTTAAGTAGATAATGAGCACAATATTTATCAAACATCGATCGAGTAGTGACTTTTATTTTTTAAATCGTGTATTATTTTGCGTTAGGTACATCCGTTACTTATGAATATTGATGGAATAACGACAAAAGTAATTAAACAGACCTCACAAATAATAGCACCAGTCCTAAGCTATATTATTAACCTTTTAATAGAATGTGGCGTTTTTCCATCACAATTAAAAACTTCGATTGTGAAGCCAATATTTAAAAAGGGAGAAAAGGATTCTATGGATAACTATAGACCTATAGCCATAATACCCATATTTGCAAAGGTTTTTGAAAAAAATATACACAAGTCCATATACGACTATTTTGAGACAAATCATATATTCGTAGCTGAGCAACATGGATTTAGAAAAAACAAAAATATTAATCTGGCAATATATCATATGCTACACAAAGTGACGACTAATCTCGATAAAAGAGTACCTGTGTCTGCTATGTACATGGATTTAACAAAAGCCTTCGATTTCGTGGACCACAATATCCTAATGAAGAAACTGTACACGTATGGCGTTAGGGGTAATGCTTACAATTTGATAAAATCGTACCTTAATGATCGACATCAAGTCACACAAATAACTAAAATTGACACAAGACTAAAATATGAAATAACATACACATCTACACCTAGAAAAATTATACATGGAGTACCACAAGGCTCAGTAATGGGACCTCTGTTGTTTCTGATTTACATAAACGACATGCCAAAGGCTATTAATCAACAAATTATTCTTTTTGCCGATGATAGTAGGTACGGTTTTATTTGAGGGCAATGAAATTAATAAATACGAAACAGAAATGAACAATACATTACATGAAATAGTATCTTGGCTTAACAATAATAATTTAAATCTCAACCTCAAAAAAACTAACATTATGCATTTCAGACAAAGAGAGAATAAAAACGGTATTGATCCTCATGTAACTTATTTAGGGCAAAAAATTGAAAAAACAGTCGCTACGAAATTTTTAGGAATTCATATTTACAGCAATCTTACATTTAATACCCAAATTAATTACATTACTAATAAAATATTGAGATTCTCGTATGCCTTATATAAACTTAGTAAAAAAAGTCAATCAAAAAGCTGTAATATCTGCATATCATGGTTATGTAGTGTCAATATTAAAATATGGAGTAATTTTCTGGGGAAATGCTACTGGTAAGGAACGCCTATTTTTAGCTCAAAAGACTAAGTATACACCATACGGGCAATATGCCACCTACAAAACACAGCTTCGTGTAAACCACATTTTTTAAACCTGAAGCTACTAACTTTCCCTTCAATTTACATATATGAAGTTGTCATATTTGTCAGGACTCAGTCACATCTTTTCGAGAAAACAAATAGAAATCGCAACAAAGCACGTCTATGTGTAGTTCCTTCAAAGACAACACTTATGCATAGTAGCGTATTTTGTATGGCTATAAAAATACACAACAAACTACCGACATCTAGGTATAAAAGAATCTGAAAACTTAATAACCTTTAAAACTAATCTACGTACCTAAATTTCTAATTAATAAAACTACTATAAATAAAATACCATAAATAAGTTCCTAAATGATACTGTTAATTAAATGATGTAGGTACGATTTTGTGATACTACCTTATTAATATCTATGTAAATTTAATCTAAAATTGACTAATAGTTATATATTTAATATGGAATGATTGCTAATAGTTATTGATATTGTATTTTCTATTATAATTAAATGAATATGTCTTAATGATATCATAAAATGTACCTATTTATACCTTCATAATGTAACATTTGCACACCAGTGTCATGGTTAAATGCAGTGAACACTTTTGCTTTGTACCAACCTTAATAACCTGTATTTGGCAAATAAAATATTTGATTTGATTTGATCTACATAGACTCATTACCAATAAAACAAGAACAGAGAATTTCGGAATCATCCTAGATATTTTTGGGATCATTGCAAATATCCGAGTTTTCTTAGATAGATTGGAAACCTAAACGCTGATTGGTGACAAATGACGATTGAATGTAGCCGTTAGCCAATCAACACATCTGACAGTGAATATTTATAACGTTCATTCGGCCAATCAGCGCTCATAATCGTAATGAAACGGGAGCGTTTATTCGGTTTTTTGCGAATTCACTAAAATATAATGTCGGATTTTCGCAATGATCCTGGAAATATTTTGGGTCATTAGTTTCCTATTATCTGTTTTTTTTGCAATCATCCTAGGGATTTCGGAAAAAGCCATTTTATACAATTATCCTGCGACACATATCTCTATCTACTTGCGGAAACTATTGGTATTAATTACGACCATTATTCATATGATTTACAGTTTATCTCACCTGCACCCTTCCGCGAAGGGACAGCGTCCTCGTTGCTCCTATAAGCCGTCAATGGTAGCGCAGCCCGGGTAGCGTCGGCAGCCGCTGGGTTGATCACTGGTAATATATCAGTTAAGGCTTGTGATATCGCCTGACCCTGAGCATTTGTGCGAAGCAAACACGACCTTATTCTCTAGGCGAGCGCGGGTATACAAACAGATGTACTCTTTTCAATTTTTAGTCAATAAAAATTTAAACTTATTCTAAATATAACATTACCAAATTATAGGTGTATGTTTTCTTCAAATATTGTTTTTTTTCGTATTATTTGATAAAAATTGAAGTCATAAAGTGGTTACATCTCAATAATTTGGTGCTTATTCGATGATTATTTTACAAACTATTTAGAATTACTTACTATATAATTTATGACAAAACCATATTATGAAACATCTTGTAGATTAATACTGTATTTTTTGGCAGTCATTTGTCTATAAATACCAACAAAAAATGGTTTCATTTATACCTCTTTTTCATCATTTTTTGAGAGAGAGGGGCCTTAAGTAGGTGCACAAAGGGTAGTAATAGTTAGTAGTCGGTATGCTGGCCGCCTACCATGTTTTGGTCGGAGAGCCCGACATAAACGCCACGCTTTCCCGGGCGGAGCGTTATGCATAAGAAGCATTTCCCTCCCCACAAAAAAGGCACTTGAATTTGATTGTATCCAACATTATAACACTTTTGTCCATGGAATTAAAAATATGTTTTTATATGTAAGGACTTCCATGGTTTTAGCAAAGCCTTTATTAACATTATGGCCTTTGATCATATACATATACAATCTGTTTATTATTTACTAGTGCCCGCGGCTCCGGCCGCGAAGATGTCGGTTATCGCGATAAAAAGCGTATATGCTATTCCAGACTATAATCTATCTCTGTGCCAAATTTCATCCAGATTCGTTCAGTAGATTTTGCATGAAAGAGTAACAAACAACAAACTTTCACATTTATAATATAAAACTTCATGCACACAAGTACATAGTCAACCGCGGTGATGCAAAGATAAACGAAGTAGGTGCAATAAGAAGTCATTTCAATTATTATCTTCTTCCTTGGCCTTCGGTGCGAGAATGCATAAGGAGGCTGTGAAATCGTGCGCAGATGAGCGGTGCGACTATCTGTAGCGGGAAAAATACACATCTACCTGTAACTGTGTGTAATTTTATATATTCTGTTTGTTTCTTTGTTTCATAAGATATTTACATGAATAGTTATTAAAATTAAAGTAACCTAACCTAACCTTCGCGGCCGGAGCCGCGGGCACTAGTAAATAATAAACAGATTGTATATATGATCAAAGGCCATAATGTTAATAAAGGCTTTGCTAAAACCATGGAAGTCCTTACATATAAAAACATATTTTTAATTCCATGGACAAAAGTGTTATAATGTTGTTTTGTGTTTACATATTCTTAATTTGTAACAAACACCGTTAAGTGACTACTAACAGTTTCTAGCTCGGGTCCATCTATAGCACACAACCCTTTCACCCATCCCTTGCTTGTTTTGTACAAAACCTCGCTCCGCTAAGGCTACGTAAATAAAGCGATTCTGTCGGTTCTACAAACCAGTGCCGGATTAGCCACGTAGCAAGAGTAGCAAATGCTACGGGCCCCGCGGATTGAGGGGCCCCGCGCTCCAAGCCTGTCTCACCGTAAAAAATATTAATTTAGATATGAACGTAAAATATCTTGCATGCCTTAAACGTGAAGCGCTTAATGCTTGACTCTCACCTGAAAATCTAAAATCGATTTCGTTACGTTAAAACGTAAAATAACCATTTTACCAACTTTTTAACGTTAATATACTAATGTTTATGGTGCTGGAAATATAATTCCCGATAAATAATATTATTTAGGTACAGCTTATTTTTTAAAATTTTCGTAATATCTACTCTTACGCAGATCCCTTTTGAAAATTGCAATTCATTCTTTTCGGTTTAATTATAATCAATATAATATGTATTTAGACCAGTATCTCTACCACATTTAATTTTCTACCCTTCCAGCGGCCAGATTTTTATTTTTTTATTGAAATATACATTTATTTTGCGAGTTTACATAGCCGAGATTATACTCTTTTAATCGATTACTATATAATATCGATTTATATTTCGAGAAAAAAGGCGAACTATTTAAATTTTTGGGTTGCTACGTGCGCTGCAGACTCCTGTACAGAAGCATTACTTTTCTTCGATTTCCTTGAAATCCTCTATACATTTTTTTCGTTTCTACCTATCGATGGGCTCGTCTTACGAACTCACTAAAAGATTCTACTTCAAAAATTCCGATTTTATAAAGATTATAGGACATTAGGTGGTCAGCCCGAGCTGATGCTACGAAGACACTTTTATGTGACTTTATCACAATTAAGCAAATTTTTGGAAGACAATTTCAATAGCGTGGATCAAAAAGCAGAGTGATCAACGATGAATAAGTTAGAAACGGGAAAAAATGACAATTACGTGGATCGGAATCCTAGAGCGCTGGCAAGCGACTAGTGCTTCGCTGTAGTCACCTGATTAAGACCTTAATACGGTATCCGCCCTTTATGAATCATTATATGGCTACCTACGTCCAAGCAATGCGATCGACATTTTTAAATATTGAGGCAAGAGCCAAAAATTCGACCGACTGTGAAAAATACCAGCAACAGACATCAAGCGAAATACAAAGCACGACCATTTCAGCGGCTCTACTACACTCGACGACTTTGTTAAAAATCGATAACGTACTGTCTGCTTTAATTAAACGTATGAAAGCGTATCATAAAATTACTAGTTTTTAAAGTATTTCGAAAGCTAAAGCCTCTTACAACTGAAGAGATTTTGGAAAAATCCTTAAGTTTGGTCAGTGCTTACGAAGATGATTTGGCGACGAATTAGTGCAGTTCGCTGAGCTGCTAAAAACAGATGCGGCTACTGTTATTGACGTCAAAAAACAGAAGCCTCTGGCACTGTACTGGCCGTATGGCGGTTTGGCCCTGCTATGGAGGAAAAGTGCGTTTGACAGTGTTACGGTTATAAAGTGTAATAATCCACGTGTGTGCGCTATTAAAATAACGTGTGAACATCGGCCGGTCTTAGTGTTTAACGTATATATGCCAACGGACTCGGCACCTAACCTCGTGGAGTTCACGGATTGTCTTAGCCTGGTGAGTGCAATTATAGATAGTACAGACATTGAAAGTTGCTATATTCTAGGAGACTTTAATGCTCACCTGACGGAACGGTTTTTCCTAGAACTATTAGATTACTGTAAAGAGCTGGAGTGGAGTTGTGTTGATACAGAGATATTAGGTTTAAACTCTGATACCTACACTTTTGTTAGTGAGGCGCACGGTTCGAGGAGGTGGTTAGACCATTGCTTGGTTACAAAGGCAGCCCGTAACTCGGTAGTTACATCCTATGTAAGGTATGGTGTGCTATGGTCAGATCACTATCCTCTTGTCGTTGAGTGCGTATTTGATTCGGTTTGTGTTAAGCAATATATGGTAAATAATGTGAGAAATATGATTGTATGGGGAGATCGAAGTCCAGACCAAACACAATTGTATACTATGGCTTGCCATCAACGGCTTAGATGTATTGACTTCCCTGAAGACTTCAGGAATTGTTGCAACACATATTGTAATGACCATCGGCACCACAGTATTATTGACAAATTGTATGACGATATTGTTAATGCATTATGCCAGTCCGCTGAGATAGGTCGGGGATACAGTAAGTGTAAGGGAAAGAAAGTTGTAGTAGGATGGAACAAGCATGTTGCGCGGGAATACTGCGAGGCCAGGCAGAAGTTTAATCTGTGGGTAGAAATGGGCAAACCGTCTACGGGCCCGTCGTTTCAGGCGATGTGTGAGGCCAGAAGAATTTTTAGATCACGTTTAAAGTGGTGTCAAGATCATGAAGATCAAATCAAAATGGACATCTTGGCGTCACATCATTCGAGAGGTAGCTTTTCTCAGTTTTGGAAATGCTCGAACAGATTAAACAGTAAGCCTGGTCTCCCGGTATCTATTAATGGAGTGAGTGATCCTGTGCACATCGCTAATTTGTTTATGGATCATTTTAGAGTGTCGTCACCGCTTGGTCCCTCTCCATCGTTGCCCAGTGCTCCTGGCCATGGTGACCTGGAAGTTACATTTACTACCAAAGAAATAAAACATATAATAAATACGATGTCTAGAGGTAAGTCTCCGGGTCACGATGGTTTGAGCATTGAGCATTTAAAGTTTGCAGGGCCTCACTTGCCAAGAGTGTTAACTATGTTGTATAATTTATGTTTAAGTCATGCATACCTGCCTAGTAAATTGACAAAAACGATTGTGATACCTGTTATTAAAAATAAAACAGGCGATGTTGCTGACCAAACAAATTACAGGCCTATCTCCCTAGCGACGGTGATTGCAAAGGTGCTTGACGGCCTTCTTAATACATGGCTACATAAATATATCGTCTTGCACCCCAATCAGTTTGGGTTTCGATCAAATCTGTCCACAGAGAGTGCCATATTAAGTCTGAAGTGGGCCGTCAAGTACTACACGGAGCGGCAGACACCTGTATACGCCTGCTTCCTCGACCTCTCCAAAGCCTTTGATCTGGTTTCATATAATATACTCTGGCATAAGTTGAGACAAACGGGGTTACCCCAGGGTCTCATAAATACTTTTAAATATTGGTATGGTAACCAGATTAACCAGGTTCGGTGGGCTGGCGCCTTGTCGGAACCGTATGGGTTGGAGTGTGGGGTGAGACAAGGTGGGTTGAGTTCACCTACACTCTTCAACCTTTACGTCAATGAGCTGATTGAGGCGCTCAGCAGTGAACATGTGGGGTGTCATATTGACGGCGTGTGTGTAAATAACATCAGTTACGCGGACGACATGGCGCTGCTGAGCGCCTCGGTGTGTGGTCTTCGAAGATTAATAGCCATCTGTGAAGAATATGCTATTCTTCACGGATTGGTCTATAATGTAAAGAAAACGGAGACTATGGTCTTTTCATCCGGCAACAAATGTCCTGACACTGTGCCACCAATCAAATTGAAGGGTGTAACATTGGCGAGGGTGTACAGTTTTAAATATTTAGGACATTTTGTAACTGCTGACCTCAAGGATAATGAGGATATTAAAAGGGAGCGAAGGTCGCTGTCGATCAGAGCTAACATGATAGCCCGTAGGTTTGCACGTTGCTCTAAGACTGTTAAAATAACATTGTTCCGTGCATACTGCACATGTTTCTACACGTGCAGCCTATGGGCGAATTATACGCAAAAAGTTAGCTGAAGCACGAGTAGACTGCTTCTATGCAGTGATGCGAAAAAGATGTGCCTCCCTGGTGCGCTGTGTCCGGGCCAGCCCCAACATCATCTTGCGCTGCATTGCAGACAGACTTGACTGTGTGTATGTGAGTCGCTGCTGCAAGCTTTCCACGTCAGTGATAAGCTTGTAGCAGGGACTCATATCTCATACGGTGAGTCATAGTAGTAAGTAGGTTTAGTTATTTATTGTTACTAACATAGATATAAGTGAAATTGTTACTAACCAAATGAGTCTTGTTACTTAATAAATAAATAAATAAATATATATAATAAATAAAAAAAAAAAAAAAAAAAAAAAAACTGTAATGTTATAAACTTTTATTAAATAATTCTTTAGAATAGTGTTTCCCAAACGTAAAAATTGGCTTGCGCATTTACTTGTCTCTCATGATTACTAACTGCAGTGGCGAACTTTCTTTTTCAACATTAAAAAGTATTAAAAAAGATGTGTTAAGGAACACGATGGGTCAAGAACGTCTTAATCATCTCACTTCGATGAATATACAGCATGATTTGCTTAAAGAAGTCGATATTGAAAGTGTTATCTCTAAATTTGCCCATATTAGGTAAATCCAGAAAAGTTTATTTGTAACAGTTTTGTTTTATTGAATAACCTAAACTTGAGAACCTAAATCAAACCAAGAGGGCCCCTTGGCAGAATTTGCTACAGGCCCCGCGCTGGCTTAATCCGGCAATGCTACAAACATATCCCTCGCTACGCATCCTCGCATATCTCTAGTGGAAACGTAGTCTAAGAATACTAACTGTTCTAATTAATGCTCCCCGTGAGTCGTGGCATGAAAAAAAACACAAAACTAACTAATATAAAATAGGTATCTAGTAATAGGCAGTGTATCAAGTGTTTCTTTCGGAGAAATATTGCATAAGTGACAGAGGTTACCTATTCTTTTGAAAAAAATGCGTAAGTATCGGTAACGGTGTCCCGAACCTTTATAAAGGCGGACTTGCTTTACGAAACTTGAAAAGTGTAAATAGTGCTTGGACAAATTATATAAGACTGCTAGATGTAGTATTGTGACTACGATTGTCGGCGGATCAGACACAATGGATAAAACAATCATCCACATTAGGCATGCATGCGTGCGTGCGGGCTGAATGCGTGCGTGTGTAAACGTGCATGTATGTCGTCGCGCACCATTATTGGCGTGCGGGTGCGATAACAGCAATCATGAACCCCAACGTAGGCATCAGGCCTCAGGCCGATGCCTACGTTTACGTTACGGCCTACTTTTGTTAACATCAATACTGGTTACTACAAAGTGAGAATCCGTCTAGAAGTATTTTAATTAGGCATAGCAAAACGTTCGTAAATAAATTACCTTACCATATTCATATTCTGCTCAGGATCGAGAATTGTGGAAATCCTTGGGGGAGTCCTATGTCCAGCAGTGGACGTCTTTTGGCTGAAATGATGATGATGATGATGATGATTCACAAAATTAAGACTTATTATAGTCCCATTACATGAAGCCAGTTTTGCATTTGCATTACAGATTACAAAACTTAAATTGTGTGAATGATTCTATACATTTTATCATTTATATTTATCATTAAAAAAATAGGATAGTTAAAAGACTGAATGTTTTTTTCAGTAGCATTTCATAAGGTTTAATTAAGTATAAACAATAACAAATATACATCTCCTGGAATATTGGATATCACAAACCATAATATTAACATAATAATAACTTAGTATCAAACACATTAAAGTAAGTCGTAGAAATAATTTAAGCCTTGGCCAAGCTCCCATATAGAGATCCCAGTGCCATATTCACGGGCTAAATCTAGGCGTTTCTGTATAGAAAATAATGTGGGAAAGAATATCTTCTTAGTACCCAGTGGTGTCCTGTAAAAACACAAATACTTATGCTATAATGTTACATAGAGATAGGTTTTACATTTCAACAAATTGTTAACCAACTTCATTTGTGTCTAAAACGACTATGGGTGATTTTATATTGAGCAAATCTTTGTTTATAGGTATTGCCTGATAACTTATGGTAAGCAGATACCCTAGCCTATGGACGTTTGCAATATTTGGGGCATTACTTGCTTGTGTTGCCGACCCAAAATGTACAGCCTTTTTATATGCTTGTAACATTAGGTTTTTGTATTATGGCTTATGCTGGGATAAGAAAACAATATTTTTGCAAAACGTTTCTCTAAAACTGCACTGGAGACCTATATCTGCCAGTATTTAGGCAGGTTGTGTTTGTAAGGTAGGTTCTTCCCCGGTCAGGCTTGCTCACTTATATAATGCCCTAACTCTATTAAAAGCATTAAAATATTACCTCAGTTCAATATAACTCTCTGCCGTATTGTTATTATATGATAAAGCTTGGTTATTTTTAGCATTTTTCAATAATTCTATATATTCCGTCCCCACAATTGGCCCTCCACCATTGGCCGTGTATGAATTTCCAAAAAAGTTCAATCCAAGTAATATCTTTGATCTCTTTGATGCCGATTCATCATTATTTAATAGTTTTTCTAAACACATTTTAACCCAATACAATGGAGCATTAGGTCCTGAAACAAAAAAAATACTTTTTACCTCCTTAGGTCTAAAATGAAAGTAAAGGAAAATGAAGTATTTTCTTATATGACAGGGAACACAGAAATAGATCGAGATAGAATGGTGATAAACACATTTCTGCATATATTTCGCGCGTGCCACTATTTCAACAAGCCACACCCACTTTGCGGGTCAACCAGTTTAAGCGAGCCCGAAGTAGTGAGGAGACACATTTACCCAATTATCGACAGCCATCTATGCAACGTGGGGTGTTGAAGTACCTATTTATTTTTACGTAATAAATTGTATTTTTTGTTATACATAAATGAAAACAATTAATTACGTGTTATTACTTAAATTTTATTAAGGTATAATGATAGAAAAGTAAAACTCATTACTTTAATTAAAACGTAAATATAACTGAATGTTTTAGATAAGTAACATTACCAATTCATTTTTTTAAATAACAATTTTTAAAAGTTCCTTAATATGATGACTATGCCAAAAAAGTATGGGCGCTTTTACGTTATGTTTCTATGGCAAACAGGTATCTATAATAGGTATATATACCTACTTTAATTTACGTTGTCAAAATTAAAAGGATTTTAATTTTAAACTAAAGTTGTCTAACATTTACTTCAGAGTTTTTCGTCATAAAATAACTTTATTATTGAAAATCGATGTAATGCATGCTTAAAACCAATTTCATTTAAAATGTTACGTAAATCTCAAAGAGAATATAATAAATAAACAGATGAGCTAAGATCATGTGTTCTTTGTATAAATAATTTGTTTATCGATAAATACAACGACTGTGACGACACGTTGCGTCAATCTCTAGCGCATTCGATGCGACGACCAACTAATCACAGCAAAGGACTGCCGTCTCATTACCGATTTAGAAATATTGTAAATCTCATTTGTTTCGATGTTCGTTGCGCGCTCAATTAATGGTTATGAGTAAGAACATTGTACAGCGAAAGTAATGGATATTAAGCTTAACGAAAAGTAAATAATTTATGATCGTCCTTGTCAAACATGGTAAAGGTGAAATAATAATTTTGATTCTCGTAAAACTTAGTTTTTAGTTATATTTAAACACTTACCGATGAAATGAAATGCCTCCTTTCTTCGTGTTTACTTTACTACTTCGATTTTTACAATTTGCGACGGAGCAATACGGCATATTTTTGTAGATTTTAATAATTTTGTACGTCCCGAACGCAGCTATAAGAGTCGCACGGCTTATTGAGGATGCTCGATGTGAAATATATGTGAAGTGTGCACATTAGTACTAAGTAGTGGCACGCGTTCCACGCCTACTTCGCTGTTCTATCTCGATCTATTTCTGTGACAGGGAAGCAGTTGAAACAACTGACAATCGCCTGTAATAGTTTATTTCACATGGCACGGGTACTGTGACATTTGACGATAAATATAACGAAAGACGAATAAATTAAAACCTATTGATTGAATAATAATATTTTTTTGTGTCTTTTTTTTCTTAACAATCTGTCTCTAATACATAGGACATTAAGTACTTTCTTTGTCATGTCAGATGTCTTGCTTGGTATGCGTCCTGTGACGCATCCGATTTTATTTAAGAGCAGTATGCCAGGTTGATCAGATCAAATCTTGTGGAATCTTATGTTCTAGTCTGCGGGTACCTTTTTTATCCATGACGTGGCTTGCCAGTAAATTTGGGTGGTTTTATTATTCTTTCTTTGTATGATTTGGCATATTTCTTTACTTCTTTCTTAACTGTAGGTATTTTAAGATCATGGTGCAGAGCTTCGTTTGGTACAAACCAAGGGGCGCTTGTGATTATTCTCAAGAGCTTGATGATGGAACCGTTGTATGATCTCTATGTTAGAGTGTGATGCTGTTCCCCATAGCTGAATTCCATAGGTCCATATAGGCTTAATTAAAGCTTTATATAGAAGAATTTTGTTCTCCAGATGTAATTGCGATGTGCGGCCAATAATCCAGTAAAACTTTCTCAATATCAGTCCAAGTTGTTTCCGTAAGGCGTCTATCGAGGTATAAACCAAGGTATTTGACATGTTCAGCTTGAGGTACTAGTATATTATTTAATCGCACTAGCGGGCAGGATATTTGATATAGGAAGGTCTGCAGTGTGAAGCAGATATAAGATCGGCCCAAGCGCACTGCCCTGAGGAACTCTAGCATTTATAGGGTATAGCCTTGATGAAGCTTCGCCACTTTGTACAAAGAAAATATCTATCCTTCAAGTAAGACTTCAAAATCAAGTAAAGATCACTTGGAAAACCGGTTTTAATTTTATAGAGCAGGCCTTCGTGCCATTCTTTATCAAAGGCTTGGGAGATGTCGAAAAATGCAGCAGCACAGTATTCTTTGTCTTCAAATGTATTGTGAATTTTACAAACCAATCCTGGACCTGGTCTATTGTGCCGTGTCTCTGTCGGAATCCAAATTGATGACTGAGTATTAAATTCTTGTTATTAATTATAGGTTTTAAGCGTAGTAGTAGTAGTGATTCATATACCTTTGAAGCTATTGGAAGCAAACTTATAGGCCTGTTTGACTTCGGGTCTTCAAGGTGTTTTCCTGGTTTAGGAACCATTAATATTTTTGCTGTTTTCCATTGAGGGGGAAAAAAGTGAAGTCTTGAAATGGCATTGTAGACAGATAAAAGGAAGGTGAGGCCTGAGCACGGAAGATGTCGTAGGATGGTACCAGTTATCAAATCATAGCCAAGGTGCCTTTTAGGTTTCAGGTTATTTATAGCTCTATTAAGCTCATTCTTTGTGAACTTTCTGATAGGGCTAATAGAAGATTCATAGTCTCGTAGAACTTCGCGGAAAACATTGTCTTTGTGGTATCAAACATTGTCTTTGTGGACGCCTGTCGTAAGGGTGAGGTTGAAAAACGTTTCTCAAATGTTGGGCGAATGTTGAACATTTTTCTACATCACTTCGAGCCCAGTGCCCATTTGCTTGCCGAAGTGGAGGAGATACTGTTTTAGGTCGCTTAAGTTTTTTTGTAGCCCTCCAGATTGAGTAGTCGGTACCCGCGGTAGCATCTAAGTTACTCAAAAACTCCTGTATACTATTGTTTCTGTCCTTGTCCAGAAGCTTCTTGAGTTCTCTAGCAGCGTAGTTTAATTTAGTTTTATCACCAGTATATCTGAATTGTTGCCACTGTTTTGTAAGTCCTCTTTTTTCAGAGATTTTATCTAGGATGAATTGAGATGTAGATTTTTTGTTGTGAAATACTTTATTGGTAGGAGTCGAGTTCCAGGCTGCTGTTTGAACAGTATTATTAAAAAATTCAATTGCTGCTTCTAAATCATCCTCCGTTTTTAGTCTAGACTGTGGGTATCAAAGCCTGATCGACCATTGATCTGAAGATTTCCCAATCTGTCTCTTTGTTGTGAAAGACACAGGTGTCTGCAGATTCTTTGAAACGACTTAATAAGGTGGCTAAGACAGGCGAATGATCGGACGATAGTTCATAGCTACTCTGACACTGAAAGTAATTTTTCAAAATGCCTTTATACAAAGTCTATGAGGTCAGGTACCTTTTTTCTGTCAGCGGGCCAATATGTAGGCTCACCTGTTGATATAGTTTCCATTTTTAATTTTTCGATAGACTTAAGTAGCTCCCGGCCCCTGGGGAGGATCAACCTCGAGCTCCAATAACTTGTATGTTTTGCATTGAAGTCTCCACCGGCTATACCGTTCGCCGAGATTGTTGAAGAACTCGCTGAACTGTTCCTGCTTGATTTTATGTTTTCTGTGGACTGTAAAAGGGCGTAGAGAGCTGAGACTGTAACAGGGCTTATCCAATATTCCACTATAACAGTTGTTGCTTGTATTTGTGCTTTGCAGTATGATACGGATTGGTAATGTTTTAATTTGCTTCTAATGATTACAGCTGACCCACCATGTGCTTTCCCGTCAGGGTGCATGGTATGATAGAGCTTATATCCAGGGATTTCCATGATGTGAAATGTGTTTCAGAGATTATTAATATGTCAATACAATGTTGGTTTAAAAAATGTTTTAACTCTACTGAGTGGTGTGACAGGCCGTTTGCGTTCCAGATACATAATTTTAATTCATTAAATGTGGAAGCATAGACATGAAATCTCCCAGCATTTTAGTTATTATTATCATCTGGTTCATGTGTGACTGCATAAATTCTTTCATGTCCAGTGTAGGGTTAGACTTTGGCTGAAGCATGTGAGTTGTGGGTTGAGGTTCTTTAGTGTTTGAGTTTGATGAGCCGGTTGTTACTTCTGCATATGTTTTATTGCCAGTATTTTTATATTTGCTTTGATTCATTGTACTGCCAATTTTTCCTTGGGAGTCTTTGTTATATTGGGTTTTTGGTCTTAGCGGGGGATACTTGACCTTTTGCAATTCTTTATATACTGTACATCCCTTGTAATTTGCAAGGTGGTTTCCTTCACAAAGTATACATAGCACGTTATTAGATCGCTCTTTTCTCGTACAGTCAAATGTAGCATGTGTTCCGGCGCACTTGACGCACCTAGCTTGACGGTGACAGAACCCACATGTGTGCCCATATCTCTGGCAGTTGGAGCACTGGGGGATCTCTCTTTTAGATCTTGGTGGTTCAAATATAACGCAACAATGTAGAAGGCGCTTAACATTATAAATGTTTTTATTGTTTTGGTTTGGCTTGAGATCTACATAGTGCAGTGGTAGAGGTGTTTTGGTTTTTCTATCCTTTATATTCCAAATATTTGTAACAATATGGTCTAATTCCTCAATTGCCACTTTTATTTCGTTTGCATCAGTAGACGGGTGAATATTTTTAAGAACAACTCGAAAACTCCTTTCTTCTTTTGATTTGTAGATATAGAATTCTGTTTCTTTTTTTTTAAGAGATATGACTGTATGCTTCTGTTGTTTTGGTTGGATTTTCACTTGCTCTCCGCGCAGGATTTTAATTTCATACTGGTCACTGGCTGAGTCATTCAACATTGTATAGAGAGGCATTGTATAGGATGTTGCTCACTTTGTCTATGAATAATGGAGGTGGTTTGATGGGTTTTTCAGTTGTGCTGGAAGCATTATTTGTAACATCGAGACTAGAGAATCTGTTGAAGGTAGTAACGGGAGCACTAAGCCAGTAGGTATTTAATTTCGTTTGCTTCTGGCTAGTTGGAAGATCATCTGTACTGCGTTGTCTTTTGCGTCCGGGCACTTCCTCCCAATTTTCTTCAGGGTGGTTCTCCTGATCTGCATTAGGATCAACTAGGTCTATCGTCACATTAGTGCCGCTGGGTGGTATTGTACCGCTACATGAAGTCGATCGAGGTCGATTAATAAAAAGACTTTTATGAAATATTTGCTGGCTTAATATTTTAGGCGGATTTGCATTATTCTTTTTAGAATTTCCTATTTGGCAATCCATAATTTTAGAGTAATTTAATTCTTTAAGAGGCAACACTGCTTTAAAGTTGATATTCTATTTGACACTTTGACTATGACATTTTAAAAGAGACAGGTGATTTAATCAAAATAAATGTGGGTAGATATTTTTCACAATGAGTAACTTGAAACTTTCGATTTAGTTTTTTGTGGTTTATAGTTTATAAGCACTGGATAACAATAACACGGAATCTAAAACACTTTGGCTACACTTTTGTAATGTTTTAATGCACAACTTCTTTGTGTATTTATAGTCGTATATAAATCGCGAAAACATTGAGGAGCGTATGTGCTTCTGACAGCTGTCTTGACAGTACATGTCGTAATCATTAGAGACCAATATATTGAATGATCAAGAAAAAGGAAAGAAAATGATAAATTCAATCATTTTCTTTCATCTTCATCGTAAAATGTTAAATGTCACAGTACTAAGAAATGAAATAGACTAATAGTTGCTACTGTATTACAGCTTTTACTCATTTTATGACTAAAACGCATGTTAGTTTTTTTGAAATTTAGTTTTATTTTGTTGTTTTCTAGCCAGTTTATCTCGTCTTGTAATATAGTATATGGGTCTCAGTAAAATGTCAGTATTTTCAAATTTCTGTTACTTTGACTATGAGAACGTACTTATTAATCTTACCTGGTTTTAGTGGATTAGAGAAATCAAAGGTCAGGAATGACACAGCCTCTACATAAGGATATATGTCATTAAATGCTTCAATAAAGAACTTATCAATGGAGTAGTATCCTCTGTGAGGTGGGTAGACTAGAATAAAACTTAGTTCATTTTCTCTCATATCTGAACCTGGAAGAAACAATGGTACATTAACAAAGCATATAGCTATATTTAGCTAGGAACAGCTGGATGCAAGATGCCGAAGACTGCCAAATGGCGTGCACTGGGAGAGGACTATTTTTAGCAGTGGACTCCAACAGGTTGATGATGATGATGACATTTACAAACATTTTAGCCTTATTAAATCTACCTAGTTTTTGAGTAGGACTTCTTGTATGTATTTGTGAGCTGGTTGGTGAGGGTGAACAAACTTTTCATTAAAACCTTCATGTAAGTTTGCACAAGTGCGGAACTTACATTATAACAAAGGCTGCTCTCTTATCATATTAGGAATGTGTTTTTAAAAGATACAACAAAAAGTGCTGATGTAAGTAAAAGTGTAAGTATAATGAGGTACCAACAGGACAGGCTTGCCTAGTGTGCCAATGGAATGCCTAATATTGTAACACTCTTTCTGGCAATAAATTATTTTTATTTTACTTTAATGCTTGTACCCTTTCAACCTTGTGCGTTTGGGTATTGCAAGCATCCAAAGGCTACAATAACTGCTTACCATCAGGTCTATCGTATGCTCATTTGCATGCCTTTCTGAAAGCCTTGGAATAATGACTTGGATGCTGTTGCAAAGGGCTGGTCCATGTAGCATCAATAAGTGTGGCCTTGGTGGAGACCTCCGCTCTAGTGTAGCAAGTATTCATAGATCACTAGGGCCATATTATGCTTAGTTACCTTTATACTAGTACTAAAATAAATCTTACCAAACTGCTGTATAAACTTAACAGACTTTTCAATATATGGGCCAAGCGATGAGAATAACTCCAGAACGATACCATCAAATTTCCAATGTTTACATGCTTTCTTTACTTCCTCTATAAGTGCCTTGTGTTCCGTGTCCGATGAAGGCGCCGTGAAAAATGCTTTCATATCAGATCGCTGCCATCCCTCAAGTACAATCCTGGGTAAGACTAGAACCGAATTTTTATTATTTTAAGTTATCAAAGCAAATGAGTTTAGAGCACATATACGGGGTCTTATTTTTCACTAAATTTGCTATAAAGGCTATAGCACCGTGGATCACATCCATACTGTTCGGCAGATTGTACAGAAGACCGAAGAGTACAATTAGCCTCTGTGTATGGCATTCGTGGACTACGAGAAAGCCTTCGACTCCATCGCAACCTGGGCAGTTTTGGGTACTCTGCAGCGATGTCGCATTGATTGGCGCTATATCAAGGTGCTGAGATGTCTTTATGACAACGCCACTATGACCGTCCAGCTCCAGGACAAAAAGACCAACCCGATTGAGTTGCGTCGAGGGGTGAGACACGGGGGTGTAATATCCCCCAAGCTTTTCACCAACGCGCTCGAAGACGTCTTTAAGACGCTGGACTAGACTGGACGGGGCATTAACATCAATGGCGAGTACATCTCACACCTTCGGTTTGCCGATGATATCGTCATCGTTACAGAGTCTCTGGAACAGTTGAGCGGAATGCTGCACAGCCTGAATGGAGCCTCACGACGTGTCGGTCTCGGTATGAACTTGGATAAAACCAAGATTATGTTCAACGAACATATCACGCCGGGACCGATTTACGTCGACGGTTCCATGCTCGAAGTTGTTCGGGAGTATATCTACCTTGGGCAAACTGTCCAGCTTGGTAGAAACAACTTCGAGAAAGAAATCAACCGTAGGATTCAGTTGGGTTGGGCAGCGTTTGGCAAACTACTTCACGTTTTCTCTTCGCCTTTACCGCAATGCCTGAAGACGAAAGTTTTCAACCAATGCGTCCTACCTGTTATGACGTACGGTGCTGAGACGTGGACACTCACAGTGGGACTAGTCCACAAATTAAAAGTCGCACAGCGGGCTATGGAGCGAGCTATGCTTGGCGTCTCTTTGAAGGATAAAATTCGCAACGAGGTAATCCGACAAAGAACCAAAGTTACCGACATAGCTCGCAGACTTAGCAAGCTGAAGTGGCAATGGGCTGGTCACATCTGCAGAAGGATCGACGGCCGATGGAGCAGACGTGTTCTAGAGTGGAGACCGCGACTCGGTAAGCGTAAAGTAGGGCGGCCCCCAGCTAGGTGGACCGACGACCTAAAAAAGGTCGCTGGGACGGACTAGATGCGGAAGGCAGAGGACCGTGTGCTGTGGCGCGTGTTAGGAGAGGCCTATGTCCAGCAGTGGACTACGATAGGCCGATTGATTGATTGATATATTTTCAACAAGACTAGAAAAAGCAAATAATTATATACGACTAGCGGCCCGCCCCGACTTCATCCGGGTTAAACTATTTTTAGCACAACTTATTTTGTTACATAAGAACTTTCTCCTGACAATAACAAACACAACAAAAAAATAATTACCGAAATCGGTCCAGCCGTTTACGTGTGATGCCGTGTCAAAGGGAAATAGAGATTCATTTTTATATATAAGATTTTTTTGTGTGACTTACTTTTTACGTTAGATCCTTTTTGCCTGATAGACTTCATCCAGGCATGGTCGACATCATGAAGTCCGGATATAATGTAAATATTCGGGGATTGTCGCTTGATTTGCAGCCACACAGGCGTAATATAGTTAAATTTAGAAGCCCACGTCTTTGCCACATCGTAACCCTTATTGTTCCACTACAACAAGCAAATTTTTTTAACATATCTTTTAAGTATTTAAAGCCACATTGTGCTGTAAAAACAAACATTTCTGGGAAATACCACAGAATACTTAGTACAGGTGAAATACTCACGGGTGTAACGTAACCCAAAACAGCATTCTTGAAGTTACGTGTCGACACGTCCTGGTGATACGTGGCGTGATATTTTAGTATCTCTTCAACTAAAGGTGTTTCAGTCACTAGTTTACGATCGAACACATTGTTTTTTCTCGGACCTTCTAGCGGTTTTACACTGTTCTGACCCTTTTTGTCAGATGGCGGCGATAGCGTAGCTAAGCACACATTCAGCAGGAAAACAACTTGTATTATCGTTTTTAAATATTGCATTTTTATGTTACAGTTCTAAAAAGAATGTTATTACTTAGAAAGTTTCACGAGTAATTGTTTATAACTGCATTTACATCGCTGCAGAAAACTCAATAGAAAACAGATTTGCCGGCCGCCGGGTTTGACTTTGGCTTACTTAGAATTAGAGATGTTCTTACGATTTTTTAAATTCTTAGGCAGATCGATTAAATCTGAGTGACGATAAAAGTGAGAATCGCATTCAATCAAATCAATTTTTTTTATCATTATGTACAATGCTGTTTGTTGTTTGTAACTTCTGTGTATGAGTATAAAGGCTAGACCGCACCTTGCGACGCTTTGCGGCAGTGGAGCGACGCGACACGTCACGACACTTTAGATATACCGCACTTGAACTGCAGTGCCGCGACAGTTTGCAGCAAATTTTGTTTGTCAGTCGTTTGGCAATATTTTTCTGAGAAAGATTGAAGAATGTTGTTTTTCCTAAGAGAATTCATCTAATGGTCATTTTACTGATCATAAATCTCAGGATATTGACTGACTAATATAATTAATTTCTCTTTGTTGAAAGCCATTTTAAACACTTTTTTCATGCCTGCTACTTGGGTGGCAAGCATACGGCCCGTCTGATGTTAAGCTGTTACTGTAGCCTATGGACGTATGCAATACCGTAGGTATTACTTGCGTGTTGCCAAACCATTTTTGTACTTCAAGACTTTAAGATGGGAGTATCCCTGGGATTTAGGGATGCGTTTTAAAAGAAACGTAGGTATTTCTAAATACCTACATTTCTTTTAAAACGCATCCCTAAATGAGCGCTGGAGACCTGTACTCACATACAGGAGCACAACTGCACCGCTGTGTGTAGTTATTTGGCTATGGTCTCCTGTAAGGTGTTCCTTCCCCAGTCGGGCTTGCTCGCTAGTATGGTGCCCTACCTCTCTTAAACAAAACACAACAAACTTGTCTTACTTCTTACCAAACACGTTCTAACTTGAATAAAGTGAAGTGTCGCGTCGCTTGCTATACCGCACTAACGGCAGCGTCACTACGCGACGCGACACGGTGCGTCAGATTTCATGATTTGGTCAACTTTGATACACAGTTTCGCGGTGCGTAGTTACGCTGCTGCGTAGTGCGTTATACCTCATACAATTTCTTACAAAGAATATTTGGTCGTTACGTGTCGCGTCACTCTACTGCCGTGAAGCGTCACAAGTGCGGTCTTACCTTAAGTGAAGATAAATCGAAACGAAACACCTAGTAATGAAGTTTACTCGATGCGATTCATTCTTTGAATCGATATCAATCGGTTCACAGAACGAATCGCTTCGAGTAAGTTAGCCCAGAGTTAAAATATGATTTAGAAACCCTACAAATAGAGTCTGGCACTGGCATTACGATTGAGCTCAAAGCTGACAATCGAACAATTTTTCTTAAAACTATTTAGTCCATGGGCCAGAAGCAAATTTGGTTGATTATTTCTTCTTGAACCACATTTTTTTTAAATTTATTTATTAAAACTTCTTGCACAACATAATGGTACAATGGAGGACTTAATGCCAAAGGCATTCTCTACCAGTCTACCTTTGGGTGATGCAGATGCATTTAGTAACAAATTATGAAAACTAATTTTACTAAATACTTATTATTAGACAATAGACCGACAAGAGATAATAAATATATTGTATGATAAATATAACCCAATAAACATACAAATATAAATAGCATATGTTTACAAAAATATAATAGATAGATAAGTAAATAATACCAAATTAATGAGAATTTTAAGATGATTCTATTGATTCTGACAAGAACTTGCTATAAAGCCGGTGGACTCTAGTCTTAAAAATGTCACGGTCTGTGGACATTCTGATTTCGAGAGGTAGCGCGGTCCACAGAAAAATTGAATATTGAAGGAAGAAAATAAAGAAGAAGGTTGTTAGAAGAGCGAAGATGTCTTGAGATCATGGCTTGAGCAGAGATATTGAAAGTTTGGGGTTAAATAAGATGGAGCGTTGGGTGAATTAAGTATTTAGTAAAGAGTGGTCAACGCACGCAGACTGCGACGTTGACGTACAGGTAGCCAATTCAGCTGAGACCGATAAGTAGATACATAATCATACTTAGGGAGATTAAAAACGAATCGAATGCAATTATTGAGAAGCCGGTCAAGTTTATTGAGTAAATCTGCATTCAGGTCGAGATAACACACATCACTATAATCGATTATATATATCGATATAGAAAAACCCCAAGTTTAGATAACAAATCAAAACTGATGCAATACACCAAAAGACTAAAAAAGATTGTGTATTTAACGTAACGAGCGACAATATTATAAATTCTAATAATAAAGCAAAAGCTGTATGGCAAACAATTAATGCTGCAAAGCAAAATAAGCCATTCGATTCTATCCTCCTATCTAAATTTAATAATAATATCGTGACAAATCCGTTTGACATATCAAATGCATTTAATGATTATTTTGTAGACAAGATAACACCAATCAATACTATGCATAAAGGTCAGCATAAGCAGTACCTCACATCTAGACTTAACTCAATATTTATGAAGATTAATATATATCGTCTGGTAGGCATGGCTACCAGATGATATTAAACAAATCATAAAAGGTTTAAAAAACACCAATAGTGTAGGTTATGACGGTATCTGCATAGATTTAATCTTTAAAGCACAAAAACGGTGCATAAGGGCTATGTTTGGGCTTCAAATGATTGAAACCTGTAAACCATTTTTCCAGGAGTATAACATTTTAACTCTTCCAAGCTATATATTTATGAGGTCTCAATATTTGTTAAGGTCAACCAAAACTTATTAACATTGGCATCAGAAGTCAGTAATAGGCGACAACGTGACCCATTTCGTCTCTGTATGCGACGTACCTATACCACTTTAATGCACAAAAGTGTGTTTCACATGGCTCCTGTAATCTTCAATAAATGACCTAAAGAAATAAAGGCAATGAATACAGCTTTATTTAAGAAAAACCTAAAACGCCCTTTAGTTAACAAATGTTATTACAACTTGAACGACTATTTAAACGATCATTTCTCCAAACTTAAGACCTTATAATAAATAAATTAATTTTGTATCTTTAAAATTTTTAATCTAAATTGTAATAATTGACAAAACATGACATTGAAATAATTTCATTATTATTAATATTAAATTAATAATCTATACAATGGTAAATTTAAGAAGGACATTGCATTAATTTAATATCTTTAAATACATTTTCATCTAATATAATATTTATATTTCAATGACAGTTTTGATTTTTACTACCCATTATTGTATACATCTTGGATGCCTCACGTAGTAACTATTTAGTAATCTGTGGCCTTACGGTAGAATCACTTGAAACATGTACATGTATTAACACCTTTGATTGTAACAGTGTTTCTTGCAGAAAATAAATGATTTGATTTGATTTGATTATAGGAAAAATTAGAGTTTGCATCAACATTGTCTTGTCTGGAAGAAAGTTTTTTAATCGATAGAGTGACCGCACGGCTCCTGTTACCTTCCGGCTGACATTATTTACCTGATCCCTGACATCCTTACTTATTATAGGTACCGCAGTTCCGTTGAACTTCAGTGGTGACATGACTAGGTAGCCACCTATAATAATGGCTTGGCATTATAGCAATGGGTAACTTCCATTGCAATTCATAAAAAAATAGCTATCAGTAAGTCGAGGGAAACCTCGTCAGCTGATGCATTTAAATAGGCGATAGATGTTCCCGCGTAACTCCTGCGTTATAACTTTTAAAGTATCAGCTGACGATATTTCCACCGAGATATAGCCAGCTGACATATATATCAGGTAAACTTTTATTTGTGAGGAAATCATTGAGTCTTTTTTTAATTATCATGTTCAAGTGAATCGAGATATTAAGTTAACTATAATTCACAAAATTTTCAGCTAAGAGGAAATGATTTTAATTGTTTTTCTACGTGCCTGGGAAGCTACCGCTGCTCATCCCCCCAGCGGAATCGCAGCTGACGTTCACGAAACTTAATGATATAACTCTCTGACGCAGTCCACTAATTACCGCTTAAGAGGAACTTAGTCACGGGTTCAGTTCAGGGACTAATTAATACCTACCTACATACAGGTGCGGTCACAGCCTGAAATTTTAGAGGGGGTCACTAATAGTTTTAAGAAAATTCATTTGAAGAACTTTTTAAATGTTGTTTTAATATTACATCACCTGCAAACCATAATATAATGCATCACGGCTAGGGGCAAAAAATAGATTTTTTTTAAATTTAACGTGTACGATTTTGGGGGAGGTCATGTCCCCTGTGACTTCGGACCGCGCCTGCCTTCATGAAATGAAATGAAATTTATTTAATTCTAAAGTAATTTTACAATTTGTTAAATTTATCCTTTTAAAACCTCGCCGAGGTTTGTCTAGAATAAACAATTTTTAACATTACTTTTATGATAATACGAGTAGATAATGTACACAATATTTATCAAACATCGATCGAGTATGGCTTTTATTTATTAAATTGTGTATTATTTTGCGTTAGGTACATTCGTTACATGAATAAAAATGTTATGATTTAAAAACAATTACAATATTAATTACTAACTGCTACCTACGAGTTTGTAAGCGGAGCAGAGGGAAAAGCGCCAAAGATGGAAAAATAAGCCGCCCTACTTATGAGTCTGCGGCTACGCCGCCACCGCCGCAATGGAAGTCTGGAGGACGCCTATATGCCAGAGGGCATGTCGAGGTACGATTACAATATGTTATGGTAATAATTATTCAATTAGGTACCTACTAAACTATAATTAAAACGATACGATACGTCGATCAATACCTATCGCAATAAGTACAATATGGTACCACGGTGTAAGGATCTCTTTTATGCAGCTTTAAAAGTTGGCACGGGTCATACATAGAGGTCGCTAGACATTTGTGTGGATATTGCAAGAGTAAAAGTGCAAACTTCACACAAGCAAACTTATTTAGCAATATTTTTTACTTATTTATGTACATAAATAAATACTTATGAGAATATCACATCCAGGACAAGCTCAACTGAAACCTTTTCAATGATATTACAAATAAACCAGTTTTAGTATTCCAGTCGTAAACGCCTATCATCAAATTTTCTTTCGTACATAAATCTAGCTATAGGTAGGCCCTGGTAAGTATCTACTTATTACATTTTGCACTTTTAAAACACTGAAAATATTACTATTTTAAGTACCTTTAACTACCTACATAGACTCATTACCAATAAAACAAGAACAGAGAATTTCGTAATCATCCTAGATATTTTCAGAATCATTGCAAATATCCGAGTTTTCTTAGATAGATTGGCAACTTAAACGCTGATTGGTGACAAATGACGATTAAATGCCAATTAACAGTGAATATTTATAACGTTCATTCGGCCAATCAGCGTTCATATTCGTAATGAAACGGGAGCGTTTATCCGGTTTTTTTCAATTTCCCTAAAATATGTCGGATTTTCGCAATAATCCTGAAAATATTTCGGGTCATTAGTTTCCTATTAGCCGTTTTTTTGCAATCATCCTAGGGATTTCGGAAAAAGCCATTTTATACGATTTCCCTGCGACACATATCTCTATCTACTTGCGGAAATTATTGGTATTAATTACGACCATTATTCATATGATTTACAGTTTATCTCACATGCACCCTTCCGCGGAGGGACAGTGTCCTCGTTGCTCCTATAAACATGCCGTCAATGGTGCCGCAGCCCGCGTAGCGTCGGCAGCCGCTGGGTAGATCACTGGTAACGCTTTCCCGGGCCACAGTAAACAAACAGTAGGTTATCTAAGGCCGCCCGCTGAGTTATTAGCCTACTCTTGCGTTGATACCCAGGGTTGTTCATACGATAGGTAAGCGAAACAAAAACAAGTGTCAAGTGGCCGACCCGAACGCCGGCCAAAAAAATGCGATGTACACACAAGTATATAAGTCGATCGTCAGACTACCGGAACCATATTTGGATTGAACAACACATCAGACAATAGAAAAAATAATAATTTCAAAAGTAATTAATTTGCAATATTAATTATTGTGAAATTGCCCTTATTACAACTATACCTACGCGAAAAATATGTTTACCTAAACAATGTTTCGTACTCAATCCTCTATTTTATAGTAAAACTAGACTTCTTAAAATAAACTTTAGCTCTAAACATAGTATTCAGAAAAATGCGACTCGGCTACGCTCTTAATAAAGCAAATAAACTGTGAAATAAACAATACAATACCATATTTTCTAATAATATTTAAGTATAAGTAGGTACTTATATTTCTGGTTGAGTAGGAAGTATGATAAGTCCGGGTTTGCGAAATCATTATTGAGGCACCCGAAAACACTACAATATTTTTTTCCCCTTTTTGAAGTCATGATACTCGTAATTTACGACAAGTGTCCGCCGCCCGCGCCAGCGAGAGTTGACGAACGCAAGCGGTCATGTAGCGTACGCGCGTGCTCACAGTCGCGCAGCGCGCTGCACAGCCCGCACTGCCGCCACGTTATTCCTACGTTATATTATGCTAGCGTGTGCGTGAAATCGCGTGCCGACATGGCGCGCGGCGCGCACGCACACATTCAAACCGAGAGCGGCACGTTTGTATGAAGATGTTTTACTGTTTGTTTACTGTGCCCGGGCGGAGCGTTATGCATAAGAAGTCTTTCCCTCCCCACAAAAAAGGTACTTTTGTCCATGGAATTAAAAATATGTTTTTATATGTAAGGACTTCCATGGTTTAGCAAAGCCTTTATTAGTATTATGGCATTCGATCATATATGTATATACAAGCTGTTTATTATTTACTAGTACCCGCGGCTCCGGCCGCGTAGGTGTCGGTTATCGCGATATATGCTATTCCAGACTATAATCTATTTCTGTGCCAAGTTTCATCCAGATCCGTTTAGTAGTTTTTGCGTGAAAGAGTATCTAACAAACATCCATACTCACAAATTTTCACATTTATAATAGTTAATTAGTAAGATTTATAAACCTTCATGCACACAAGTGCATAGTCAACCACGGTGATGTAAACATAAGCGAAGTAGGTGTCATAAGATGTCACTTCAATTATCTGTGAAACCGTGCGCAGATGAGTGGTGAAAAATGAGCGACTGTGAATATAAAAATACACATCTACCTGTAACAAACACCGTTAAGTGACTACTAACAGTTACTCGCTCGAGTCCATCTCTAGCACACATCCCTCGCACCCAACCCTAACTTGTTTTGTACAAAACCTCGCTCCGCTAAGGCTACGTAAATAAAGCGACTTTGTTGGTTCTACAAAGACATCCCTTGCTACGCATCCTCGCATATCTGTAGTGGAAAGGTATCCTAAGAAAACTAACTGTTCTAATTAATGCTCCCCGTTTGTCGTGGCATCGAAAAAACACAAAACTACTTAAAATAAAATACCAATACACTTTTTTCTTGTGTCCTTTATATTTGTAATCTTCATATTTTTTTCTAAAATTATAATTATAACAGCTCTCAGTGAAAGATATGATAAAACAGTAGACAACATTTCCACTTTTAAACTCGTCTTGCTACAAACACGTTTAGTGTTTACCAGTTTACCAATATAGACATATACAGACATATGACTCTTTATATTATTTTACATATTTTTTTTACCTAACAATGCAAATATAGGGAAATTGTTAGACTAATTACATGCAAATGTTAGTAATTAAATATGTAAAATACATATCGGAATACAAATGTTCTATTTTCCTTTCTTTTCTTATAACTGCCGGTTGAGTCAACAAAAGCGTAAAAGAAAGTAATGCTTGCGTTGCGACGGACACCGCGCCGCCGACGATGTATGAGTAGTTTATTGATAAGTCAACCAGTGCTGCTGCAGAAACCGGGCCCACAACATGGCTCGACACCTTTCACGATTATTAAATACAATTGTAATAATTACCGTTATTACGTTCATATTTATAGGTAAACATTGAACATTTTACACCTAATAATATTTAATTGTGTGTGTTTTTATACAATAAATATTGTGCGTTTAAATCATAAATGTGTGTATGAAGAAACAAGTTTTATCCAACTACCTAATAATTTCACAGGAGTGCAAGGAATACACCGCCATAAAAGGAGCACGAATATAAAGTGTCATGAAAATGGAAGATTTTACAGGTACTAAGTACATACTTATTTTTATAAATTTGGGGTTTTATATTTAACTCAATATATGTAAAAAAAATGTTTTCAAATGGTAATTTGAAAACATTTTTTTTACGTTAGTAAATACTAAGATACTTACAAAATGGTAATACATAATGAAATTACTACCTACATACTGACGTAATATTTTTTTTAATATGTTGTAATATTTGTAATTGTAATATACTCGTACTCATATAAATCAAAAAAGTTTAATTAGTGTAAATAAGTTTTTAATATTATTCTTGTATATATATATATTATATGTAGCATATTTATAGACTTTTACGGAAAAAATATTAAATATTTTATTATGAATATTACGCAAGTTAATTTGAGAGCATACTGTATTAGATCAAACTATTACATTATGTTATCTGTGCTATTACTTACCTAAATGAGTTTTAAAACTATCTATATCAAAGTCAAAACTCTAGTAATCATATATATATAGTCCTCTTCACCGTGTCCGGTGACAGAGACCCAGACTATTTTCATTTCCTATAATGAGCTCGTTGATGACTTGCAAAGCCAAATTTGGTCTTAAAAACTCTATCACACTGTGAACAGAAGAGTTGACCGTAATCGTTATATGTGTAGATGTAGGTGGGTTTTGGGCGATTCTTGCGAATGAAACGTTTCTCATCGAGGTCTTTGAGACGACGGTCCTCATAGCTTTCCACAGATTTGTGGATTTTAGAACGCCATTGCGATCGCGAAATTGCCATTTCTTCCCAACGGTCGATAGGTATGTCGCAAGCTGTTAGGTGGCGCTTGAGCATATCTTTATAGCGCAGGTATTGCCCACCTTGTGTTCGTTTTCCTTGGGCAAGCTCAGAGTAAAACACTGCTTTAGGTAGTCTTCTGTCATCCATACGTTGTACGTGGCCACACCATCTTAGTTGGATCTTCATAAGTATAGCTTCCATACCCAGCATTCCAGTGCAACTAGTAATCAAGGAATAATATGTAGGTATATAGCACTTATAGTCTATTTCATACAGCATGGGTACTGTGACGTTTGAAATTTGAAGATAAATATCAACGAAATTGATAGACGATTAAATAAAAACATATCGATTGAATACTCTGGGCTCTATCTAAATTATATCATATCATTCAATTACCCTAATGGTTAGAGATTGATTCAATCCCTTTCTTTCATCTTCATCGTAAAATGTTAAACGTCCCATGCTATATGTGAAATAGACTATAATATTTTATTTACCTAAGTATGTAAATAAACTTCGACTAAGTTTTTTTTTTTACCTAAACATTCCTACGATCTACGAACGATACATTCTTTGAATAAACTTTTTTTTTCCCGCCAGATTGCCAAATAAATACCTATCCAAGCAAAGTCATTTATGTATATTTTATGTATCCACTTGTTTAAGAAGCAGTGAGAATTTACTTAATTAATTAAAATTTTAAATAATATCTACAATCTCAGTTCTGTTAAATTTAGATTATGTGTACCTATGTGAACTTTTGTACAAACTTACAAAAATCTGACGTTTGTGAGTATGATGTACCTACATAACTTATTATTTTAGGATCTTATCTTATCTTATCTTATCTTGTGACGGGGCTGTCCTTTCGGCCAGCGCACTTCGAGCCTTGGGATCTTTTGTGCATGCCCCTACCTTACCGCTCACACTACGTCTTGGTCCCTGAACATTTCCTGCATGAGTTTCAGTACATCCTTGACGGGATTGCGCCTGTAGTCCTCCGGTTCTGGGTATGCCAGTCCCAGTAGGCTCATTCTTCTTGGGGCCAACGCATGGCACGTGCATAGCAGGTGCCGCATTGACTCCTCTTCTTCACCACAGGTCCTGCATGTCAGGCTGCTTGACAGGCCCATTTTATTATTTTAGGATACTCCCGAGTCAGGACTAGTAGTTAGGTATGGTATGGTAGGCATGTAATAATATATTATAATATAATGGTGCTATTGGCAAATGAGCTTTAAATTTCAATCAAAAAGTTTCAATCTTACTTCTTAAAGGCACAATTTTGACGCTTATGTAGTTTTACATTTCCACTGACGATTACATACATGAATCTACCTATAGATAATGCAGTATTATTCCCATACAAAATGTGCCAATCAACTGACTCGATTGTGTTTTTTTTAATCACCTATTTTTAGTTATCAATTCGTGTATTTTTTTTTTTTTTTTTTTTTTTTAATGTTTGTTACCGCACAACTCCGTCATTTATGGACCGATTTGAATAATTCTTTTTTTGTCTGACTGGACATACTTTCAGTTTGGTCCCATTATCATCAAAAGAAAGTTCTGATGATGGGATCCATGAGGAATTGAGGGAGCTCCTTAAAAGTTATAGGCACACATATAGCAATTTCAATATTTTTAACAACTAATCAATCATTTGCATTCAGAAAGTGTAATTTGGTGAAGTAAAACTGATGAAGAAGATCACAGATGGCCATCTGAACTTTTCAATAATAAGTATTTTACTGATGGCGATTAGATAAGTTTTGGTTATTGTTGCTAAGCAACTATTAATAAGAAATAATGACGTGAATGAATTGATCGCGGATTGCACAGATTAAATATTGCTTTTAATACCTACTTGACCTGTGTTCAGCCCGACGCTCAGACGATTTTTATATTCGATTGTAACAAACAAATATTTGAAAATTTTACAATTTGCCGTACTGAAGTCGGTTTTTTTTTGTTAAAATTATTAATCCACAAAATATTACCAATGATTATTCATTCGGAGTACTGACTTTCAGTATTTAAAAAGTTTATCATCTAGAAATTATTTATTTATCGATGTATAAGTGAAACTGACCCCTAATGATACTTTTTCCAAGTGAAATCAAACTACAGATTATCTAATAAATTCTACTTAATTGTAGGAAAAACTGGTAGGCAGGTACCTATAATAGCTAGCGTGACTAACACCGGGTCACCTGTAGTAGTTTCTAATTAGTACATACCTAGTATTTATATGAGTATTCTAGTACCTCAGCATTCATTGGGGTCACTGGTCGTACGATGACGTCATTAGCGACTTAACTCGATCATAATTTGATATTTGTGTTATGTCAAGTCAACTTTATTACTTGAGTTAAAAGTTTTGTTGTGTATGTGTTTATTGTACATTCGAAATTTAAATCGAGAATAAATTGCGATTTATTCTAGGACATTAAGCTATAGCTTGTTGTCCTTATTCTGATGTAGGTAGTTAACAAAGTAATAAAATGTGTAAAAAGAGCGCTATCTACATATATATTATTACTATAAGTAACATCCTTTTTATATAAAGTCTGTTGATTCCGAAAAGTCTAACATGGTAACAAGAGTAGCGGGGCACCAAAACAGTCAAGAAGCACATAACTTGATATAAGGCTTACAAAATATTATGCAAGTAATTTTAATAACTCACAAAAATTCAAAGAAAAAGTTGTTAAAATCTTGGTTTTAAACATTATTATCGTGTTATGTCACTTTAATATTGATAAATTATATAATGTTTATGTCACTATTAATTATTTTATAACTATCGAACGACAATCTTCCAAATTAATATATTTTTTTTGTATCTCTCAACCATTTCTTTGTTTGGTATTTTCACTATAATTGTTTGTGTCAAACAAATCATGATTTTGGAGCCGTCCTTTGCAGGACGATGTTTTATCGATTTTATTTTGAAATTCATAAGATGTCGCCTACTTTAAATGTTATCAACTAATACGGTAACAGTCAGGCTTACCGTAAGCTAGGATAGCCGTTTAATGGATAAGAGGTTAGGTAGGAGTTATTATTCGCTAATACCTAACACTGCTCCCCTAAATCTTGTAACAAGAGATTAATGTTAAAGTTAAACCCAGGAATAAGGACTGGATATCTAAGTATTATCTCTCTCTCTTCCTGACTTTTTATCCTACATGGTGGTGGGAACAACTGTCATCGTATACTTTCTCCACTTCACCCTATTCTTGACGTCATCTTCGAGTCTTGAGGCCATCCCATTGTGTTAGAAGTCACCCTTTCCCTTTTCTCCTTCGTGGATCTCTCCTCAGGGTTACTTCTCTTACTCAGGGGATGGCGCGGGGACGGATACCTTAGTATTATATTAAAATCGTATTCTTTCGAAATGAGCTAACTTGCTGCAAATCCCACACCAACAGGACTAGGTCACTACTACTAGGACTAGATCCTTCCTGTTTGCATTTCAACCCATGAACCGTCCCACTGCTGGGCACAGGTCTCCTCCATGCACTTGTTTCTTTCCTGTTTAAATAACGCAAATTCCATTCTTCATTCTTCAAAATTTTGTCCCATGTGGAAATCAAACCCACGACCTCCACATTAGCAGAAGAGGTAAGAGGGACTGCCACTCGCGAGTGTTTTGAAAATTCATTCATAACACACACACACACATACCTACATAGTTTATTATATTAACATCAACCATTCCCTATTTTCTAAAAAAAACTAAATCTTGCGTCATTGTCAAGCCTGATATCAAACTTTATCAGGTTTCAATTTTATTGCTCTAGGCTCAAAATCCAAAAAGGAAAATAAGGAATACGTCTGTATGGAAAAATGTGCGGTGGTAATCGCTCTTAAAGTTACTAACCACTAGATCAATAGGCCAGTCAAACTTGCATGGTGCCCTACCTTTCATTATATCTTGGTACAGCCTGTATTCTGTGGTACAGCTAAATGCTCACAAGCGGAATAATATTTCAAAACTAATAAATAAGTATGCTAATGTCTACATAACATTTGAAACTTGTTTGATTTGTAAAAAAATTAAACACGGCAATATCTATCAATCGATTACTGCGTAAAACATTTATTGATTCGAGATGTTCCAGTAACCTATTTACTACATAAAAATCATGACGTAATGTGCTGGAAAACGGAAACTACTACTTTTTATCAATTCCTAATGAAATTTAATGATGCATTAGTTTCCGTAACTCAACGTGTAATATAAAATCACGCGAATATAGACAAAAGTTGCATGCACACAATGCAGGATGATTTTTCCGCCATTTTCGTTACGCACCCGGGCGATGACCCCACGCGACTTTCGCTGCAACCTTGACTGCGGCTACCGTCCGCTTGTATCAACATTAACATTTCCTATGTCTTGAGAAATTTACTTTCGCTGTATTATATCTGAATAATACGACATTATGCCGAAATGCTTTATATGGCGGGCTTTTGATACGTATGTAACAAAAACATACTGATGTTTGCGTTACACACTGTTTTTTTGTACCTAACAAAAAAACAGAAACAGAATAAAACATACCTTACAAAAAAAAATATCGTTAAAAAAAATGTGAATAAAATAGCCAGTGCCCAGACCAATAAAAACAATTTACTGATTGGTTATGGTGACCGTAACTGCTAACCCGGAGTTCATGGGCTCATAGCTCTTCCTAGTTTGGAATCAGGTTGTGTGAGTTGGATCTTTAAGGTTAAGCAAGCTCGCCGTTGTCGGTCGGTAGATAAGTTTCCATTTTCTAAAAACACAGAAAAACCCCTCCGTGCTTCGGAAAACACGTAAAGCCGTTGATCCTGCACCTGATCTCGCCTTGCCATCGGACGAATTGCCTTCCCATCGGACTATGACGTTGTAGGAATATTGAGTGCACCTGTGTTTGTGCACTTTAATATGTCCTGCACAGTTGACTAAACTCCATTGAGATTTGCCGCCTATAACCTACGCAAGATATAACTCCATCAGTCCTTTACTTTGTATTTTATCTACTTACCAACGATTGACAGGAATCCGGACCGGCCTGAAGACACACAGTGGATGATCGACCAGTGTGCTAAATATTACCTTTGTTTGGATGGCGAGGTGTTCGAGTTCCAATGTTCATCTGGCTTGCTGTTCGATGTCAATAGACAACTATGTGATTCGCAGCAGAATGTACACAACTGCGATCTTACTTCGGGTACGTGGTGACTAAATTAAAATTTACATACCATATGACTTTATACACACAGTCACGCTTTTTAGCTTGTAAAGTCTCGCCTTCATTTTCATGCATAGGATTTTCATAAGAAACAGCTTCTTATAAAGATCCTATGCATGAAAATAAAGGAAATATTTGTTAGTTTGTAAAAGTTATTGTCAAAGTATATTTATTTATTTACTTACATGGAAATCTTACAGCTAGATTTAACAAAGTAGTAACGTGTAAGTATAGTTAACAGATAATATTGTCAGAAAGTACCTAAGTACCTAACTTAAAATGCTACAATTATCCCCGGTCTACCCTACTTACTTGGAAATAAACGGAAATTATCTTAATATATATATTTCTTGTGTGCGTGTGTATGTGACTGAACTCCTCCTAGACGGGTGGACCGATTTTGATGAAATTTTGTGTGTGTGTTCGGGTAGGGCCCTGGATGGTTTAGATTCACAATTGGACCCGGTAGGTGGCGCTGCTGTCGGTATTTCAGCTTTTTCCGGCAGGACGACGTCTGCCAGGAATCATTTATTTGCAAATATGGGTACAACATAAAATAGGTCACATCAGTATACAACAACTCCATATTTTACCATAGGCATGTAAATGTTAAGGTTATACAAATAATAGGTGCACTTATTTAGTTTAGGTTAAAAATCACGTTAAAGTTAATGCAATATTACTTACATAACGAAATAACTAAAATAACCATGTGAAATTTAATACATTATTTATGTCAAAATTTATTGCAATTATATTATTCAACTTTAACTCGAAAAAAGCTAAAAGTAATAATGATCTCATCATTTTTTTATGCCACAGTACACACGGCAACGGAGATTATGTATACAGGGGCGCTATATCAAGACTAGTTTTTAGGAAAGCCAATGTACGAGTTTGTGTGAAATATATTTTATCTGTAGGTTTAGTCTAATTGTATACTGACACTGATTTACACAGAAATATATACGTGGTTTCCTTTAAAAATGTACACACATATCTCCGTTGCAGTGTGTACTGAGACATGAAAAGAAATGATGAGATAATTTCTTTTACCTTCTTTCGAGTTAAAGTTGAATAATAATTTCCGTTTATATTCAAAATTCAAGTAAGTACTTACTGACAATATACTTTGACAATAACTTTTACAAACCAACAAATATACCTACAGCTTCCTATTAAAATCCTATGCATGAAAATGAAGGCTAGACTTTACAAGCTAACATGCCCGACTGTGTGTCTGTAGACTTCCTTAAGCCGGGTATCCACTTAGGTTCGCCGTGGTTTGCGAACACTGTGTGCTCGGCGAACGTGAACGTGTACAGTGTACACACTTAGGCTGCAACATCAATCAACAAACTGCGCTCCCCTTTGAGATCGCGCAAAAAACCGCTTCCCGAGCGCTCCGCCGTGCTCCGATCGTGCTCCAGTCGCGCTCCGCGATCACGACGTATCCATTATGTTTGGTTTGCGGAGCGGGCGCGTTCGCAAACCACGGCAAACCTAAGTGGATACCCGGCTTGAAGGTGGAGGTTCTTCCCCAATCGAGCTAGTTCGCTTGTACAGTGCTCTCTTAAAAGAAATTAAGCACCAGAAATAACATTTTTTTGAATTATACAGAGACACATGTCCCGAAACCTCTACTAGATGCAGCGAGCTGTGCCAATGACACTCACCTTGGATGTGCAGACGGAACCTGCATAGTATCTGAATACTTCTGCGATGGTGCTATAGATTGCCAGGATGTTTCTGATGAGGTAATTAGATTATGTCTCTATGCCAAACAATAGGCCTCTATTACTAAATTTTCTAACACTTCTAAGTTAGCTATAATATTTTGTTGGTATCTTCAATACAGTCTCTCTTACTCGCTTTATAAAAAATACTGATTTCCTACCAGGCCGACCGTATACTTGTGATCAAAAAAAAACTCATTGATTAGCAACTCAGTCATTATAATATATTAGCGACCCGCCCCGACTTAATCCGTTTAGGGATTTAATTTCCAAAAGTTCTTTATAAGCGGATGCTTTCCTACGTTATAAAATAAAACTATTCTAAATTTCAGTTTTCTAGACTTACGAGTACTTAATAGTTTCAGCTGTGCGTTGATTTTAAGTCAGGATCAGGACAAACGATTATATATTATACTAGCAGTTGCCCGCGGCTCCGCCCGCGTGGATGTCGGTTATCGCTGCAAAAAGCTTATTAAATGTGTTATTCTAGACCATAATCTGTGTGCCAAATTTCATCCAGATCCGTTTCGTAGTTTTTACGTGAAAGAATAACAAACATCCATCCATTCTTACAAACTTTCACATTTATAATATTAGTAAGGATGTATATAATTATGATTATGTACCTACCTATCTAAGTAGGCATCGATCAAATTAGTAGGTGCTAATTGATACAATTTCAAGTTGAAAAAAAACAAACATCTAACGACTTCTTGTCAACACAGACTTAGTGAGGAGACTGAAAAGGACAGTTTTATAAAGTGCTAGGTGTAACGTAGTGTATAATAAAAGTGCTACCTGTAAAGAACTCATGAATAAAGCGACTTTACCTTAATAGAGACATTTTAAAAAGTGTTAATTGAATGGACACATTCTTATAATTATTATTATTCACTCTACTTAGCAGTTTAGGTTATATTTAAACAACCTAATTGAATGGACACATTCTTATAATTATTATTATTCACTCTACTTAGCAGTTTGACTGCCTCGGTGGTCCAGTGGCCGCAGTATGTGCCTGCTGTGCACGAGGTTGTGGGTTCGATTCCCACACAGGACAAAACTTTGTGTGACCCACAAAGAATTGTTCTGAGTCTGGGTGTAATTTGTGTCCGTTAATTGTATGTTTGTAAAGTCCCCCGCGACACAGAGCTTGTTCTCTAGTGCGGGAGTTGTCTTTTTAGAAAGAAAGAAAGAAAGTTTAGGTTATATTTAAACAACCTACTCATTAGCCTTTTAGCTAGTTTGTAATAATTTCTAGTGATGCACTTTAAGTAGGTACATCATTATAAAAAAAAGAATAACGACTATGTAAATGAAGTTACCTACTTACATTCATTTACTTAAATAAAATAAGTTCTAGTGGTTTCTACCAAAGTGTATCAATCGTAATTTCACTACTTCTCGCTTGATTATGACTTGCAAATTATCATTATTGAATGCTGTTAAAGCTGAAGATTCGTTTTCTAATCTGCACCCTAATTTACACTTTCACTGTTAATAATTACGTTATTTATGCCGTGTAAGGCACATGATTACAGATTTATTATACCGTTTTCTCTTTTTTTGATAGGGATGGTGCGACGTGAACTATGACCCAAATGCAGCGGCATCGTGTGATGTCAATATGTGTCGACTACCTAATTGTTTTTGCACTAAAGATGGAAATGAAATACCTGGAAACCTTGTTCCTAGCCAGGTAAGTCTACCTTTGGGGCTACGGCTTATAAAATATTACCTTCACATTACTACAGAATACTTAATAACACAGGATTACTTATTGAAGCAAATATTAATGTCATTTTGGCCAGACCAGAGAATTACACACCTATGGATCAATACTGTCTTAGTGGTTCAGTGGCCGCTGTATACGCCTGCTGTTCACAAGGTTGTGGGTTCGATTCCTACACAAAACAAAACTTTGTGTGAACCTCAAAGAATTGTTCTGAGTCGGGGCCTGTAATATGTATTAAGTATTCTGTGGTCTGGGTGTAATTTGTGTCCGTTAATTGTATATTTGTAAAATCCCCCGCGACACAGAGCTTGTTCTCTAGTGCGTGAGGTCAAAAATAAAAATGTACTGCTTCTTCTTCTTCTTAGCGTGTCGATGGCAATCTAAATTGTGTCAGCCCAGAACCTAGCTACGAGTTTATTTAGTTTACTGCTGTTATTGTTGATTAGAAAAAGGCCTAGCGCCAAAGGTTTCATTTTACCCGAAAGCATTATAGGTACAAGCGTTATCAAAATTTCCACTTGACATTTTTGGCCAAAATAAAGCGCAGGCCACACTTCCAACCGGCTAGCACGTGAGCGAACTTCGTTTCACACGCAAACTACAGAGTTAAGCTTAGTTTTTATAGTTTCCCTGGCAGGGCAGTGAGCAGCAAATATAATGACTGTACAAAATTTTCGAAAGTAGGTTGGTGATTACATCTCATTATGTCATGGCATTGTGGCACCTTAAAGTTGTCTTATATATAGCAGATGGTAAAGTAATTCTTACTACATCCGCACTTTAGCTAGACACCCTATTCAAACGAGCATATGACAAAATGTAGGTAGGTACCTCATTCTTCTTCATCTCTTTTCTTTTTTTTTGCTTATCGTTTGGTGAATGGTCAGCGTGTTGACAGTGGTATTTAGATCGTGGTCGTGATCTAACGACTGTTAACAGTCGGGACCGGCTTTTAGCGTGCCGTCACGGACGCTCAGGTGAAATACCACTAAGCGGTCACTCTAGTTTACCGAACAGCGAGCGCACCTGGCTATGAGCGCCTCATTAAACGAACTCTACACTTAAATTATTTAAAATTTAAGTAAAGTAATGTGAAACGCACAAATGCAAAGATCTATCACTTCACCCACTTCATCTACAAACTTAAATGAATAGATTCTTGTTTAGGTAGGTAACAAATTTTTCAAACTTTGTAGATCAAGTTGGATAGTGGTAGCTGTAGGTATTTAATTGAAAGAAAGTCTAAAATTACTCTGATAACAATGCAACTTCGAATGATTGGCACAATTATCAAGAGATGAAAACTTTAAAAAATGTTGATAAATTCCAAGCTCTCACGAGGTCAAGCCTTGATGACATTGTTGATAATCTACGCTTTGTGTCGAGCTAGAGCAGTGAGGGTCAAATTAAAAGCCATTGTTGTAAGATCAAAGGCCGTACCATGACCTTCTTATAGTGATTTATTTTCGATCTTTTAGATTTAAATTTCAAATAAACAAAGCTTACGTTTTTTAAGTTAAGATCAAAAATAAATCACTATAAGGTCTGGCCTCGGGCGTAGGACTGACTGTTCTCCGAGCTACAAAGATGTTACACCACCAACGTTCTGAATCCTTTTCTACTACCACAGTCTAAAAAACTCTTTCGTAGAATTAAGAGTTATTTACACTGTGCTGCTTCTAAGAATGTACTTAAGTACTGAAAAACCAAACACTTTCCTATATTATCTAAAGATAAATCTTAGATATTATTGCAGCGAACTGTTAAATCTTTAAATTCAACATGTTTTCAGACACCTCAAATGATCACACTCACTTTCGACGGACCTGTAAACCACGAGAATTGGGATGCCTACTCAAAACAAATCTTCAATTCAGATCTAAAGAATCCCAACGGTTGTCCAATCAAAGCAACTTTCTTCGTTTCACATCCTTATACGAATTACAGACACGTGCAAAAACTGTGGAATGACGGCCATGAGATAGCAGTAAATTCTATAACGTAAGTAATGCCAATAGAAACTACATGTTATTAAGTTGTAGCTTCGCACACATATAGGTACTATACGAACTTATTAGGTAGGTATACACTGTAGATGCAGACTGCAGTTACCACTGACTGTAAGTTGCGCTACGTGTAATGTGCAAGTATGACTCTAAAATTTATGAGCTTTTATTTATCTTCAGGTAAGTAAACGTTTGTAGGATTCTGTAAAGTCAGATATTCTGCACCGCCGCGGCGGCGGCGCCGACATCGTCAATCGTCTCCATTGTCTATTAAAAAAATCCTCACTCACGCAGCAATCAGTCAAATGTCGTAAATTACAGTTAGAATTAGGTACTTTGCAATTCTAATGAAAATATGGATGAGGCCTATCCTCATCCATATTTTCATTCGTTTCTTTTGCTTTTATCATTAATAAACATCGAAGTACCTATTTAGCTACATTTGCAAACTTAGCAATGCTTGAACAGACGTTGGTAACTAATAGGCTCATTAAAGTAGCTAACTGTTGACTCACGAGACTCTCACCTCTCCTTGATTTCGTCTATGTACGACGATCACATGTAGACTTTTGACAGAAATATTGACACCATGTTTTAATTTTACAGTCGTCGCGGCCCTGAAGATTGGTGGTCTAAAAACGCAACCGTGGAAGACTGGTTCGACGAAATGGTCGGTCAAGCGAATATAATAAACAAATTCAGTGGAGTTCGCATGGAAGATTTCAGGTCATAAAAACAACTATTGATTGCATTTGACTTCTTAAAATTCTTATTCGCACACGAGATCTATTACAGTATGTTTACCTTTTATTGAGAATATCTCGCACACTTATCAGTACATAATTGATGTACCTAATGTCTATTCTTGGTAAGATTTCTTTAAAAAAATGTTGTAATTGAAGTATCTAGAATGATCGAATTGTTGATTGAAGATTATATAAATTTAATTTAAATAATCTTCAATCAACAATTCGATCGGAATGACTGCAGACTGTGCGATTTCAGAGGTATTTCCTCCCACGTAAGATCAGGTTTTAAAGTCAAAGTAATATTTATTTGCGTAAAATACATACAGATCAGCAAACATTACACATTTATGATTGGTAATATGTACATGGTAAGTTATTTATATAGTACAAGAATAACAATGGTCCTAATACGCTGCCCTGTAGTACTCCAAACTTATTTAGTAAAAATAAGTTCACTGCCGAGATTTTCTCTCCAGCATAGAATTCTTCAAGATAGAAGTTAAAATTCGGCAACGCGTGAGTGTTGCAAGCGTCCAAAGGGTATAATTACTGCTTTCTATCAGACAGGCCTATGTGTGCTTGTTTGCCTTAGTACTTAGCAAGCCTTGCAAGCATGCCTATACAAAACATTGTTGCATCAAAATAACATTACACTTCACTTCATCTTGCAGGGGTATGAGAGTACCGTTTCTATCAGTGGGATGGAACCGTCAGTTTCTGATGCTGCAGGAGTTCGGTTTTGTATACGACGCTACAATAGTAGCACCTGTGGCTGACCCACCATTTTGGCCATACACCCTGGACTACAAGATGCCTCACAGATGTACAGGTAAGGCATGAATATTTCTTTGCGTGACGCGATGATTAGCGAGTTTTTAAAATTTTAACAGTAACACCTCAAAAAAAAATCCTCTATTGGATATTCCCCAGCAATCGGCGGTAAAGGAATATTATTAGAAGGAATAGAATAAGCTGTGATATTACGAATGCTTAGTGAAGTTATTGGAGTTTCGATCAAAAGGCCGCAGGTTCAATTTTCTCATTGCACATTTACCACAATCAAAAATTTAAACGTGTCAGTCAATAATAATTAATATAGGTAGGTACCTATTTACTTTCTATAGGTAGGTAACTATATCTAATGCCTTCACAAACCGAATAAATCGCTGGGATATATCTATTTATGTATCTTAACAGACATTTATATAATTAAAACGTGCGAGTGGTTAAAAAAGATGTTATGTGATTGTCGATGACAAGGCGAGTGCAACGACAAGACGGAGAGAGATTGCGTTTTGCGTGTCATTATTGCCATTGTTACTCTTGTGATTATCACGTAACGTAACTACCGGGAATGCGGAACGGGTGCGGATTCACGTTTCAATTAAATTTATACGATGGTATAATATTTAAAAACATTACTCAAGATATAAAGATGTTTAAGAGATAAAGAAACGTATTTTCGTTTCTCTTGTTATGTTAAACTTACATAGCATCACGTTTTTCGCTGAAATAGTAAGCAGAGGCGTATGACACTCATTACAATCTATCCTTCAATACTCATATTATAAACGCGAATGTTTGCAGTTTTATTCATCTAATAAACTGAAATATTAAAGCAATGGGAGAAAAGACGAGCCCGGAGCAGAATTCCAACCTGCGCCTCTCGGGTTCCGACCCAGCGCACTACCAACTGTGCCACCCGAGCTTCTACTCCGCAGGTTCGAATCCTGCTCCGGGCTCGTCTGTTTTGCACATTGCTTTAATATTTAAGTATATTTGACTGGCCTGTTGGTCTAGTGGTTAGTGACTCTGACTGCTACGCCGAAGGTCGTGTGTTCGATTCCCACCCAGGACAAATCTTTGTGTGATGAGCACGAATGTTTGTTCTGTGTCTGGGTGTAATTTATCTATAATATGTATGTATTTAGAAATATATAAGTATGTTTATCAGTTGTCTGGTTACCATAGTACAGGCTCTGCCTAGTTTGGGATCAGATAGCGATGTGTGAGTTGTCCCGAAAAGATTATTATATATTAGAGCTGATTGCATAGCAAAAAAGCTAAAAATATTTATCTAATAATTAGGTAAGTAATATCTCCCGCGCAGATTTTTTTCAATCGACGCACTATGGTATAATTTAATAAAAAGGTGCCCAAAAATATTTCTTTGCTTTAAATAGTTAAAAATGTGTATTTGAAAGGAAATATACTTTAATTTAGTGATTTAGAATATTTATTGAAAAAAAATATGAATCCTAAAAAAAATATATTAATTTATTGATATTTATTTAATTAATTTGACATTTTGTGACATAAGCTTAAATATCAATTTTAACTACAAGACATAGAATAATATCCGTCATTAGACTTCGTCATCATCGTCATCTTCGTGACTACAATCGTCATAATGTGTTTCATCTGATCGGTTAACCTCTATTACATCATACGTTTCATTTAAGTTTTTGGAAGCTAATAGCTCTAAAGGTTCTGATATCAGGGGTTTTCTTTTTCTGTATCGTTTCTTTCTTTTCTTTCTTTCTTTCAACAAGAAAGAAACGGATCTGAGGAAAGCAATAGTCTGCACAGTAGGTACATCGTAATTGCAATATTCTCTTGTAAACTTGATTATACCTTGTATCCCACACTGAATATTTTGTTCTGAAAAATGCTTCATTTCTTTTAACGCCATCCCAATTCTGTTTAAAATCACTCTTAAATTTCTTAAGAATATTTATTAACGAGTTGTTGCCTGCGGGCGGCTCCGCCCGCGTGGGTGTCGGTTATCGCTGTTAAAAGTAGCCTATGTGTTATTCCAGACCATAATCTCTCTCTGTGTAAAATTTCATCCAGATCCATTCAGTAGTTTTTACGTGAAAGAGTAACAAACATCCATCCATCCATCCATCCATTCTCGGCCAAATGTGTATACAAAAACTCGATTTTTTATATATATTTTCCTTCGGTGACAGTTTTATAACGTCAAATAATTCAGTTCTAGTATAAATTTTCCATCCTGGAAGGTAGAAAAATAAATAAGGCGCTTTAAATTTATTTTTACAAAAAAGTGATATTGGTGACCAAAGGGTGACCTTTGCCGTAAATGGGTTATATTGTACGGATTAGCAAAAATTAGCAAAATTTTATTTTAATCCCATATAGTTGATGACTAAACCTATAGAATGACATTAAACTCATAGCCGCACTTTGCCGTAGGTACTCATAAACTTAAACCTTCGAGAATGTTGATAATACGATTATTTTTAGTCTTCAAAACAGGCAAGTAATATGTTTATATATCTGGGCCAAATATAAGATTATAAATGTTAAAACATATTAATACAACACTTTTGATTTGATTGAAAAATGGATAGTGGGAATGAAGGTAAGCTTCATTCCCACTATCCATTTTTCAATCAAATCGGTTTCAAACAAAAATAAGCGAAGAACAAATCACAAACATTAAGTTAATTTTATGCGTAAACTAGTAACAGTATCAACCGCATACAATATTGAACTTTACTTAGTTATTACTAATAAATAAAGTGATAATACGTACATTTGAGGGTAGTTTCATATGAAGAATTTATCTGGCTGTCAATTGGTGTGAATCACTATGTTGTTTCGTTAGTTTTCAAATTTGGACTTATGGGCAACTTTTTACGAAATTATACCTTAGTGCGACGCTCGAAGTTTAGAAATTGACCTTACGGACTATTCACATCATTCAATGACATAAAATAACTTATACTCTAATGTATACCTTTTCATATATTTCAGGCAATAACCAATACTGTCCGACACGTAGCTACGCTGCTGTATGGGAGATGGTGATCAACCCACTGTACAGCGGGCAGCACACGTGCGCTACTTTAGAGTACTGCCCTTCAATATTATCTGGCGACGATGTATTTAACATCCTCATGAATAACTTTAAAAGGCACTACCTAAAGAACAGGGCTCCATATGGAATTCATTTAAACTCAACGTGGTTCAAGAATAGTGAATATTTGCATGCTTTTAAGGTAAGTGTATCTGTTTATTCATATCTATAGTTTTGGTGAAGTTTAGTTGTACCATGACGTCCGTACCTACCTACTTATAGCGTTTTTTTTTTACATTTTGAAGATACAGACTTGAATAATGGTTTCTCGCTAACCACATTGAGAAATCCGCCGGTTGTAATTTTTTTCCCTACGGCCAATTCGTTGACTAGGGGTAGGGCCTCGAGAAGAATTGGCAACTGGAAACTCGGGCCACTACAACGCTACAAGTTTCTGTCTGCGGCTTTGCTCGCGTGGTATTTCAATAAAAAGTAACCGCTCAGTGATAATATAGCTATAAACCTACTACTTATAAAGAATTTTTAGTATCGGATCAGTAGTTTCTGAGATAACAACTTACATAAACTGTCAAACTTTGCCTCTATGTAGGTACCTATTATTGGATTTTGATTACAGAAATTCATCGTCGAAGTAATAAAACTACCAGACGTTTACTTTGTAACATACAAAGAAGTCATTGAGTGGCTAAAGCGTCCAACTCCTCTCCTACAATTGAAGAATTTCGAACCTTGGCAGTGTCAAAAAGAAGAAAATATTGGAGAAGATAAGGTGGCATGTTTCAAACCTAACACTTGCAAGTTACCATCAGAAGTATTGGGTAATTATAGGTACATGATCACATGTGCTAATTGTCCGGCGACCTATCCTTGGATTAGAAATGAGTTTGGTTATGCATGATGTCCTCTTTAGTATTATTTTTTATAACTCAATTTACGAACAAGTTACCAGTTTATGAATAGTTAAATATGAACAGGCGTCATTGATATATAAAGCACAGACCTACATATAGTAAATAATTACTAGATTCCACAAAATATACCTTCTTGGTATGACGCAAATATAAGCACCTACTGGAAGGATACAGAAACTGCATCAAATTAGAGATAGATTTTTAAGCCTTTGTATCAATTAGGCTCCGCGGAAACGAGCCACCAGTGGCGGCCACTGGTGGTTAGCGACAAACAGTTAAAAAAAATTCATACAATTTATATGGACTCGCCGCGCACGCGTAGTAAATGGCAGCCACTCGAACCACACTACTTTAGTGACCACAGACCACCGTCGTTTGCGCGGTATTAAGGACCTGGCGCACGACAGCCACTGGTGGCTGTGGCCGATGGCCCGTTTACGCGGAGACTTTGCGTCAGTCCATACATATGTACATACCTGCAATGACTCACACCCACACCTGTTACCCAGAGGCGTATACTGAGAGATTTTCATTGCTGCACAAGTCTATTGGTTAACGTGGTCATCTAGCCACTAACATCGCGTTTATTGCGAGTTAAATTTTTAAGTCCCTAATACAGAGGACTTGTTATTTAAAGAAATGTGAATCTTATATCAATGAGAACCTGACTCCTGTACCTACATGAGATTAAATCTGTATTAAATAGAACTAATTTAATTATAAGTATTAAGAATTCATGTTGTCTAACAGTATTTTACTATTAATTTTAAACCCAATTTTAAAATAATAATGTGCAATAATTTATTTAGTAGAAATAACTCAATTATTATTAAAAACTTTGTATTTTCTTAATAAACGTAGTTATAGCACTTGTACAATTAGAATATGTGTTGTTTTCTTTTTCGATTGTCAATTTACATAAGAAAGAAAGAGATAAATTGATGTGTATCTATTCATCTGCTGTACAATGTTTGAATAAAGATATTAGGGTATAAATAAAATAACTGTTTTGGTAATATTGTTTTACTTAATTTATAAATATAACTAGTTATCTTAATGCTATCCTTCCTGAGTAATGAAAGGGTTAGGGATGGCTTCCATGCCATCCATCGGGCATATTAGTACAACAGAGGTCCCTCTACATACAACCAGGCCTAATGCCCTTGTGTCATCCAGTAGCTTGTAAGGATCATCAGGGTCTGCAAAAGATAATATAGCAATTAATTTATCAGTCACATTTAAAAGTCTTGTAAATACTACCTTGCAAACTGCAACTATCCAGAAAATAGCTTCATTCATGGCTAACACACTCAATTTTTTAATTAACACTTTTTAAGTTGATCATGATTTATATACATATTTGTGACATTAATATTATTATTATGCCATTTAATAGGAAGTATAGGTAGGCTATTGCCATATACTTTGCTAGACTCCGGACCCAAAAACCCAATGTCACTGCGCCAAGGCAATCTATATATTATAATTTGTCAATATCTATTGTCCTAGTAGCCATAAGAAAATAATTTAACTAAACTACTACGATTATCTTGTCCCGATTGGTCGAGAAAATCAAATTTTATCCCATGAACAAATTGAAAGTATTTAATAACCTTTTGCTGTGTGGTTATACCTATACAAGATTGCAGAATTTTGTTAAACAAATACTAAATTATTCTTTTGTTACACTGTAAGAATTCTTACCCCTTAAAAACTCCGTAGTATTGTCTAATACAAGATTCAACAGAGGATCATAGCCTTTCAATATTCCCGCCGCTTCTCGTCCACCTGCGAATTTTACACGAATGCTCTTCTCTAAATATTTACTTAAATCGAGAATAGATTCCTTCCTCCTCTTCTCTTTATTGTCCCCAGCGCCCTGAGAAGACTGTAATATAACATGAGATTCAATAACATATTAGTGAGTATCAAAACTGTTCCCTATATTTATGGAATAGTTTTGCGATCTCTAAATCATAATATCATGAGAGTTAGTTCAACGTGACAGTGTCTTACCTTTCCTTTATCTCCACCCTCTTTTGATGACATTTTAAGTTTATTTTATTCAATTATTTAGTATTTCGGCGTCTAAAAACAAAACTGAAACAACGGAAACAACAAACAGTGTGACACTCATCAAAACTTTGAGGTTATGACATTGACAATGACAGTTCCAATTGCCACTTGACATAATAATCATTGTCTTTGATTGACGATGACAACCCTTGTTCCATTTTTTTTATGGACCGACATTGGATATTACGTAAATACGGTCAAATATAATAATAATAATAGTCGTCCGAACCAATTTCGGTTACGGCGGTGTTAGCGAACTGCGCAGGAAATAGATAGATAGAAACTTTTTATTGTACACCAATTACATTTTGATAAAAACATTATACAAACTCAGTTATGAACAATGGGCGGCCTTATAACTTAAAGCAATGTCTTACAGTCAACCTTAGGGTGGACAGAAAATAAAGTTAAATATAATAATGAAAAGTTCATCCATCCATCGCAGCCATAAAACTTCCACTGCTGGACATAAGCTCCCTCAAGGTTTTCCACATCATTCGATCCTGATCCTTTACCAGGTCGTCGGTCCACCTTGTATATTATAGACATATTATAGTGCACAAGCTTGTGTGTAAACACAGGTGCACTCACTATTCCTTGACTGTCCTGTCCTAGTCCATTGGGAAGACAATCCGACACGAGTGGAAAGAGATCAGGTGTAGGACTAACGGCTTTAAATGCTTTCCGAAGCAGGAAGGGGTCTTGTTGTGTTTTTAGAAAATGGTCACCCATCTACAGAATGACCGCGGCAAGCTTGCTTAACTTTGCAGATCCATCGAATATACCTACTGTATGTGGAAATCAGTGCTGGAAACCCAAAACATTGTAGGTCACGTCGGCTATAATATCTTGGCTATCGCCTCTTTCAAAGGCTTTAACGCCACGGGGTCAAAGCTTTTGAACGGTATGTCAGCGTAGTGGTGGCAAGAGGGCCCGGAAAGTCACCAATCGTCGACTATTGTGTTTTTTGTTAAGAAATCCAGCCAAAGTCAATTTAATAAACAGGAACCAGTACCCATTTGAATTGCCATACATTTGCTTTCTCCGAGTTTTATTTCGTTTTATGATAATTAATATCGGTTCTTTATAATTTTACTATTGTATATGTTACCCAGCCCAATGAATTGGCATTTGGAATTCTGTTTTTTTACTGCTTTTTCCGAACGATTTTATTACCGTCAATAATTTGTCTTTGCCGTCAACAAAGTCAATGTCAAATGTCAATACGCCCCGTCGGCCGTCTGGCGAAAAATCGCGACGTAAACAAAATATCTATTGAAGATAATATTAATATTACTAGATTATATTAGTTTTCTTTAAATAATTGCAGAATAGGTATTTAATACTAGATTTAATGATGATGGACAGGGTATTTAAAGAAAAGTCACTTAAATATTGTAATTGATAAAAGCAAATGAGATATCAATGCGCTCTTCGGTGAGCTATATCCTGTCTCACGCGCCTGGGGAGTCGGTAATGTCGCACCCGGACTATTCGCAGCATGCCCAGCACCATGCGTGCCTTCTGGTGCTCGTTAAAGGCATCGGTGGTATGCTCAAGAACTTCAACAAGCTCTGGGAGCGGATACAGAGGGTCAACAACATAAAAGTTACTGGTAATTTGTTTATTCAGCTTTAACTTGATTACCTTCTTGGTGATGATGTATGTGTTCCTTATAACTTCGTAATATTGTTTTAGATTCAACTGGCCAAGTGAGAGATATCTGGGTGAGATATGTAAGAGACTATCCTGTAGAAAACAATGACTGGGGTGACTTTCAAACTCATAGGTATGTACCTCCTTCTAGTAATAAACAAAAATCTCTTCATAAAATGGTGTTTAAAACCCCTGGAACAGAAGTTAGTAAAACCGTTGATTGGTATATATTTTTGTACATATTTGTGCACTTGTTTCTGTACTATAAGAAAAAAAAAATTATGATCAACTTTTGAACATGTGGGTACTACAAAAAAATTTCATTCTTATATTTTCATAGTATAAAACAAGGCGTGCTCCCGCTGTCTGTACACTTTTAAACTATGCATCAGAATTTAATGCAGTTTTTAGCAATAGATAGTGATTTAAGAGGAAGGTTTATATGTATAATACATGTTAATACAGAAAATAAGAAATCAAAGCAAGGGCAGTTCGCTAGTAAAAGATAGAACATAATTTCATCCTACTAATATTATAAAAGTCAATGTTTATGGGGATGGATGTCTGTTACACCTTCACACAAACTAAACAGATTTGATGAATTTTTCAATGTTTATACATCAGAATACGTAATGTATAAAAATAATTCCAATACAGTAGCCAGTACTAAATAATTGTAATCACAACGATTACAAAGAAAGTAGCAATTATTACGCTTTGTAATTACGTCCGTGTAAAACAGACGGTATGTTAAGCTAGTAATTACAAAACATTGTACAAAGGTGGTTGTCATGAATATGTATGTCAAATTGTAGAATTGAAGGAAATAATTCACTATTTCCTGGATTACTAGAACCGTTCTAGCTTGTTGCACATACAAGTTATAAGTGTGTGTAGGAGATTAATGTTGTACGGCTTCTAGTTTTTTTTTTACTTATGTGGTAAATCAGGATATAACGGGCATAGTGGTAAGCAGTTACCATAGCCTTAGTTAGTAGTTAGTTATATGGGGCTGTTTGTTCAAGTGGGCCTTTGTGTGTGATTTCCTTGTTGCAATTCTATCCAACCCCAATACCTCCAAAAAACCAGCAGGCGGCCGAAGTGTCAGCAGGCTTCCGGTAGAGAGCCTGGTTTTTTTAAGAGTCTGTACCCTATGGTCTTCCACGCTCCTGCATTTCAAAAGGATGTGGGTGGGTTTCTCCTTAGCCTCCATGCAGCCCGTGCAGAGTGGGTTGTCGGTTAGCCATCGTTTTTGAAAGTATCTGTTGAGCAATGTCCTGTTATAATAGCAACCCATATCTCTGAGGTCTCCTCTCCTCTATCAAGAGATAGAGGGTTTAGGCTATATTGCCATCCCATCAGAGTGAAGGAATAGAGAATGTATTTTTAGAATATAATGTCATGCCTAATTAGCTGCTGTGACCAAACTCGGTGTAGAGAACAGTAATTACATAAATAAGTGAAATAGTACAAATTTCCACTATACAAGTCTAACTATATAGATTTGTTAATCTTGCAATTTACATTTCACACTTACACTGCTTCTAAAATTCATAGTAATACTAGCTGTTGCCCGCGGCTCCGCCCGCGTGGATGTCGGTTATCGCTGTAAAAAGTAGCCTATGTGTTATTCCAGACCATAATCTATGTCTGTGCCAAATTTTATCCAGATCCGTTCAGTAGTTTTAATGTGAAAGAGTAACAAACATCCATCCATCCTTACAAACTTTCACATTTATAATATTAGTGAGGATTATAATGCTAAAAGTAACAATTCTCACACTTGAGCTAATTATAATGCAATATAAAAACTGAAATACTTATCTCAAAGTAGTGAAAGTTCATTTGACATGATATATGGCTTGATTTCTAAACACCTCTCTTTTTTATTTACAGACGTCTTCTGGGCCTTATAACACTAAGTAAGTTCACCAACCAAGTTGAGCTGAATGAAGTGTGCCGAGTTCATGAGTCTCTAAAAGTAAAGTACTCAAACACACTGTATGACTCTCGTGCATTCATGTTTGGTCCAACCAGCAATATGAAGAAACCGGAACAGGAGCCAGAAACTTACAGCTTTTATGAAGAAGAGAAACCCTTGAGAGATGGCAGCTTAAGTGACAAGTAAGTGCTACTAGCTTGATTCTGTGCAGTGTTACAGGCGTGACGTCAACTATTGCCCATATGATAATGATAATACTATATATAAACCCATGTGTCCCATCTTTTGCGGGATTAGAAATATATTGCAAGCCCAAGAAATTGTATTGTAGCTACATTTCATAAATAGACTAATTCAGAGGAAAATAGATTTAAAGAAAAAAGCAAAGGGAAAATTATAGCGTAGTGGTTTTAGAAATTTCCTCGCTATTTACCACTGGTTAGAGTGTTGTGGGTTTGATCCCCAGTCGGAACTAATATTTATAATTTTTTTTTTTATAATATAATATTTTTATTATATGTGTAATCCACAATTAATACTTCCAAACCTAGCTGTCCTTTATTTCAATATTTTTTAAAACTGCCCGTGATTCGAAATTAGCTTGGTGATGTTTCAACTTGAAAATCGGAAACGTATTTTTTTTCTGCAATACCATAGTAATACGAGTAAGTATTTGCTTAAAAATACCTCAACTTCATTTTCCAGAGCATCTTTGCCCAGTGAACAACCTGACAGCCTCTCATCTTCAGAAAGTTTCCCTCATTCCGCTTCATCCGCCTCTTCATACCCTCAAGAAGAACACTTCACAACGCCGTCCAACTTCAAGACGCACGCCATGTTCTACGGTGAGAACGACCCAGTGCCGGACTTGGAGCAAAATGTATCTGATCTCATCAACTCTCTATTCTGGGTTGTAGAGTCTAAAAGGTTGGAAAGGTCTAGGGAAAAATTAGATAAGGTATCATTGCTATTGGCGCCTTTCGAAAAGAAGGACTTTGTTGGTTAGTATTTCAATATTTTCTTTCTTACCTTGTTCTGCGTATATTGGTCACTTACTTCTACTACGGTTATCTTCGTATTTTCTATCAGCCGATTAATGAGGTCATCTTATGACCAAATTCTGTGGAAATCCTTGGAAAGGCCCATGTCCATCATTTTTAGTCAAGTCCAGTTGTCATTTTGTATCTTTTTTTCAGGTCTTGACATGGAATCTCGCAACAACAAAAAACGCTGTATGGGTCGAGTGACTAAGAATTTAGCAGATTTAACATTACAATCGGGCTTAGTGGCTGATAGTTTGAGCTTGTATAACTCTTCTACTGAAATGCTTAAAAGTGACTGGCTCTGGCTAGCTGCTGCTAAAGAAGGTAGGTGCTATATTTTTATTATGTTTATATATATAAACATAAATATTTTTTTGTCTCGAAACAGCTGGTTTGGAGATTAATAAATGTTTAATTTATTAATCTCCAAACCAGCTGTTTCGGCCGGCAAAAAACACAGGACGAAGTTCAAATACAACACAGGAGAAACGACCAGAAACAGCTAGTTTAAAATAAAATTGCCATTTGTAGGACAGTTTACTACTGCAAAAAATATTTTTACGCCTATATTATCCAATTTATAAATAGCCCTATTATTATACATTTCTAGGTCTCTGTACAGCTTCAGCAATACTCCAATATCCGAACCTTCGCAACCCTGCACCGTTACATCGCAACGCTAGCCTTCAAGAAAACTCTCCGAACAAAGCAAAACAACTATCATTGTTCCAACCCAATACGGATTCATTCAAAAAATTCAAAATGACTTCATCACCATTACGAAGTTCTAAAACATCCAGTCCAGTGAATCCACCTAGTGAATTAACCCCAACATCCTCTGACAGCGTCGAAACTTCCTCAAGACAATCAGAAACTGACAATGCTGACTCTGAATCTTTGGCTTCGTCAAGCGATATGGAATACCAAAGTCACAAATCTTATGTTGGTCCAGATTTGCCATCTATACCTCGTCAACCTCCTTCGCAAATCAACAACCAGTATTTGTTAAATGGGGAAGAAATCGCTGAGAGATATCGTGAAGCTATTATGGATTATAGTAAATATAAGAATGCTGGTGTTATAGAGACCGAAGCTTGTTTTAAAGCAGCTAGAATTGCAGTAGAGCAGACTAATAGTCTTCACGCGTCAAGTTTTCTTCAGAATGTTATTTTTATTAATTTAACTTTGAGTGAACAAGAAAAAATTCAGAGGTTTGAAACGTTGGCGGAACTTTATAAGGAAATTGGTGAGTTTGCACATCAAAAATGATCACTTTATATTATACAAATATATTAGAGCTAGTTAAAAAAATATACTTTAGCTCTAATATATTGCACTTTGCAAAGCTATAGTTGCTTCAAAATTTCCAATGCTTTTTTTTATTTTGCGTTTTCTGCTGCCTGTTAAATGGTGTTAGTTTAGTAGACATTATGTTTATTTTCTTTTGTGTGCCGATCTGCAATCAGTTTTTAGTTTTAGCAGGTGTGTTGAAGGTTCAGTTTTAGGCAGAAAGAGCATGGTTCCAGTCATCTCTACTCTATTTTATGTCCCCTTTATGAGGAGAACTATATTATGATGTCATGTGTTATTAATATTTCGATATAAACTGTGTGCAATAAAGAAAATATATTATAGCATTCATTTAATATTTTTGATGTATACATTTATATCATAACAAAATAAAATGTTGTAGGTTTCCATCGTAAGGCAGGTTTTTGTCAACGATTGGCCGCTACTCGACAAGTCAGCCCAAATAATCCAAGTCCAGATTGGCAGAAGTGTTACTATCTGATGCTGCACAGTTTCCCAGGATACAAACTCAGTTTAGACCCTAACTATGTCATCCAACATCAAGTAGGTAAGTGACATTTTGTAACCAGGAAAGTTCAGGCGAGGGACTAACGGCTTTACGTGCTTTCCGAGGCTCAAGGGTGTAAACACCACCAATTGCCAAACTTCGGGTATCTATTGTCAATATCTTGACAAAGAATCCCCTTTTTTGCCCGTGTTTCCAGTATCTATTTTTGGCCCGATCGGGAAATCGAACCCGAGTCCTGTGATCAGCTATGGTACTCAACGATCACTAGGTCGACGAGGCAGTCAAATTTCATGATACACACTATGGTGTGTATCATGTAATTTCATTTTCGTAGCTATGTTATGATATAGCTATTATTAAAAGAACAATATCTCTTCAGGTTGGCCAGCACTACAGATCCAGTTACTTCAAGAGTTGGTAGTAGCATCACGTCGTATGGGACACCCCGCCCTAGCCACACGTCACATGACCTTCTTACTACAAACTATGTGGCCGCACCTCACCAGACAGGAGCATAGAGAACTAGCTATACAACTACAGGTAAGCTTATGATCATCTCTACCTGATGGCGACCATTGCTGAACACATTGACTGATTTTAATATTATTTATAATATTAAAATCTTTAAATTTATACTACTAAGTTTTGGTAAAATATTAATGTTTGTTGTAGGCTTTATCAGCTCAATGCGAGGGCGGGCCGGTCCCGCTGGTGCTGGAGACGGGCGAGGTGATCCCGCCCGCCAACCTCACGCACGTGCCCCGCTGCGCCACGTTCACGCCCCGCGCGCTCCCCGCCGCCCGCACGCCGCACCTGCGCCGCGCCAAGCCCGCGCACGGCCCCTTCATATTCACGCCCATACACTTCGGCAGCTTGGAGAGGAACGCTAAGAGAGACGAAGGGAAAATGGGTAACTCACGATATCTATACTTCTATATTTGAAAGTGCCAATCTGAAGAACTTCCAGTTCAAATTGGTGAATCATTTTATTGATTGAAAGTTACAATATTTCCTAATAGCATGCTAGTTTTTTCAATTCCAGCAATGCCGCAATAAATTATATGCATTGATATATTATACATTGATAAAATGTAGAATAGTTAATCCAGCAAAGAAGTACTATAATTAAGTTTAAATTCTAATCTTAATATTTCAGAATACTTATGGGTAGAAGACGACATATGCGAGGTACAAATGAAACTAACCAATCCGTTACCATTCGAATTAAAAGTATCAAACATGAGGCTGCTGACCTCAGGCGTCGTATTTGAATCCATTCCGGAGACCATAATTCTCCCACCCGACTCCCCTACTACAGTCAACTTACACGGAACTCCCAAGGAAGTGGGAGAACTGCAGATACTAGGCTATTCCACCCATACTCTTGGTGTTAAATCCAATTGTCGCCTTAAGAACATGCCTACTCCACACAAGTTTCCTGCTGCATATACTATAGAAGTGATTCCAAGCCTACCCACGATTACAATAGAAACGACAGTAGCGCCATCTGGTAATATAAGTTTGTCGAGTATGGAAAATGTGGGTAGTAGTAACACAAATATATCGTTGTTCAACGGTGAAACTACTGATTGCTCTATAAAAATAACGAATACTAGTAACGTGGCGATTGAGTATTTGGAGTTGTCTATTCAAGTAAGTTTATGCATATTATTTTTTTAAAGTTTATATGTACAGTATGCAAAGCAGATGTCAGAGCGAGAGCCAGGGTCATAGCAACCTTGGTAATAGGTGATTTTCTTTCAGAAAATACTGAATATATTTTTAGGAGATTTGCTATGGATATTTTTGAAAAACAAAACACCTATTACCAGGGTCGCTTTGACCTTGGTACCTTATCTGCTTTACATATTGTACGTATTGTGTAAGCCATAAGTGTTTTTAATTCTGGATGTACTTTGTATTTTGTGACAGGACTTGTTCTGTAGTGCGAGAGCTATCTTTTTAAAACTAAATATATATGACGTAATAGGCTTGTTTCCGCTGCGAAATCTTTTTTTTATTTGCTTTGTTTTTAAAAGGCCGCAGGACTTGTTCTCTAGTGCTGAAGACACGAAGGAACAGGCCTAAGTAAAATACATAGTATACATATTATAGATAAACAAAAAATCTTACTCATCACATAAAAGATTTTTCGTTGATGGGAATTGAACCCACAACCTCTGGCTAGCTGTCAATTTGAAACTAGCTAGTCTAATAATATCATTTTTTTTTTTTCAGTCAAACATGGACAACCAATTACAATCAAAAGTATTCCAATACTCCAACGACGAGATACAATCTCAACTCCCAATCCCTCCTAACGAAACGGCAACTATCGCCATCAAATTATATGGCGAAGCTGACTTCTTAGACCTGGGGGGTGTTGGAGGAGAAAACCTGTTCCCTAATAGCCTGACTTCGAATTACCCTTCGAGAGTAGGGTCACCAGTACCGAATGCACAAACTTCTTTGCCAACACAAAGTTCGAATCCTCAGAATTCTTTGAGCAGTGGTCTTATTGCTAACAGGACTTCTGGTAGCTTCAGGTAAGATTTATTCTCTATTATGGCTTTATTCTGCAGATCTACCCATGATTATAGTAACTGTCTTGTTGGTTTAATAGACGTTTAGTGAGACTGATGTTAAAAAGTTCCGGGTCCGGCAGAAAATAGATATTGTTTTTCAGTCAAGACATTCACTATGCATGCCCGAAATTTGGAAATTGACAGTGTTTTCACCTCCGAGATTCGCAAAGCACAGAAAACGATATATCTTTATATTCTATTCGATTAGACTACCGTTTGTGTCACTTGTCAAAAGGGGCTGATTTCTATCCGGTCGTGTCAGATTGCCGTCCCGTTGGACTATGAGACTGATGTAATTAAGAGTGCATCTGAGTTTGCGCACACACTTGTGCACTACAATATCTTCCGCGCAAACATTCTACAGAATCTGTAGAATATCTGCGCGGGAGATATCTGATAGTCGCTGTCGAGATTATTTATTTATTTAATAAGCACAACCACATCATACTAATACATAATATATATTAATACATTTATAATAAAAATGTTATGGTATTGTCTCTGATATGTATGCCACTTAAGGTGTACATAACATTTACAATAAACTTCTTGCGTAACTTGACTAAAGTAATTAATTAATAATTAGAAACATAATTTATTTATAACATATTCATAGAGATTAGCCGCCGCTGTGATCGGAATTCGGTTAGATGGACATTATTAATTTGTTATGGTGATAACAATCATATTTTTATTATACAGATACAGTCTACTGATTTGCTACTTAATTTCAGATCAACAAATTCTCACACAACAAGTTGGTCTGCTCCAATATCGGTGATGTCACCGTCCAGAGGCCGCCAGATAGAAACTCAGGTACCTCTTATTATATTAACCAACATCAATTTATTTATTTCAAACTTTTACTAGATTTATTTAAATTGCATTGTTAGTATGTATATATCCATCTTATATTATAAATGTGTAAGTTTGTGAGTAGAATGATGTTTGTTACTCTTTCACGTTAAAACTACCTAACGGATTCAGATGAAATTTGGAATTCCTTTTAGATCCGTTGAAATTGAAATAGCATATAGGCTAACTTTTATTGCGATAACCAGGCTAGGTGATCGTGCCTGGCGGGCTGACGGTGAGTCGTTGGACGTTGTATATATACTGAATGTATGTGTAAACTTCGATAGCACGATTCAGCATTTCGAACATTTGTTCTGCGGTTGCGTGTTTCTAGGGATAGTAACATCTGTGTTTTCTATGTTGAACTTCGTTGCTTGTTGTGGCGTTATTCTATTGGCCTGATAGATGAAGCTACAGTACTCCCCCCAAGACCGGTGGTTGATCCTGACTGTTCCGCTTGATGGGTCAGCTGTCGATGTTTCAGTGAAGTGCCAGTGCCAGAGAGTTCCAGTGAGTCGGAACTGAATGCGTAGGTCCAGTTCGTTAGACTAGGTGCGGTACTTTTTTCCATTTGGTTGCCATCTGGTAATATAAGTTTGTCGAGTATGGAAAATGTGGGTAGTAGTAACACAAATATATCGTTGTTCAACGGTGAAACTACTGATTGCTCTATAAAGATAACTAATACTAGTAATGTGGCGATTGAGTATTATTTTGGTTACCTGACTTTGTATTGTTACGTCCCACCGCTGTGACCAGTTGTTACGAGCTATCGCTGACACTAATTGTTATGTTCGATGACGACAACAATAGTAGCTTGTCAGGATAGGGTTCGATTAAAATGCCAGGTTACGCGATAACGAGTATATTAGCACTTCAACACAAAACACACAATGTCACTTACAATACACCGTAAACACAATTACACACTATAACAGTTCACTCACTAAGCTCTTCACAATAACACAAAACACTTCACTAAAGTCTTCCAATATCGTCCCGATATATCGCCTGTATCGCTGTCTTCTTCTCAGTGTAGACTCGTTGACTGCTCAACGAAGACTCAACTAAGACTCTTCAACCAAGACTGACTGTCCGCCGCACGTCGGCCCCTTATATATAACTCGCCACGGAATCGAGAATATACGCGAGGATCGTAGTAAGTTATAGTAACGTCTTTACGAAGAAACCCGTTACTCGAACGTTCATTCATGATGTAAACAAGTCACCGTGCTAAGTGCCATAAACCTTGCGCCCGTACGCTAAGGTATCGCACGTTCCGTTCGACCGCTATTCATCCTTTGTTCTCTGTAAAGTACATCGAGCCCGCAACGTAACAAACCCAACGCACGCACCACGACGCGCCGCCGGCACCACACTCGGCCAATCAGAAGCGCTACACATCGACCAATCACAGCGCGGCTGTAAATTACGTCGAGCCCGCGACACATCGAACACGACGCGCGCACCGCGACGCACCGCCGGCACCGCGCCCGGCCAATCAGAGGCGCTATGTTTCGACCAATTACAGATCAGTAGTTTTTAGTATAAATATAGGGACCATTTTTGTAAATATTCATTCGGAAACAAGAAGAGGAACAATAAACAACTAATAAGAAAAACGAAGTATTAATTAAGAAAAGAACCCCTACAGTCCACTACAAGTAGTCCCCAACAGTTGGACCTTCGAACCCGGATCAAGATGGTCATCACTAGAAGCCAGGCCGACGCAGAAGAATCATCAGAACGCCGCCAGAACGAGGAAGCGGAACTCCTGAGGCGGCAGAGGATCGAAGATGAGCGCCGACGCCGCCAGGCCTTAGGACCACCGGCTTCACCCAGCACGCACCGAGACACGGAGACTGGGAAGGGGGCTACGAACGACGCCCCCCCCAGCACCTCCAGACCCCTGACTCCTGGAAACCTACCACGAACTGGTTCACCAGGGCGTTCAGTGCGGTCCCAGCGCTCGACGGCTAGCGTTGCAGCTAGGGTGAGGTTGGCCGAACTGGAAGCCGCCGAGAAGCTGGCTGCCCTAAAGAAGAAGGAGCTGGAAATCGAAGCCGACCTGATAAAGAAGCGGTTGGCCGCAGACGTCTCAGCCCTCCACGACGAACAAGGAAGCATTCACGAAGACGCCGCCGACGACCCCCACCATCGGAAGGTGGACGAATGGCTGCGAGCGAACCCCATCAGCGCCAGCCCCAGGAACAAGGAAGACCCAGGGAAGACCAGGGAAGAACGGCACCTGCGCTTCGACCTTAGGGGCAGGTCACCCACTCCTACCAGAGCCAGGAGTATTGACCACCTCACAGAGGCCATGGAGAGGATGTCCAGGCCCAGGGTCAAGTGCGCCGAGCTACCCACGTTCTCCGGGACCCACACCGAATGGCTGACTTTCAAGGCCGCTTTTAGGGATTCCACTAGAATATATAGAATGACAGGAATTGAAAACTTACAGAGGCTGCGGAAATGCTTAGCAGGGGAAGCCCGTGACGTCGTAGCTGCGCTCCTGGCCACCGCCTCCGATCCTGACATCATCATCAGCACCCTCGAGCAGACCTTCGGCAGACCAGAAGTCATCATCGACAAGGCCTTCGAGGACCTGAGGAAGCTCCCGAAGCCAGGGTCATCAGCGGTGGACCTGAACAACTTCGCTGTACGGGTACAGAACGTGGTCTACGTGCTAAAGAGCATCGACCAGCATGGGTACCTGTATAACCCCGCGCTAACACGAGAGACCCTGAGTAAGCTCAGCCCCCACATCCAGGCACGGTGGTGTGACTACGCGACGGATCATGAGGAATCGAGGGAACCAGAGATCGTCATGCTCTCACAATTCCTGATGAGGGAGGCAGACCGAGCACTCAAACACTCTTATGTACCTTCCACAGCTCTCACAACATCCACCAGGAAGGAAACTAGACCTGCTGCTGCAACCCCTGGAACGAAGAGGAAGCCGAGTGCCGTGTTCAACGTCACCGAGCCCGACAGGGAGCAGCTGGACCAGTGCCCCAAATGCGAGCAGAACCACGAGCTACCCCAGTGCCCCAAGTACAAGGCACTGACAGTGGACCAACGCTGGGAGTTGGTAAAGAACAAGAAGCTGTGTTTCAGGTGCATCACAAAGAAACACCGCCGCAACTTCTGCAGAGCGAAGCCGTGTGGTGTGGAGCAGTGCCACCGCCCCCACCATGCGACGCTGCACCAGGATCAACAGCGAGCAGTGGAAGAACCAGTCACAGCATCCACCAGCTCCACGGAAGCAGTCCTGTCAGTTGCCGCCCGCATGACCTCAGAACCGAAGACAGTGCTACTCAAGATGTGTCCAGTCACCGTCGTGGGACCACGGGGGGAGGTCAGCACTTACGCCCTCCTGGATGAAGGTGCCACCATCTCGCTCATCGACGCCGAACTAGCGCAGCAGATTGGAGTGAAGGGACCAGCACAGCAACTCCGGATGCAGGGTGTCAACATGTCACAGACCGAAGTTGGAAGCCAGGTGGTGACCGTACAGCTGAAGGGATCTCAAGGTATGTCTCATGAACTAAGAGCTCGCACCATCAAGAACATGAAATTGCACCAACAGGCAGCACCGATCGCCCTGCTGGCGCACGAACACCTGCGAGACTTGCCCAAAGAACAAGTATGCTACGACCTAGCACGCCCTGGGATTCTCGTGGGAACCGATCACTGGGAATACATCGTGTCCCGGGAACTACGCATCGGCAAGAAGAATCAGCCGATAGCATCACGAACAACACTGGGATGGGTGATACACGGCACACTGCCACGCAGCATCATACGACGGAACGAAGACTGTGTGCTACACGTCCACACACCAAGACATGGTGAGAACACAGCGGACAACCACGATCAACAACTCCACAACCTCGTGGAACACCACTTCAGGATCGACGCGCTTGGTGTCGCTAATAAACCAAAAGTAAGCGACGCGAACCTCCGAGCGATGAATATGGTCAAGAACACCCTGAAGAAGTCAGCGAACGGCTACGAGGTGGGACTACCCTGGAAGGAGGACGACATCAAGCTACCGCCTAGCTACGACTCAGCGTTACGCCGGCTGCACAAGATCGAGCAGAAGATGGACAGCAAGCCAGAGTTCGCAGCGGAATACACCAGGCAGATAGAAAACCTGCTACAGAAAGGATACGCGACACCCTGCGACGGCACCGAAAGAACTAGTGCCGTATGCTGGTACCTGCCGCATTTCGCAGTGCAGAATCCTAACAAGCCCGGGAAGCAACGACTCGTGTTCGACGCAGCTGCAAGGAGCCGTGGAGTCAGCCTAAACGACCACCTGCTGGAAGGACCCGATCTATTGATGTCCCTGCAGGGCATTATGTTCCGTTTTCGAGAAAAACAGGTAGCCATCACCGCAGACATTCAGGAAATGTTCCTTCAAGTGAAGATACGACCCGAAGATCAACCAGCTCAGCAGTTCCTATGGCGAGGGACCGAACGAGAGGCAGCACCACAACACTTTAAAATGACGAGTATGATATTCGGCGCAGTAAGTTCCCCATTCATGGCACACTACGTTCGAGATTATAACGCGAAGATGCACGCGAGTACTCACCCGCGCGCCCTCGAAGCTATCACTCGAAGCCACTATATGGACGACCTGGCAGCCAGCTACGACAGCGAACAGGAAGCTCGGCAAGTCGTCACGGAGCTAATGGAAGTACATGCAGCCGCCGGGTTTAAGCTACGAGGGTGGAACACCAACAAGGCCAGCGTACTACTCAACGTGCCCGAGGAATTGAAAGCCACGTCGCCCACCCCACTGGGGGGAGATGGACCGGAGAATAAGATACTCGGCCTCATCTGGAGCGCGGAAAAGGACGAACTGGGTTTCAACACCTCTATGAACAGGGTCCCAATCGAGGTACGTAACAGGAACCGCTCACCGACCAAACGGGAAGCACTCAGCGCGGTCATGTCGATCTATGACCCCCTAGGATTGTTGAGTCACTTCACCATACGAGCCAAGATCGTATTACAAAGCCTGTGGCGTCTACAAATATCATGGGATGAACCCATACCAGAGGAAGAAAACGAGCTCTTCGCCGCCTGGTTGGAACGTCTTCCTGACCTCGACCGTCTCCGACTAGAACGATGCTACATGCTACAGGGATGCCTGAACCTGGAACTGCACATACTATGTGACGCTAGCGAACAAGCATACGCCGCCGTAGCGTACTGGCGCATCACCCGACAAGACAGCAGCATCCAGATAAGCCTTGTAGCCGCCAAGTCCAAAGTAGCACCACGACGCTCTCAGACCATTCCCCGCCTAGAACTACAGGCCGCAGTCATCGGAGCACGGTTGGCAGCCACCATCAAAAAGGAACATCGAGTAGAAGTACACAGAACGGTATACTGGACCGACTCAACCACCGTACGTCACGACGCACGACGATACACACCGTTCGTGGCCCACCGCCTCGGAGAGATCTCCGAGCTTACGCATAGCAAGGAGTGGCGATGGGTACCGACCGAGCAGAATGTTGCGGACGACGCAACCAGGCTCACCCACACGTCGATCACTACGGAGGATAGATGGTTTCGAGGTCCAGCATTCTTATACCAACCTGAAGACCAATGGCCAGTCGAGAGAACCTCCGAAGAGGAGGAGGTAGAGGTACTCCATATCGTAGACGCGAAAGACAGTTGGATACCTGAACCCTCACGCTTCTCTAAATACGAAACTCTGGTACGAGCCACCGCTCGGGTATTAACTTTTGTCAACAGGTGCCGACGCCGATCAAGTCGTATGGAGAACGAACATATAGAACAGGCAGAACGAGCAGTCATTCAACACGCACAAAGAGAAAGCTTCGAGGAGGAAATAACAAGACTGGAATCCTCACGCCCCATCACAAAGTCAAGCCGGCTGTACAAACTGGACCCAGTGCTGGTGGACGGAGTCTTACGGCTGAGGGGCCGCATAGGAGCAGCTACCGTACCTTTGGATACCAAGCAGCCCATCATCCTGGACGGACGTCACCACATCACCCGACTCATAGTGATGCGGGAACACTGCGCCGCCGGACATGGTGCGAGAGAGAGGGTAACCAACGACCTGAGACAGCGGTACTGGATTATCCACCTGCGACCCACCGTGCGCACCATCGAACGGGAATGCGCCTGGTGTCGAACCCGTCGAACGAAACCGGAAGTACCGGCAACTGGAGACCTACCCCGCGCCCGTCTTGAACCGTTTCAACGGCCTTTCACTCACTGCGGGCTAGACTATTTTGGACCCATCATTGTGAAGATAGGACGTCGCCGAGAGAAACGATGGGGAGCGTTGTTCACCTGCCTCACCTCCCGTGCTGTGCACCTGGAACTCGTCGCATCATTGTCAACGAACTCGGCCATCATGGCACTTCGACGGATGGCAGCAAGAAGGGGATGGCCGCGAACCATGTACTCTGACAACGCGACCAACTTCCATGGTGCAGACACAGAACTACGGGTAGCCTACGAAGAATGGAAACCAGCTTTACGAGAAATAGGGCAACTACATCGCATGAATTGGCGCTACATACCACCTGGAGCTCCAAACCAGGGGGGAGCGTGGGAGCGACTCGTACGCTCAGTAAAAGTGGCCCTAGCTGCGACCCTAAAAGAAAAGGAACCGACTGAAGAAGTGCTGGGAACTCTCCTGACCGAAGCCGAGTTCAGCATTAACGCCCGGCCATTGACACATGTAAGTGTAAACCCAGACGATCCCGAGGCTTTAACCCCAAATCACTTTTTATTAGGATCATCAGCTGGACTGCCAACCACGGGACCATGCGAGGACACCGACCGCCGAGCCTGGAGAGCCAGCCAAGCACTCGCCGACCACTTCTGGCGACGCTGGGTGCGGGAGTACCTGCCTTCGCTGACACCACGCGGCGGGTCAGCCAGTCAGCACCGACCACTGCAAGTTGGCGACATAGTGGTCGTGACCGACCACACCCTACCAAGAAACGTATGGCCACTGGGTGAAGTCACTCGTGTCTATCCGGGACCAGACGGCGGCATCCGGGTGGCAGACATCAGAACGAAAACCGGAATCTTCAAACGACCAGTCAGCAAGCTCGTCGTACTGAAAGGAGTCGCTACGCAGGCTGCGCTGGGGGGAGAACTGTAAAGTACATCGAGCCCGCAACGTAACAAACCCAACGCACGCACCACGACGCGCCGCCGGCACCACACTCGGCCAATCAGAAGCGCTACACATCGACCAATCACAGCGCGGCTGTAAATTACGTCGAGCCCGCGACACATCGAACACGACGCGCGCACCGCGACGCACCGCCGGCACCGCGCCCGGCCAATCAGAGGCGCTATGTTTCGACCAATTACAGATCAGTAGTTTTTAGTATAAATATAGGGACCATTTTTGTAAATATTCATTCGGAAACAAGAAGAGGAACAATAAACAACTAATAAGAAAAACGAAGTATTAATTAAGAAAAGAACCCCTACAGTCCACTACAAGTAGTCCCCAACAGTTCTCTTTATGATGTTTTTTCTGTATTGTTCGAGACTCTTTATGAATAGCTATTGTTTTCAGATAGCGGTAGTTTTTAGAGCCACCCTGTACGTCGTAACAGTATGTATGAATTATTCACCTGTTTAATCATAACTTATTTTTCTATATTGTTTGCAGTTAATTATCAGATATTCTGGTGGTGAAGGCAAAGAAATGCACTGTCGTCAGTCCACCCTGCAAATTAATCTGGAACTGCTGCCAAGCGTGTCTATAACACACTGGGATGTGTTGCCAGCAGAAATGTAAGTCTTTAAAAAGTTCACGCTTTTTTTCTTTCTTTATCTTTATCCAGTGGTTAGGGCAGTCTCTCAGTCATTCTCGAGACACGTACCTCGCGCCCCACACTTACCACCAAAGAGATATTAAAAGGCGGTGGTGACCGAGTCGGAAAGTAACCGACTTACACGCAAGAGGTGCGAGTTCGATCCTAACAGTACAAATGTGAATTTCACTTTGTGGAGTTTATTTTTACTAATTAAATGATTCGCCATCTGCTAACGGTGAAGGAAAACATTGTGAGAAAACCCACGTCTTAGAAGTAATTCTAAAGACATGTCCGATTCACCAACCCGCATTAGGCCAGCGTGTGTGAATTAAGGCCTAAAAACGCCCCTCTTTGTCTCTCTCTCTCTATTGATAAAGGAGAGGAGAACCGTGCCCAGTTGTGGGACATACATGGGTTTCTATTATTTTTATACCATTGGCAATAAAAGAAAAATATTTAATCGATCGATCAATTGCTTCGTTTAGCCCATCACAACTTTACCTGGTACTGGATGTGACAAACCTAACGTCTGAGGAGATGGACTTCCACTACGCGCCGAGCAAGCACATCCTGATCGAGAGCAAGGAGTCATGCAGAGTGCCAGTGCCACTAGACCGGTGCCCCTTTAACACTACACTTAGCAAACCGGTTGATGAAGGTGAGTTCGAAGAGCATCTTAAATTTATCCACTAAAATTTGTTCAGTAGCTTCAGCGATTACCCTGCCATTTATCACTGTGCAATGCCCATTACATGGTAGCGGTGGTGGCCAAGTGGAAAGTAACCGACTTGCACGCAAGAGGTGCGAGTTCGATCCTTGGTGGCAGTAGAAATGTGTATTTCACTTTGAGGAATTTATTTGTGCTTATCACATTATTAACCATCTGCTAACCGTGAAGGAAAACATTGTGAGGAGACTCAAATGACTAAAAAGAGATTCTAAAGACATGTCTGAATTACCAACCCGCAGTAGGCCAGTGTGTGTGAATTAAGGCCTAAGACCCGTGCGCAGCAGTGGAACATATTGGGTTGCTAATGTTGCTATTAATGACCATAACACGCCGTTATGGGTTCGATCCCCATATGGGTCAAAAAATTGTGTGTTCTATAAATGCTGGTTCCGAGTCTAGGTGTACTTTGTGTACGTTGTTTGTTTATAAACAGGGTTTGTTCCCTAGTGCAGTAGTTATCTGAAAAGATGAATGATTCCCTTACTTCCAATATCGACAAGGGAATAATGGCTATATACGTTATGCTCGTGAACATCACGCCAAAATGGTCAGCCTCACCCTAGTAGTCTCCCTGGGATGGATTTTATCTTTGCATGATTTAGGGCGACCATAAATGAGTCAGTTGTGATAATTAAGAGTACATTATGATCAGTAATTTACATTTTTGTATGTAATGTATTTTTTTTTTTACTTAAAGAACTAATTCTGAAATCCTTTGAGACATAAAAAATACATACTACGTCCCGGCTTCGCACGTTTGGACATTTATTAAGTTTTCGTAGAAAACCCTATAAAATAAAATTAATATAACCTATTTAAAAAAATGCGGGATCCCTACCATTTGAAAGGAACATTATATCAGCGGGTAACATATTACTCGCTGATATCATTGTATCAGCGAGTAATAGACAATTTTTTCATTCTTTTACCATTAGAAAGGTACATTTACCTAATGGTGAAAGAATTTATAAAATCGGTCGAGTAGTTTTTGAGATAAATCGTAACAAACAAACAAAAAATCAAATCCTTTTTTTTCTACAGATTTAGTAGAATCCAAATCGACTAACACAGGTACATCGACCAATAGCTTAGAACTAATGTGTTCTGAGCACATAACGAACAATATCGACCTTCGCTGGCACCTCATGCAGTCTGACATCAATGGCCGCGCGTCCGTCAAGGGCATCACGCTCTCGCAGGCTATGATGGATATTGTTAGAATGTCGCCATTGAACTGGGGTAAGTAGACTTGTATAAACATTTTTAAATATTCGAGTTGCATGATATAAATAAGAATATTATCGTTAATTCAAAATAACAACTTTTTATTAATAATAATTATTATTAATAATTCAAATAAAATATACGGACTACGCTACATAAAAAAACAATGTTAAAAAGGTTTATCTTTCTATTTGTTTCGTATAATTTCTGAAACTGCTGGACTGATTTTTGGGCCCATTATTGGTAAATAGCTGTTGTTATAAGAAATAACTTAAGCTACCAAACTTCGATCATCTATTGTGAATTTATTGGCAGAAGCTCATGATCAACAGTCGCACTCGACGATCACTAGACCAACAAAGCACTTGCCGCGTATACTGTCATATAGAAGTTTAAATACTATATCTTGACATATGGCGTTAGCACACCAATTTATTAGTTTTCTTTTTTTATACTACTTGGGTGGCAAACAAGCATACGGACCGGACCCGGATGTTAAGCAGTTATCGCAGCCTAAGGACGCTTGCAGTAACAAGGTATCACTTTCGTGTGGCCAACCCATTTCTTTTACACCAGGGCTTTAAGATAGAGTATCCCAGGGATAGGAAGACGTTTCTTTCAAAACGCATCCCTAAATGGGTGCTGGAGACCTATACTCACACACAGGAACACAACTACATCGCTGGTTTTAGTTATTTGGCTGTGGTCTATTAATGAATACTAATATGAAACTATTTATTTTCAATAGAAGTGAGCGTGAACAGCCAATGCATCAAACCTCAAGAGGAATACAACTGTAGTGCGGGCGAGTGCCTCTCCCTCGGCGTGGCGGTGTGGAACCATCTCACCCGACCATTACACAAGCTCTGCCTCTCCGTACAATTCTACCAGGACTATAACAATGGAGTACATAGCTATAAGCTCGACAACCGCGTTGCCACTGCTGGAAATAATAAGTAAGTGAATTAAATAGTTGTTTAAATATCTGGCTGCAGAAGACCAGCTAAGAAAGAAAGAAAAAGTCTTTAATTGGCACATAATTACACACGAAAACAACTTAAATGACTAGCTTATATAATTAAATTATTTTATAGTGCCAATAAGCATGTTTATGTACGTTTTGCGTCTTAGCCGCGTGACTCTACTTACCCTTCCTACGCGTCTTACGCCACCACGTAACACGCGTGCGTGCGCCTGCATGACAGTACTGCCTTTCTTACCCCATCTGCATGGGCATAAATTGTCAATGTTACAATAGCTGCAAGTTTTGCATTTAAGATCATCTTGACCTACAATTGCATTATTTTATACTACTAAGGCCGTAAACAAGCATACGGCCCAACTTATAGTAAGCAGTTACCATAGCCTATGGGCGTTGGCGATATCTGGCGCATCACTGACATGTAGTCGACCATCGACGTAATCATCAAAGTCAGAATTACCAGTCTTCATTTTCGGGAGCGTTTTCCTTCCACCCAGTATACCTAACTAACATTAAAAATTAACGTTATTTTTTAGAGTGGTGTTGACAATACTACCAGAGTCAGCAAAAGCGTATCACGAGTGCACCGTCGTTTTCTTGACTCCTGGAGAATATAAGATTGACATTCAGTGTTCTACTACTGAACCTATATTAGACGAAATCCCACTCATCAAAGAGACTGACCCACCATCTATAGTACAGCCTTGTGCAGGTGAAGTCAGTCATGTTTGGAGATTTATACCACCTGTAGCTATAAGCGTCACTGATTAATTTATTATAGTAAAGTTATTTAATTTCTTCATTTACATTTATGATCATGTATTGTTTCGTGTTTATCCTCATTTTTCATAATAAAGTATATTTCTCAATTATTTTGATTTTTTTTTTATTTGATGTTCAATGTGACCCCTTTTTTCCTTTGATTTTCAATGTAATATAAAAGAAGTCATAAATTAATCAAACTTAATAGTTACAATACTTAAATCCAGGGCTGCAACAGAGCTATATTGCGCAGTTAGCTATCGACACGCGCCTGCGCATCTTACCCCACATCACATAGTGGCTGTAGCGGACCATGCGCACGTGGTTGTAGACACTGTGACTGCGGCCATCACAAGTTGACTCTCTAATATATATTTGTAATAGCATTAAATGTAAGGAACGTAAAGACAGCAAAACTTTCTATCGAGCGCACTATTAAAATACCCTGTGTTGAACTTGAGCAACATATAGTAGTTTGTGTAAACCGACCACCGCAGGGTGACTTTAGTACATTTGAAACAGTAATGGAAGATTTATTAAAACGTTTAAGTGTTGGCAGCAAGCATATAGTAGTTTGTGGTGACTAATGTTAACTTACTTGAAGAGTCGGCTAGTAGCTAATCAATCTACTTCATATGCAGTAGATTGATTAGCTTATTTAGGTCATTTGATTTACATAATTTATTTTTTGAACCAACCAGGATCACTTCGCATTCAGCTACATGCTTAGATAATATTTTTTGTAATTGTCAGTATTTAGGCAAATCTATATTAAATGGTGTTAGTTTGTATTAGCGTAACCGTTCAAAGTGCCGCCAGATGGTAATGGCAGTGTCAGGAAATCATCAAAACCTAAATTCCAAAGATACGGCCCTAATACTGATCCCTGGAGACAGCCCATTGTTAGCGGTTTCGACACTGCATAGTGGCCAAGTTTAAGCTTAGCTGTTCCATGTGAAAAATATGTATAGATAAGCGAGTATATATTACTATACACACCACGAGCCAAGAAAATAGGTACCTAGTACATTTGTACAGTCACTAGATCAGATTGTCAATACAATCTTAATCTCAATAATACTAATAATAATAGGTTGAAAAACTTAACAGAAGAGTTCCCAAATCCTGTAAAAAACTCATGTAAAAGTTGGTAAATAAACTTTTTTTTTTTTAATCTGATCTAGTGCCTGTTTCTCTAACGGATATAACTGCCTCTACAGTGGACCTCCCTATTGTGAAACTAAATAGTTTTTTATGAAATTTATACGACACCACGATTCCGTGGTGTCGTATCGCCATGCCGGAAATCAGCATAACACAGCGTGAGGTCCGGCGGGAGTTGCTATCTCTTGACGTTCATAAGTCGAGTGGGCCAGACGGCATACCGGCAGTGGTGCTAAAGCAGTGTGCCCCTGAGTTATGTCCTGTATTAACGCGTCTTTTCGGACTCTCGTACAACAGAAGGCGAGTTCCGTCTTCGTGGAAGACCGCCAATGTGCATCCGGTGCCCAAAAAGGGCGATAGATCAGACCCAACGAATTACAGGCCTATAGCTATAACCTCCCTACTCTCGAAGGTGATGGAGCGAATTATAAACCGGCGGCTCTTGGGATACCTAGAGGATCACGAGTTAATCAGCGACCGACAATACGGCTTTCGCCACAGTCGCTCGACGGGTGATCTTCTGGTGTATCTCACGCACCGCTGGGCTCTAGCCATCGAGAGTCAAGGTGAGGCGTTGGCGGTTAGCCTAGATATAGCTAAGGCGTTCGATCGGGTCTGGCACCGGAGTCTTCTGTCGAAGCTGCCATCATACGGACTCCCCGAGGGATTATGCGAATGGATTGCCAGCTTTTTGTCCAGCAGAAGCATACAAACTGTCGTTGACGGTTGTTGCTCGGATCGCCTGGACATCAATGCTGGCGTACCGCAAGGCTCTGTGCTGTCTCCGACGTTGTTTCTTCTGCATATAAATGATATGTTGTCTACCGACAACATTCATTGTTATGCGGATGACAGCACCGGGGACACTTTTTACACAGGCCGCGCAAATATCCCTCGTTCCATTGTTGATGAAAGTCGCGAAAAACTTGTGTCTGAAATCAGTAGCACTCTTTCCAGAGTCTCTGATTGGGGACGACTAAATTTAGTCCAATTTAACCCCAGTAAGACACAAGTTTGCGCGTTCACCGCTAAGAAAGCCCCATTTGCTATGGCTCCACAATTCCAAGACACAGCCCTTACAATATCCAAGAGCATTGGGATCCTCGGCGTCGACATCTCTAGTGACGTCCAGTTCCGACATCACTTGGAAGACAAGGCTAAGCTGGCATCTAGAAAGCTAGGTGTGCTCAACAGGGCAAAGTGGTACTTCACCGCGGGCCAAAGACTGCTGCTCTACAAAGCGCAAGTCCGGCCCCACATGGAGTACTGCTGCCACCTTTGGGCGGGAGCACCTGGATACCAGCTTGGACCCTTTGATTCTATCCAAAGACGCGCTGTGAGGATTGTTGACGATCCCAAGCTCACAGGCGGTATTGATCCACTAAGTCTAAGGAGAGACTTCGCCTCCTTGTGTGTGTTCTACCGCCTGTACAATGGGCTGTGTTCTGAGGAATTGTTCGAGATGATGCCCACGGCCACATTTTATCAACGCACCTCTCGCCACCGACAGGGAGTTCATCCTCACATCCTTGCACCTCTAACTTGCCGTACCGTAAGATTCCAGAGGAATTTCTTACCACGTGCGATTAGGCTGTGGAATGAGCTCCCTGCCGAGGTTTTTCCAAAAGACTATAGCATGGGGTTCTTCAAGAAAGGAGTTATAAGGTTTTTAAAGGGTCGGCAACGCGTGAGTGACACCCTTGGTGTTGCAAACGTCCATAGGCTACGGTAACTGCTTACCATCAGGCGGGCCGTATGCTTGTTTGTCACCTTGGTAGTATAAAAAAAAAAAAAAAAAAAAATTAACCCCACCCGGCAAAAGTCGAGGAACGAGAAGGCGTTCTAGCAACTTCCCTAAAGATGGTAATAGGGTTATAGGTCGATACGACTTAGGGTCATCTAGTGGTTTATCACCACCTTTTGGTATTAACCTTATATTACCGGAACGCCAAATACTAGGAAAAATACTCTCTATAATAGCGCCCATAAACATTTAAGATTTTACAAGCCTCTATAATCATTTTGTTTGAAATTGTATCATCACCTGAAGCTTTATTGAAGGGTAGAGATCTGACAATATTGATAAATTCGTCAGTGGATGGTAAATCTGACATCGGTGATAAAGGCGGTTGTGCTGCCCATTGTCTAATCTGTTGGTGGTATTCCGTGTCATTATCTTGTCGATCATCGGGTACGAGAGAACCTAGTAGCTTATTGGCTATCTCTTCTAAACCTACAGTAGGTATGTGTATTGTTGAACTTTATGGTATGTATGTATGCAAATTCAACTGGCCTGTTTGCTTTGAATACATGATATGCTGGAGACCATGGACGCTCTTTATCAAGCCTATCGACTATTCTACGCAATAAATTGCCCTTAGATTTCTCAACAGCAGCTCTGTAATGAGATCTGGCAACCCTAAGAGCAACAAGGGCCGAAACATGGGCCTCTCCTATAATATTACCTTTCCTAATAATATTAAATTTCCTACGCGCTCTACGAAATCGTCTACGAAGTTCAGCTAGGTGATCACTCCACCAATCACATCTACGAGTATAATCTGACGGGTAAAATCACGAAGCATTCTGTGGTCTGTCAATGTGTCAATGTTCAATCCATATTATCCTTTGTGATTTTTTTAGATAAGAAATAAAAATGATCACAATATTCATTTCTTTTATTACCTACTTACCTTTAAAGATATATTTTCTAAGCGTCAATATCGTGCTTGCTGCTAACATAAGACACCCATAGGAACATAAACGATTCTTTAATAAAAATCCTATATTTATCATCGAAGGCCGGAGTTTTGCTTTACACAGAGATGAACCCAAATTTCAAGTCATTTTGATTTTTATCGGTCGAATGGACGCTCTAAAGAAAGGAACGGTGAGCCCACAAGTCAGAAAGAAATTTATCAAAACCAGATTTGTTTTACATAGAAATAAACCGAAATTTCAAAATATTCCGGCATTGATCAATCGCATGGACACCCTATAGAAAAAGAAGAGACACAAGGCTCCATAACAGTCGGACCGAAAATCGATAAGCCGTGCGCATTCCACTTGAGTATAATTTCCTTGCTATCTTAGGTATTTGACAACTCTCGACCACAGATTACTAAATAGTTACTACCTCTCGACAGCGACAGCAAAATCTATGACACTTTGACAGCTCACAGCAAAACTTTACTGTTTCTGTTTGTGACTTGTGATTATAGCGTAAGAAATTATTGAACAGTCGATAATACTGGTATTAATTAAGGCATAAATAGTTAAAAATGTCTACCACACACTGTGCAATTGAAAATTGTAGAACAACTATTTTGAACAAAGCACCGGGCGTATCGTTTCATCTGTAAGATTTTCATATTTTAATATGTAGTGCATTGTAATTTTATTTAATACTGTGTGACCGATGGAATATTCTATGCTGACGCCTATTTAGCCTCCGATTAATACAAAAACCCGTTCAGTGCTAATCGATGATAATAACCTAAGTGCAAAATAATATAATGGTTCTACGACTCACCGGTATATTTGTCGTAGCAGTAGCGTAACAATAGGCTGGACAGACAAATTACAACTGCTTGATTGAGCCCGGCTCATGGGAAACACAGAATTTGAACTTTTATTATCACAAAATTAAATCAAATTACTATACGCTCCCCAGAAACCTCATCATCTATTCTGCTGTTTCAAAATTCACTTCACGATTGTACGAATTAGTAGATATATTTTGAAAATAATTACTCTATGTAATTATTTTTTTAAATTACTTTAAGTATGTAATTATTTCCATTACTTTTGAGACACATAAAAAATAACAGTTTTACCTTTGCAAAATTATCAACAAAAACAGGTACATCATAAAGTTATCAAGTTTCAGAAAGTATCTGGTACCTCTCAATAAGCAAGTAACAAAACTTTTACAGATGTCCCCAAACAACTGAAATGCGCAACAGATGGCTGAAAATCTTAAAGAACAGATGTTCTATCTTAGATTGGGCTAAAAGTAGAATATGTTCAAAACATTTTGAAAATAAATATTTTGACTCACAAAGGAGGTTGAAGGATAATGCTATACCAACATTATTTGCTCATGCTGCCCAAAAATATACTATTAAAGTAAGTATTTTGTATTATTGTTACACAAATATTTAATTGCCTCTTTGGTCTAGTGGTTTGTATCTACCACTGCTCATTATAAGGTCCTGGGTTAAATTCCCAGGTCAGCACTATAATAAATATTTATAAACAATATATAGGTATTTTCAAACAATAAATCACAAAAGATGCCAGCAGTTTAGAAATTGGCAGTGTTTATAAATCTTATATATAAAATTCTCGTGTCACAGTGTTTGTAATTAAACTTCTCCGAAATGGCTCGACCAATTTTTATGAAATTTTGTGTTCATATTGGTTAAGTCTGCGAATCCGACAACATCAATTATTCATCACCCTAAGTTTTTTATTTTTTAGACAAAATTCTTTGTTTTTATTTTTTATGGTACTGCATACAACAATACATACAACCCTTAATTTTCACCCCACTATGATCAACTCCTATTTTTTAATAGCGATATTACTATTTTAGTTGCATAACGTTTGCTGGATCAGCTAGTATGTATATATAATGTCTACCTACACCTAATGTCACTGCCTGGCCATCTTCGATTTGTTGAATGCTTGTTTAGAGTGAAAGGTTATAGGAAGCACCTGTGTTTGTGCACTATAATATCTCCTGTGCAGATGATTAATCCATGTAGGAAAATATCCACTGTGGCTAAGATTGGTTAGGACATAATTAACAAGTCATTTTTTTCTTTAAGTCTCAAGAGCTGCCAAAATCTAGGGTGGACAGGCAGCTCAACAAACTGACACAAGCAGAACTAACCAATGACATCAAGAACGGCATGTCAAGACTAAAGGAGCCCACCAATTTGGATGAGTTTATTACTGATGATCTAAAATGCAAGTCTGATGCACCAATTGATGCCCAACTGTGGCTCATGATCAAAAAACAAGACCATTTGAACAATAGACTGATGGACTTGGTGGTCCAAACCAAGAAACATGTAGAAATTCTTGAAAATAACATGGATGAAGCTAATAATACTAAAAGAGAGAATGAAAAAACTGTGGAGTCGCTTAAATATGTGGTCAAATGTTTACAAGAGAAACATGCCACATTGGAAGAACAAATTGAAATTCTTACTGCGGTTGAATCAAGATAGCTTGTAAGATTATAAAAGAAGTTGATAAAATAAATAGGTTATTTGTTTACTAATATTTTGTTTTTTTAACAACCTATCTTCATTAATAAAATTAGTAATACACTTCATTTTGGAATATTATCTTATATATAAAATTCTCGTGTCGACACGAGAATTTTATAATCGAGAATCGGTCGAGCCGTTTCAGAAGAGTTCCTCTGAAACGGCTCGACCGATTCTCGTGAAATTTTGTGTGCAGATTGGGTAGGTCTGAGACTCGGACATCTATTTTTCATCCCCCTAAATTTTAAGGGTCGTTCACCCCTAAATTATTTTTTAGATTTTTTTTTTGTTTTTAATGTTTTATGATTGAACATTAAAAAATACATACAACACTTAATTTTCCCCCCTCTTCGATGATATTTTAGTAGCAAAACAATGTTTGCTGGGTCAGCTAGTTTATAATATATGCATAGTGTCATACTTATCTAATTAAAATAAGTTATTGTCAGTTAATGTTTATAATTTATGATTGTATCAGTTTGCATGCTACCATTATATTGTAATTTACATAGGTATCATAAAGAGTAATCTAATCAATCCCTAACCAATTGGCTAATTGAATCATCAAAAGCCATGCCATGAACCCATGCTATGTGAAATATCTAATATCTTCTCATGGCTCATCACTTGTCAGATAACTAGCCGCAAGTAAGTTAGCTGTTAGTTAACATTCAGAATTGAAGAATTTCAGATGTAACTTTGTAACATAATTGAATTTTAAGTTTGAGGGTCCAATACATAAATAAAATAACATAATAAAATATATTCCATTATTTATCATCTATTAAAATAAGTCTAGCTGTCTAAAATTATGAATATAATTCAATCTCAACATTGAACACAGTCTCATTATTAAGATCATGATTTACTAAGACAATAAATAAATTATTCTACTTATACAATAAATTCCTTACTACTTGCGTCTTAGTTGCTTCTCTAAAATTTCTCTTAATTTTAATTTCTTATTCGTTTTATCAGTCAGAGGTCTACCAAGAGGTACTATCTCCATTTGCTGTAGACGCCGTCTGAACCTCTGATAGAATTCTAAAACATTAGGATCGGCCCAAACATGGCGAGAATCAAAGTCTAACACCCGTAGTGTCTCCAAACTTTGCGCTCTGCTTAATGCCACATATGCTTGACCAGCCTCAAATATCTTCCCCAAAGACATTTCAACACAATCCAGTGTTAAACCCTGAGACTTATGTATTGAAAATGCCCACGCTAAGTTTAAAGGAACTTGTCTGCGACACAACAAAGATCCATTTGAATTTTTAACATACCATCTCTCAGTTCTTGCTGTATATTCTTTTTTATTCTTAAATCTTACTACAGGAAAACCTTCGTCAAATCTGACTACTACTCCTCTAGCACCATTCACTAAGCCAGCATTTACATTAATGTTTTTCAATAACATTACTTGAGCCCCTGTTTTGAGAATCAGTTTTGAAGGAGCAATTGTCTGCATGTCAAGTAATTTTGTAGCATTGTCACTATCTTGGGAAGAAAATACCTTTCCCTCACCCTCTAAGTCACTTAGTTTTGAATCATTAATCATTTTAGAGTCATTAGTATGCGAACATAGTCTTGTAGCTAAAATCCCATCACTTTCAATCTTTTGTCTGGCTGTACCAGTCAGGCGATCACTTATTTCTTTAGTGACCCTACCAATTCTTATGCTATTAAGAATTGTAACAAACTCTGAATCATTTTGTCTGTGAACTTGTTTAAGTTCAAAACACAGCTCAATACATTTATCCCAGCAAGGTGATTGGAAGCAGAACCTCTTCCCTGTTTTTCCTTTTTCAACAACTGGTGGTAATTGAAGAAAATCTCCACAAAGTATGAGCTGGATTCCACCAAATGGTTTGTCGTTTTTTCTTACATATCTTGCAACTGCTTCTAATTTCTGAAATTAAAATTTTAAAAGATTTCATTACAATTACATACTTGTATTAATTTAATTTAAAGTAGAGAGAGAAATAACAACATACAGGTGTAGTTGTTTTTGCGCATGAGCAAGTCTTAAGTGCTTATTTAGGGATGTGTATAAAAATTATCATTATCCAATCCTAAGTGAGGCATCTCCTGTGGTAAATTGTTTTAAGATGTTTTTATAAAATGATTAAAGTAATTTTTAGTGGCTGTTATATTACCACTAACTATAGCCATTATTACACACCTCAAAATATACACCATCCACCATAGATATTTCATCAATAATGAGATGTTTGCACTTTCTCCACTTCTGAGCCACTAATGGTATCTTCATAGCTCTCTCACACAGGTTTTCCAAAGACCCACTGCCATCTCCAATACCAGCAAATGCATGAAGAGTTGTACCACCTGCAAGCATATCAGAAATGTAACAAAATATTGTTTTTAAATACCACTATACTGTAACAATACATCAAAGTATAATATATAGTATAATGTTTAAGTATGACTATATCTATACTAATATTATAATGAGAAAAGATTTGCATTTTTATTTATAATTAGCGGTCTGCCCGACTTCCTCCGGATTTAACTATTATCAGCGCAACTTTCTTTTTTTCATAAGAACCTTCTCCTGACAATAACAAACACAACAAAAAAAGAATCACTGAAATCGGTCCAGCCATTCACGAGTGACAACATCACCAAGGGAAATAGGGATTCATTTTTATATATTATAAAGATAAAAATGTACTAGAGGCATGTCTCTGCTTCGCACAGGTGTTCGTTTACTTAGTTTTCATAAGAATACTGTAATTATTTTCAATAAAATATAGACTATGTTAACTGCTGATAACGTAGCTCTCTAATGGTGAAGAATTTTTTAAATCGGTCCAGTTGTTTTTGACTTAAATTGTAATAAACAAACAAAAACTCAAATCTTTCCTCTTTATAATATTAGTTAAGATAAACTCAAAAACTACTGAACCCATTTTCATCATTCTTTCACCTATAGAAAGCTTCATTATTTTAAAATTATATTATTTCAAAAATGACAGGATCCCTATGAAAACTAAATAAATGTACAAAGCCGGGACATGCCACTATTTAATATAATATGCCGCTATATTATTGTTGTCGATTTAAACAAGCTAATCTCTGGAACTACAGACAAACAGATTTGAAAACATATTTTTATTTTTGATAGACCATTTCTATAGGAAAGTTATAGACTTGATTTCACATAAAGATCCAATGGGAGTAACAATTAACATGATATTGCACTACAATACACCACATTTCCAAATAAGTAATAGTTTCTAAGGATAGAAATACTAGCAAAATTGCCAAGATAATAGGGGAATAAGATAGTAATATACTAACCAACATGACAAGCAGCAACCCCTGTTGATGCCGTCGGCACAGTTACATCTGGTGGCAAAGCTGCTACAATCCTCTTCAGCAAGAAACTCTTGCCCGTTCCAGCGGAACCAGTAAAGAATATGTTCTTTCCACCAAGACAGGCTTCTAATACTCTCTGTTGTTCTGGATTCAGTGAACTTGTAGTAGTCAGGGGAGATGGAGAGTACAACTTCTTTGGTGCTGGACCTCGTGCTGTTTCTTCCATTTTACGTTTCTTAGATGGTGGTGAAGGGGTCGTTACAGTTGCTTTCGAGATTTTGTTCTTAGCCTTATGTACATCAGCCACAGTGACTGGACTAATCTCTTCAAAAGCTTGAGCTTTACCACTTAATAACTTAGATCTCATAGTTTGCTTAGAAGGTGTTACGTTAGTCGGTTGTTCCTTATCACCAGTCATTTTAACAAATATTGTACGTAAAAATGACACGAGATTGGTTGGCGGCGCATTCGATATAAATAAAGTACAGCCAGCATCTTGAAACTTTACACTCGCCTTACCTTCTACCATAAACTTTTTAAACACACTTATACCCTTCAAAGCTAGCCTTATAGCAGCATTTTTTTCACTCGATATCTCCATAAACATTTCACGAAACTCGTTTCGTATCAGTCGCAGTGATGCCGTTTTGTAATTAACCTTTCTTGAAATAGACCCTTGGGGTGTCATCCATTCTAAAGTTACAGCACAAGACAAAAATGATTCTCCAGCTTCCATTTTCGTTTTCACTTAAGTTTTATTTCATAAAATTTAAATATTCATCATAATAAAAGTTACAAAAGGCGCGTTAACGTTCCAAAAGTTTGACAATATATAAAATGACAATACACAGGGTTACCACTTACTTAAAAATAAATACCCCAAAAACCAAAACTATTCAAAAAATAAATACCCTAAATCCAAAATTATAAAAGCCCAAAAAAATCCTATAGCTGGCTGTGTCAAGATTCCAAAATATTAAATTCAAATAAAAAGTTAATGTAAACAGATGCAAATGCCTTTAATATTTATTATTAAAATGTTTAATGGGAGGTTTTTATAATAAAAGCTTTTTAAATCGTTCTGGTCGGATTAGTGTGGTATTATTTTGTCTCCAAAATAGCTTTTAATCAATTAGAGTTCTGAGAGCCCGCTGCAGCTGCATATTTACTACCCTATATTTGGCGTAAAAGTCCTAAGTTTGTAACCCTTTGACGGTGAAGTCATTGAACGTTTGACAAATTCTTTGACCCTTTTTGAGCGTTCAAAAATTCAGAATACATTCTTTGAGCGTTATTTCATATGAATCTTTTGAGTTTTAAAAGTGGGGTCATAATCAAGTCATTTAAAAAAAGTAAATACTTATCTTTTGTCTAAATAAAATAGTTACATGTTTTAACTAGTAGAACGGCAAGGATTATTGAGGGATGCTATGTATATTCAGTACCTAATTATTAAGTTCTGAACATTGCTGTACTGTATGGATATAGTGTAGCCCGCTACACCATACCTATACGTTATAATATATCTATCTGAAATAGCGAAGTTATCATAATTTTGTACAAGTAAACACATAAACACAGAGTACGATCAAGATACAACTTTATGTACATGCTTAAGGTCCTGAAATGTTTTTAGAAAATTGTTATCCACCTTTAGATAGACCGCGGCAAGCTTGGTTAACTTCGCAGACATATTAAATAATGCCTACATAGGTAGGTTAGTTCCTACGCAAATAATACGGTTAAACTTCATTAAATACACCATTAGTATTTTTAAATAATAAAATAATTTGAAATATCTGTTTACATAATAAAAACAGACTGTCAATTATTGAGACAAACATGCAGCATTAGATCGTAAAAGCATCTAAAGATAAACAATCTGTCGGATGTACATAATCTTCTTATTATGCAAATAAGTTAGACCAAAAATAGATGATTTAATATAGAATTCTACGTTTTAATATCGTTTATACTCAACAAGTAGGTACCTATCCAAGTAACTTTTAAGTGTGTGCATGCATGATTATCTAGCCATACAGGTACTTCTACTACTGCTCAGCTCGTTGCAGGTTTGTTTTCCCACACGAAATATCAATTTTCTATTACCTACCTACCTACTTCAAATCCCTACCCTCGCCCTCACCACTTAAGTCCAGCGCAGTTATAGGTACTACGTTGATTTTTTTAACTCGAAACTTTCTTGATCTAATCACTGCACCAGTATTTCTAATTCTCGTAAGAGGTGTCTTACGAGAAATATTCGTGCATTCTTATCAGAATTGGAAAAGTATCTATTATGTAAGTAGTTAGACCCTATTTTTCTTTCGAGTTAGAAAATGAAAATCTTTTATTTTTTTATACAACTTGGGTGGCAAACAGGCATACGGCCCGCCTGATATTAAGCAGTTATTGACGTAGCCTATGGACGCTTGCAATACCAAAGGTATCACTTGTGTGATGGCAACCTATTTTTACACCAGTGCTTTAAGATGGGTTGGCAACACGCAAGTGATACCTACTTTTGGTATTGTAAGCGTATATAAGCGTAGGAATACTTTTTTTTTCAAAACGCATCCCTAAATGAGCGCTGAAGACCTGTACCTACTTACACACAGGAACACAACGTCACCGCTGTGTGTAGTTATTTGGCTGTGGTCTTTTGTAAGATGGAGGTCTTTCCCCAGTCGGGCTTGCTTGCTAGTATGGTGCCTTACCTCTCTTGGTATAGGTAGATATAAAAACTACATCATAAATAAAAACGATATCGACTAATTATTATGTAATCCCTACATACTATATGAGGCGCTCATCTTTCATAGCCAGGTGCACTCGCTGTTTGGTGAACGATCTGCAGGTTAAACAACCAAGGGCGCGGTAACCCTATAGATGGGTGATCGCATAGTCGTATTTTATATGAGCGTTTTCGTGTTTCGGAGGGCGAGTTAAAAGTTGGTAACTTTGTCACCAGGTTAGCCTCTAACCAAACGATAAGAAAAAGAAGACCTCTATGTAATCTTTAACATCAATATCTCGCTATATCTTCTAGAAACCTGGGCCCCAATTCTGCTAATTTACGGATGGCTCAATTGAATCTGAATTGAATCTCAGTAGCATTTTTGGTATTCTGCTAATAAATTTAAGACCAATAGTTGGAAAACCATTGGTCTTAAATTATTAGCATTTTTGGTATTACATTATTGGTATACTGCTTAATAATTTAAGACCAATGGTTTTCCAACTATTGGTCTTAAATTTATTAGCAAAATACCAAGAATTCTACTGAGATTGAATTAAGATTCAATTAAGCCATCCGTAAATTAGCAGAATTGGGGCCCTGATCCTTATACTAAGACAAGACCTTATTGTACAGCAGGATCATTGTGCAGAAATCGAACTCATGAGATGACGCAACGCCCTAACAGACACCCAACAGGAGAATTTCATTACACATGCTATATTTCAAAAACCTACTGTGACATTAACCATTCCTCGATGCCAAGTGATATGAGGTCATCAGTCAATCTCTTTGTAGTTCCACCGAATTATACTGCAATATATTGCTACACAAAATCAATGTTAAACTTTTACTGTATAAAGTACAATTTCCAATGGCAGCATTTCGGCACGAACTAGTTTCTTGGTTTACTGAAAATACTGTGACATATGAGCTTGCTATTTATTATGCAGTTATAGTAAATGCCCAGCAATCTAAATGTGACTGTTATAGACAGTGATGCGCCATGATATCTTTACTACCTAATCCAGTTTAATATTATAATGCAAAAGTAGCTTTGTTTGTGTGTTACTTTGTCACGGTTAAAAGACTGAACAGTTAGTAGGTAATGAAATTTGGCAAGAAGATAGATTACCTATGTCTTGGGAAAGGGCATACTTTTAAGCACGATAACCGATAACGGGCGTAGTCGTGGGCATCAGTTGGATTAGTATAATGGGTACGTTGAAAAGGTTTTTAAACAGCTTCCTACTAATATTATCCTACTACCTAATATTATAAACGCGATGGATGGATGGATGGATGGATTGATAGATATATCACATTTCACCAGTTTTGATATGTAAACATTACAGCTCCTTCCGAAGTCTGTGTTTTGCGGTAAGTCTTACAGTTATCCTTACTAATATTATAAATGTGTCAGTTTGTAAGAATGGATGGATGGATGTTTGTTACTCTTTCACGTAAAAACTACTGAACGGATCTGGATGAAATTTGGCACAGAGATAGATTTTATGGTCTGGTATAACACATAGGCTACTTTTTACAGCGATATCCGACATCCATGCGGGCGGAGCCGCGGGCAACAGCTAGTAATCTATAAAACTATCAGCAGGATTCCGAAGCCTTTCTGCATGTTATAGCCCAATTCTTAAGGATAAGGTAAGTTTACATTATCTACGCTCCGACCCAAGGCAAGCATGGCAGTAGCTGCCATATTAAATCCAAATGCATCGCGAGTGAAACTGCGGGGAGCAGTTAGTCTTGTATAAATTTGTAGGTAAGTGGGGGCTTATTAAAATAAAATGATGCGTCGATATTACGAAGTACGGAGCAAATACAGTGGCGATACTTTTATGCGAACGGAAGCTGCCACTAAACGTATCAACGCCGCTTGCTCTCAAAGTAAACACGTTTATTTTCGCAATCATTTCAATTTCAAAATATTTAACGCTGATAGAAATAAAGCCAATAATAAAAGCGGTCCATCGTTCCTTAAATTGACAAAATTCTGTTTATTTGTACAAAAGTGACTAATTTGTCTTGAAAATTACGCTCTCGGTTATCTTTTGCATTATATTTCATTGGTAGAACGTCTGCTCATTTTTATTAAACCATAAAACTGTACCTAATTACAAAACTTTATGGACTATTTCACATATTTATTGGTAGTTAGGTACGTCCGTCGACGGACGCGGCGCGACACGACGTCTTGATCGCGATTGTTAAAAGTAAATAAACAATGTTATAGGTAGGTATATGACTACCTATTTTCTAATTTATATATTAGATTGTAGTCACAGATTTAAAGACAAAATTTGTCTTACCAGCATGGGGATATCTAGCTTTTGGTCAAAGGGGAAAATCAAATTATCAAATTTTATCCGCCTAATAGGATGGGGAAGATACGGAATTTTCGTGCCGTCTATAGGAGGGAAAATCGAAGTATATTAAAAAATTAAAATAAGATCGAAAATAAATCGCTCTAAGGACATCATGGTAGGTAGGGTCTCAGTCCACATCATTGCGTTGTCGTGTGGAATGTGTGGTAAATAGTTACTCCAGTAAGTGACGCACATCGATAAATAACGAAGAACCACTCAAAATAATAAGCTAACTGAATTTACAGAAATACAGAGGGAATTGTCTTCAACACTAGGTTATAAAATAGACATAAAATTTGATGCAGCTCTTAGGCCGGTAATGCGTTGTGGATGACAACATAACATGACATGCACAAGGAATCGATACAGGAAACATGCGCGCGCGCATAACCCAGAATTAGCAATGTCCCTGTCGCATCTGCCGTCAGCCAACAAATGCAAATGTCTCGTAAACGGAATTGTATTGCGAAAATTGTTTTAACTAACGCTACGCTGCCGCGCTTCTATAGTCTATTTCACATATCATGGGTACTGTGACGTTTGACATTTGAAGATAAATATCAATAAAAATTAAAAACAATTAAAATAAAACCTATCGATTGAAAAATCTTGATCATTCAATTAGCCTATTGGTTAAAGATTGATTCAATCATTTTCTTTCATCTTCATCGTAAAATGATAAACGTCACAGTACCCATGCTATGTGAAATAGACTAAGTATAATGTTAGCACGGCTATTTGTAGATATAACGAACACCTATAGAAAAGTTATAAAACTGGCCCTCTAGACAAGTGGCATAAACGATAGTCGAATCGAAAAGTCAAAAAAGAAAATGTCTCAACATTTTCTTTTACGTATGTTTACGATATTAAATCGTAGACTCACGTCAAATTCCATAAATTATATTTTTTGCAAAAAGCAAAAGCAAATGTATGGGATTTGACGTAAGTTTACGACATTAGGTATAGGATTTGACGCAAGTTAAGTATCTTTAACTTACGTCAAATCCTACACATTTGCTTTTTTGACTTTTCGATTCGATTACCGTTTATGTCACTTGTCTAGAAGGGCTGGATGTAACTTGTCATGCCTATTTAACCATTTTCCAAACTTCCTCCATTAGGATACCTCCCTAAAGTCTCAATCTGGCAACCATCATAGGTAAGTCGTACCTAAGGCGTCCTAAAACAGACATCATAGATCCACCTACATAATATTCCTCATACATTTGTAATGTTTATTTACGATTGTAAAACAAAAACTCAATGTTTAGATTCATGTGTAATTAGTTGGCATGGTTCCGAGTAGGTAGGAATGCTCGGGGTTGTGTTACGGGCATGGCTTATACAGAAACAAAACAATTTATGTGAATACCGGACAATATCGGGGTGACATGTTAAAGTGACAACAAGTCGGGGTTAAAGCGGGACATTTTTTATTAGCTATTGGACTATCGCGGACATTATTACCGACAAAGGGCGAAAATCGCAGGAATTTCATATAAGTTGGATAAAACATCCTACAAACTGACTGGTGAAGCGATGACACGACTCCGTTTAGGTTTTCCATGAGTAACAAAAACCCTCATATCAGATAAGTAGGTTGTATGTATTGTGTGTATTGTTAGCAACAGCAACAGGTATAATAATGCTTAGGTACTAAATGGGAGAATCCATATAAGTAATTAATATTTGTACAAACCGCAAGACAGTTTGATAAAAGTGACCTTCCAGAGCTGTTACATTGACAGCTCTGGAAGGTCACTTTTATCAGACTACTAAAATACTATAAGATTTCTTGAAAAAATAATCGATGAACAAACCCTTTGGAATAAAATGTATTAGACAAGTGTACCCTGTAAAAAACTTGTACACAGTTTTAAAATAGAACTTGAGTTACGGAATATTGAAATAAATAATGACCGTTACGTTTAAACTTATAACATGGATTATTGTCCTGAATGAGCAAGTTTGGTGTTAGCAAGGGCGGCGTCGCTCAGCGTCGGCGGCGCGAAGAGATCGCCACACATGGGACGCATCTGTGCGCCCACGCCGGAGGTGTACCCTTCCAGCCGTAGCTATAGTGCAGCTATACTTTAATCATTATTTTGTTCTAGAACATTTATTCGGAAAAAACATTCTAAATCTTGCCCAATTAATACATAAACGACGGATTTTAACAGGATTACGCATATTTACTTTTAGATCGCTTGACGTTTCGACACAGAATACTTAATAGTACAGGTTCGACAAGGTTACACCGGTCGTAGTCAAATTAAATCCTGAGGGCCTATTTACATTGAAACCGTATGGTCAGCTTGTGACCCTCTGTTTCTTGATAGAGATCAAGGAAACGGGTTATAATAAGATCATGCATTATTTTCCTTTAAAGTTTGAGTTTTCGACGTGGTTGTGACCACGGTCGGTGTAACCAGGTCAGAACGTCAAGCGATCTAAAGGTAAATAATGCACGATCTTATTATAACCCGTTTTGTTTATTTATAATATTGTTTCACTTATCAAGCAATGCAAAAATAAGGTATCTACCTAATAACATATACCTACCTTTAATTTATAACTGGGCACTTGTCTGCTTTTCAAGAAAACAGAGGTTTCTAGGAAGACGAAGGTCGTTAATCCACTCACACACTGGCCTAATGCCGAATGCGGATTGGAGAAATGTCTGCTTAAGATAAACCTATCTCACTCACGATGTTTTCCTTCACCGCCAATACACCGTAAATAGACACTCTCAAATAAAAAACCGACCGCGCAGTTCAGTTTGTCTCTACTTCACAGGTATTTACTTTTTTTAAATTCACAGTCACGTTAGGGAGAATTTCCTTTATCACTACTGTTATATAACGCATTTACTTAATGAGAATTTCGGCATACCTATTAAAAATATTTCGTGTCCAAAACACTCCCGTAACATTCTTCGAAATACACAAATGCCATCAAAGGATAACAAAGACGTTAGTCAGGTTCTAACAAGTTCTTAATACCTATCTATTGTGGCAGATGCAGGTGTGCGATGTCGATTAAAAGGATAAAACGATTTTGCCTAATTTCACACTAAGAAACAATAGACATAATTATCAGTAACGCAGGTAGTTTAGGGTTAGGCTATAGATTTGGCACACGTGTGACGTATTTTCTTCTAAACGCAGCTGTGGAGGCCTCCGCAGATGTTTTATGGTGCTGAACATTTCCAAGACGCTTTATTATTTATTACGATATTGCCGTTTAGAGCCTAATCTTCGTTTTTATTATCCAGAGAAACAATGGTCATCATTGGGCAGTACTATTTTTGGCATACGGTGTGCAGCTGGGGCAACACTGCGTGGGAAAGTATTATTTTCTCCGCTTCAAATTATAATTCTAAATTAGTGCCTACTTATTTGTCTAAATATAGGCAATGTTTTTAATTTGCATTGGATATTTTACTAACAATATCATCGTATTTTTCGAATAAGTACCTACCTATATTTTAAAATATCAAAGAAATTTATTGTTTTAGTAATTTATTGGTGCCACTATCTAATTATTGATTTATAATCAATAAAGTAGACCAAATGCGTTTCATGAGTTTATTATTCCAAGGATGCATTAATCACTAGTCGTTAATTCTAAAGATCTTTAGAGACAAACATTAATAGACGAATGGTTTTTTCGTTGAATCGGATTACGACAAAACTGTTGCGGATTTAACTTATTCGAATTCAAATAGGAATGAATAATTCCTATTATGATTGTCGATATGAATACAATTACTTAGAAAAAAGAAAATTTAAAGTAAGTTAACTTTATAAGCTAACAATGCATGAGTACTAAACTACTGAGTTAAGTAGCCATGTTTTAAATAAGTATCTATCCGTAGTACCTAGCTATACTTACTTAACAAGCAAAGAAAGTGATGATATTATTCCTATAGATATGCAGAACTCATAAAATTTACCCCTTAGGTACTTACAGCTGCGAAAGAAAGTGATGATAATGTATTATGGTATCCCTTTATGCAGCACTTGTAAATTATTCACTTACCGCCGAGAAAGAATCTGAAACCTGATGACCTAATCTTATTCATTTAAAGCCTAGTTTTAGGAAAAGTTTATAAGTATTAAATAATAGGATTAAGCTAAAAACAACACTAGGTATGTTGTTTTTAGCTTTTATTATAATGAACAAGATAGTAATAAATTTAAAAGAGATTTCATGCGCCCATAGGCAATAATAATATAATAATAATATTTTCGCGACAACTCACACATCGCTATCTGATCCCAAACTAGGCAGAGCCTGTACTATGGTAACCACACAACTGATAAACATACTTATATATTTCTAAATACATACATATTATAGATAAATTACACCCAGACACAGAACAAACATTCGTGCTCATCACACAAAGATTTGTCCTGGGTGGGAATCGAACCCACGACCTCCGGCGTAGCAGTCAGAGTCACTAACCACTATAACAGGCCAGTCCGATGATAATATAAAGAAAGACAAGCTAGCTACATACTGAGCGGCGGCGGCGGGCGTTCAGTTTGGCTTATGCATTTCTAGTATGAATGCTATAGATATACGAAACGCAATGATACAGAAAGAGATCGAATAAAGCTAAGTAGAATTAGCTACTGTTTCCGCGCCCTAGTGTGTATAATCTACGTCTGTCTTACTACATATAATATAATTGCCCATAGGCTACAGTACCTAACAACTTATGCTGACCGTAATTGACAGTATGCTTGTTAGCCGCCTAAATAGTAGTTATCTATAAATAATGACATGCTTATTAACTTGTATTTTTGATCAAACAATTAATCTATAGATCAATCGCATCGCAGCCAGCAGCTTATTACTAAGGATGACGTATAAGTACTGTAAAGGTAGATGAAATGGTTTGAATTATTTGAAATTGGATAAAGAAAAGGAAGTTTATGAAAAAGAAAAAGAATAGGGCAGTTTTGTGCGGATTCCGATGGGAGTTATATTATAACGGTTGCTTTTATACGCCCGACATTAAAAATAAGTAGGTAAAAAGTGAAAAATAACGAATATAAATTCCAGCGAAGTTATATTGAATAAGGAGTCTAGACTTAACCCCTACTCACCTCTTGCAAAGCCAAGCGAAACCCCATTCACACATCCTTACTAATATTATAAGTGTGAAAGTTTGTAAGAATGGATGGATGGTTGGATAGATGGATGGATGGATGGATGTTTGTTACTCTTTCACGTAAAAACTACTGAACGGATCTGGATGAAATATTGGCACACAGATAGCTTATGGTCTGGAATAACACATAGGCTTTTTGCAGCGATAACCGACATCCACGCGGGCGGAGCCGCGGGCAAAAGCTAGTATATTATAAGTAAACGAGTAGAAGCGGGCGCTTCACAGTAGGTACGTACAAGCAGTACTTACATACCGCTTAAAAGTATTAGGGATGAGATTTTCCCACACCAGCTGTTTACTACTCAAGTATATACTCATACCATCCTCGTTATCTAAAGCAGGTGTCACTTACAAGGGAAACAAAAAAGTTTCAAAATAAACCGCGGGCGCTGTAAAACTCTTAACAAAATAAACTTAGCAAGGCGTTAATCTTCAACTTAAAACATCTGTACTGCGTTATAGTTAAGTAGGGGATGACATTTTATCATTACCGTGTACTTGGTACATGTGATGATGGGCTGTAGATAAAGCTATTCGAACTTATTTATATGTTGCGTGTAAATTATTTATTTATTCACTAGATGTTGCTTACCGTGTAGATGGCGGGTATCGCGATAAAAAGTACCCTATATAATAGTAGTAGTTTTAACGACTAATAGCTGAACGGATCAATGAGAGATGCAATTTGGATTTTAGGTGGTACCTACCTACTCTGTGTTTCTGTCAAATTATATACCTAGGGTACTTTTTATCGCGATATCCGCCATCTACACGGCAAGCAACTAAAAAAGTCAGAAGACTCTTAAGAGAGTCAGTTTTTTGGTTTACATGGGAAAAACAAAGTTACTTCCCGTTGTCTGTCCCTACCCTATTCGCTAAAATCCAACCGTCGCGTGGGTCGCGTAGGTACATACCTACGCGACGGTTGGATTTTGATGCGGTTTTTGCTATCATTCAGGAAATTTATTCCAGATGGTATTAGGGTAAGGGCTATTAAGTATTCTGTGGTAAGGGTTACCTATATACCTATACATGCATAAGGCACAGATTACACCTGAGAGGTAGTACAAAGTTCCTATTCCATACTTATAAGATCTAGCTTTCTACAACTTTAGCTGTCAAAGTGAAATCTCACCGCGCTGTGCACGGGTCTCCTCTCCTCTATCAAGAGAGCAAAAGGTCTTATCTATTCACGCTGACCTAATGCGGGTTGGATCAGACATGACTTTACAATTTCTTCTAATTTTCATTCACCGTCATCAGATAGTAAATCATTTGATTGAACTTTATAATAATACAATTCACGGACACAAATTACACCTAGCCTCGTAACAAACATTTATGAACCACACTAATTGTCCTGTGTGGGAATCGAAACCACGACCTACGGCTGAGCGAGCAGTCAGGGTCACTAACAGACCAGTCCAGTATATTACCTATACTTACCTACTTACAAAAAACGCGATGGTAGCATCTTTTTCTCTTTTTAGCACATTCAAAACAAAACTTTCATTCATAAACAAATTTGAAGATTAACTTAACTCGTGAGAAACACGAGATAACGGGAAGTGGTAGGTAGATAAGGTTAGTTTTATGAATGAAACTAAATTGCTCGTAAGGGAATCCCATGGCCCTACCCCAGATGCTGACTTGATTCATCTTGGGAAAACGGCAGCGTTTATAACACTTACCTATTTTGTTAATGGCTTTAAAAAGTATTGCGACGATTACCTAATAGGTAGATATTTATTTACCAAAAATATTAAAACAGTTTTAAAATAATATTAGGTGTAATAATAAATATACTTTTATTGTTCCCGTTTATTTGAGTAGGAATCTAGCTACATACTTATAGTTTACATAATTAAATATGGTTTGTTTTTCACTAGCAAATGTCGAGGTCGTGGATTCAATTCCGATCTAGGACAAATCTTTGAGGACACGATTCTTTGTTTTGCATCTAGGTGTAGTTTACTCCACCTGGGTTAAACAACTTTCTGTGCAATTTTTTAAATTGTTTTTCCCTAAGACCTTCTCCATAGTAATAAGGAAACTTATAAAAAAAGATTAATATAGGAAAGACGTTCTCTAGTTATAGCGTGACCAAGGGAAATTGCGATGCATTTATTTATATACATCCCAATTACCCTTGTTTTATTTAGATATGTGTATAAAGTGTGTGTTGGAACCTAGGTGGCAGTAGGTCAACTTCCAATTTGAATTTTACTTCGTAAAGTAGTAAGTACCAAATTATCTTAATATATATATTTCTTGTGTGCGTGTGTATGTGACTGAACTCCTCCTAGACGGGTGGACCGATTTTGATGAAATTTTGTGTGTGTGTTCGGGTAGGGCCCTGGATGGTTTAGATTCACAATTGGACCCGGTAGGTGGCGCTGCTGTCGGTATTTCAGCTTTTTCCGGCAGGACGACGTCTGCCAGGTCCACTAGTATAACTATATTTTTTTATACAAGTAGTATAAAAAAATATAGTTTTGGACATATGGAGTTGAAGAATTAGCTATTGGCTAAACTAGTAGGTAAGTATAGGGGTATTCCTAAGACAAGTGAGAATAAGTCAATGGAAGAGCAACATCTTTTAGAATGTTTGCAAACTGAATAAGGGCACATACGATTTTCTGATTTGGTTTCCAGATTCTAAATCAGAATCTAGCTCTTTGAACGCATAAAATCAATGCAATTATGTCTTACTAACGACGTCACGACGTCTGATCTCAATGAACACTATCCACCTACGGGCGATGTATATTGTATAGTGAACAAGTGTGTGCGGAAACACAAGGGCACTCTTTAATCCCCCACTCTCATAGCCCGATGTTACGGCAACCTAACATGACTAGGCGTAGAATCAACTGCTTTACCTGCTTGCCAAGGCAAAACACATGGTTTAAACACCGCCAATTTATCAAACTTAGCGTACCTACGCACGAGGTTGTGCGTTCGATTCCCACACAGAACAAAACAATTGTTCTGAGTCTGGGTGTAATTTGTGTCCGTTAATTGAATGTTTGTAAAGTCTCCCGCGACACAGAGCTTGTTCTCTAGTGCGGGAGTTGTTGTTTTTAAAACAAAAAAAAAAGAATGTAGAATTTTGATAGAAAAACCCAATATATCAATTTTTGGCCTGATTAAGGTATCGAACCCAGAGTCTAGTAACCAGCAGTCGCACTCGGCGACTAGACTAACGGGGCAGATTCGAGGGCAGCTGTGTATGTACCTACTATGCATTTATCTATGCAGTTACCTATATATAGAAAAGTTTGGATAATGAAGCTATTAATATTTTGTCGGGTAGGTACGTCACCGAGCGTGTTAACTATTCCAGAAATATATTATTAAATAAAACTCACCGAGTGTCTGGCACTGGCTGTCTTTTGTCTTCTAACTCTAACCAACAATATTATAAGTGCAGTCTATATAGGTAAAGCTTTTTTGTAACTGTATTTACTTATTTTTTTATTTAAAACTTTAAGCGCCATCGCTCACAAGCGGACTTTTTCTTTTCCAGTTCATCTCTGGTGATACAGACTAAAATAAAAAAGATTTGATTTGACAAATAAAATAATATATTTATACTTAATACATACTACCTACTTACATATTATTATGATATAATAATATATTTTCTGTTAAACTTACCTAGATTATTAAGCTTGTTAGTTTGCAGGAGGATCCCTTGATCTATGCAATATTTTAAAGAGGTAAAGTTTGTGATTTTGAAACGTTATAGGGGATAATCTCTGGATCTACTGAACCGATTTAAAAAAATATTTTACCAGAAGAAAACTACGTTATTTGTGTCATAGGATATATTTTATTGACAAAAATATTACGGGACTACGAGAAATACCACCCGTCCGCAGGCGCAGCCATGGCTAGTTATAGATATTAATGTCAATAAGATTTGTAATTAATGTCAATGTCACATTAGTCATTAGGTAATGTCGCGCAGAAAAGCCAAAAACTAGATTGGGTATATATGTTTTATAACGTAAATATAGACTAGAAAAAAATTACTGAGAAGAAACAAGACAGAAATATTTATTATCTACCTTTTATTTTATATCTTATCGGGCACACTGTTAGTCAAAAATAAACAAGGTACTACTAAAAAAAAAGTAAGTATTACCTACAATTTCTACCCACCACGTTTGCTTATATAGGTGATATAGTACCTACATTATACGAAATAATATAAAAACTACCAAAAACACTACAATGCACAAGCGCATGGTGCGAGACCTATAGGTACCTAAATGTCAGCCTAAAAGCTGACACTGCGCAGGCTCTCTCATCATACCTATCTTTGTTAGTGGAGTATAAGATAAATAAATTAAATATTTATGATATAGCATCGAAGCCATCGCCTTGTCGAGCTCGGCCGTGGGATCGATCCTGGGATGATTGCGTCACGGATATTTTTAGTAGCGACACGACGACGCGTTTAACAAAAAACTGAAGGAAGGGTGGCGCCATATATCAGGGAGGTGAAATAATAGCTTAGGTATGTCCTTTCTAGACATTATTTTAATGGAGTTCTTGAGAATAATCATAAAAATAATAAGGAAACAAGCAGCCCTGTGTTCCTTAAATATTATTTATCAGAAACAAAATAAAATAGCTTAATTTAAAAGTAATAAAATTTATGGCGATACGATTCACTAGCTTTCCATTAGTATGACACAGTAGACGGCTAAAACTTCGCAGTGCTCACAGGATGTGCGACCACCGATGCGATCGGCTATGGCGAAGCGAACACCATATACCTACTACCTACCTATATGCAGTAAATACATTTCAGATGATGGACAAGATAAACATTACAGATCAGAACGACTCAGTGTCGCCATCTCTGTCTAACGCACAGTGCGCGTAGGAGGCGGCGCGCTGGGAGGCGCGATGGTCTCGCACCGCGGTGGAGATGGTTATTTTTTTGTATCTTGTCAATGAAGGGACGGGTAGGGGCGGGCCGCGGCTCCGGCGCAGGATTCAGTCTGTAGCAGCAGTCCGACTGCGCTTATCACGCGCGCATGCGATACGATCACGCGTTTTATTTTGTTTTCACTGTAGCACGATGAATTACGAACCTTGTGAAAACAGAACAGTGCCCATGCCGATTAAACTTGAGGAGGATATCGATTATCCGGAAGACGACGAACATTACTACGGCTACGTGCCGGTAGAGGTGGAACGTCATGCAGAGGCGCCGGCTTTCGCGCCTTCCTCACCAACACACCTTATGGATCTGAGCAACGGCTCCGAGCGACCCGCGTTACACCCTTGGCCTTCAAACGTCATGTTTGACGGCGAGGAACGAGATTACCAGCAAGCACCATACCCCACCTTCGAACAACAATTTATCGACCACCGACAAAGACAAATACCAAGAAGTTATTACTTCGATGATTCTAATTCGGAAGACAGGGTCAAAAACTTTTATGATAATGCTGAAATGCCAAAAATGGGTGATGTGGACTACAGGCCAGAGGAAAGGCGGGATGAGACTGAAGAACAAAGAAGATCGAGATCAAAACGGTCAAAAGCATCACGGAAGAAAACACAATCATTTGAGGAGATGCAGATACAACGGGTGATGGCCAACGTAAGGGAGCGTCAGAGAACACAAAGTTTAAACGAGGCCTTCGCAAGCCTGCGGCAGATAATACCCTCGTTGCCTAGCGACAAGCTGTCGAAGATACAAACCCTGCAACTGGCGACACAGTACATAGAATTTTTGTATCAAATATTATCGAATAGTGACTCAGCGGGTAACAGCGACACAAACAGTGACGCAGGCAGTGAACACGGCAAGTACCTAGCACAAGATAAGTTACAATATGCTTTTTCTGTGTGGAGAATGGAAGGAGAGTGGACAACAAACGGACAAACGTGATAGGTACATTATGTTATAGTGACTTTATAAATTATAGGACAACCAAAAAGACGCTTATCTTATTCCATATTTTAATTATTGATCATCGAGTTAAGTGATGTGTAAATGATAGGATAGAACTAGATTAAAGTGAAAAGAAAATATGTGATAGTTAATTAAGTACCTAGGTTTTAAATTGTAGATAATTATAATACGTCTAAAAAGAAAGACAATTTTAATTAGTATTATAACGATTTAATTCGATTATTAATGTTGTGGCAAAAATACAGCTGTATACCAAAAATTTTAATGAAAATGTGCCATTTCTAGTATGTAAAGTAAAGGACATTTTTACTGTTGATTATAATAAAAATAATAATGATTATAATATTATTAGAGTTTTTTTGTTTCCTTAACAATAACAAGACCACATAGAGCGACAAATGAATTCAGATTTTTCGATCTTAATTTGAAATTTATGAGATGTCATATAATATGACTTTAAGGTTGCCATTGATCGACATTCACATTAAGATCTAAAATAAATCGCTACCAAGACGCCACGGTACACCCTCTGGACTAAAGAAACAATTATTCATATTACTTACATATTTTATTCATTTCAAATAAGTACATATTTATTTTGACACTTGATATTTAATTGATTTCTGATTATAATTATTAATATACACATAGAGTACAAGATTATTATTTTATAATTATATAGTACATGTTTATAACATATTTAATAATCAAGAAGACAACATGGATATAAGGTAACAAATTATAAAGAAATAAGCATATGGAGTTCATTTTCAACAAAGTTAATTCCAGTGCCAATTTCACCTTATATACTATATATCACATACTGATATATTGCCGTATTTATTATACAATATTACAAAGAAGAGATGGACTTTTGAACTGTCAGTCTTTGTATTTATTGATTAGCTTGTGTAATATACTGCATAGACTCCCATCCATTGCCCAGGGGGGTGAGCAGAGACAGTGTTTCACTGTTGGAAATACTTGCTTATTAAATAAATATTTTTATTTGAGTCTTTCTATAATTTGATGCAGTCTATAATATATGTCTGCCAGAGTATATTTTTATAATAAAACTAGCGGCCCGCCCTAACTTCTAACTTCGCCCGGTAAACACTATTTTCTCCGCCATTTTGTTTTTTTGAAAAAACCTTTTCAAAGTATTGGAAAACTAAAAAAAAAGATGAATGAAATCGGTAGTCCTTCTCTAGTTATGACGTGACCAAGGGAAATAAGGATTAATTTGTATGTAGGTAAACACTGAAAAAGGACTATTGTTGTCTTGGTGACACTAAAAACCATTGTGAAAAATAAACATAGGAATATAATTTATCTTCGTATTAGAGCCAAAACTCATAAGTGTCATAATATTAATTTAATACAGCGAGTTATTGCAGTAACATATTGGGAAGACTATAGTAAATTCATACAGTTATTAGGTTATATAATAAAATAGGATTTTTAATACAATCTAATATTGACTTATAAAATTAACTATTCATACATATGTACATAACACACAAAGACCCACCTGAGCGGCGAAGTGCTGAAAACACCCCGTAAAACTAACTAACTATACATAAAGAATTTAATATGTGCATCGGAGTTCACAACACGAATATTTTAATGTGTGCCTGTGCCGGCGCTGCTTAAGACAAACATTTTTTTTTTTTATACTACCAAGGAGGCAAACAAGCATACGGCCCGACTGATGGTAAGCAGTTACCGTAGCCTATGGACGCTTGCAACACCAGGAGTATCACTCGCGCGTTGCCGACCCTTTAGAAACCTAATAACTCCTTTCTTGAAGAACCCCATGCTATAGTCTTTCGGGAAAACCTCGGCAGGAAGCTCATTTGAACTAATATACCTTATGTAAGTTACTTTTCCGTTTATTTGTTAAATCTTTTCATATCATTAGACAAACAAAGAGACCGTCTCAGTCTCTTTGTCTTCCCTTTTTCATTTACCATTAAAGTCATAAATGTTAACATTTAGAATATGACTTTAGTTATAGGCTCTTATTTATCGTATACCATGCGAGCGAGCCCGCAGGGGAAAGCTGATCTTCAACATTTTTTTTAATATTTTTTTTTAATTTTCGGCTTCGCGTGAGAATACGCCGATAAGTTTATGACGTGGCGCTCCAAGAATTGTTCAGTCTTATTCCCAACCATTTAATACCCGAGTTAATCTGATTTATTAAAATTTTGTAAGCAGTAGGTATATGCCTCAAAGCTAGGCTTATATTAAAACAAAGTACTATTGAATAAATGAATAAGTAGAATCTGAAACTCAATAGTTTTATTTTCTTTTTCTATATAATATTGATTTTTTTATTGTTTGTTACGATTTCAATCTAAAACTACTCAACCGTTTTTAAAAATTCTTTCAGCCTAAACTCAAAATGCATTTAGGTTATAAAGTAACACTTATGAAGGTTATAAATTATGAAAAAGCCAAAAAGATGATGTCAGCTAAATTTGCCTACAGCTAGATCTCTGACGTGGAGCCATGAGAACTAGCAAGAAACTCAGTCTACTTTTTTAAATTGCCCGATAGCTACAATCTTTTGAAAAATACAATTATGGTAGCATGCAAGCTGATGCAGTCACAACACGATACTTACTTTATTGATAAAAAAAACTAATCGTACCTACTTTTGTACTGGTCTTACGAAATAAAAAAATGTAAGGTCTACAGTCTGCTTCAATTTACATACTATTGCTATTAACCATTAAATATTAGTAAGGTACATTATCAACGAATTACATAGGCTATATTACATTACGTGCGTAGCCGGAACGTGCCGCTTTTCTATGTGTATAAGATATAATGACCTTGTATACTATCGCTATTCCCAACGGAAATATTTTAAACTTTCACGATTTTATAATTATTATTATTACTATAATGGACAACGGGTCTAATTAGCGCAACAACATTTTAAGGAACCTTGCGTTGATGAATTAGCTAGTCAGTCGGTGCAAATCTTTACATAGTATAAAACAAAGTCGCTTCCGCTGTCTATACGCTTAAATATTTGGAAAATATGTAGTCCATTGAAATGTTACATAAGCTTTTTTTAGAGGACGCAATTTTATTTTTGGGACATGTGTCAAATACATGACATGGGTCAATAGAAGCTTAACCCCAAGTTTGTGGGGTTGCCGCCCTTGTCCCCCGGCCGCAATCTTGGAAAAATAGGTGCAAACGCCTTTTTCGCGATATCTCGGAAACTATGCGTCCTACAAAAAAATCGTCAAGACATAATTTGTAGCAAATCGCTTTGCCTACAAATATGTTTAATAACTTTTTGCCCTAAATTTAAAATTAAAGAAGTTATAAGCAAAAAAGTGAGAAAATTTCTATAAAAAAATTCTTTTTTGCTCTATAACTTTTTTTTATACGTTTTACAAAAAAAATACTTAAGACCAATCTTGTAGAAGGTCTTTTGACCATTATTTTGGAAGACCTTCTCTACCTGCTTAACATCCTTGAAAATGTACACTCCTCTTAGAAATTAATATTGCTTTTTGCAGCGATAACCGACATCCACGCGGGCGGAGCCGCGGGCAACAGCTAGTATAACATAATTATGACGCTTAAAACAGATTCTTTGTGTAACAAATATAAGTAATGTAAAACTTTAAACAATCTATATATATGTAAAAAGGTAAATACAAAACACTTCATTATCGTTTTGTTTGGTTTCGTTACTATTAACGCGTTTTAATTTCGACCAACATGTAACTTCTACTAATAATATTTATTTTATCATAAATTATTACATAGTATTTTCTTCTACGTAATTATTGCTTGGATTATTTGAACTTGACTTTAAAACTTCAGTACTTACGATTTTCTTTTTTGTTTGAAAACCGATTTTCGTTGTTTTGTTTAGTAACTATTAAGAAACTTTGGTGTTATCAATAGAAAAATATTAGTTTACTTAATTACTTAACAGTTTTTTTCCCTTTTCGATTTATAGATGATACAGATTTACAGTATGGTCGAATTTCGACCAACATGTGACTTCTACTATTCATATATTCTATGACAAATTATTACATAACGTAGAAAATACTAACTTCTACGTAATTATTGCACGGATTATTTGAACTTGGCTTTAAATTTTAACTATAGGTATAAGATTCATATTTATTATCAATAACCTATACCATAATTATTTATATTGTAATACAGTCCTAAAAAGCCCGCACAAAAAAATATTAACAATAGATATAAATACACAATATTATCTAATAAGATAATTTTGTAAGTCTGTATGTATGTGGAGGGTAATCTCCGCAACCACTGCACCCATTTGGATAAATCTTTCTTCTTTAAGCAAGATACTACAACGCGTTGGCGACCCTACATTCAGTAACTGTGAATTTTGTTAGTTTTCTCCTAAATGAGCACTGGAGACCTGTATTTACGCGCAGGAACACAACTACACCACTGTGTAGTAATTTAGCCGCGATAAACCATACACCTGAGCCTCTAGACAAGTGGCATAAGCGATAGTCGAATCGAAAAGTCAAAAAAGCAAATGTATGGGATTTGACGTAAGTTTACGACATTATATCGTAGACTTACGTCAAATCCCATACATTTTATTTTTGACTTTTACAAAACAATTGCCAAAATATTCAACTTTTATTAATTATTTTTTCTATTTCCCTATCTAATATTATTATTATTAGTGGAACAATATGTGATTTCATGACTTAATTTATATATACAATATATCGTCACTGGAAAGACAAAACTACTTCAGAGGGATTACCACCCGCGAGTGTTTTGAAAATTCATTCATAAAACACACATACCTAGTTTATTGTATTAACATCAATCCATTATGACTTAAGCGCCAAAATGGTATCTTTAAAAGTAAGATGAACACTTATTAATTAAAAGTTCATTTTCCAAGTACAATTTTGGCTTCCCAGTGACGATATATATATTTTTATATCTATATCAAAATGAAACAGACAACCATATGTAAAAAACTAACTAATTGTAACATGATTTTATTTACAACTTAAAAAATAATTATTCTATTTAAGGAACTATCAATTCGTTGGTACTCATTTCTAAATCAGTTATCTGAAAAGAAAATAATAATATTAAAATAAAAATACCATGGGTCGTCATTATTATTTCAGGCAATTTGAAGTACCATTAGGTCGTACTAATATATTAAAGTTTGCAGTTCTGGTAAGAGCTGTAAAGATGCTAAATGAAGTAGCTCAACCAATTGACATTTTTATATGTACATTGGCGGAATTTTAAAGAGCATTGCATCATTTGTCATCAAAGTGACTTTATTGTCGTATTAGGTTTAAACCAGACAAATTGTAGGTCTTGGTTATAAATAAATAATCTAAAATCATCATCTCGGCTTGATGACGTCATTGTTGAACGTAGGGTCCATATATTTAGATTTTTTAAAGTAATTGCCTTGTAACTCAAAAGATATACTTCGCAAGACACTTGAAATAACATCTGAGCTAAAATAAATATGGAGATGAGACGTGGTCGCTTCTTATGGGCCTCTAATGAAGCCTTAATGTGACTCAAAGAGCAATAGAAAAGCTATGCTTATTATCTGATTTTCCTTGCGAATTCGAATCAGAAACGAAGCAATAATCCGAAGTACACGACATTAGCCTGAATTAAAAGACAATGGGCAGGGTTCATAGCTTGTATAACCGATAGCCGAAAGGCAGAATCTGGAATGGCGACCACGCACTGGAAGACCTATCGTGGACAGGCAAACAATAAGGTGAACCGACGACCTAATGAAAGCAGTTGATGAACAAAGTCAAAAAAAGATCGAATGCTGTGGAAATTCTTAGGGGAGGCCTATGTTCAGCAGTGGACATCTTTTGGCTAAGAAAATGATGATGATAAAAAGTAAGACCACATAGGTGGTGGTGCGCCAGCTTTGTCGATAGTACGTCAAAAAAGGCGTAGCATAAAGATCCGTATAGTAAAAAATATGCCATAAATTCTTACTTCTTCTTGCAATTCCTTGTCGAGAGACTCTGACACCGTATCTGTTGTATTCTCACGCGACATCCAGTTGTCGTCTCGATTCTGAAAAATATTTGTTCTATAAATCTACGTATAAATAGGTAGGGACAAAATAGTTTTATACCATTCATTTGAGGAGAAGGCGTAATCGACAAATAGTAAGAAAATAACTAATGACGGATGATGAATGACTGGCTTGTTAGTCAAGCGGACCCTGATTGTTAAACCCAGAGGGTTTTTGGTTCGACTTTTATCCAAGAAAAATGTTTGCGTTATGAACATTCTTTTTCTCTGTCCAGGTGTAATTTTTGTATGTGTGTTAGTTGTCTGATTACCATAGGCTTAGAGTGTGAGTAAAAAAAACATACATTGTATTTCTTCGATCGAGTCAACGAGATGTTCGGACAGGCAAATGCAGAATTTATGATAAAAAATTAAATGTGTAGTGTATTATAGTGATCGCTTACATCAAGTAGAGAGTCGTGCGCGTGGTGGTCCTGGTTGTCCTGGTGCGCCTGCTTGACGTGGTCCTTGAGCGCGAAGGCGCGCGCGTAGCTGGCGCCGCACAGCGAGCACGAGAACTTGAGGTTGTTCTGGCGCGAGTGGGTCTCAGTGTGCACGCGCACCGCGTACAGGGACGCGAACGGTCTGTCGAGTACGTTGATAAGTTATCATTGTGAACTACATGTATGGATCAGACATGCCTTTAGAAATCGATCTAAGACATGTTATTTATACTACTTGGGTGGCAAACGAGCATATGGCCCGCCTGATGTTAAGCAGTTACCGTAGAATATGGACGCTTGCAATACCAGAGGTATCACTTGAGTGTTGCCAACCCATTTTTTTACACCAGGGCTTTAAGATGGGAGTATCCCTGGGATAGGAATACGTTTTTTTTAAAACGCATCCCTAAATGCGCTGCGCTGAGACCTGTGGGTTATTTCACAATGTTTTCCTTCACCGTTAGCAGATGTTGAATCATTTCAGTACCACTTATAAATTTACATTGGTACTACCACCCGAGATCGAACTTACGCCTCATGCGTACAAGTCGGTTACCACCACTTAAATTTAAATTTCACTAAAATAATAAGAAACCTAAAAGCAGTGGTGGCCGAGTGGGAAAGTAACCGACTTGCACGCAAGAGGTGCGAGTTCGTTCGATGTAAATTTCCCTTTGTGGAGTTTATATGTACTAATCAAATGATTTGCCATCTGCTAACGGTGAAGGAAAACATCGTGAGGAAACCCACGTATCTTAGAAGAAATTCTAAAGACATGTCTGATTCACCAACCCGCATTAGGCCAGCGTGTGTGAATTAAGGCCTTAACCCTCTCAATTCAGACCCGTGCCCAGCAGTGGGACATAAGTGGTTGCTAATATATTATATAATAAGAAACAACGTACCTGTTGCACTGTTGGCATGAGAATGGCTTGGTGTGAGAATTCTTATGTCCGGCGAGCTGTACAGACGTCTTGAAAGCTTTCGGACAGTAGGGACACTTGTAGGCGCGCACCTCCGAGTGTGTCAACAAGTGGTGATTGTATACGCTGTGCGCTTTGAACCTTTACACAAAAATACAGTTATATTCTTACGTATATGCACAAAAGATCCTAAAGGGACGAAGTGCTCTGGCCAGAAGAACAGCCCTAACAAGATAAATACATATAAAAACAATAGAGAGCATAAAACCACGACAAATGTAAGTAAAATGTAGTAGTTTTCAAGGGACCGGGAAAAATTCCGACTGTCGTAAGATTCAAAATAACAAGTGTCAATTTATCAAGAGTCGATTGTGTAAGTATAAGTATGTTTACCAGTTGTTTTGTTGACATAGTATAAACTCTGCCTACTTTGGAATCAGATGGCCGTATGTGAGATGTCCCAAGATATTATTACATTTATTATGTCATTAAATTATGTATTTTGGTTTACAATAAAGGCAGAGATAATATGATCTGCTATTTTAACAAGTCAGTAAACAAAACATTGGTAATGTAGTAGATATGATATACGTACCTCTTGCCACAGTGCGGGCACGCGTACGGGCGCGCGCCCGTGTGCGTGCGCATGTGTAGCGTGAGGCAGTACGACACGCGGAACGACTTGCCGCAGATCTCGCACGAGTGGGGCTTCTCGCCTGACACAAACACACAACACACAATAACCAACGGTATATGTACAGAACTACCTTACTAACATATAATGTAATAATGTAATAATACCTGTAAAATATAAAAATAAGATTTTATGTAATAATCATAATTAATGTTAAATTTCAATAAAATACAGTAATTATTTGTAAAAATATTTTTTAAATACCTTATCCTGTATAATTAGGTGGTAGTCGGTTACAAACCGACGGTAATGGCTTCTACATCATTACCCAAAAAAAGATAAAACATTATTTCAAAAAAAGAACAGTCGCGTGAACAAGGGCCGTAATTAGTATTACCGGTTCGGCTAAACTTAACAGTTCTTCATGTATTTGGGGACTGAAGATAGCGCAAGTACTATCACTAATTCTTGTTATCGATAGCGTTTCCCTACCACTCAGTCTTTAAATGTTTTATTTACTTACCAGTGTGAATTCTTTCATGTTTGACTTTTTCGTGCGGTCTCGCAAACTTTCTGCTGCAGTATAAACAATTGTATGGAAGCTTTTTATCCGGTTTATTCACTGTCACCTGTAAGTTTAGAAATAAAATGTATAACATCTGAATTGCTGCGAAGTAGCTTGAAATATAGATGCAAAGGAAGTACCGTGCTGCCTATCGTGGAAAGAGATATGGCACCATTCAAGCGAGCATAACTTAGAAAGGACCTCTACCTTACAGAAGACCGCAGCCAAATAACAATACAGAGTGGTCTATAGTCTATTTCATATAGCAAGGGTACTGTGACGTTTAACATTTTACGATGAAGATTAAAGAAAATTATTGAATCAGTCTCTAACCGATTGGCTAATCGCATAATCAAGAGCCTGGAGTGTTCAATCGGTAAGTTTTCATTGAATTATTTTCATTGGTATTTATCTTCAAATGTCACACGTCACAATACCCATGCTATGTGACTATAGTTGTGTTCCTGTGCTAGCACAAGTCTCCAGTGCTTATTTATGGGAAAGGGTTAAAAAATAACGTTTTCCTTATCCTAGAGTTACTGTTACACAAAATTCTGGTGTTTCAAGATGCAAATAATGACTGCCTCCTTCGTGCCGCACTGTGCGGATTCAGAGGAATTTCTTCCCACGTACGATTAGGTTGTGGAATGAGCTTCCTGCCGACGTTTTCCTGTGAGACTATAGCATGGAGTTCTTCAAGAAAGGAGTTATAAGGTTTCTAAAGGGTCGGCAACGCGCGAGTGATACCCCTGGTGTTGCAAGCGTCCATAGGCTACGGTAACTGCTTACCATCAGGCGGGCCGTATGCTTGTTTGCCTCCTTGGTAGTATAAAAAAAAGTACTAAAATGATTATTCGCGCATTGCGAATAATCATTTTAGTACTGCATGGAAGTTACCATAGGCTACGGTAAATGCTTACCATTAGGCAAGCAATACGCCTGCTTGTCACGTTTTTCATATTTAGGTTGCAAACTCAGGCTCGCCTGATGATAAGCAGTCACCATAGCTGAGGCGCTAATAGCTAGGTGCAAGCGCTGTTCGGTAAACGATCAGCGGGTTAAGCTACCAAGGGCACGGTAACCCTATAGATGGGTGACCGCATAGTGGTATTTCATCTGAGCATCTCCGTGCTTCGGAGGGCACGTTAAAAGTCGGTCCTGACTGTTATCAGTCGTTAGATCACGACAGAGGCCTTAATAACTCTGTCACCAGGCTGGCCACTAACCAAACGATAAAAAGAAAACCATAGCTGTCACTGTGGTAGTAATAAAAATATACCCAATAACATACTAACCTTATCTAAATTATGTACATTCATATGCATTTCCAGATACTCTATGGAAGTAAACTTCTTGTTGCATATACTGCAGTTCATCTTGTCGCCTGCTTTGTGTGAATTCTCATGTACAGTGCGGTAATCGAATGGTATCAGTTTCTCACATATATTACAGCGATAAAGACTTCGGTTAGTATCTGTGCCGTCGGTGTTCTCGACTGGCGGCTCTATTGGACGTATTCTGTAGGACAAAGATGTAATGCTTTTGTTGCTTTTAAAAAGACAACTCCCGCACTAGGGAACAAGCCCTGTGTCGCGGGAGACTTTACAAATATACAATTAACGGACACAAAGTACACCCAGACTTGGTACAACCATTTATGTGTGTATGAATCGAACCCACAACACGCTGCGCAGTAGTAAAAAATATACATATATAAAAGAATAGCACATAGGCTTTTAGGCACTTTTTATCGAGAAAAAATCACCATTTCTATGGTATTGTAAGCGCAGGCGAAGCCGCGGGCGGAAATTAGTATTATAAATGCGAAAGTTTGTATGAATGCATCTTTGTTACTCAATCCCGCCAGAACGGCTGAACACATCTAGATGAAATTAGGCACAGAGATAGATTATAGTCTGGAATAGCACATAGGGTACTGGTAGGTATTTTTATGCCGGAAAATGTACCGTTCCCGTGGGATAGATGCCGCGGGCGGAATCGCTAGTAATATATAGGCTATTTGTTTTTTAAACTACTACAGCAATGAGGGGTAATCCCTGTACCGCGGGCACGGGACATCGTACACTCAAACTTAGAACAATCTTTGTTTTTTGTTTTTTAAAAAGATAACTCCCGCACTAGAGAACAAGCTCTGTGTCGCGGGGTACTTTACAAACATACAATTAACGGACACAAATTACACCCAAACTCAGAACAAATCTTTGTGGGTCATACAAAGTTTTGTCCTGTGTGGGAATCGAACCCACAACCTCGTGCACAGCAGGCGCATACTGCGGCCACTGGACCACCAAGGCTGTCAAATCATTCTAGATTCTAGTTCGTATATGCTCCAGAATTACGTAGGTATGTAAACTGAACTTCACACCAATATACCTACGATATTCATAATCCATATGGTTTTTCCTTATTAGTCACAGTATACTCACTTGACAGGATCGTGCATCCGTTTATGTAGTTTCAAGGACTTGTTTGTTGGGAACACTGTGTTGCATATTTTACATTCATAAGATACAGGAACATCAGGACTACCGTCTGTAACAACAAAAAATATATACCTACTAATAATATCATTGCGGAAGTAATTCTGTCTGTCTGTTGCCTTTTCACGACTAAATGGCGGAATGGATCTTAATGAAATTTGGCGAGGAGATATACGGTATCCTGGCGAAGGACATTAGGAATTTTAAACCGACAACCACGCGGGCGAAGCCGCGGGCAACAGCTAGTATTATAAATGTGAAAGTTTGTGATGATGGATGGATGTTTGTTACTTTCCCGTAAAAACTACGGAAGTGATCTGGATGAAATTTGGCATAGAGATAGATTATAGTCTGGGGTAGCGAATAGGCTACTTTTTATCGCAATAACCGACATCCACGCGGGCGGAGCTGTAGGTAACAGCTAGTTTATAATAACTGACGACGAGACTTTTGAAATAACCATTACAACGCCATAAAGGAGGTTTATATGATTTTTTTTCAGATTATTATCTCAAATTCCGAGGTTGGATCCTTTTCATTGCTTATGTGACTAAGCCAACTGGTAGTTACGGAAATTGGAGTATTCAAACAAACTGCCTATTTATAAGTATAGATTATTGTATAGTAAAGATACATTTTAGAATATAAAATATTTTATATATCTGTAATAAAACTATTTATAAACTTTTGTCACACAAAAAGTTTCTCTAGTTATATTTAAAGTTGTCTCAGCGCTCAATAGATGGCGTTGTGCCGAGCGGCTGAATCACGGTGTTAATATTCTCCGCGGGCTCCGCGGCTGAATGACCTCACTCGGTACATTTACTTTAAGGAACAGGGTAATCCTTACTCATATTATAAATGTGAAAGTTTGTGAGTCTGGATGGATGGATGGATGTTTGTTACTCTTTCACGTAAAAACTACTGAACGGATCTGTATGAAATTTGGCACTGAGATAGATTAGGGTCTGGAATAACACATAGGCTTTTTATAGCGATAACCGACATCCACGCGGGCGGAGCCACGGGCAACAGCTAGACTAATATAAATATAGTACTATCGTAGATTCTAAATTAAATATAAAATTTTAAGTCCAGTGATTTTATTGCTGTGATAGTATTACAGGATAGAGTTGAAATCGCTCAAAATACCATTATACCATACAAAACAAGCTGCCGACGCGCACTGTATCCTCGGAAACTGTACTATGTACTGTACGGTACTATTTATTTATTATTTATTCTTTATTGTACACAATTATATATCATAACATAGTAACTTAAAATAAATAAGATTGTACAATGGGCGGCCTTATCGCTAAGAGCGACTACTATTTTTCGGGTTAAAACTACATTAGCGTAAAGTACCAATATTAAATTATTGGTTCACAAAACAATTTTATTCTACTGCATCATGGCATTCGATTGTCGACGTCCCATTAAATAAGCTACAATAATTTTCTTCTAACAACGCCATCTTTGCTTGTTTAACAGAAGTTAATCATCCTTTACGTCGCGGCGACGCGCAACGTCCCAATATATAAGCTACGATAATTTAGTGCTAGCAACGCCATCTATGTTTGTTCAACCGAACTTAATCATCCTTTACTGCGCTGCTTTCAAGCAATAACTTGGAGTAATTAGTACCTATTTGAAGACGGTTTTTTTTGTTAAAATTATTAGACTACATATAGGCAACAACAATTAATAAATACTATAAAAAAGTATTTACTAATTGTTGTTATACCAAAAAGGATGGGAATACTCAATACTCTTCAGAGTTGTCTAAGTGAGAAATATGTTCTTTTTTTTCAAATAACTCCTACATTAATTTCTTAGACGTAATAATGGAACGGATTTTATTAGCAGATATACAATAATATATACTTCGGGTATTAACACGATCATGCTTTATTTACCTTTAGATAAAGAAATAAAACATGATCGTGTTAATCCCCGATGTATATAATATTATTGTATATCATGCAACGCTATAGTTTAAAAGTTAATATTTATTAGCAGAGATAAGAGGATATGAGAACGTAGTCTCTAATGCTCTGTTTTAACTACTACGCCGTTCATTTCCTCTTGTTTCGACTAATGTTGTACCTGGTTTTGTTTTGTGTACTTTCATATGTGCACATAGCGACATCGGGTTGGAATAAGCCGCAGGGCAGCGGGTACAAGGATATTTCACTGAAAACGAAAACAATGTTAAAATTCTAAGCTTTTTTTGCCTAAATCGACGTTTTGTACCTTAAGACATTTAAATTGGACTGTTTATTCTATTTGGCATCAGCAATGATGAAAAACGCAAAAATGCTTATCATGATTCATAAAATTATCGTTTATAATAGGCTGATGCCTATTGCAGTTCACTGATAGACATATACCTCTTTTTATGTACGTCACTTGGCACGATCCTCAGTTTCTGACATCAATTCAATATTATATTAGATACTTAAGAATGAACTTTTGTAGCCTTAATAATTCAAAATATTTTATTAAATGGCGCCTTCTCATCGATAATAGACTTTGGGCCATATTCTAACTAACATCATTTATTAAGAAAGTGTGCTTTGAAATTTTAAACATAAGACCAGAGCTGCAACACTTTTTCTAAAACGTATGGCCAACTTAAGCCACAACTGTGCTGTGTAAGCTCGTATGCAAAAGAACTAGAAGGCAAGTCACCGTTTCTGTGACAAGTCACTGCCGTTTCTGTGACAAGTCACTGCCGTTACTGTGACAAGTCACCGTCGTTTCTGTGACAAGTTACTGCTATTTATATAAATCGTCGCTATATAAAACACTTGGGGCTACACGTACAGTCCAATTTACTGATCGGCCGGTGGCAAATAAATTACTTACATGATTTACAGGGGTGAGTTAATAACTCATCCAGGTTGCTAACGTTCATATTGCATGACATACAATTATACATTTTGACTGTGAATCCGGTTTTTGAAAGTAGCTCCTTTGGTACCACTTTGTGAGAGGGATCCGATTTCGCTATGGAATGAAAAAGTTAGTACTGAATCTAAGCATCTTTCAAAAGTGGGTGGGTAATTTGTAACTGGTATTGGTCAAAGTCGGATTTTGATTTAGACAAGAGTTAATATTTTATTTCATATGATATATACAAGATTAAAATAATAGCAACTAACGAATTCACCTATAAAAAAATATCTGATTGAGGTCATAGTTCTGCGGAAAGGTGCCCTTAAAACTTGCAACATTGCCACACATGGCTAATAAATTATATACAATTAAATTCATTTTATCGACTAGTTAGTGGCCAACCTGGGAATAAATTTGTTCAAATCGCCCAAAAGTGCCCTCCGAAGCACGGATACACTCAGAAGTAATACCGTACGAAATTTAACTATGCCAAACTTCACACTTCTCCATGGGCGCAATGTGCTTAAAAAAGATTTTTTTTATACTACTTGGGTGGCAAACAAGCATAGGGCCCGCCTGATGTTAAGCAGTTATCGTAGCTTATGGACGCTTTCAGTGCCAGAAGTATCACTTGCGTGTTGCCAACCCATTTTTTTACACCCAGGCTTTATGATGGGAGTATCCCTGGGATAGAAATACTTTCTTTCAAAACGCATCCCTAAATGAGCGCTGGTATTCAGACACAACTACACCACTGTGTGTAGTTATTTGGCTGTAGTCTTTCCCCAGTCGGGGAAAGCTCGCTAGTATGGTGCCCTACCTCTCTTAGTTGCCTTACCTTAATATACATATATAGATAATACGAAAACTCTGTCCAATAAGTTAAATTTTGTACTACACTATTTCATTTCCCTAGTTCATAATCCCAGTGGTACATTACCTGCTTTAGTCGGAGTGTTGTTGACGTTCTCAAGTTTATCGATTTGCACATAACGCTTGGTGTATGCTCGACCTTGCTTGTCCAGTACTAGTTTAGGGTGCTTTATGATTTCATCTGAAATATATATGATTAAATGATTTAGAATTATTTATTAGAAAATTAACATGTGCTTGAGATATCATTGTGCACAAATTGTGTTCGCAAATATACTTTTTATGAATACTTCCGCTTTATAGAACAAGCTTTGTGTTGCGGGGGACTTTACAAACATACAATTAACGGACCGAAATTATGACCATACTCAGACCAACTCTTTGTGGGTCACACAAAGTTTTGTCCTATGTGGGAATCGAACCCACAATCTCGTGCATAGCAGGCGCATACTGCGGCCACTGTACCACCAAGGCAGTCTATTATAGCAATATATTAAAATTACCTATTGTATTTTGTGCTATCTCCGTATTTTCTGCTTTAAATATAACAGGCTCTTCAACAATATCACCCGTATCTGTTATCACTCGCCTTGGTGCCTGTTTATTATCAGTTGTTGTCAATGCTTCCTCTGTTTCCATTGAATCAAAATCCATAGGTATTATATCCTATAATTTGAAATAATAAATAATATTATACATAAATGAGGCCTCTAACAAGGTGGATGGGTAAACTGGTGAAGGTTGTCGCTCAGATTTACTTGCTATTACTACTATTAATGATTTGTTAAAAATGACTTAAAGAGAGGTAGGGCACCATACAAGCAAGCAAGCCCGACTGGGTAAGAACCACCAACTTACAGAAGACCGCAGCCAAATAACTACATACAGCGGTGTAGTTGTGTTCCTGTGTGTGAGTACAAGTCTCCAGCGCTCATTTAGGGATGCATAAAAAGTCTGAGTCTGCCAGACACATACTGCATCAAAGTAGAAATAGATTTTAAAACTATCAGCCTTCGCATCAATTAATAAGCTTGTGTCATACAGACATACCTGCACAGAGTCACCTGTTTTCCAAATAGCAACCGAAATATTTTAGAAAAAAAATTAAAGTCGTTCTGTATTTTAATGCAGTTGTGTCCGTAGCATATAATAACTTAAAATTTTACCTCAATAACAACCTCCTGATCGTTGTGGTAATTTTGTATATGATCTATAACCGATGTAAAGGAAACTTTGCAAGCATTACAACTGTAAGTCTCTTCTTGGTTATTTCCTGAATCTGGTTCCGGAGCTATAAGCGTTTCCGATTCTAGTTTTACATCTGAAATAAAATTTCAAATACTTTAAGGTGGCCTTCCGCGGGTCATGGCCGATGCGACAAACACGCGGCCGTAACCCACGGAAGCCCAGCCATAATTTTGTAGTATTCTTTATAAAATAGGAAACTTAGCCATTTCATGTCTATACTTTAATATTTTTTTAAATTAGTTCTCGTAAAAGTAAAAAGAAAGTATTTTAAACAAATTTAAAAAGGTTTGAATTTTTCTTATATACACCTAGGTAGCAAACCATATGGCTTGTCTAATGGTATGCAGGTACTATAGATAGATTGTTCTGATTATTACAGCAGTAATTTATATGTTTTGCAAATCCTCTATGTAGATTTATTTAATACTTTGTTTGTTCAAAAGAAAAATTACAATCCTCATGTTTAATTCTTTCTTTTACAAAAATACTCAAGATAATGTAAGAAATCACCTTTAACAGTTGTCAGAGATATAGTACCATCATGGTTTTGCTTGGTTAACACCGCTGTATCTTCCTGCAGTTCACCGTTATTCTGAGTTACTATCATGTAACGACTTTCTCCTTCGTCTTTAATTAGTTTCAGTTCCCCAGTCTCTAGTACTGGCTTGGACATTTGTTTACTATTTAACAATTCTACATACATTTTGCTGACTTCACCAGTACTGTCCTGACATGTGTAAGTTTCATCTGTTATATACTGAGTGCCAGTATTTGTTGTATTTAATTCTGTAATTGATAAATATTATCTATATTATAAATTTATAATTTTTTTTTAAAACAACAGTAGAGAACAATTTCCGTGTAGCTTAACTTTACAAACATACAATTATCGGACACAAATTAGATCCTGACTCAGAACAACTCTTCGCGGGCCACACAAAGTGTTGTCCCGTGTGGGAATCGAACCCACAACCTTGTGCACAGCAGGCGCATACTGCGACCACTGGACCACCAAGGCAGTAAAATGGCAAGGCATAACATGTATGTTACTCAAGCATGCCAAAACTGTTCAATGGATCTGGATGAAGTTTGGGACAGAGATAGAAAAAACAGTTCCTGTGCAATTGAGTGTGGACAAAGCCACGGATGGAAAATGTTACTTTTGACAATTTTCACTTATAAAAGTAGGTCCATGAAGACTCAAATCAGAGAACTGCTGAATACCTGCCAATGAGAATACTCGTTGAAATGAATATCCTGATTTCAACTGTCACTTATTAATGATTTTGCTTTGGAGTTCACCAAAGAGCAATAGGGCGTAGCATTCTGGGTATAAAACTGCACCCCAGAATGTAGATAATAAAGGCTGGCAATTTTTTTAATATGATTAAGGCAACAAACATGCCTGATGTTAAACAGTTACTGTAGCCTATGGGCACATGCAATACTAGGGACATATAAATATAATGTGACTGCATGGTTGGTTCAGTGGCTTAAATGGTTACCTCACTATATACCATTGCTGCATGTGTGGGATCGATCCCCACACGGGTCAAAAATCTGTGTGATCTATAAATGGTTGTCCTGAGTCTGGGAGCACTTTGTGTTTATTCATTGTATGTTTGTAAAGCCCCCATGACACAGGGTTACACCCTAGTTAAGGAGTTGCATATTTTTTTTCTTTTTAATATATAATAATATCCGTGTGGTGATGGATTAAGAATACAAATGTCACCACCCCCTTCCACCCCTAGGGTGTTGTAAGAGTCGACTAAGGGAGTAAGTCTAGCAGACAATACCTATCCACCATAAGAGAGGGGAAAACCCTATACCAACCCGTCTGGCCAGCATTGTATAGTAGGCTAATGTCCCTCCAATAGATAGATATCTTGTTAGACTGATAGTACATCAAAAAAAATAAGTTAAAGCCTAAGATTACTTTGGTTTAGCCTAACAACTTTATAATTTATTTCTTATTTTACCTGTTTTAGGGATTTATTAAATTACTGCTAGATCTTACCAGTGAGTGCATTTATATCATCGTCTTTACTATCCTTTAAATTTTCTATGTTCTGTACATGTACACCTTGTTCATAAATAACAATATTTTGAACAGTATCATCTTGTGCAGTCTGGCAATCATACAGATTTAAATGTTCTAAAAGACCATCTAATGTATTATATTTTCTATTACAAAGAGAGCAATATAAATTATTTTTAACATAATTTAAATGATCAAACAGTGACTGTTTGGAGTCAAATGTTTTGTCACAACAAAGAGGACATAACAAATCTATCTGATGGCCTCCCATTATAATAAATTTGCGTAACTTTACGTCATTCAAGGGTCTAGACGACAAGAATCTCTGATAAGAAAGTTGTCGTTAATTTCTGAACATATTATAATCATTCCTGGTCATTAATGTGCTACGTTCAGTTTGTATCTGAATTCTCAACACAAAACCATAATAAAACTGAAGAACTTCACACTAATTCGTTATACGTGAAGAAAGCACCGAAACGAGGAACGCACCATATTTGACAAGTAAAATTATGACACGATCTACTCTGTAATGTTCTGTTTAGAAACCTAGAAATGATTTCACTTTTCGATCAAATATCTCTTTTTATAAAATGAAATTTGTCATAGACTTAAATTTCCATATACTTATATATATATATAGCCTTCTTATAGTTTAGATTATATGCCGACTAATTAATTTATACTAGCAAAATTAAAACTGATATTTTTGGATTTGGGTTTGGAAAGGCATTTTTTTCATAACTAGGTTTGTAAATGTTACCTCTACTTCTTTTATGTATTGCTATTATAAAAAAAACCCATATGATTGTGGTGTTGGTTATTCTTGTTATTTCTACTTGTTTTATTTCAACTAATAAATAATAAAAGCCTTTATTCAGACAAAACATACATTAGAAAAATTACTTAATTTAAGTTAGTATAATATTATTAACAATTTCAATATTAGTTTTTCATTATTAGTTGTGTAATTATGTAATAAATTATATGATTGCCGCGTTGCCCTGTCTGTTTGCCTCATTGTTGGCAAAGGCCTCCCCCAACCGTCTCCATAGTTCCCTGTTGTTAGCTATAGTTGTCCATCTGCCACCCGCCATTGTCCTTATCTCATCAACCCATCTTCTACATGGCCTGCCTTTCTTCCTTCTCCTATGTCTTGTAAACCAGTTCATTATTGCTTTTGACCATTTCTCATGTCCTCTCACTATGTGACCCGCCCACTTCCATTTTAGCTTCCTGACAGTTACAGTAACATTCTTTGTCTTTGTGTGTTGCTTTATGGTTGTGGTTCTTATTTTATCTGATTGATGATTATTTCAACTATTATATGGAAAATAAGTAAAATTGTTATCTATCTGCAGTCATATTATTGTTATAATCTATCTTTGTTATTGTGCCATACCGTAGCACATTATTGATATTTTGTCCTTAAATTTGACGTCACCTCATCTGCCTTGCAATAAGTACCACGTTAACAATGGCGTGGTAGTGGCAACATTTATTAATTCGCCATTTTGTCGTGATGGATTTTTAATCCTGCGGATTATTATTTATTCGTGTTAAATATTTATTTGAAGTTAAAACGATATAAATCGTTTAGTTTTTAACTACCAGATTGTGCCTGGCGATATAATACAAATAGTTGTAATAATTAATCTAAATTCCAAGATATTGACGCTTGATATGTTTATGTATAAATATTTTCGCGGGTAAATTTGATTGAAACAAGATGTTGGGAAAGAGAATGCACCATAATAGCAAAGGAAGGCTAGCTAGCAAAGGCCATGACAATGGTAAACCATCAAGTCCTGGCATTTCACCCTATAATAAGCCTGCTAAGATACCAGGAGCTGTATCTGTCGGGAAAACTAAGGTAGAAGTGTGTCCAATACCATATATAAAGATACAAGACAATGCTTTGCATTTACCTCGCTTCACCGCAATTGCTGCCAGGTCCAATGACGAGCCTATAGGCATGGATGAACTAGATTCACTTCAGCTTGAATTGGAATCACTTTTGGGTAACACTGCTCTCCGTATACGATATTTTCAATCTGAAATTGAGAGTATTGACACCAATGAATCTAAAAGAGAAAAGAAAGGTAAAGCTGCTGGAAAACAATTACAGTACCCTGTTAAAAGGAAGTTCCCCGATGACAAATTAGTGAAAACCAAAGATTACCCTAAGTTGACCAACCAACCTAAAGTGCCCAAGTTTAAAAATTTATCGAATGCTTCGTCCGGAGGATCTCATAACTACCCTAATGATCTTGTGAATTCAGATAACTCAGTAAAACTTGAGCTATCACAATTTGCTCTGCCAAAGAATAATATTCCTTATAAGTTTTGGAGTTCAGTAGATCCATACTGCGCTCCGATCACTTTGGATGATATAAAGTTTTTAGAATCTTTATTGGCTCAAAGTAGCAACACAACACTGCCACCGATACCTCCTCTTGGTAGACATTACTCTGAAGTATGGGCAGATGAACATCTTGCCGAAGACCAAAATGCTGCCAATCCTAATAAACAAAAATCATCGATGTCTCCTGAAGCTTCCAGTATCCGCAAGAAACTTGATAAAACAAATGAAAATATAATTACTGGACCATTGACTCAGAGACTTGTATCAGCTCTTATGGAAGAAAATTTGATGAATTATGATGTCCCTGACATTAAAGTTAACAAACAGACAACTAACACCAAAAGTAGCTATAAAAACTCCTTGACTTTAGAAAAATGCCTCAGAAAGGAACTTGTTGAACAAGGTATACTGGATCCAGAGGATTTGCCACCTCTAACTAATCCAGCTGATGATGAAATACTGGCTGAAATAAAGAAATGCCAGACAGAACTGACAGCAGTTAAGAAAGACAATTGCCGTAATTTGAAACATCTCATTGGTCTCTGCAAACAGGAGATGATTAGACTGAATCTGAAAAAACAATTGGATCAAGTGGACATGGAATGTATTGATATATATAAGAAAATGGTTGCTGCAAAACAGAAAAAGAGACCAATAACTAAGAAAGAAAAAGAAGATGCTTGGAGAGCAATCAATGAGCAGATAAGGCTCAATAAAGAAATCAATGCCTTGCCATTGACTGGTCCAAATTCAAGCTAAACAATATTTAATGTTAACTATAGTATTTCATGGGATTTAATGTTTAAGATTGTTATAGATACCTCTTTGATTATTTACAGGTACCTATTATTTCAGAAATAAATAACATAAACAACTAAATTGTATTTTTTTATCCATAATTACATCATTAAGTAAGTATAGAAACCAATACCTAATACAACACAACAGATACAAATAGATTATTAAACTGTAAGTGTGGTCTGGTGGTAAAGGTGGTCACCTCACATGTATTGTGGGTTCAATTCTCGAAAAAAGTTCTATATTCACATATGAGTGTACATTTTGTCTGAAAAATATACGTAGATTTATGTACTGCTAGCTGTTACCCCCGAATATATAGTATGTTTCCTACGGGAACCTTAAATTTGTCAGGATAAACAGTACCTAGCCTATGTGCCATTTCAGACTATGATCTATCTCTGTGCCAAATTTCATCTAGATCTGTCTGACGCGATTAAGTAACAAACATCCATTCAAACTGTCGCATTTATAATAAGGAATTATTACTATAGATCTTAGTCTTGGTGTTTTACCAGTATTCTGAAGTTATGTCCGGACAGGAAATAAAAGCTAATAAGTTAGAAGTCTTTGTATTTTTCTGTGTGTATTCATCATCTTATCTCATAGCATCTACATATATTGTATTCAATACGGTTTTATCTTTCAATAGGTACCTATGTACGTACAGGTATTTTTTATTTTTATGTATCCAAGGGTGTTTACCATCGCAAGCGCTTGTCTACAGACCACAGAGTACATTATACTTAAAGGAACTACAGAGACGAATAAATTGAAATTGACGACGATGGACGTTTCATACTATATAATATAATGTACTCTGTGGATGGACGCCAGCTTCCAGTATAATATAACAGCACAAGTATAGTTATATGTAACACCAGCCAACAATTTGTGACATGTGATACAAATACAGGGTGTCCCATTGCTATGGCTGAATTATTTTAGTCTCTTTGGCTATGCCACACGGAGCATAGCACTTTAAACATTATAGATAGGTGCAAAATATATATTTATCTACATGGGTGGTTTATCGGTTTGTTTCGATACAGGATCCTTTTACTGTATCTAGCCTAAAGTTATGCTGTATGCAGTGCCATCTAGGAATAACAGCTAGTAAACAATCTCCAATTGTGTAGCTAATAGACAGCTGGCTATGGCCCAAGATTGTGGTTATGTTAAAGCTGCGGTCAAAGTAACCTGATTCAATAACCACTAGTAACGGCTATTTGTTACCTATTCAAATGAGTGTGTGGCTTTGGTTCATACAGGGTCCAGGGTAGTTTTATAGTATATCTATTCAATATAGTATTTTCAATTTAAGCTTACATCCTTCTGATTTACACGAACCATAGCTTCGTGGTCCGTGGTCCTACATAAGTTCCAGACACGAATATATAGGTAGCGGTAGATACATAATATTATGAACTCCTTCGTATTTGAAAAACACGTCATATCAATGTTATTTTGCTCTAGTGTAGATCTACACTAATATCTTCTTGCTAGACGTTTTCTCTAGCAGTTCTTCCGTGCTATGAATCGGGAACAAAGTTGCTGGTAAATTAACATTTAAATTTTACGGACACCTAGTCCGCCAAAATGTATGTATAACGACTTTGGTAGCCATGGTTGGTCATTCAGGCCCCTTTTAAGAATCTTACTAATGATATTAAAGATAATTTGGTATTATTTACCTATTGCCACCAAATGTTTATTTTTCCAAAACGGTCTTAAGGCATGTCTGAAAAGAGAAAATCTAAAAAAAAAAAAGTTTTGTTTGTTACTTTCAATCAATCAATCAATCAGCGTATCGCAGTCCACTGCTGGACATAGGCCTCTCCTAACACGCGCCATAGCACACTCCGCCTTCCGCATCCAGTGCGCCCCAGCGACCTTTTTTAGGTCGTCGGTCCACCTAGCTGGGGGCCGCCCTACCTTACGCTTACCGAGTCGTGTCGTTTGTTACTTTATTAATGGTCAATGACTGATAAAAATACTTGTAGTCAGATATTAAAATAAAGTATGACGTATTAAAATTAAAAACTAAACATTTGAAAAATAACGAAGTGCCAAGCTGAGAAAGAATTTTGTGTTGTTGAATTGTTTTAATGTGTATAAACTGTATACGATGGATAATCCACTAACTCCTAATAAAATAAAGAGGCTGATGCATCTAGCCGAGGACAAATCGTTTAATTCCATTTCAATTCCGAGACGAATTTTGCTTGATGATGAAGAATTAAAACGGTATGGCTGTTCAGCTTTGCACTTTGAAGGAAGCATTACAGCTGGTTCATAATAAACAAACTTCTTTTTGTTGTAGTATGGCGACAGCAAATCAAGCAGCTCTAAATAGATCAAATGCTACTGCTAACTGTGAGTCGTCTTCTGGAATTTTAGATTTGGATAGAATGGAAGGTAGACATTACAGTCTAGTGAAATTAGAAAGTTTTTTAATGTATTAGAACTAAGTGTAAGATCAATTTGTAATGTTTATTTTACAGCATTTGGTGAGTCTGGAATTGGCGACCTGTCCCTTAGCAAATCTGTAAGTAGAACATATTGGACATTAGTAAAGACATTTCTTAATTTTTTTTACACAACACTGAAGACTGAACTTTTATTCTAGTTGTTAGTGACTAGTGACCCTAACTGGTAAGCTAGATGTAGGGGGTTCAATTCCCACTTCGAACAAATCTTTGTGTAATGATTATGATTCTTTGTTATGTGTTTGGTTGTAATATTTTCAAATGCATAAATAAGTTACATTTGCAATAGTGAATAATTTGTTCCAAATGCAGGTTCCGGAGATCACCCTCCATATACACAAACAGTTCTTAAAATTCTCAATTTTTATATAATATTAGTTGATTGAATAGTTTTTGTATTTATGTTCCAGACTGCCTTTAATCCAGGTGAAATGACTGGTAGATCTACTGGGGCTGATGATGTCAAGGGCATGCCGCTGGGCCGCCACTCTATAGCATTGGACAGTATCACCAGCCAGATGGATAAACAGACTTTTGAGATTCAAGATATTATGAGACATTCTATTGCTACTAATTACTCATTTCATTCTAAGGTAATAGTTTAGCTTTAAGAAGTGATAAACAAAGTATTTCAGAATGGCTATAGCATAACTAACAACTCATTATGAATGTACAGACAATAAGCTGTTTTTTGTTGAATTTATTTGTTCTAAATGGTCTTTAGTCTATTTGCATTAAATGAATAGTGACTCGTAATTATCACTTTTACACACTTCTCCCATTAGCTTAGCAACATTTCGCTTTGTCCTAAGAATACAAATGTCACCACTCTGTTCCATCCCCCGGGTTTCGTAAGAGTAAACTAGGGTCGTACGTCAGGCAGACAATACCCACTGCAGGAGAGGGAAAACTCTAAATAAAACCCTATACCAACCCGATTGGCCAACACAGTATAGTAGGCTAAAATCCCTCCCAAGTGTATGGGGGAAACCCGTGCCCAGCAGTGGGACATTTATGGATTGAAATGATGATGATGATTAGCCACACTCCTTAACCAATTAGATCGTAGTATGACCAGTTCAAGTGTAGACAGTTTGGACACATCTTTGTATTTGCTTTGAACTAATTTAGTCATGGGGTATGTCTAAGCTAAACTGACAACTATTTTCCTAATAGTGTACCCCAAGGGTCGAAGTGCTCTGACCGGAAGGACAGCCCCCTCATAAGATAAGATTTCTTATAGTGTAGAATCATAATACACTTTAACTAATCACTTCATCAGATAGGAACTGAGACAGCAGTTTGTTGGCTCAAGTGTACCACATTATCGATTTTCTCGCAGGAATCATTATTATGGGGTCACTTTTTTTGTGGCTGTTTTATTTTTATTTATTGACAAGTCAACCAGATGTCAATCCGGCATGGTGAGTGAGTGGCAGTTGTAGATATTGTTGATGAGCACCCAGGCTTGTGCATCCTAGCAAATATTATTATGATTAGCATACATACAGTTAATAATAAACATACATACATACCTAGTCTAGCCATAAATATTGTTACAAGGTTATTTTTTTTCTATTGCATAAAATATTTATTACTGTAATGTGTGTTAGCTTATCCTTACTAATATTATAAATGTGAATGTTTGTAAGAATGGATGGATGGATGTTTGTTTGTTACTCTTTCACGTAAGAACTACTGAACAGATCTGGATGAAATTTGGCACACAGATAGATTATGGTCTGGAATAACACATAGGCTACTTTTTGCAGCGATAACCGACATCCACGCGGGCGGAGCCGCGGGCAACAGCTAGTACATTAATATAATAACTTTAAAATTGTATGAAGCTTATTTAAAATGATCTCCGTCAGCTTTAATACAGTCCTTTAAACATAGAGGCCAGCTAAAAATAAAAACAAGCACTCTCTCCATGGAAAAATTCTGCACCGCCAATCTTATGGATTGTTTCAGGGACTCCAAATGATCATGACGTTTAGAGCACGCCATACTCTCTAAAACTGACCATAAATCATAATCCAGCGGATTAAGATCCGGACTAGATGATGGCCAGTCTTTAGCTCTGATGAAGTCCAAAACGTTAATTCCAACCACACTTTGGTGGATCGAGCTTTATGACCCGCTGAGTCTTGCTGAAAGAACCATTATAACCAAGAATGGTCCTTTAAGCAAGACTCAGCGGGTGAAGAAGATGGTGTTGTTAAGAGGCTTACCCACCTTCTGAAGAATCGTATCTTGATGGACTTGTGCTGATGTATTGACACATTTTTCACAAAAATATGGCTCAGACACTCCTTGATAGCTAACTATTTTTTTTATGACCTTCCTTTGCGTACTGCTTAAGTTTTTTGATTTTACCACCCTATTTATTTTTAAGTTATTAGTTAAATAATGGCCAGTACGTCTCTTATACGCTGCAAGTCCTAAGTCATCTTTTAAAATACGCGACATGGTTCTAGGTGATATATTCATTTCCCGAGATAAGATCTTTTGCTTACGGACAGGATTTCTTCGAATTCTTTGCTTCACGGCTTTGATCGTCTTTTTTGTACTAATAATACGTGGACGGCCAGGTCTTTTCTGTCACAAACAAGGAGGTTTCATTGTACCTGTCAATAGCCCAGTACACAAACATTTGACTAATACCAGGCGAATGGAGAGTTTCAAATATTGTATTTGGCTCCTTACCTACTTTGTGTAATGCAATCACAGCAATTCGGTTCTCTTTATCACCCCACTTCATTTTAATATCCCAATAATATTTAAAACCGATTGGCGCGAAAATGAGAAAACAATGAATATTCCTATAAGAATGACAGATTCCAAATTCAAATGTAGTATTGTTTTTTTTTATTGTAACAGTATTTATGGCCAGACTAAGTACACTGTTGTTCTAAGTTGGCGGTCGTGGGTTTAATTCCCACATGGGACAAAACTTTGTGTGATTCATAAATGTTTGTTTTGTCTGGGTGTAATTTGTGTTTGTGAATTGTATGTTTCTCAAGTCCCCCGCGACACAGGGCTTGTTCCTTAGTAATATGGTTTAAATTTTACTATTTTATTCCTAAAGATACTTGAACACTGTCTTTACACGTTTCAGAGAGATTTAACTGCAGATGAAGCATCTTTAGTAGCCCGTGAAGCACCATTGCCGATACAAAACTCAACACAAGCACATTTTGCTGAGAGCATGTCGTAAGTATTTACAGCCATAGTTTTTACTTTTATTATGTCTCAGCATAATTTATATTGATATAAATAATAAGTACATTCTACACCTGCAAAATCTATACTGATTATAAGAGGTGATCCTACATTTCTAATGGTATTTATTTATTATCAGAGTGGAAAAATGATAAAATAATAATCAAACAAAACAATAAACTTTGCCTTCTCACAAAGAATTCTGACAAATTTCATTCATCAGAAAATGAATCTAGTCTAAATGACTTCAGTTAAATGTTGAGACCTTTACCACATTTTGCACGGTATACAAAATGTCGAGTGCACCACTTTGGGGCACTCGATTTTTATATTAGGCGCAAAAAAAATCCCTCTAGAATCTTATGACTAGATAATTGACTTATGGATAGTCTATTTCACTCTCCCGCCTTGTTGTTTTTTTTTTTTTATACTACCAAGGTGGCAAACAAGTATACGGTCCGCCTGATGGTAAGCAGTTATGTAGCCTATGGACACTTGCAACACCAGGGGTGCCACTCGCCCGTTGCCCACCCTTTGAAAACCTTGTAACTCCTTATTATTTTATATGTGTGCCTTTTAGATTTAATATTATTATATATTTTTCTGTTGTTTTCAGTATGAATAACTCAAACTTATCAGTTGGAACATACTTTAAGAATAGATGTCCAGATTTTGGCAGAATGCTCAGCAAAATTGACAGTCCGGATCGATCTTGCATGCTTGCTAGCATTTCAGAAGGTGAAACTAAAGGTCATATATGTTTTAACAAAGTTTCTCTTAATAAAATATACTAAAACACCTTTTATGATTTTAGTTTCGGGTTCTCCTTCAATTGCACACGAATCTATGCAATCTGACAAATATGCAATGCACAAAATGGATCAGACATTAGATTGCGTGCCAGTAAGACAACCACGTAATAACATGGATGACATTCAAGAAAAATCAATCATTGTAACCCAATCTTATGAACCACAAAGTACTTTTACTGTTCCAAAAGTTGAAAAGCTAAACGAGCCTTCGAGCAGCAAAATGCCTGAGAAAATGGATCAATTTTATATGAGTCAGGTTCCAGATAAGCCTAAATATATTCCAGTGTCACTTGGCTCTGTGTCGCCACAGAATAGTGCTCGAGTTCCCTTGATCAAAGATACAAATTTGTTAATTAAGAATTTGCACGCGTCTTTGAGGTTGACGGGTGACGATACTGAAGGATCTGCAGACAATTCTCTTAGTATTTCTAAAATTGCTGATTATCTTGGTAAGTTCAACATTTGCTTTAGGTAAAGTTCTAAAAGCTCAAGGAAAAATCTTTTTTTTTATTCCTTTATTAAGTGGCCAATGTGGTGACTATTTAGATCACCCATATAGGCCTCTGCTAGGATCCAACAATTGCTAACAGATAGAACCAATTTTTAACATGCCTTCAATTGCACAGAGACACTCAGGTGAAACATCATTATGTGGCCACTCATCCATAGGGTCATCACTGCGCCCTTGGTATCTTAACACGAGAGCCTTTATTTTAGGAAACAGTGTTCAACCCAAACATGAATGATACAGCATGCACAATAGTGATTGCGAGTTATAAATGGTTGATTATGTGCCAAGGCGTGCGAGCGCGTATACGTATGCGCGTGCGACCGTGTGAGTGAGCCTCAAAACATGACCAATGCGTTTTCCCAATAATTTTTTCAAGTATATAAATAAAACATATTTTTTTTACAGGCAAGCAGTCTAACGTGAGCGTAACAGACATGCTTCAATACAATAATCAAAAGAAACAAATAAACAGAAAGCAACCACTCACCGAACTTCACTTGAACATACCAGAAACAAAGAAAATCAATCAGGACATACAAGTTACTAATTTGAAGGACACTCGAAAGGCTGAAACTGCCAGTTCTTCGGGTACTGTCAATACAGTTATATCATTGAACAAGTATAAATTAAATAATGAGCAAGAAAAACCAGTTGTTGTGACAGAAATTTCTCTCAGAGATGACCAACTGGATATAGAAGAAACTAAATCAAAGAGAACTACTAGATCTAAATCACCATCAAGTAAAAGTCACTCTACTTTAAGTACAGTACAGGAAAACTATACCAGTTTCAAATCTGGTGATAGCCCACTACATACTAGCAAAGGTATTAAAATATATGTATATATATTATTTTATACTATATTTATACTTTATATTGGGTTTTATTATTGAGGTATTAGTATTATGTTATAGAAGAGACATGAACATTTTGAATTATATGTATTTGTGCACCTCTTAATTGGCTATAGATATTTTCGGCAATGATATCACATGGCTCTTGGCTATGAATCTTTTATTTTAGGTGATAGATAAACAAACAAACAGCCTGAATGATGAAAAGCAGAAAACATGAAGCATTACTTGGGCATTGCCGACCCCCATCTGATAATACCAGAGTATTATAGTATTATTAGTTATGGGAAACTCAGGATAAGAAAAACATTATTAAAAAGAGCTGTTTAGACCTGTTCTTACCACTCTAGAATACATATTTGGCTGTGGTCTTCTGTCCTTACAGATTATAAAAGTCATGAGTGTGTGAGTCGAGCTCGACGAAGCGCGCTCACTGGTGTGGTTTTCTACCACCGAATGTTTTTTTAAAAATAGTTCAGTAGCTAATACTGCCGTAACATATGACACAAAAATATTGTTCATGATCTCTTCTCTATAAATAGTTATAATACTTCAATGGGTGTGACTGGTTGTAGTAACCTTCTAGTTAAATTTCAGGCGAGACCAATACATCACATATACCTTCCCCAAATATAGTATATAAAGAATTAGATAAGTCTGTAGATTGGCACGAAGTAATGCACCAGAAACGGGTGAAACAGGAAGGCTTAGCTAAAGGTTTGTGGGTCTCGCTTCATCATACTTCTGTTGGAAACTTTATAACATTAAAACTATCCATCTGCTAACAATGTCATTTAAATTAATTATAAAGTCATTTATCTAACTAATATATTTAATATATGGGCTTTCAGTATTAATAAATAATATTATGTTAAAATTAAGTAAAATATTGAATTGTTTGATTTGAGCTACTAAGAAATTCTTTTAATCATTAACCTAACTTTCGTCTAATAGGGAGTGCATTCGCGTTTATTACTAATAATAATAAACGCGAACTAGGTACTATTACTAATAAACGTGAACTACTACTACTAATATACGGAAACAGGTAATATTAATAAACACGAACAATTATTACTTTTAACAAACCCGACCGAATACTTCTAATAAACGCGAAGAACAGCCACCAATACACGGAAACAGATACTATTAATAAACACGAATAATTATTACTAATAAACGCGAACAATTACTACTAAAAACGCAAGTAACCGTTCGTAATATATATTTTATTTATTTCATAACAATTTACATTGTGTTGAAATGGTACAGTATAACATAACTAGTTTATTCGCGTTTATTAGTAATATATATCTAATAAACGCGAACGATTACTTTTAATAAACGCGAACTATGTACTACTACTAATACATGCGAAAAGGTACTACTAATAAACGCAAACGCGTGTTCGAACATACTTCGAGCATTTTCGGCACTTTTCTATGTACCTACGTATCGCTGTACAAAATAAATAATTAGAACGCACTACGCACAAAGGCCCACTTGAGAGGCCAAGTGCAGTTAACACCTCGTAAAACTAACTACTACTCGTATGAACACGCGATCAATGTCTAATAAAATATGATTTTTTATGTATTTCAGAACAATGGGTCGAAATTTCTACGGCAGTTGCTAATGGATATGTTGGTAAGCAAGAAATTAAACTTTATGAAATTACCGATAACCGACAAACGTTCTGTCTAGAATATAACAAAAAAAAAGTTAATTACGCATAGCAGACTTTTACAGGAATAAAAAGTGTAATTTCCCACGCAGAAAGCTAGTCTCCGACCAGATTAGCCGACAATTTGGAGGACATCACTTTATTGTTATAATACTGTGACTCTCCTCTTGGCTTGTTTAACTATTGGTTCGACTGCTTTCGAAGTAGCGGCGTCATTGTGGATCTTAGAGCGTAGCATAGTTAATAAGTCATCAACTATTGTATCTGCTTTATCTCTATTTCCAGGTGCTGGTTTTCCATTAAATTTAACTGTCACAACGTTAACAGACAGTTGGCTGACAGCTAAACTCAAATTCGTCGACTTACCAAACGACGGCAAAGATTTAACTATAGAAATGCCACGGATGCCCCTTTTACTTTCACCGGGCAAATCAGAAAACATTGTACCTATTATAACATCTAATGTGGAGATGAATACTGTGTTAAAATTCACAATGAGTATCAAAGATGCATCGGTATTTGATGGTGATAGTGAGCAGAGTGGTCAAGTTGAAGTGAATATAAAAATGCCAGTGATACAAGCAATGTCCTGTGATGGAGTCAATAAGATTACATTTCCACCGATACAAGAAAACACATCACTTATGAAGTCCTTTGTACTGATAAGTGATTGTCCCGCAGACTTGCAATTAATATTATCCATAGTAGAAACCGAGAATATATTCACTATAAGGAATGTTCAAGAGATTAAAAAAGGTGAAGTGAATAAGGTGTTGATGAACCGTCAGGGGTCTGCTGATGATGGTCAGCAGTCTAGCAAAGCTAAGAATAAGGCAGTCAATAAGCAGTTGTGTCGACTGACGGTTGGTAACGCTATAAGAGTTACTATCAAGTTTAATGCACCTAAATTATCGGATTTACAAATGGGTTAGTAAAAGTCTTCCTCTTCATTAAGGGATGTGTTCTGAAAGAAATATATTTCTATCCCAGTGATATTCACATCTTAAAGCGCTTGTGTAAAAAAAAGGGTTGGCAACACGCAATTGATACGTCTGGTATTGCAAGCATCTATAGGCTACGGTAACTGCTTACTATGTAGTATAAAAAACCACTGGCATAGAAGTGGTGATGACAGGTACTGGAGGAGGGCGTAATGTGCGTGCGCACCCTCTTCTGCCTACTATCGACGAAAAGGATTAATGCTATGTTTTAAAGTTATATAAAATTTTATATGTTACAGGTGGCTCCACAGCAACATTTAATGGAATGCTGAATGTGAATCTTATCGGCGTAAGCAGTGTTCTAAGGAAGATTGATCTTATTGGCGTTGTGGGTACAGTGAATCTTGTCTTGAACACTACTGCTAACAAATTGCATCTTACGCAAGGTGAGCCTCAATTTAATTAAATAACTCTCGTCATTCATCGTGGGTAGCGGTATGTCCAGCAATGGATGTCTTTCGTCCGGTTCACGATTCTACACGCGACAAAACTGTATTATCCATAAATGTTTGTTCTGAGTGTAGGTATACTTTGTGTCCGTGGCTTTGTATCTTTGTAAAGTGTGGAGGCAAACGGGTCTTAAAATGCACATGAACAAGACCAAGATTATGGCAAATGTCCATGTCGCACCCGCCTCTGTCACAATTGGAGGCTCTACACTCGAAGTTTTCGACGATTATTCGAGTCGAGATTAATCTGGGACAAACAGTCCCGTTAGGTAGGTCCAACTTTGAGAAAGAGGTCACTCGTCGATTCTGAATCGGCTGGGCAGCGTTTGGGAAGCTAAGCCATATCTTCTCGTCCCTAATACCGCAGTGACTCAAGACGAAAGTCCTCGACCAGTGTGTGTTGCCAGTGATGATATATGGATCTGAGACATGGTCGTTCACTATGGGTCTCGTGCGAAGGCTCAAAGTCATCCAAAGAGCAATGGAGAGAGCTATGCTTGGAGTTTCCCTGCGAGATCGAATCAGAAATGAGGAGATCCGCAGGAGAACCAAAGTAACCGACATAGCTCAAAGAATTGCTTTCATTATTGGCAATGAGCTGGGCACATAGCTCGCAGAACTGATGGCCGTTGGGGCAGAAAGGTTCTAGAGTGGCGACCACGAACTGGAAGACGAAGCGTGGGCAGGCCTCCAACAAGGTGGACCGACGACCTGGTAAAGGTTGCGGGCACCCGATGGACAAGGTCAGGGTAGGTTCGAGACTTGTGGAAATCCTTGGGGGAGGCCTATGTCCAGCAGTGGACGTCTTTTGGCTGAGATGATGATGATGATTATGAAAGTGTGGTAGCAAAACAAAATTAAAGAATAGCTATACATCCTTACTAATATTATAAATGTGAAAGTTTGTAAGAATGGATGGATGGATGTTTGTTACTCTTTCACGTAAAAACTACTCGACGGATCTGGATGAAATTTGGCACAGAGATAGATTATGGTCTGGAATAACACATAGGCTACTTTTTGCAGCGATAACCGACATCCACGCGGGCGGCGCCGCGGGCAACAGCTAGTACTAAATATAATTAATTTGTTTTCAGAGCCAACAAATATAGATCTGATCAATACTGGAACAATTTCGGGCATATGGATTGTTAAGTTTAAAAGTGATTCGCACAATGACAGTTTCCCATTTAAAATCGCGCCATCGAAGTTTGAAATACGACCCGGCGCTACTAAAACAGTAAGCCTGTCTTATATTGGTCTGCCGGATGCCGTTTGTGACACGTAAGTTTACATATTATTATTATTTTAATATAAAAGCAACACATTTATGCCCCATTTCTGGGCACGGGGCCCCTATTGTTTATTGGCTGGGGGCGAAGTAGGTGGTAGGGGAACCACTAATCGATCGCAGCGCGCACCGTGGCCAAAAAAGGAACTTGCGGCAGACCGTCACTTTTTACTTTACTAGTGAAATGCTAGTTAGTAGCACAAATTTAACAGAATAACGCATTTCATATATATTGCAGACGATCATTTATTACTGTAGTGTCCTACAGTCATAAAGTCAGTCTGCAATATATGAAATACGTTATTAGATTAAATTTGTTTATTAATTTACTTGTTTGTTTTCTCGTGAAGTCAGCCATGAGAAAGTCCGTGTGTACTACCTGAATTTATTGATTGTGCCATTTTAGACGGGAAATAAAAAAAGGTCAAAGTTATTATCGACACTATAGATTTACATGATCGAATAGAATATAATGTAAATTACGATATTTCATTGAAATTATTTGTTTCTTTACTTAAACATCGTTATCGTTATGACAGCCAGCCATTGGCATTTCAAAGTCCGCCGTAATTGTAACCGCTAGTTGGCGCTGTCATCGCGCACCCAGCTTCTAACCCAGTGCAGGTTGGTGCACAAGTTTGTGTCAAAACTGACAACCGGAAAAGGAACAGGTGTAGACCAACGGCTTTACGTGTCTTCCAAGATTGGAGGTGGTCTTACTGTATTTTAGAAAATGATCACCCATCTATAGACTGACTGCGGCAAGTTTGCTTAACCTTGCATATCTAACGAATCGTGCAGTAGCTAAGATCCGTTATTTGAATTTAATTTAAAATGTTAATCTTATATTTTTACAGAACTTTAATATTTGAAGAAATTGCCACCGGTCACAAAACAAACATCGAAATTAGTGGTGGCTCTGAGAGACCAAAAATATTTCCAATAAAGACTAATTACAACAGCATTTCGTGGGTGCGATCTGGTCGGAAAGAACTGAGCTTGAAGAATGTTACAAATAAAAAGATTTATATTAGATGTCAAATAATTGGTGATGGGTTTGCAATAGACTTGCCTAGAGAGCCAAGAGGTATTTACTGTGTGCCATTCGGACCGTGTGAATGTCGACCTTTGCCTATCATCTTTTCACCAACTTCAAATATACCATGCAAAGCTTCACTGCATTTGGTGTTTGATAAAAACAGTGATTATTCTAGAAAGGTTAGTAGGTAGTTCTTTGTATACAATGTATACTTGCAAACATCTTAAACAAAAGTGGGCGTAGTTCGTGCATGTATGTGCTGCAGCCAATTGCAGATGTGCTGCAAAGTCCATAGTTTGACAATATTAATCAATGACGCGAATCTTTCAATCACAATACGATGCTACGTACAACTAGACAGAATTTAGAATTGCTACCTGGTATAATAATACAAAATATTAACATATATTAATTTTTAGATACCTTTATACGGATGTGCCAGTGGTGAGTCGATGCGCTGGTCAGGCCTGGTCACGTACGGAGACACAGCACTAGTGCGGGCAGTCAGCAGGATGCCTATTAACTTGGAGCTGTACAATAAGTCACCGTCGGCTGCATTCGTTTGTGCTCGAGTTCATTTTAATCGTAAGTACTTTATTACTTGGACTTAGTTTGTCCTTGGCTTTTTCGTACTTGGACGCTCATGTGGGTGCCTGTGAATGTTCTAGCCCAACCTAGTCTGTTCCAAAAGCTTGCAGGCAGTTCAGAATGCTGTTTTGTAGTACCTGATCTTTTTCTTTTTTTTTTCTTTTTTTTTAAAACTCCCGCACTAAAGAACAAGCTCTGTGTCGCGGGGGACTTTACAAACATACAACTCTTTGTGGGTCACCCAAAGTTGTGTCCTGCGTGAGAATCGAACCCACAACCTCGTGCACAGCAGGCGCATACTGCGGCCACTGGACCACCAAGGCAGTCGAAATGATGACACTTTAGTAAAAGACTGGAAGTCTTGTCGGTGTTTTTCATTGAGTACTGATGCGCTACTTGCGAAAGCTCTTAAAGTTCATATGAAGCCTATGCATTTAACTGTAAGATAGTGTTGTGCTTGCTCACTGTGGTGGATGTTGAAGTCTTGTGAGAAGACACTCGCTCCGGTGTCTTATAGTGTCTTGAAACCATTAGTGTATATCCTCACTTCGTTGATTCTAGCCGTCGCTGGCGTTAAGCTCGATCTCATGACGTCTATCACAGATGTGTAATGGAATTTTTTGCGTGGTGCTTTCATTATGAATTTATTTTCAGCGCCTCTGGCAGTCTGCTTGTGTGTTGATATCATATATAGTCATATTGTCCTTGCGAAGGGATACGCAGTGGTTTATGAGTTTAATGTTTTGGTAATAGCAGGAGCCCATTAAGGGATTTCGAGATTTACTAAAGCGCGGCAGATTAATATACAGGTGGATACCTTGTACCCGGTTAAGTACCTCCACCAAATATGAGCACCATATATATGGCGGCTCGTCAAGGATAAACGATCAGATTAGTAAAAAAAAAATAATCATCAGATATTCTCGAGCGCGTCAGATTAAGGTAGGGTGAGTTAATTACATGCTAAAAAGTGTATATTCCACTAATCTGACAATTTGCGAGTGACGTAAAGAAAGAGGAGGGCTGCAAAGTCGTAAAAAAAACGTCATCTCGACGTTCTCGAGCTTGGCTGATTTTTTTTTTATTATGAAGGAAATAATTCAAGGATGACAAAAAATATATAATCTGACGATTTGCACAAGCCGGAGTAACAAAAATTAGTCGATGAAGTTTAATACATGCACCTGCGTGATGCCTCATTCTCATATTCCCGTCTCCGCGTTTCTATTCCTCTCTCACTTTTTCTCTATCTATTACTCTCTAATTTCGTCCCCACTCTGTTGCCATTACATGACTGTAGGGAGAATGTTCCAACATTTGGGAGCCCACTTTTTGTATGGCAGCCATCGCAACTTGCGCCTTGTGCACAGGTGCGTTGTCGTAAAAGCAGCACCCTTTTGTTCAATTTGCCCCGCCTGTTCTCCTTCACAGCATCTCGCAATCGTTCTAGCAGTGCATCGTAGTACTCTCCGGTTATATTGACACCCTTTTCCTAATAATCTATCAGAAAATCGTCGCCATGAGCTTTCCAGCCGATTGGGACACCTTGAATTTCTTGGAAGGGTGGTGTACCCTTGTTGTGCCACTGCATGGACTCGTGCTTTGACTCAGGCTCATAATGAAAACCCAAGTTTCATCCCCAGTCACAATCCGGCCCAAAATGGCTTCTTTGTTCTCAGCACAGAGGTCCAAAAACTCTCGACAACACGCAACTCGTCGCTGTTTCTGAGTATTCGCGGTACCCACCTTTCGCACACCTTTTGACATGCCAAGATTGTCGTGTAGTATATTTAAAATGTTATATATATAATTATATCCAATCATTTCTGCAAATTGTTTCTTCTTTAAACGGGCATCTTTCAATATTCATTTTTCAAGTTTATCGACTTTTTCTGCTGTGATCGCTCAATAGGCCGCCCTGCACTAGGGTCGTTTTCTAGTGAATCTCTGCCGTGCTTGAAGAGGTTATGCCACTTTTAAATCAATACTCAATCGTTTTACCAGATTTAACCAGGCCAAAAGTCCCCGTAAATAGAAGACGTCTCTTCTAAAATGGTTTGAGAAGGTTTTCCTTGCTTGGTAAGGAACTTGATGACAGCACGAAACTCGATTTTCTAAATTTATCTAGTTTTCTTCTAGATTGACTTGTTTGATCGTTGAATAATGACCCGATTTTTATGAAATTTGGTATTTATACTAATAAGTGTCCCACAGTTAGTGCAGGTAAAAAAATTGATCCCACCCCCCAACAACACCCCGATTCCGCGAACTTTTTGACGGACCGTTGTATATTATATATTTTTTTTAATTGTCAGATTAGGCGATTCCCTCCAAATAATCTAATAATCTTTTCTCATTTTCAACCGTTACGTACGATCATACCCATCATACAAACGATCAGATTAACTTAAGTGCATTTTAAAAATTACGTAGGACATGGATGCTGTCAATATCTGACGCGCTCGAGTATGTCCATGCAACCATTTTTTTACATTTTTGAAAATCTATAGCTGCCCCCACCGATGAAAAGGATATATTATATAACATTTTTATTTTTATCATCTAAGCTTCGCAATTCAATAGGTCTCTACGACGCTCGAGTAAATCCCCATTTATCAGCCTCCCTTACTATAATGCGTGTGCTGTGGTCCGTCTGACGTGTAGTTGTGCTCCCAGTGCAGTACATGTGCGTGTCGGAGAGCGCGCAGGTGGTGGGCGCGCGCGCCGTGGTGGCCGCGCGCGCGCGCCACGTGGTGAGCCTGCGCGTGCTGTGGCCGCGCCTGGAGCGGCGCGCCCGCCTCGCGCCCGCCGCCTCCGCGCTCGCCACGCTCACCGTGCTCACGGGCGCTGACGTCACCAGGCGGAGGATACTCAAGTGAGTGCACTGACATATCGTAACTATCTGAATTTAAATATAGACGAATACCAAATGAAAGAATGGCGAAAAGCATGTCCATTTCGTGGTTGGTCCAATTTGCATTTGATCCAATATATACATAAATATATGTTATGTTTAATTTTGTAAATACCTACATTTGTTTTGCACCAATCGCGATTTTTAAAAAAATGTCAAGTCAAAAAAACTGTATTACTTCCATCGTTCTACCGCCAAAGAGCTGATGTATCCCGTCTTATTAACATGTGGAACACACTGAAATATCAAAGCAAAATAAGATGAAGGGAAGCTATATTAAAAATATCCATGTAGATGAATCCATAAAAACTATAGCCAGATTCGAGTGATATACTCATCTTATTCCCCACTCCCATATTCTTCGTGTATAATAACCCTCGTACAAGATTATACATATGTAGCTAGGACGAGCTGTAACTGCTTGTTTATTTATTTATTTGGAACTTTATGCACTGTATAGCGTATTGCTATATTCGTTTTGAGGAGTAAAATAAGACGATGATTTTTGCTTGTAATCGACTAGTCTTTATTCTTAATCTTAATCTATTTATATTAAAACATAACAAAGGAAAATACAATTATGAGTTGGAAGGGATTAAACGATGAACGTGAGTAATGTGCAGTGACAGCACTTTGCCATATTAATGTATTTACACGTTCACACGTTTTACAATATTTGTTATGGCTGTTGCCATAGATACTCCCTCCTTAAAAAAAAATATTTATTATAGAAAAAATATTTACGATTAAACTTATTACCCTACACCACGTTGGTTTCTCGTATCACACGCATAAATCTCTTCTCGATTTTTGTTCCGATCGCTCGGAACAACATGTAGACACTGATGATGCATATTATTATTATCACTGTGATAATCGTTATTGTGATCCAACCTCGTATGCTCTGTAGGTCCTCAGCGAGCCTAGAGTGTATCTGCAGTAACTCTTCCGGAATGGCTGGCGCGTTGTTTTGCACCATGTTGACTTGTTCTTTCTCATGAGTACTTGTGTTGGATCCCATGTTGCGTGTGAAAACTTCTTGTCGTGAGTGGTGATTGTAGATCGTTTGTATAGCTTTATATATCATAGCTGGAATCGAACCGTTGGGCGTGAGATTCGCCCTGCACGTGTTTTTTTATTTGCTAGATTATCTTGCGTTTCTACAACTATTTTCTTATCTACTGATGTGCGATTTCTTATCTCCTTATCGTTTATTACGAAGGCGGGTTTTATCCTGTCGATAGATACGGTACTGTGTCTTCCGTTTATCAATATCGTGAATAATTTATCGCTCCGGCTAATTACGAGATAAGGTCCGTCGTATGGCGGCGTCAAGCTCGGCCGCAATCTATCGCATCGTAAGAATACGTGCGTGCATTCTGCTAATTTTGGATGTACAAATATTTTGTCATTTGTGCGCTCTCTCTGTGGCACGGAAGTTATTCGTTCGATGTTTTTCTTCAACTCTTCTACCATTTCAGTGTAGGTTGTTAGGCTTCTTGTCTCGAAAAATGCTCCAGGTAACGTTATTGTTGTTCCATATACTAGTTCGGCTGCCGAAAATCCAGTATCCTGCCGTAAGCTGGTACGGATACCGAGTAATATTGTGGCTAGTTCCTTTGTCCAGTTTGTAGTGTTCCCTCTTGCCATTAATGCTGCTTTCATAGTTCTGTGTAATCGTTCGACTTTCGAGTTTGACTGTGGGTGATACGGAGTTGTCCGTATTTTATTTATTCCCATGAGTTTTGCCAAACTTCTGAATATTCTTGATTCGAATTGAGCTCCCTGATCTGAAGTTATGTATTCAGGACATCCGAATCGGGTTATCCACCCTTCGTATATCACTCTTGCAATTGACTCTGCAGTGATGTCTGACGCTGCGAAAGCTTCTGGCCATGACGTACATCGGTCAATCATTGTTATGATGTATCGTTTATTCTGGGATGTTGTGAGGGGTCCGACAATGTCGACGTGTAGATGAGAGAATCTTTCTGCTGGCATGAATTTTCCAAGTGGTGATTTGGTGTGCCGATGTATTTTTGAACGTTGACACTGTAAACATGCTTCAGTCATCTTGTTGATGTCCGTGTTCATGTTTTCCCAAATGTAGTTCGCTGCAATTAACTTCCTCGTAGTGTTTTTTCCGGGATGGCTTATATTGTGGAAACTCTCGAAAATGTCTCTTCTGAATTTAAGGGGAAGAAATGGTCGTTGTTTCCTGGTTGATAAGTCGCAGAATATCTTGATTCCTTTCTCGTGAAAATGTACCGTTTCGAACCGTAATGATTTATTTGATTTCAATCGTTCGAGTTCGTCATTGTTTTGTTGACAATTTGCTACCTCCTTCCAGTCTATATTGGATGGTAATGATATCGTTTCAACAACTCGAGACAAGGCGTCTGCAACTGTGTTTTCCTTGCCGCTAATATGTGTTATATTAGTGCTGAATTGCGATATGTAGTCCAGGTATCGAATCCGCCTCGGTGTGTCATTCAATGATGGCTTCTTATCGAATGCCTGAATCAATGGCTTATGATCCGTGTAGACGGTGAATTCTCGGCCCTCGATGAGTCTTCTAAAATGTTTAATTGCCATGTAAATTCCCAGTAACTCTCTGTCGTAAGTAGAGTATTTCGTTTGAGCTTCGCTTAGTACTTTTGAAAAGAAAGCTATCGGTTCCCACTTTCCTTTTTGTCGTTGCTGTAGGACGGCGCCTACGCATTTTAAGCTTGCGTCAGTCATCATTGCTAGTTGGGTTTGGCTGTCTGGGCAGGCTATTGACGTTATTTGTCGTATATCCTGTTTGCAGCGCTCGAAAGCGTGGTCCGCTTCTTTATTCCACTGAATGATTGTTTTATCATTTTTCTTCGAATTTCTCAAGTATCTATTTAGAGGCGCTTGATGCTTCGCTGCGTACGGTATGCTGCTTCGGTAGAAGTTTAACATGCCTAAGAAACGACGTAGTTCTTTCACTGTATTTGGTTTCGGATATTCGTTAATTGCTTGAACTTTTTCCGTTGTAGGCGTCAATCCTTGGCTCGTTATATGATAACCAAGAAAATCAATCTCCGATTTTGCAAATTCACACTTGTTTGTGTTAATTGTAATGCCGTTTTCTTGCAGGCGTTTGAATATTTCTTCTAAGTGTTTGTAGTGGACGTCGGTTTCTGAGTCAGCAATTAAAATGTCATCAACGAAAACATATACGTAGTCTAAATCTCTAAATATAGAGTCCATCCACTTTTGAAATGACTGTCCGGCGTTCTTTAAACCGAACGGAAGTCTTGTAAATTCGAAAAGTCCGAACGGCGTTATTATCGCTGTTTTCTCTGGTTCAGCGACAGCAATCGAATAGAATGCTTTCTTTATATCGATTTTACTGAAAATGGTTTTTCCGCTTGCGATATACGTAAAATCTAATAGTCGTGGCAATGGGTATCTATCCGGTACGGTAATTTTGTTGAGTGCGCGGTAGTCACCGCATGCTCTCCATTCGCCATTTTTCTTCTTGACCATATGAAGTGGGGATGCCCACTCACTGCTTGAGGGTCTGCAAATTCCCATATGCATCATCTCCTTGAACTCTTGCTTTGCGATTTTGTATTTGTCTGGAGGAAGAGGACGTGCCCGTGTAGCAACTGGGAACCCTTTTGTTATAATCTCATGCTTAACATTGTGTTTCGGAGGGTTCTTCATCGATCCAGGCTTTGTAATATCTTCATACTTTTCTAACAAGCACCTGATCGAATCTGGTAAGTTCGAGTTAATTGTTCGTATTGATGAAATATTTGCTACTATTATTCGTGCAGGCGTTTCTAATCCCGTTTCTTTGTCGATCAATTTTCGTCCGTGTATATCCACTAACAGCTGGAAATGCTCGAGGAAATCGGCTCCTAGAATCGGCATTTTCACGTCGGCGATGGTAAAACACCATTTGAATTCTCTACGGAGTCCGAAATTCAGTGTTAGCGTGCGTTCTCCATATGTGTTAATTGGGGTTCCGTTGGCGGCGTATACTTGGTATTTGCATGCGTCGCTATCATGTTCCGTGCGATTTAAAACGGAAATGTTTGCACCGGTGTCGACTAAAAATCTATAACTACTGTTTAAGTCGGTTATAGTTAGACGGTTAGCGGGGTGCATAGCACAGAGATCCGTCGCTTTCTGTGCTATTAGTAGTTTTCCGACATCGCATTCGTATTTTTCTTCCATGTACACGGCTGCCGGCATTTTATTGCATTTTGCTTGAATTTGTTATGATAATAACAAATGCCATTCTGCGGCTTTCGATAGTGCGACATTGACCGTGAGCGTGAATCATTACGTGACCGGAAACTGCTGCGTTGTCGCGTTCGAGACAGACGATTGTTGCGAAGCTCGTTTATTTCAATTTGCATCGCTGCAATTTGTGACGTCAGGTTTGTTATTAAACTGATGTCAGCTGTCGACGATATGGCGCTCGTTCGTGTATACGTTAGATTCTCGTGAATTTTGTCGGCTATTTCGCTCAGTTTTTCCAATGTCAAGTCTTCGGATACTGCAATGATAGATGTAATGGTGGCTGGGAGTTGTCGGAACCACAGGAGACGTATCGTATCGTCGTTCATCTTCCCGCTGCCTGCTTCCCGCATTTTTCGTAATAGCTGGGAAGGTTTCTGGTCACCGAGGTCCATCTCTGATAATAGCTTTTGAAATTTTCTGTGCTCGCTCTCCTCGTAACAGCTTATAAGGCGATCTTTAATAGCCGTATATTTTTGCTCGTCTGGAGGATGTGTCAGGATGTCGCTTACTTGATGGATCACCTCCTTTGGCAATTTGGCAATTACCATGTTGTACTTATATTCCTCTCCTTGTTTCTGGGGAGCCATGATTGCTTCGAACTGCGCGAACCACAATCTTGGTGAGTCAGTCCAAAATTGAGGCAGTTTCTCGGTAACTGATATCGCTGCAATACTATCAGTGCTGGCGTCGCCTTTCGCTGGAGTCGCTGGTGGAGCCATGGTGTCTTGTTTGTTTTCTATCACTTTCTAGATTTGATGCTGAAAACCAATTTGGGTTCCGGTCGTCCCGGTATTATATCAGCACTAGAGAAGCGGTAGCCAGTCGGGGTCACCAATTATAGCGTATTTCTATATTCGTTTTGAGGAGTAAAATAAGACGATGATTTTTGCTTGTAATCGACTAGTCTTTATTCTTAATCTTAATCTATTTATATTAAAACATAACAAAGGAAAATACAATTATGAGTTGGAAGGGATTAAACGATGAACGTGAGTAATGTGCAGTGACAGCACTTTGCCATATTAATGTATTTACACGTTCACACGTTTTACAATATTTGTTATGGCTGTTGCCATACACTGAATGTACAATGGAGGGCTTAATGCCAAAGACATTCTCTACCAGCCAACTTTAAGAAGATTTCGATGTAGTATTGAACTAAAAGAGTATAATATGTATGAAATATGTCTTGTTAATATTTGATAAAGCTTAAAAATCAGGAAACTATACTGCAACTCCTTATACTCATAACTAAATAATATAAAAAAAATAAAAAAAGCGGTGGGTAATCTCGGCTCCGACGAGTGATTTGATACCAACCCGTCTGGCCAGCGTGGTATAGTAGGCTAATATCCCGAAACCAATCACCGAACAGCAGCAACTCTACGAGTCGGACGAACACGACGGACGCATACGCCGGTATAGGGAGGTATCAGAGAGTGATCGCTACCGTAGACCGCTAGTCGGCACCGGCGGCACTGCGACTCCGCTGCCGCGCGATACCGCGGTATCGATAAGAATTGTGAGGAGTAGACACGGCTATATAGTCCGCGCTTGGATTCTACTCTTTTTAATCAGTTTCTCCGGAGTTACCCACCGCTATTCTTTATACATATTTTTTTTTATCACAGAATCGTCCGCGACGAATCAAATGGGGAGCTGGATACTTCCCTACTGCCAGACCACTTGAAAGTATTAGCAGACAAGTTCGAAGGTGAAGATGAAGTCATGGATAATATGATAGCAGAATTCCAAGAAAATAAGGTAAGCATGAATTTATATGCCGTTATTTCAAAACTGTTATTTAAAATCCGATAAGGTCGGCTCGGGATCGAGAGTTGTGGAAATCCTATGTCCAGCTGTGGACGTCTTTTGGCTGAGATGATTATTTTAAAATTCATCTAAGCCATTCAAATCCTATAAAACTACTGGTCTAAGAGCCCGTGAACCCCAGACCTACGTTATTTTATAAAAACTCAGTGGATGCTGTAGACTTAGCTCGCCATCTCACTCGCACTCACCCATAAACATACTGCCTCGCGCTCTCCTACAGCTACCCTACATGCCTGTCTGGCAAGGGGTTGGAACTATCAAAAGTGTCTGGCTAATGAGGAAACATCATCTACTTATTACCCAAGTATTATATTTAAAAATCAGCTTTTATACTATAACGTAAGTAAAATTTCATGAACATTAAGGGTGTCTGGCAAGGGGTTGCCACGATGTTAAGTGTCTGGCAATGAGTAACGTGTTTTTTAATGATATTCTGAAGGTAATACCGAAAAATTGGACTTTATGATTTGATGTATTTAGATCGGTATTTTAGACACCTTTAGTACCGTTTACCTGCCAAAGCCACTATAACCCAAACTCCATAATGGTCCATCGTTCTTACCTGTGTTGGGAGCATCCACTGACAAACTTCAGCTTTTATAAAATAACGTAGGTCTGGGGTTCACGGGCTCTTGCTCTATACCGGGTTGGTGAGCAATTCATAAATGTTGGTCATTTCATTACGATAAACTAGCATTACCAGTTTTCGAGACCGTTTTCCTTCCACCTCTGGGTGGAAAAGGACTGAACTGAAATAGTAATTTTATAGCTATTTAAAATTCTTTAAGGATCTAACATTATTTTAAGTTTAGTATATAGTAAAGATCAAATGAAATTAAAAAATTGTTTTCCAGTCGTCGCTAAATGAACTGATAGGCGGACTTCAAGAGCTGACGGCGCAAATAGATCTGCCTCAAGATTTCGCAGAAGATAATACAATCCTGATCAGTGATGATACTGTGTTAGAACACCACACACTATGCGACTAAGTACTACATAGTAAATAAGGTTTAATTTATGATTGTTATTATTAATATAGTATGTGATGATATTTTAGTATTTTAGATTATATTCTTTCGTATTATTTGAACTTAATTTGTCTTATTAATAATAATGCGAAGCAAAAATCTCTTGTTAGGGCAGAGGAGACCCGTACCCAGCCGTGGGACAGATGTGGGTTGCTATTATTATAAATCTGGAAATTTAATGTCAATTTATGTATTTGTCCGTCCTTCCAGATAATTCAGATTAAAGTGTCTTAATTAATTGTGATACTCCAAATAATGTTCAATAAAAGAAATAAAAATCAACTTTTTAATTTATATCATTTATTATTTTCTTAACCATATTTATTATTCCAATCGCTTTTCCTATTTTTTTTAATCATTGTATCTAAGAGATTCGACTGTCAATAGCAGTTATCTGTTAGAAATGACCTTTTAAAAATATTGCCTACAACTTATAAAACTAAAATGCATTTCCACTTACAATAAATTCATTAAACACCGCAAAAATGATAAAATTTAATATATACAGGACTAAATTTGACGATTCATAGAATTCACATGGTTATTTGTTGCTAATAATTATACTAATCTCTTACAGTAAACCCCCTTCTGTGTAGGATGTAGATAGAAGTGCGGGAGACAGAATAATAAGTTTCCACATAAAACAATTTAATTTGGGTGTTACGGAAGAGGTTTGGTCCTTTCAAGGGGTTTACCATAAAGGACTATCTCATCAATACATCGAGCTTGGTGTATTTTATATTATCATGATTATATCTCTTACTCAACGAAAATATCAGCGTAACGCGCGTGTCGCGGCACGTTACGTCATCACGCGTCAACACACGCACACACACTCACTCACATACGAAACGCTTGCACATTCATACTCGTCGCATTTGGCAGTTTTTCATAGTCATTCTCACAGTCAATATTCACATTAAACTCGGTTAATTTCTTTTTCTTTCTATCGTCACGTTATATTCACTTAAAATTTTTCAATCATGTAATGTACATTTGATAAGAGATAAAATGTGAATATCGGCGTCATATAAAAAGTGAGCTCCACTTGGGATGTCTACCTTGCCATACAATCTACATATGAAAAAATCTTATTAAAATGGAAGTACTTACACATTTTTATAAAGGTTACGATACAACTAATTCGATCAAAATGGCTGACAAATTGTTATAGTGCTTTGAAAAATAATATTTTCAAGAATTTTCTGTAATTATACCTATAAGTCTAATTGTCGCAAAAGAAGACATTGTGGAGACACATTTTGCATAATACGCAGTCTAAATAACCTAGAAACGAAATAAAAATTACTCCAAAATATTACAGCTAAGGATATTCCTGGTGACACATTGTTGTGGTTGCGATGCGTCGTATAATATATACAATACACACTCACACATTTCTACATTAGGAATTAAAGACATTAAAAGTAAACCAGTCGCTTAATGAGCTATAAAATAGATTGCCAACGATACACTGGCCTAGTGCGGGCCGCGGCCGACGGACACGACCCGCTCTTATGCTATTGTTATAACAACAATGACATCTAAAATATTTATTAGTAATTGCCGAGGCTCGTGAGTTATTATAATTTGCAGTTGATCATTCTAAATTATTTATTAACACGTTAAATACGTTTCTCTAAACAGGAAACGCACTATAAAGAGATCAATATGGCTTTATGTGGCTTGTATTAGAGTTGAACAATGTTAACAAGGGTTTTGGCATTATATAATGCCACGTCTTATAAATATTAAAGTATATAAAATGTCCATTTTTGTCGGTAACAGAACAGTACAATGTTCGCCATCAATAACTTCACAGAACGAGAATGGGTTCGCAGCTAACAAACCCGTCACCATTAAAACTGAATCGACATCCAACGAATAAAATATTTGACAGTAAATAATGCATTGAATTCAGAGAAATGGAAGCTGATTTCAATTTGCCATTAAAGTAAAATTATCACAGATAACGTTAAAATAAAAGTAAGGTATCGCGTTGGAATCGTTGCGGGGAGCGGGGGAGGGATTTGCCAAAACAATTTAACTAAATCTAACGATTACAGATTTGTCGCGTGCTTACAATAAATTACATTTTGTATCGAGTCAGTGTCGCCATCGCGATTGGCATCGAGCGCCGATCGTAGAGCTTGGATTCGATCGTGGACTTAACTTGTCGGATCTGGAGTTAGTTTTTAATCGTATCGATCGTACGCTTCACGACCGCACAGATCTATCTTTACTATTATTACAGTTCATTCAGCACACTCGACGCTCACCGCGACACTTCACTAAAGGCTGGCATGCGGTAGTACGGTCCATCATCATTCATAGATCGGTGGTGGTGCTGGTCGCGCCGCCGGAGTCCTGGTCGCGGCGGGCGGCGGGCGGCGCTAGGGCGCGCGGTACAGCAGGTAGGCGCTGAGCGCGGGCGGCAGCGCCAGGCGCGGCGCGGCCCCGCGCAGGCGCGCGCGCCCCACGCGCTGCCGGATCACGCGCCGGCACAGCTCCATCAGCGGCAGCGGCTCCGCTGGAACAACACACACGTTATACAGGACACGCATTGACGCTTACGACTACGTAGAGAAAGGGAGGAGGTTTTCATGAAATTTCGATTGGCTTTGCCCGGTCTGGGCGGTCACTTTTGTGCGAGTGAAAGAAAAAGAAGACTCACGATCTAGTCCGCCGATGTACTTCATGGTGATCTCGGCGTGTCCCCAGACGGCGGACACGATGGGGTACAGCGTCTTGCCGCGCAGGCCCCGCGCCGCCACGCCGAGGTAGCGCCCGTCCGCGCAGAACGCGAGCGTGCCCTCGTCCATGTCCAGTACGACTAGTAATCTGTCGGGAACTAGGAACTGTTCGTCCGGTCGTAGGAGCGCCGGATACGTCGTACCGCTGCCTCCGGTGCCTTTTGCGTTGTGGTATACCTGTAAATGTTAAAATATTTGTGTAAATATATTGATTTTGTAATCATCATCTAAACAAATAAAATTACTTGTCTCAACTGCCAATCAAACCGACTAATCAGTCAGTACCTGTTGATAAATTCATCAACGTAGAGAATGATGATTAGTCCTCAAATTGACATATTCTGAAAACGCCACAGCGCTATGTGGTATTTCTAGAATATGTTAACTTAATAGCATTTGTCTTGAGGCAAATGTTACTATTACAATAAACACGAAGGCATATAAACCCGACTACAGCAACCAGAACAGTTACAATGATCCAAGAAGAACATTCACAACGCTCCGGGTTTTGCAGCGACTTCCAAGTTAGATAGTTTGACGGGGCTTTTCCGCACCTGGCCGCTCTAGTGGGCCTTTGTGCGTGGGGTTCCTTATGGCTATTCCAACCACCCCAGGTTCTTCCAAAAGGCCAGCAGGCGTCCGAGGTCGCCGCAGGCCTCCGGTAGAGTGCCCGGTTTCCTGAGAGTTCGTATCCTATGGTCTTCTACGCTCCTACATTCCAGAAGGACGTGGGCGGGTGTTTCCTCGGTTTCCATGCAGCCCCTGCAGAGTGGGCTGTCGGTTACGCCTAGTTTGTGAAAGCGTCTGTTGAGCGGGCAGTGTCCTGTCAGGACGCCCACTATTATCCTGAGGTTTGACCTGGTTTGCGTGAGAAGGTTTCGCGAGAGTTTCCAGGTTGCGGATGGTACCGCCTCCTTAGTTTGTCTGCAACCTCCATTGTTGTTCCATTCCTCCTTGCAGTTGTGTTGTCCAGTCTTTGAGCCAGGACAGAGCCTGGCTGTACGAGATGGGGACTATGGGTTCCGGCCCCGCGGTCGCAGTGGCGGTGCCATGCCTCGCTAGTGCGTCCGCGGCGTCGTTACCTGCCGAATCGCTGTGTCCCTTGATCCAATGCACGGTGACTTGCAACCGCTTGCAGTGCCCTGTGGCACTCTAGTACAAGGCTGGATGTCTTTCTAGTGTTCTTTAGAGCTGTTAGTACTGAGGCGCTGTCTGAGACTATCTTGATATCCAGGTCTTCTATGTCCCTGGCAGCGATCGCTCCTGCAGCTCTGGTAATGCCCATACATTCCGCTTGGAAGATGGTGTTGTGAGTGTTGTGGATATGTGGATGTTCAGGTCTTACAAGTAGACGCCCGCTCCAGTGGCCGTCAGCGTCTTGGAACCGTCGGTGTAAATCCTTACTTCTTTGGTTCCAGAGCTGTCGTTTGCTTCTGGTTTGAGTTCTATATTGTATTGTCTATCAAAAGTGTAGGTGCAGGGGATACTGTCGCACGGTGCCTCCAGCAGTGGAAACTTGTTTAGCGCTGCTGTTAGTCTGCTCATATATGGTGTGGTTTCTGTCTGCTTTCACAGTCCACACCCACGTAATCTAAGTGCCGCTGCCGTAGCCTCCTCCTGTATTACTAGGTGCAGTGGTCTCAGGTTTAGGAGGTGCTCCAGAGCAGCTGTGGGTGTGGTGCGCATGCAACCGGTCGTCGCAACGCATGCAATGTGTTGGAGGCTCTGTAGTTTTGTTTTTGCTGTGGTCAGTAGTGTCCTGGGCCACCACACAACCGAGCAATAGGTTATAGTAGTAGCGGCTTCCAATATAAAGATATTGTTTAGGCAGAGTCCGTGTTACTACTCACGAGGATCGGTAGATGCGGTAAGTGAGAACCCGTTTGTAACGCAAAGTGACAATCTGCCAGCAACAGGTGTCAGCAACCAAACTATTCGTAAGCCATTGCGCTAAAATACCAATACCGATGCCCAGTGCATGATCGAAAATTACGTTCGTCTTAAATCTACTTCTCGCATGTCCCTCTCATTCATCTGATTTTCTCCACTCTCCCTTCTTCATTCAGTCTGGTTTGCTCTGGAATGCGCTCCCTCTTGAAGTCAGGATCGCAACTAGCAAAAATACGTTTAAAGTGCAAGTTCGAGACCTTCTCTTCGACGAGCTGGCAGGATCAACACATCAGTAATTTGGTAGTAATTTGATGCACTTTTCAATTGGTGCACTTCGCAAAAGGAGCACTTTTTAAGATGAGTGGAGATATGTAAAAATGTTTAAAAATGAAAGAATCTTTGGTTACTACCTACTTGAAAGGTATTTGTTGATTGTAATTTTAAGAAAATTACCTACGCAAAACCAATAATTCTTTCTTTTTTAGACATTTAAAAAATTGCTCCTTTTGCGAAGTGCACCAATTGAGAAGTGCACGTTGCTAAGTTCACCATTTGAGCATGGTGTACAAGTTCAGATGTGCACCAAATGCGTTGCCACTGCTAGGAACGGGTCTTCTCCATATACTTGGAATATAAATACCATAGAGTATGAGAAATTAATTGAAAGAGAGAGTAAACAGGATGTTTACAAACAGCAGCTTTGCTCAGAAGCAAATCGCACATCTTAACGAATATCACTAGCAACTGAACAAGTAGGTAAGCGTAACAGACGTACCTTATTTCTTCCCAAATCCCAACCCCAACTCTGATCCGTAGCTCCGACTAGACTTTGGTAGCCGACCGAGTGCAGGGGCGCATGTGTAGTTGCCACACCGACGACCGCGTGCGTGCCTCTTTGCCTCGCCGGCCACACCACTTCCCAACAGTGTAATCCCCGGGAGTATCCAACCCGACCTCTGATGCAGTCCGTGCTTTGCGCTACAGGATGCCGGTGGAACGTTAACGAGTCTTCTTCTTTCACAAATATGTTTAGTGATCTGAAACATTAGTAAAGATTTGCTAAATTATAAAGTTTAACACTTGGATTCAGCGATATAAATATGTGGTGTTTCTCGTGCTGATATTTTATATATTATAATCTTTATGGTGAGTAGTGCTCTTTATAGCGATAATGAATGTGAGCTAGTGTTACCTGTCCTCCGGGTTCCACGCGTGCTTGCGCTGCGTGTCAGGGTGCGCGGGCGGCGCGTCGAGGAGCGCGTCGAGGCGCGCGGGCCGCGTCGGCTCGGGCGCCAGCTCGCGCGCCACCACCGCCTTGAATGGCGCCGTGCACTCGCGCGACACCGACTTGACTCCGCCGGACAGCTTTTGCCCCATGTTCATGCCCCTGCAGCGAGTGCGGGCGCGCTTCGGCAGCGCCTTGAGGCCGCCGCGTCGCGCCTCCTCCGCGCCGCCGCCGCCCCCACCCCCGCCCCTCACTGAGCGCACCCCGCTCTTGTACCTGCGAATAATTACGTTAATGTTTTAAAAGAGGCTCGATCTTTGACAATAATAATTTAAAATTCTACGCCGAATAAGACGATAAACGATTCAGGCATACCGCTTTAGTTATAAGAGCTTCCATAAAAATCGACCATTCCAATTTCAGATGTAAAAGTACCCAACCGAGAGTTAATAACGATAAACCTAATTTTAATATTGGAAAAATAAAGACGTGATGAAGAGTGTATTTAGATGTACCGATGCAACTTTGGCTCATTCACTTCCAGCAATAGATCATCACAAACATAGCATCTAAATACGTATTATCAAAGTTCGACAGAACCGGTTTGCTAGTGACCGGTGAGTGGTGTTGGTGTCGTCATAGCAGATGCGGGCGTCGGCTGCGGAGTACCCGCGCATCTTATGTAACACGATGGCCGTCTAACCGTGAAAGTCACCGCTCAAAAGCCAAGGTTAACACGGCCATGGAACCTTGCTTCAACAACACATGCGAATGTTCTATGATTGCTTCTTGTTAATACGTTTATTTTAATTGATGTTTATTTTTTCCTGGGTCGTGATGTCATGTAATCGCTCTGTGATTCTTTGATGATTTTATCTTCTGGTTTCGGTAGTCTGTGGAACATACTTCCAAATAAAATCGGCCACATAGTCTAATGGCTGCAAGCGGATATACGCATTTGTCTTGTATAGAACAGTGAACAATTGACTCTGATGTCATCGAAGGACGATAATAGTGTTGTTGAAACAAGCCGGTGTGTACTAAAGTACTGCATTAATAAAGGTTTGAATATAACCATGGGCTCATTAGCAGCTTATTTATCAATTGTTCAACGCAACTCCAGCAAATAGTACGTGATTCAACTATTAAATGGTAGTGGGTTTGGGTAAACAGCGGGTCATGTTGCGTGTCGGCAGTCGGTTGGCATCTTGTGTGCGGTATACAATCTATGTAGGATGGGAAGGGACGCCTAGAAGCTACAAGGCCGTCTGCCTTTCCGTCGCCTAGAGCGGTTGCATGACAAAAGCGGGAAGTGAAAGGCAGTGAATGCGTCCCCTCACGTCGCGCCGCCTCTTGACTACTGCTCCATCGTTGTTTGGCAGAACGCTATAAAATATTGCGTGGTTATGGGAATACAATGAGCCGCGCCGCTGCAAGCTTTTTTTATTACATATTATGATGCAAATGCTGTGATTTCAGAGTTAGATTTCCCTTGGGACAGTAAACCGCTATATCCAGCTTCATAAAACTTTGTACAGAATGTAGGTATCTTATTGTACCTAAATGCTAAAAATAAAGTAATAGGTAGTCTAATGGAACATGGTCTATGCAGATAGGTAATTTTTATTTAAAGACAAGTGTTTTAATAAAATTTATATATTTATAGATGGCCCTGTAAAAGCTAAAAAGAGAGCCTGCCGTTATATGGTACAATAACAGCAATGAAGGAAGCTATGTATTTCAATATTAGGCAGGCGGCAATGTCCGTTAATATTTGACCGATAGTGGGAGATATCTGGCAGTTCACGTGGCGGACAGTAAACAAACAGTTGTGACACGTGACCATGCCGCCGCTCTGTGACGTCTAGTACCACGTGCACACTAACGTACTTCGCCAATCGTCTAATAGCAACCCTGAAATAGACCTGCCACATCCTCATGTATGAATTTCCGCGTTCAAATTAAATTATAAACGTTGTAAACTTTCCAAGCGTTTCGTCCGTGTATACAATCAGAACTACGCACCTAGGTGGAAGTCTCTTTTAGTACAAAACGGGGCAACTATATGATCGATTTGCAAAAGAACGGTGTTATGAGGTACCTTTTTCCAAGAATTACCGCAATTTTATACTCTCAACATAGCGCATGGACATTCACACGAATGATTTGTTAACAAATCATGTCTGCTGAAATAGCAGTGATATCACTTTGCAATAGGAACGACAACGACGGCGTGGGAAATCGTGTAAGCACGTTATGTCGGGGGTTATGCGATCATGACAAAACTTGCAGCCTATATAAATGGAAGTAAGATATATTAAAAACCCGTGAATAAGCGTCGGGTGTGGTCATATGCAACATAACCGTTCACGCTCGGTGAGAGGTGAATGGAACATTGGAAGTAGAGAACGTTGCTAGGCCGACAACATTAGCGTGTGCCAACGCGCCCGAACAATGAACTAGTCGAATGACGTAGCTTTGTCACTATTGTAAATATTAAATCCGAAGCTCGTTCAGAACACGAAACTATTCATGAGAGTCATCGACTTGCACTCGATTTCCCTTGTCTCAATTTGTCCCTGAAACTGATGCTAATAGATTGTTTGAAAGTACGTTCACCGACATTCACTTAACACAAATACTTAAAATAGTTTAGTATTTTAAGTATAACAACGAAAACTTGTAGGTGATAACGTGGATAACTACTAAATTGTTTACCTAGGTAAATGGATACCAAATGGCTTTGGCTTAACAAGCTTAAGAGGATTCGCTGTATACATTAGGTATAGGTACATTAAAGAACCATTGAAGTATAACGTAATTAAATGATGATTACCTACTTAGTTAAATATCATTACAAAAATATGTAAGTACCAATGCCTTTTCGATTAGCATTTTTGATTCGACTTTTTAAAGGTCAATATTTGTCGATATAAAATTGCACCGGGGTCGTCTATAAATATACATTTATGTGGATATTTTTGAGTGTAAATAAACCTTTTTGTATTAATGTATTGAGTTCGTCAATAAGTTCTTATAATTAAACATTCAATTCCTTTAATGAAAAAGGAAGGACATAAGACCTTTTTTTTTCATGCATGCTTTGCAAGCCAAGTATAATGCAAACGTATTATACGTATTGCCGTTGAACTATTATTAGAATGGTCTAATACAATGGATAGTATACCGTGGCTTACTATTTTTCATATAGTCGTATGTGCTTCTGCCTTTAATGACCACGTGCGGGCGTAAAACCTAGTGAACTTAGCTTAACCTATTTACTCAAATGATGCTTCAATAGAAATCTCAATCGTTTTACATTTGATTTTTAGCTCAGTTGACTTATGAGTCGATTGTATTTAATGATGATCAAAAACTGATCAAAGTTTAAATAATACCCTGATTGCCGTTTTAATTTGTAACGCAAACAAAAGTGTCATCTACATGCGAAATTGAAACGTTGGTCGGAAACTGAATTGAATACAGAACCAGTATAGGGATGAGAGGATTAATTGTTAATTGGATAACAGCATGTACATTTATTATTTAACCGACTTTAAAACGATACCATGTCAAACTGCGCTTAATTGTAGAACTGAAGTAGATAAATAAGACTAACTGTGAAGCCACTTCATCGCAAAATCTCATTTAAAATTACTTACATATTCGGGTAGGCGTGTGTTAAAAATCAAGTCTCGACTGCCTGAACACACTTTAACATTTCTCGTGACAGTTGTAGAAAGCGACGACTTCGATTCAGGGGTCATCTTACGAAAGAGTCACCGAGCGGTGTCGTGCCATCTGGAGGCATGTGTTTAATATTTAAGAACGGCCTTTACTCAATATTTCTTCATTTTTAACTGCAATTATTACTTGCGTGATATAGTGACATATTATGTAGGTCGTCATCTGCAAGCTAAATCCTTTGTCAAGTTCCAAATACGAAAATAAAAGTTGACAAAATCGATAGCCAAAGTTGGTAATCTCTTTGGCAAAGAGATAAGCTTCGTGGGTAAGGTTTGCTTATCGTATGACGAATATTTATACATCCCTTCGCAAATAAATGAGATAAACGAGCGCATTGTGAACGTAAATTCTAGGCTCTAACCTAAAACGCTGTCACCTTGATGAGCGATTTTTCTTTGTCGATTAGTTTACTTAGTTCTCAGGCCTCGATATCGCGGCGATGAACTATCTCTGGTTTAAATAACAATTAAATAATCGCTAGGGCGTGTCGGTGCAACCTTGTATCGGTTACCGCGTTGCAACAGGGCCTTGTGTCAAGGAAAAACCTACTTAGTGGTTTCCCTGGCCCCGAATGGTCACAAACTTTTTTGGATAAGTTCTATAAAAATTTCTAAGATTAAGAAATTTCAGAGTTGTTTGTCATTGTCATGTTTGTGTGACAGATCACAGAAGGCGGCATAGTGTGCTTTCGGTCGTAGTGCAATAGTCGACTAGTGGTATGATATAAGAGGTGTTAAATAATGTTAGTGGTGGGTGATGATTACATAACCGCGGTACGGTGTGACGCGACGCGTGCATGCTGCGGTGCACTGCGCTTTGCGCCTCGTGTCAAGGATGCGTTGACTCCGCCATATTATAATGAAGCTATTGTGCCATGGCCACATATATCATATCTATAATTAAATATTATCTGCTATATATATTCTTTAATTTAAAATGTTTTTTTCTATTTAAAGAAATATGAATTTGGAACCAAAATGTTACTCCTTAGTTATGCGTGCTTTGCGGTTGGTTAGTTAGTCATAATACTACTAACAGGTAAAAATACATTGATATAATCTATAGTTAACTTGGAAAATCCTGTTTGTACTACGAACCTTATGACGGTTGCTTGTTCTCATAAATAATAATGGAACGTTCTCATAGCGAGTGCACTGTTGACGCTAATAATAATAATAATTGTTTAAAATAAATGATTTTAGAAATCTCAGTTTAATTGGCTGAGGCTGATATTGTTTGTTCATTAAGTCGGAGTACGTTTTGTCGGGTCGAGCGCATGCAGCAGTCGAGGGCCTTGACTGCAATGCGCGCGCGCCGTAGCGTGTCAAGGGAGCGCTGCTTTCGCCGCCACACCTGCACCCAGCCTATACAAATACTATGGAGAAAAATCCTAATAAGGTAATTAAAATAAAAACGAAACAAACTTCAAAAGTATAACGCATTTACAATAATTAGGATAGCTGAACTAGTGGTACTACGCTGTAAAAAATGCAACATTTAGAGTTAATGACAGAAGTAAGCAAATAAGGAAGCTAGTAAAGGATAACTGAAGGAGAATCTGGGTCATTGAATATTAGCTTAGCATTTGTACACAATGGCTTACAACAATATGGTGAAGGCAAAAACAATTTAAACAAGGCCTTCGTTAGCAGTTGTGTAGGCCTCGACGTGTCATGTGAATTACCTATGCGACTGCGCCTCGTTGCAAGACAACCGTAAGAAAATCATGTAAAGTAGCTACCTAGATAACATAAATGTATTAATATTAAGTCTCCAGCTAAAAGAGTAAAGTGAAAGACAACACTCAATTACACTAAATCACTAAGCGTGAGAAAATTCCGATTTTCAGTTCAATCGTGCGAACTAAACAGGGACTGGTGTAAATAAATCTAAAACCCAAATTGGAGGCGAGACCCGGAGTATAAAGAAGTATCGTGCGAAGACAAAGCCGAGCAATCTTCTAAGTGGTCTGAGAGGCCGGCACGGGAACAAAGCCACCCTACAGCCCCCTCCCCGCCTTTACCGCCCTCCCGACAGATAAGCACACCCACCGCTTTTAAATGCCTTTAGCACTACTGAATGAGTGCGCGTCTAAGGAGTCCAATGAGAAACTTAGCAATACCGAGTTTGTAAATATATTTATCTAAAGTATTGAAATAAGGTTATTTCTCATCATCACGGCCAAAAGACGTCCACTGCTGGACATAGGCCTAATAAGGTTATATACCTAGAAAATATAATGGATCAAATCTGTTTATTATCAGTGGGAATGTTATTCACATAAATATGAGGAACTTCATTTAACCACTCAGCGTAACGCGAAACGTACGTGTAACGTGCGTACGCGTGGTAGGTATGTATTTTTATATTTGTGCTTTGATTGTGACAAACTCCGAAGCACATCATATACATTCAAGAATATTGTATCGAGAAGTATACGTGGAAAGAGCGAGGATAATATTATCGTGTCGTTAAGCTAGATTAGCTTCATACTGCCTAATGCCATTTGTGCCGGTATCAGTACAGTAAGCTGAAACTATTGGTCGATATACTATGCTAAATAAGATTCACAAGTAGACAATATAGTAAATATATTTGACATCTAAAAATAATGGGTGGAATATGAGCGAAGGAGGAATCGAAATCTGGGTCAATCTTATTGACTTTGTGTAACGAGCATAACTTAGTGTAAATCTCGAAAAAATAACCTCTGATAAACCCAGCAAGAGAAACGACATTGGGGCCAGATAGTGTCATTTGGACTAAGTAAGGTGTAGAATGAATATTGCAAAAGCTGCTCTACTCTCTGGATATTATAGAGGTATGAAATATTCAATGAATTAACTTATGGTTTGCGTTGTTCTTTTCGCAAAAATCACCCTTCCGAAAATATCTTAACTTAATATCACATTATCGATGTGTGTGTACACACACAAACCGTGTCAACGGATAACACAAAAAAGGCATAATATATATTAAACAAGATAAAGAGTACCTTAATTAAATATAACGATTTTTCATTTCAAATATTCTAGATCACTGCATCCTAAATATTTAAGACGCAGGCTCCAACTCTTGTTACACTCTTTGAACTAAAACTTTTAAAACGTTTCTGGCCCACACATAAAACTGGAAGGAAAGCTTTTCGAGTGGTGTGCGCAAATAAGCGACGCTCTTTGAGTTAGAGCCACATTATACTCGTGCCACAGGAATGTTACAAGACTCGTCTCTGTCTGAGGCAGCGGCGACCGCAATATTCGGTTGAGGGATTAAGTATAATAAGGAATGCTTTTTTGCGAGCATTTATCACTTCGACCTAATTTTACACTATAAGAACATTTCTACATTTTTATTACGTTTACATTTATTATGTTGAAGTGGCGCAAATGACAGTTTTTCTTTCCCAAACTTCATAAGTATGATATTGTAAGCAGTTTAAATATTCTTAATTGTACTTACAGCCAGTGATATTGTAAAAGCCTAGTTGTAATAAACAATCGACCAGAAGACTGATTGATTGGTTGTTTATATGAGAATCTATGAAATTCCAGCTTCTGCGCGTTGGCGCAGGGTGGGCGACGAGGGGTGTCGTCGATGTGAATTATTCATACACTCGTACCTCAGGCGTCAGCTCGCCGTAATGTGCGACGAGTCTGCCTTCCATCAGGTAAAGTAACTTTTCAGACTAGTAAGTATCTTACTTAACACATAGTCAATCTTAGGTGGTTTAAATGGTATTTCTTTATCGAAATACACAAAACTCAAACGAACACTAATACAACTTCAGTATATACGTATAATGGACAGTAGTTATTTTAATGAATAATTAAATCTCTTGAATAATTCCAAATGGTATCATCGGTAACAAAGAAGTTTGTTTATACAATATACATATGAACAAAACCTTCGTGGTGCAAAAACACACAGCAAATTAGTTTTGTGTTACTAACGCAAAGAAACACGTGAAGTTCTTAATAAAACATAGTGTGGTGTGGGCAGGAAGCAACGTTGTTTGCTAAGCAAATCGCGTCAACGATGCGTGACCCAAGTTGATGACGAGGATTCAGACGCTTCCGTGAACACTAATGCCGATGATGTTATAATGATTTTCAAAATAAATTCAAGTAGTTATTCAGATTCGTAAGATCGTCATGTAACAAGATTCAGACGAAATGGTAACATGAAATAAGTGAAGATAGCGAACGAGCTGCGCGAGGAGCGTGGAACAAAAAACAGATTGTTTCATTTTGTTTTTCTGTGGAAGGATCAACAATGCCGTCTCGGCTTGCTGGAAACCGGTACGAAGCGCGGTGGTGGCCGGATCAAACGCCTCGCGGGTATCGACCATAACTTCAATGTCACTCGCAGTGCATTTCTACTTAAACAATTTTGATAAAGTTACACCTGATGACGGCCGTAAGTACTGATTTGGCAAAGTTTTCGTATCTCGTCTGTGATATAAATAAATTTGGATTTTTTGTAACTATAAAAAATACACCAGTGGCAGTCCTATCTAAACCTAATCGATAATGGGCTTACAATTTTCATTGAATACTTAGGAAATAATGCTAAAAATATTGAAGAACCATATCAAAATCTACCTCCGACTAACACCAATACCAATCACATGGAATGATTTTTAAATTTGTGAATAAATATTTATTTATTTACTGTAGGTACATTAACCTAAAGGTACGCGTATGTCTTTGAACTTTTAAGGAAATTCCTTACTAAAATTATCTCGTTATTCCATTCAGTCATGACACTCATGACGCAAACTATATAATAATAATAAAAGTATTTATTGAACGGATTTATACCCTACGTAGATGCACATAAAGAATTCCGGGTGTAGTGAATACAGTGAATAGAACGTGTGTGCCGAATCGAATGACACTCACTTGTCCATGCAAAATGGATAAACCGGGAGCGTACAAACGAAAAAAGCATAGGGATATGCAGTATGAACTAAAACGCTATAAATAATAGAGAGCACAAAAGGCAATGGATAAATTGTGTGGCGTGTGTATGTGTGTTGCATGGGGCTGCGAGTGGGGTCAACGACACGCACCCCGGCTCGCAGTGGGGCATACAGGACGTGACTCACTGCTGGGGTTACCAGCTGCTGTCGGCAAAAACTACCCTCGACACCGCGGTCGACTGTGCGCTGAGCTTTATTATATTGAGTAATATGGACTAATTAAACTACGTTATTTTGTTAGCACGCATACAAATACTGTTCATTTAGAATAATTTAGATAATGAAAGGCGTTAACTGTACATCAATTTATCACCAATTCAACTCAGCTGTAAACATTTTGAATGAAGTTAGTCTTAACTATATTTTGGTAACATGGCTGTCTTCTTCGAAGATCTAGTTTTCATGGTTTGAGTGTTCCAGTGTATCCATCTTATTAAATATTCCTTCAGACAAACATTGTAGCTTTTCAATTTTGTCATCGATTTGTGTCGTGAGTACGCACGAGGTTATACGTAATATCGATTGTGATGTTGGGAGTGAAAGCGGCAACATATGCCGGCCTCATTCGCTTTATGAAGTGTGGATCTCGGCGCCATATGGTACACGGGCAGCTGATTCAACTCATTGGACACGACCATTTAAATATAAATGTAGGTGAAATGTATTGAATTGAAGTATTGTTATAAACTGGGTGATCAATATTGTTTTGTGTTATATTTAACACACTGTTTTAGCTATGAGACTTTTAGATTGCAATTGGAAATAAGAAAATTATTTGTGACAGACCTTTCTTATTGGTAGATCCTAGAATATTTGAATACTTATTGATAAAATCAAATGAAACAAAGCCTTAACGATGTACCTTAAGTGCTTATTGTAATTTTTACAAAGTAATATGGTTTTTCTTTGACAATGAAACGCAGCGCGTATAAAGGGCGAGGAACTAGACAACCGTCCTTCACCTAGGGCTCATTGGCCATCGATTCTTAATGCCTGCGCAAACGAGTATTTATAAATATTACTTGACAATGAAACTCAATTCGCTGCTTCGTGCATGCGTTGTGTACACAGTACACTTGTGATATTAAAACTCTGGTCCATCCACAAGGAGGACAATGCACCGAAAACCTTATAGATATTTGTTTGCGCACACAATACATTGTGTACTGCAGATTTATTATGAAGCGTGTCAGTTGCGTGACTCATGTCATTAACTACCAAACTTTGAAGGCGGAAATTCGCTTAGCAAATGACGTAATAACTATTGTAGTTATTCATTATAACAAGATCTACGTGAGAACAATCGCTACAAGGAGAGGCGAACATTAGTTGACTGGCTCGTCATTGCTATTACACTGTTCCCATGATAAAGAATAGTTGTTAGGTGAAGGCACCAAGCCGCAAGGCGTCAATAACCTCGTCGGTACGGATCGTGGAGGTTGCAATAAATACGACATCGGCGGCGCTGGCCTGGTCAAGAGCCTTTCAAGGCCGGGAGGCGAGGCGGGGAGTGCGCCCGCGCCCCACATCTGCGCCTTAGCCGAGCCACTCTTGCCCTACCGCTTGCATTCCACCAGAAATGAGGCGTTCTCGCAACCGACACACTAATGTAATGGTGGCACTGTTTAAAACGACGCTGGTGCAATCATTCAAAATAGGACGTTAAGTGTTTCTTCATCGTAAAACCATGCCTTAGGTGTTGAAATTAACTAGCGTAGGAACCACCAAGGGCCTACATTTTTTTATTTATATTTACTGATAAGAATACTTGAAATCCTTTTGAAGTTAGAGAAGAAAATCGTGACCGTCAATTTCTTAGATATTACGTGTGCTCGGGTCGCTGGTTTCGTTTCGTAACTTAGTTGTCAAGGTCACAATACTAATGACTTTGTACTTGAAATCTCAACTTTACTATGACTTGTTGCAAAATGATAATTGTAGAAAACAATTTTTACTTTTCTACGACGAAGTTGCTGCTGCACATGACGATACTGCAGGCGAGTAAAGTAATCTTCTTGTAGGCACATAGAAACAACCGAGATGCAAACACAAACACTTAATTCATCCGCCGACCGACTCGACAGGTAGAACGTGTTGAAAAGAGACGGACACACGTCACACGGAGGATTCAACTTCAACAAAGGATCGGTGAATCGGTCGTGAGAGTGACGGGAAGCGTGGTACGGCGTTGCGAACTCACCGCAGATCGAGGAAACGCGCGGCCCTTGTTCTCCTGTCACAGGACATGTCGTATATCTACCGGTTCACTGTTTAAACCACTTCACAAACAAGACGTAGAAACCATAGTTACGAACAACGCGGCTGCGTCCGCGCACCACGAACACTACCAGCGGCGGCGAGAGAACGCGCGCACTGAACCACGTTACGTTCGGCGCAGCGCGAGCTACCTGCCGTTTCCGCGGCGCGGTGAAGCGGAGGTGCGCATCGCAGCGCACGCGCAGGTATACGTGCCGCGGCCGGGGGGGCAGCCACTCTCCTAAACCTCGGGCCCTGCCGCCCGCCAGGGCGAGTTCCCCGTCAAAACAATCCCGCCGCCGCCCCCGCCACCCGGACATAAAAACCAATACGATGAAGTCGAACTTTGGTGCGACAAACTATGTGTCAAAAACGAATAATATTGCAGTTAACCATAAAAGATACGTGAACAGTTTAAATAGAAACTATTCTAACAAATATTTTAAATGCCTTCACGTATTCATAAACGTAGTGATAACAGGCATCTAATAGGAATTTATGGTTTATGATGGGATCAACTTTAATGTAGCGGTCGTCATTGGAAAGTGCTCCTGCCATAGGTTTGTTTAAAATCTAAGAGAAACTTAAACAAGAAGAACGATGTGTTCGTCCTAATTTACATGTGAATATTGTTTGTTCAAATATGAGTCATTTCAGAAGACTTGGCCAACTTTCACCAACACTCGTTCAACAACAATTAACTTGACGAAATGTACACATGTAGGTTTGACCCTTTGTTGGGCTTCGACGTTCCAAAAGTCGGTTGCATTAACATGTGCAGTGAAGCTTTTTTATTATGCATAAAACTAGTTAATTTAATTTTAGCAAGTTGATAGCACCGTTAAGCGTGTGTAAGGCAGGAGTTTTAAACAGTCGAGAATATGCAAATGGCTTTTCCCTTTGTCTGGACAAAAGAACTGTTCACAACTCGCATTAGTGCCAACGAAGAAGTGCTGGATGCCATTAGGGACATTTTAATAATGGCCTTTTAAATAGGGCCCAAAATGTGATCATGAATAAAGAAAGTTAAAATATTTTTTCGGTGTAACTCAAGTCGCCATCGTTGGAGGTACCTGAGTTCGTATTTTGAAACAGAAGGGCACACCTGCGATTGAACGTGACGTCACAAAGTTCCTTCACCTGTCTGTTGGCCGGCTATTCATCTTGCCCCATGCCACCCTAATAGCTACTTAAACTAAGTAAGGAACGATGCTAACGATCGAGCCGTCTATGTCATATAGTTCGGCATATTTTTGTCGATAAGGCTTATGATGTACGTACTACTTAAGATTACGCTAAGAGTGATAACTTAATTTTGTATATTTTTATGATGTGCTATGTCGATTGCAGTTAATTGAAAGTTAAGTGTAAAGTCAATTGTAGTTAATAATAAAATTATGAACGGCAAGTTTATGCTTAACAAAAATTGTATGATCCACAGATAGTTCTTCCGGGTTTTGGTGTACTTTATGTCTGCGTTACAGACATAATTGCTTAGTAAATGAGTCGACTTGAATAAAAAACTATAGGAAGATGTTTATTAACTACCAAGTACTTAGTTTCTACAAGGGTTTACAGCACTATAGCGTTAAATACTGCAATTAAATAAATAATGATGAGATTTTTCCTTGTATCGTAATACCTATATTTTTCCTACAAATTAAGTAAATAGCTACAGTTCCGAGTCAGTATTGTTTTGTAACTAATCTTTGCAACGCAAAATGGCAACGTTGGCTATTGCTAAAGTTAATATTGACCTAGATAACAGAACAGAAATATAGGACGGTGCGGTGTTATAAAAAGGTTTGATTGCCATTTCAAGAAGGCTATAACTTGGTCACTGACCTATTAAAATAAACCCGTACACGTGGAATATCAAAATAATTAATTTTCTATTTTCGAATCTTTATAAGTTTTAATTTTAATATTAAATAATATTGGCTGAAGTTCAAGTCTAATTTGATCTTTTTGTAGAATAATTACAGGTTAAACCTGTCGGAAAATGATGGCTTTTAACTTTACATCAAGTCCAACTGAATTTTATAGGCTTTAGTTTATTTTTCTTTAATAAAATCTTTTGTTTTAGACGCGGCGCCGCCGCAGTCTTTCTGGTAGTTAGCTGACTGATATTATTTAATAAAATTCGACCCAAGATCATGAGATTACTGGAATTATAGTACGTTTATACGATTGGACAGAGTTAGATTCAATCCAGACGAGTAAATGTAACGGAAAAATATCTAAACGTAATACAAATTAGCTTTAAACAAAACATAACCCTTTCCTTGGATTTGGGGTAATAATAACTAGAAATCTTAGATCAAGCTTTTCTTCCGTCTTAAATCTTTACATAGTATTAAACAAAGTCAGTCCCGCTGTCTGTACGCTTAGGTAGATCTTTAAAACTATGCAACGGATTTTAATTTAGATAGAGTGATTCGAGAGAAAGGGTTATATGTATAATACAGTTATAATTAGTACAATTTTTGCAGCGATAACCGACATCCACGCGGGCGGAGCCGCGGACAACAGTTAGTTATATATATTTGAGATAGGCCAAGAAAACCGAAGCGAAGAGAAGGTTTATCGCTAGATTATAATAAACAGTATTTCTAATAATCCAAAACGTTTCATCTTTTTTAGGGTTCCGAAGTAAACAAGGAAGCCTTATAGTTTGGCTATGTCCATCCGTCCGTCTGCCCGTAGCGTAGTTTAGAGACACTTAGTCCCAGAAAACTATTTGGCACGAATATACACATTAGTCATGCCGACAAAGTGGTAAAATAAAATCTTGAATGAAACGAAGGGGGGACCCTTCCTTTGCTACCTCTTCCCCCACGACACTTTTAAAGTGACTTATTTCAAGACTTTTACCAAAATAGTTACCATCCAGAACGATGCTAACAATTTTAATTGTTCTCAGATGTCATGAGCTGCTGAAACCGTACCTTAGTACGCATTTTTGTGACTGGCGATTTCAGAACCCTACATTGCGCGTGACCTGACACGCACTTGGCCGATTTTTGCATTTGAAATGGCTACTTAGATATAAATAAAAACTTTTACAAATTTACTGTATTTTATTAAATATTTTTAGCATTTTGCTATGCAATTAGCTCAAATATACTTAAATATTAAAGCAATGTGGAAAAAGACGAGCCCGGAACAGGACTCGAACCTGCGCCTCTCGGAAATGAAACTAACGTCACTCCAAGACGTAAACAAGCGGTGGACAAATTCGAACTCTGGAGTAGGAGCTCGGATGGCACAGTTGGTAGTGCGCTGGGCCGGAACCCGAGAGGCGCAGTTTCGAGTCCTGCTCCGGGCTCGTCTTTTTCCACATTGCTTTAATATTTACTGTATTTTTATTAATATTACTAAGGAGTCAAACAAGCTACGCAACGCCTAGTGATAAACACTTACTGTAGCTAAGGATGCTTGCAACAACAGGGTTGTTAGGGAGATAATACTTAAACATTGATTCTCTGGTTTCTCGGTGAAATGATACGATTTAAGTCATGTCTAAAGATTTGATTGTGAAGGTCTAAAATAATGGCAAAGAACTGAAGGCCAGAAACATGCTAAAGAATATGTGAGCAAAGTAGAGAAAGGCTGCACGGACAAACTATGGAAGCAGATCTGAGGATAGTGACTGGAGTACTTACGGGGCACTATGCCACGATTCACCAATAAGCATATTAGAATTTCGCATCAACTATCCCTATTAACAATAATAGAATACATTTAGGAAATAAAAACGAGCGAGAATTAAGGACGAAAAGGTAGAGTGCATAAATGGAAAAAGGCAGATCTCCAGCGCTCATTTAGGGATGCGATTTTCAAGAAAAGTTTTCCTATCCTACGGATACTCCAACACAACGCCCTGGTGTACAAAAATGGGTCGTGGCTCTAGTATTGCGTGTGTCTACAGGCTACGGTAACTGCTTAAAACAGGCGAGCCATATGCTTGTACGCCACATAAATAGTAGAAAATAAAAGCCTAATGCAGTCCACTTAGGATGTACTAATTCATGGTTAGTTGTGGTGTTGGGCATTCACGTGAGTGCGATAGCAAATGATTCTTATGTCATATTCCACTATTCCAGCGGAGCACATAAAAATCATATATACGGATAGAATTTGGTAAAATTTATGTAGAACAATAAAATGTTGTTATTCAAGTAGTTAAACTTCAACATGAACTTTGAATAGAGTCACGTGGATGTCTATCACCGATTGTGGCGGCGCGTCACGCTGTATTGACTGATTGGTGTAAGGTTATTTAGTGGCTAAACCAACCAATCCACCGGCGCGCCGCTTTATGGTCTAAAGTGAGCTTTGAACCATAATAAACGCTTGACTTGTAATATTGTATTTAAATTAACAAGCTTCGAGCTAACCTATCTGAGATAAGATATGTGTAACCTACTGCTAACTATTGTTAACCGAGCGACGAAGTAGAGCTTGCCCGCCTTAAACACTGTTATCATTACAAGGAATGTTTTAAATTATAATGTGTATAACAACCTCAGACAAAGTAGGGTGCCGACATAAATAGGATATAATGTAACACAGAGACGTGAATTTCCGAGTGTTCCTCCGGTGTTTGAGCTCTTTTCAGCGGCACGACACGACAAAACGGGACGGGATGTGAAATTCCCACCGGAATCCTGAAACGACCCTCTTGTTTTTTCCTCACTACCGAAATATCATTGTTGCCTCGCTCCCCGTTGTTTTCGGTATAATTTACTTTATTGTAGACAAGTCAGGAACTGAGCGGGCATGTACAACGAATTAACATTTAAAAAATACTTCGTTATCTAAATACTATTCAAAAATAATGATGTATTAATAAAATCAATTCTTTAATTATTTAAATTTTCTCATTTGCAGGTTACATCCTGATTGTGCGATAGTGAGATGGAAGTCGAAAGAATATTAATATATTGGGACAACTCATTAACGGTCAACTGAATCCCAAAGTTGGTAGAGCATGTACTATGGTAACTGTAAAACATACTTGGTATTTTGGTATGGCAGGCTGTTCTGCAACACCAAGCCGAAGCGCTTATTTTGCGTTTAGTAAACAATCATCCATGATGATGATAGGTACAATCATCCATCTCAGCCAAGAGTCGTCCACTGCTGGATATAGGCTTATCATAGGTACATATTATAGATAAATTATACCCTGACAAAGAATGCTCATCGCACAAAAACCTAATACTAATCTAATACTTCCTCCGACTTAGCAGTATTACTAGACCACCAACAGCCAACAAGCTTGCATAGCATTTAGGACATTATGTAAATAAGAAGAGGTGGCGTAGTTAGACCGTAAGTAAAATAAAATGCGTTGGTAAATTTGATACAACATGATTCACCACTGAGAGAACGTCGATCGACCCGCGTCACCCACCGCGAATACAATAAAGCCGGAATCTATAGTTGTGGGTATGATATTTATGAATATCGCATATACACTATATGTGACTGCAACCAATAAACTGATTGTTATGAATTGCTGCGACAGTATTATAAATAAATATGATAATGACAACAAAAACAATTACGATTACCTTTAAATCAATTGATAGTGGCTACATGTCAGAAAAGATCCGCCGAGATCAGAGGCCGTACAATGACGTTCTTATAGCGATTTATTTTCTTTATTTTCTTAATTTGAAGTTCGTAAAAGTCAGCGCAGTCATTTGAGTAGATTTACTCATGTGGCGTAGTGACGGACGCCATCGGGCTTATAAAGGTGGTGACGATCTTAATAATGTGGCTAAGAGCAGCTAGATGCGGGAAACCGAAGACCGTGTCAAGTGGCGTACACTTGGAAAGGTCTATGAATTTGTCTTGTTTCGAAATTAAATCGCTATTAGGATGTCACGATGCGGTCTCAGATAGTAACTACTAAGTTTTCGGGTATTTTTGGAATAAAGTATAACTATAGTTAAATTTAATGCAATAATGTATGTACTACACAGAGTTTCAGGTATGTAATAAAAAAGCTAAATGCACGCGAAGCCGCCATTAGGAAATGGGCGCCGCCGCAACGAACAGACGATAACGATTTCACTAGGCGGCCATACTGAATAGAGAAAATTGCGCTTTTCACTGAAATGAAAGCCCGCTACCATTGCAAAATTCCTGCTTGATAAAAAAATATATTATAAATTTTCGGTTCTATTTCCTACCGGTATCTATCCAACTATTTACGGCTCGCAATAAATTAAAATATATTTTATTGTCTATATTTTATTTTGTTCCTAGCTAATGGTTTACTCTGAACGTATGAAATGACGAGCACGCATGAAAAATGTTATAAGTAGGTATGAAGCAAAAGAGACATGTTCAACTTTTTAAGGATTTCTACTTGCTACGATTTGTAGTAGAAATCCTTAGTTCTCGCTACTACTCTGAGAAACAAACGTAGTCTTTTTTTGTAGTATAGAATTTACGTTTGTAACTAATGAATAGACAATTAAAATAAACACCTTGAGGAAATTCAACCGTAATACGTGTAGGAAAAAAAACATGCGGGTTAGTCTTTGGGGATCGCCGATAGAAGTGAAAATTAAGTAACTTGTGAATTGTATCATCGAGCTATTAGATAATTATTTTTGAATATGCAAACCATGTGGTGACGATCTCGCGATTCCATGATTTTTGTTCACCCGAAGAGTGCTCAACGCGCCTAAAGAAGTTACACTTCAACAAACCGTTTCCAATTTATTGATAACACTTAAAGCTCATTAATAACGACTAAACAAAAGAAAATTAGTTGACAGACAAAAGAAAAATGTACTTAATTCTTTTGTCTTTACCTATTTTTATATTTCTCTCTTTTACCTCACAAGCCCTGTGTCTCGGGAGCTTTACAAACATAATGGACATAAATTGCAGTCAGCCTCGGAAGAACTATTCGTGGATCACACATATTTTTGTCCCGTGTGGGAGGAGATCAAACATACAACAAGCTGAGCAATGGTTAATGGTGATGTAACTACTTTAGCCACTGCATCGACCGTGCAGTCATTAGATTTTTTAACATTAACGAAATAAATAATGAAATATTGCCATGTCTATTTGTTTCTACCTCATCTTCTATTGCATTATAACGCTAAGACCACAACAGCTGTTACTATAACTTCAACAGCGACAGCGGCGAAGCCTCTAATATGCATAATAATTGTGGGGTAAGTCATTGGCGTGTCTACTAACTAATGTAGGTACTCGTATATACGAGCTTTAGGATACACAGATAGATAGATAGTCGATACCAGTAGTATTTTGGCAGATCTTTCAAATAAATATGTGATGCTAATCCTGCTATCTATACTAATATTATAGCTGAAGAGTTTGTTTAGTTGGTTGAACGCGCTAATCTCAGAAAGGTTCAATTAGACAATTATTTTTTTGTTGAATAGTGCATTTATCCAGGAAGGCTATAGGCTATATAACATCACGCTATGACCAATAGGAGCGGAGCAGTAGTGAGATATATTGCAAAATCGGGGAAATGTTTCAAATTACCACGCGGACGAAGTCGCGGGTCTAGTAATATTATAAACGCGAAAGTTTGTGAGTCATGGGTATGGCAGAAGAAGCATGAAAGCAAGATTAATGCAGTGGAAATGAGAGCTTTGAGGAATATGTGTGGAGTCAGAATGCTAGACAGAGTAAAAAACTGTGACATAAGAGAACCATGTGGATTGAAACAAGATGTAGTAACAAAAGTTGAGATGTTAAGATGGTTTGGACATTTAGAAAGGATGGATGAAAGAAGTATAAGTAATATCGTGCAAGAATAAAGGAAGGAGATGTCGGTAGGGGGCCGCCCGAGGAGTACATACAGCGACCAAGTAGGGTATTTGCTAAAAAAAGGGCCAAATTAAAAGTATCCAGAATCGACGTTCATGCATGAACAGGTTGATGAATGTAGAGAAGGCGAAGGAAGTACGTTTGGATTGAAGCAATATGCGTACCATAGTCTCTACCTACCCCACTGGGAGACGGGTGTGATGATATGTATGTACGTATATGTAAGTTTGTAAGAATGTTTGTTACTCTCTCACGCAAAAAACTACTGAACGGATCTGGATGAAATTTGGCACAGAGATAGATTATAGTCTGGAATAGTACATAGTCTCCTTTTTATGGCGATAACCGACATCCACGCGGGCGCAGCTGCGGGCAACAGCTAGTATTATATAATAGTAACAAAACATACATGTCCCACTGCTGGGCACGCGTGTCTTTTCCTGAAAGTAGAGAGCTGAGAGGGTTTTAGGCCTTGCGGGTTGGTAGATCAGACATGCCTTTAGAAGTTCTTTGGAGACATGAGGGTTTTTACACGATGCATGGATTCCTTCAAAATTTATAACGGAACATGCGTTAGAGATGTTTTTTGTGCATTATAAATAGGCCATTTTGTGTCTTAAAAAAATCAACCTAGCTTTTTTTTAATCTAAAAAGCTTCTTAGCTCTAATCTTTAATAATAATTAAAGAATTCGCTATAAAACATTAATTAAGATCAAATAATAATAAATATTAAATTTGCGTATTGCAAGCAATTGGCGTAACCTATGGAGGGTTACGACATCTGCTTACTATCAGGCGGGTCGTATGCTTGTTTATCCCCGCGGTAGTATAAAGAACAGGTTACTTTTTAGTATACCCATATTCACGACAATGATACGATGATCTATTTCATTGCTCAGACCACCCACACACGCGCTCGAAACAGCTAATACAACGGAAGAAGTAATTGATGATACTTTATTATATATATTATGTTTTGTACCCGAGCATTTTACCAGCGAGGTGGTCGGGACAAATCCAGTTTTGGTTTAGCCAAACGACCGTGGGCAAATTCTTATAACACTACGCTTTTTATACATATGAAACATGTTTCGTTTATAAAAAAAAGGCAGTGACAGTTACTTTGGATGGGCCTGGAACCCTCTCGGCAATCATCTGAACTGCTTTACCAGTACAAAGTGTTCCCATTATAACCCATTTCAATAATTGGCTTTGAAGATTACGAGATGTGCGAAACCATAACATATAAGAGTATGTGGAAAGAATATGGATGTCGCCAAGTTACAAATAAATTTTCATTTTTGTTATATAATAAATATACTACTTAAGTGGCAAACAACTCACGGTCCGCCTGATGGTAAGCAGTTACCGTAGCCTATGTACGCCTATAAGAAATATCTGGGGTATTATAACTCGCGCGTAGTCGACCCAAAAAGATTGAAGAATGGAAGGAAGAAGGAATCACTTAACCTTCATTTAGTGATTCCTTCCACCCCCAAAAATATACTGGAGACCTATTCACGCACACGAACACAACTGTACCACTCACCGTGAGTAGTTATTTGGCTATGATTTTTTGTGGGGTGGACTTCCCCAGTCAGGCTTACTCGCGTGCATGGTGGCCCTCATTCACTTAAATTCATTATTTACAGAATATAGTTTGCATTTTAATAACATGTATATTGTGTGAAAAAACTTTGTAGAATCTTTTAAAACAATAGTGAAGTGGCAAATACAACAGTCTAAATGACTAGATTGCAAACAAGTTGTTAGGATACAATGATTAGGGTACGGCCGCGGAAGGCCTTCAAACTGTAGTAATGGGCCGAAAGTGGTTTATTTTTGGTCAAAGTATCTAGACACGCAGGATTTCAAAGTGGAATTACTATTGTTGGTTGTTATATACATTATGAACCTAGGTATATATATGCATTAATATCACTTTTAGGAACGAAAAGATAAAATAGAACGACCCATCATGTAATTTAATTATTGCCCCGGTGATTATACTCCTCGTAATCACAAATAGAAACAGACCGACTTTTAGTGAGTAGACGTATAGATTTATTTCAAAATAATATCTGATGCATCCAATTTGTCACAATTTAGTTTTGAGGCTAATATAATTACAAATGACGTTATGTTCATTAGTATTAATAGCCACGAAGTCACTGATGAAATACTTGGTATTGTGGTCAGCAAGTTAATGTAGGTAGTTTCGTTAGTTGTAATGTTATGTGGTTTGTCTGCTAGGTAAAATGTTAAAGTACGTACACCATCTATTTACTTTTAAGTTTTTGTGTGATGGGGACGAACAAACGGTCGATCGGCGGAAGTGGAACTCTAGCATTGTGCTGACAACAAGGAAGAGGAACGTCTTACGCAACAAAGGTCGCGCGCGCACGCAAAAAAAAAACTTACTTTGTTGACAAAATTCGCACGATCGCGATCAACGACAAAATATAGATAGGTACATACCGTTAAATAAATCCTTTATTAATAAGTAAGTAATTTATTTTATTACAATTATCGCACTCGCTACAAATCATCCACGTAGACAAACGTAATACATGATGCTTATGAGTTCAAAGTACTTTACGCGTAGTTAATAATTCCTAGTAGATACTAAAATATAAAGAAATACTTAATGTAATTAGGAATGAAACCTACATTGAGTGTAAGAAAAGCAATGAAGAGTATAAATTTGAATAATGATAATGAACTTCAAACACGCTACGAGTATAGTCTACAGATGTTAAATTGTGTACGTAAAATTATTTTATCCAGAATTTTCTCTGAGCATCAAAAATGTATTTTAAATAAACATGTCGTTAAGTGCTTAAATAAATTTCCTTTCTAACAAATTGATCGATAGCAGTTAGTAGGTAGTTAAAATACGAGTGTTTGGCGTACCTTTATACCACGCTTGTTTGTTTCTGGCAAGTTGGATAACAATAGGCACTATGTTTCCACTGAGGTTTCAAACGAATTTCACAGTTGTCGATGGCGGATTTGCCAAAAGCCGAGCTCTCTAACGAAGCCACGCTTGTTTGAGCACCGAACGTGTATCCCTATTCGATTGTAGGTTTTTTTCAACAATATACGAACTTTTTAAATCTACTTTTCACAAGAGCAACGCCTGTCCGATTAATACTTTATTGCTTTTGTTAAAACTGAGAAAATAAAAAAGATTTATCTCGTCGTGTACGACCATTTCTGGCAGTTACTACAGATAAAATAAACTGTATTGTAGTGGTATCGTATATGATACGTGTTTTATGAGTTAAGTTATTAAATATAGTTCAATTATAATTCACTTGGTTATCGATTAAAGTTTCAGCAGCAAATCGACTTGGTAGAAGTTGGAACGGTAACGTACATAGTGAGGTGGCGTTGAGGAATAGTTTCAAGTTTCGTAGGGCATCGCGTATAAACATTTAAACTTGCTGTTAACGACTTTTACCCTTTGCAAAATTGACTATACATAATGAGTTAGGCTAGATATGCGTTAATCCGTGGCATGAGTAAACTTAGGATTCTCAACACAGGCACTCTTTGCGCACGCTATGCATAATTTATTATCCGTCCGCAGTTACGTGGTATTGTTGCCTTGATGCCGGGATCGAATATCTGCTAACCATTTTGCCTTGAAACTGAATAGATCCGTACAATAATGAGAGATAATGTTGTATATCAGTGCCAAGTTTACTTACTAGATATAAGAAATATTTTATTTCTTTCGGATATTGCTTTAGGCAGAAAATGTTGATTTCGTTAAACATTTATAATAATAATGTCTTCCAGGCAGATCTTGGTCAAGGCGGCCAATCCCAACGAAGAGTGCGAACTAGGATAGGAAATAATTTACGAATTGTGTATTCCACTGGGAGTAATACCCGCAGTGAAGCCTATCTATGCCATATACATCTTTACATAGTATAAAACAAAGTCGCTTCCCTGATTCTTGTCTGTAGGCTTAGATCAGTTAAACCACGCAACGGATTTTGATACGGTTTTCACTATCATTAAGAGGATTTCATTAGGAGGGTTTATATCGCACCATCAGTGGAAAAGAGGCGTTAGTTGAGAATAGTCATTTGACAATTTTTTACCTTAACTATAATTAAGTAAAAATGAAAATTGCAAAACAGGCGTATCTTATCCTAAGTTATCATTCTCCTGCTGGTACGATATGTACATATAATACATCCATATTATAATAGCGAAACTCAAAAAATACACGCAGCAAAGCGCGGACGTGTCTTTAGTAAGATATAAAAGGCCTATTGACACCATGTAAGTTTTGAAATACAAATTTCGTGCTTGTTCAATGACTGAGATGGCATGACATTTGAGAACGCCGATATATGGCCTGTGGTTGATTTGCAGCTTTTAAAAACTCACTACTAATTCAAAAGATTCCTCCTTTTTGCCAATAAACTATGTTGTTACACTTATCTAGTTTTTTTCATGCTTACAATGTGTTCGACTGTCTCCGGAGCACAATGTCATCAAAAGCAAAATGTCTCATTATACGTAAAATATAGTATAGAGTAGATGTTGACCAAAAAGCAAAACATTAGAATCGGAGTCTATCAAGATTTATAAAGAAGCAGGACGTCGGTCTTGGTCGCAAGACATAATCCAAAATGGGTCGCAAAATGACTTATCTATGTCGAGACTGACATAAGTCTAAATTAGTTCATCAATCGCTAGAGACAAAAGTAGAAAAAATACGTGCACGACACATAATGTTTGACAAAACACGGCTATTCTTACACAAATGGTGATTTGTACACCCAAATAAAATACCACCACATTTCTCTTTGTTTACTACAGTACGTCGCTGTCGCTTTGGGAAAACTGAGCACACGTAGGTTGTGCAAAATCTCTGGTGCCGTGAGCACATCCCCTATATTTGTTTCTTGTCACGGTGCCGTACGTGGCCTCATTACTCTATACTGTATGTGTCTGTTGATACCTATCCGTGTATAGATGGTTTTAGGTGATATTTTAATATGCATAAAACCTTGTTCGTTCAACACTACAAGGTAAAGTGGAAGGTGGAATCTTCAAAGATTCACGTCACATTTTAAACAAAATATCAAGTTATTATCGCTTTGACCTTTCTCATTGCCACTGTTGAACTGGTAATGAAAGTATAGTTGCTCCTTTGCGTTTAGTTTAGATTTCGTCTTGTGTCACGATTATTGTTACTGTAATGCTTCCTTTATGTCATAGCGGGATGATGATATAATATAGTCTTCCTGAATAAATGGGCAATATTGTTGTGCATATAGATTTTTTGTAATCTTACTGGTAGTTATAGAGATACGCATACTCAACAAACTTTTTAGCTGTAGAATATTCCTCTAAATAATTACATTTTCAACAGTAAACTATTTTAAGAAAATACTAGTACAGCTAGGTATACTGTAATTATCACTATTGAGCTATTTTTTGTATATTGTTTGGTTCATTGTTAATTAATTTTGTACGGTATATTGATTTCCGTCCCTTTATGTTACCACAAATATTTTAACTTACACCAAATTGTAAATGTTATACTCTGGCGATTAAAAAGAGTGGCCCTACTTTCTTGCCCATTCATTTAGAGGCCCTACCCTAGTCAGCTGGCATATGTTTTCATGACAATCATAAGTATCATGTATTTGATCTAAATTAATAAATGAATTTGACTTTGATTTTTTGATTTTACACTGAAGCCTATGTTTCTGCCAGACACGTTGTTTTTTACGGCAGGCAAATTCGTGACACTAACAAAGTTTTAGTAAATACATTAATACCGTGTTTATCTTTCAAGTTCAAAGGTAGACAGACAGAGAATCCAGGGAATAAATGCAACGTAACTTAATGATCATAAAAGGTCACATGAGTATGAATAAGTTTCGTAATATAATAGTTTTCCAAGGTTTTCCTGTTTATTTTGAATATATTCTTAATTGAAAACAGCTGCAAGCAAAGAATGAATATTGTCTTGAAAAGTATAGTGCTGTTGGTTTTCGCAGTAGGTAAAACCAGCCGAGTTGTCGCCCGAATCTCCTTACATTTTAATTTTAGCGAATTTTACTTTAACAGATAAAATTGCTTAACTAAAATATTTTATGATTTTACTGTGTTACTTTATTTATCCGTAGAGCAAGTTAAATCTTGAGAAGGTACCTACCTACTCAAGATTTAACTTATTATTATATATATTTGTGTTTAATCTTTGCTAATATTAAAAATGCGAAAGTTTGGATGGATAGATGTTTTTTACTCAATCACACACAAAGAAAGAGTTGTTCTAAGTCTGGGTGTAATTTGTGTCCGTTAATTGTATGTTTGTTGTTAGTCCCCCGCGACACAGAGCTTGTTCTCTTGAAAAAACACTAAAGCGGCTAAATGGATTTGGATGATACCAAATATCATCCAAATCAGAGATAGATTATAGTCTGAAATAGCACGTGTAGTACTTTTATCCCGGATAAACTGTTCTGGTAAGATTGTACACGCAAGCGAAGCCGCGGGTGGGAAGCTAGTAAAAATATGAGTGGTCAAGCGCCAATTCGGCCGATAGTACCTACCGTTCATATCGCATGTACCTACTCTTACCTCCATACACGACAACACCAAGGTTTTCCACTTTCTGTTACCAACTACGTTTAGGTCGCCCGACATTCGTATTCAAACGTAAATTTTGGTTCATAAAAACCATTATGTATATGCCTATGAATGGTTGTTTGCTCAATTTGATTTTGCATAAAAATTTGCGTGTTGAATTGTAAATTCAGGGATTTTTGCGTATACGCGTCCATTCAGAAACAACTTATAGTAAATATTGCTGATAGGGTGAATATAGAATTGATTGAATAGATGGATCATTGCTTCAGTGGCTGATTCGCAAATAGATCTTTCGAGTCTGAAAGTATATTGTGTCAAGTAATTGCAGGTTTGTAAAGTTCCCCGATACACCGAGCTCTCAGAGTTCTCTAGAACGGGAGTTGTATTAACCAATATTTATTGGTTAATACAACTCCCGTTCTAGAGAACTCCGATTCAACCTTTTTATCCACAAACGTCGGTACCGGGTGGGTAACTTTTAATATTTTTCTTTAATAGCACATCACTTATTTGTGTGTATATGTGTGTGTTCGCCTAGAGAAACCCTTACTGACATCTCCATTCATTCTCGTTCTAGTATTATGATTGTGAATATTCGATAAAAATAGAAATAAAATTTCTTGACGGCCTCATGCGAGGGGCTGGGGTCATAAGCGACGTATAACATCCGTACTGATAAGAGATAAGGGGCTGGTGGCTCGTGCGTATGTCTTGGTTATGCCGTCTGTTATTAGAACTGTTTACAACATCAGGTCGTTGATAACGCTTAGGCAGACGAACTAGTTCGACGTAAGTGTGTATAGGGTTACTAATGCACAGAGAAATGCTTTGATTTTCTTATTGGAAGGGTTATATGATTAAATATTTTTGTACTTAAATTCAAAATTCATTTAGGTTATAAAGTGACATTTATGAAGGTTTTAAGTAATGAAAGTAATGGGAGAGCCAGAACGATGATGTCAGCCAATTTACCTTCAGCTAGTTTGCTGACAAGGGTAGACTCATTAAAAGAACAAGCAAGAAATTTGGGTCACTCTTTAATCACCAGATTGGTACAATTATGTACACATGTAAAAATTAATGTAGTATGCATACTGTTACAGCCATTTGTAACAAGGTTACGTTTATCTTAAATTTTGTTTAGTATTAAAATGGCAATAAATTCGGTGCTTTGGGTAGCCCTAGCAAAATAAAACGCACACTGATAGAATATCAACATGCATTTTGTATGTAATTAAAAGTAAACAAATATTGACGTCTGGTACAATGTTATGCAATACAATAACATACGTTATTTAAAAAACAATATATATTATCGTTGGCGATAATCAATGTTCCATTTTTTATGAAATCACGGTTATACCAAAGAAAGAAAACAACGCGAGTTGTTTATACATATTATACTTTCTTAGAACAACTCAAACATGGCCACCTGAGTCCAAACTAGGTAGAGCTTGTATATGGCAGCTAGACATACATAGAAAACATTTCGATTTTCACCCAGACAAACATCAAATTGCCCTGCTTATGACACAAAGATTTGTCCTGGGTGGAATCTACGACCTCCAGCATAGCAGTCAGGGTCACTAACCACTGGACCAACAGGCCAGTCAAATATCAAGTTATGAAACTTTGATATGACGTGATTATGTTCAAGGTTCAACAACTAGACTTATAAATGTGTGAATAAATCTTACAAGGAATAATTTAATACGTAATAAGTTTTAATGAAGCCTCTAAACTCGACCCGAGAAAGTAAGATACGCTTGAAGTGGATATAAAAGTTAGTAGGGTCCAGCAATTGATACGGGATACATTCGAAGAGATTGTTGAACCTAATAATATAGTACGGCCGTCCCTTCTAAAAAGTAAATGGTGGATGCTATCTTCGGCACAACTATTTATATTCATAAAATCCTGACTATTTTTGTTGCAAGAATACTCGAGTCTATTTATACATAATGCTTTAAATCGTCAAGACGCAACGTATATACAGTACACATAGAGCTACTTACGTATCGATACTGCCACGAAGTATAAAAAATTTAAACAACTAATAGCTTTTTAAACTGTACACAACATCCAACATGGTTCAAACTAAACAGTATAACAACACTGAGTTGTGTATCGATTCCATTATCAGTACACTAGAAGATATCACCGCGGTAGATTTACCACGATACGTATACACATAACTATAATAAATATATGTGTGTTTACAAGTGCAACACTAAATATTATAAATACACGTGCGCGGTGCAGCGCGCCGAAACCAACTGGGACTGGTGACGATCTATTATACCGGTGCGCGTTCACAGTCAGGCTCTCGGTCCATTTCCCCCACGCAACTCACTCCGTTAGATGTTTGCCGTATCGATAATGTAGAATGCTATTACTTCACGTACACCGTACAAACTATGTATAGGCATGTATCAAATAAACCAAGAATAATACTCAGGAAACGATTACGTGCTGATGATAAAGAAATCCTTCATCATTTGTCAAAACATCTATTGGAGCGTTCAAAGAAAACGTGATTGTTTAAGTGCCTACTATTGCAGATATAATTACGTTAAATACAGCATTTCGGACGTGTTTCTTAGTTGGAAAATGAAGAAAATTGGCCGTTTGTTAGATTTTATCAGAAATAGGTATCACAAAAGCAATTACGGAAGCACGAATGTGTAGGCAATAGGGGCTTGAATTATGAAGTAGATAGTGAACAATTGGTGTTCGAAGAATTTGATATAAGCGTCTATTCATTTTCGGTTATCAAACCGTCATCCCTCTCAAATAGAATCTACACTGTTTAGTTCAGATGGAAAACAAGTATTGAGAAAGTTCAAAACATAAAGTAGAGCATGGCACGTTGATGGCAGTGTGTGATGCATGGCAAAATATAGCTCAGAGCGGGCTACAGAGGAGATTCGCCGTTATGCGTTCAAGTTTTTCCATGCATTTGTTATGGCCATCATACGTAGCAAGACTAGTAAAGCCGTTATTCACCGGTGTTGGGACAGGTGTCGTAGTTATAGTCACATTTTCTGACATTGCGTTACACTTCTCCATTATTCGTGTACTACTTTCTCGTTGTAACATTATGCATGTGGTTTTTAAACTGACACGATGCATTTTTACAGCATATCATATGACATTCACTACCAACTCTAGCATATAAAGGTTAATTTTTATCAAAAGTAATAGTACAAAAGAAACCTTGGCTCTTCTCCTGTAAGTGTTTAAAGAATGACAGTAAGCCAGTGTCGTAATTATTGACGAACTTGGATGGAGATGTGTTGAAATTTTCAACATTGTAGTATAACTTGTTAATAAAACTAACCATGTTAGGAAAATGAGATCTCCTTGGGTTCACTGTTTTATTATCCCCTACTAAGTAGGAATACGTTTTTTTTTATACTGTGAAAATGGCAAACAAGCATATCCTACCCTACCCTACTTACGATAGTACTTACACAAAAATACATTTCTTTTTCTTCTTGTAAGGATTCATCTTATTACCTGTAACAAATACAATATGAATTTAATACTTATGGCACATAGAGAAGAAAATAATGATTAATCCGTATACTTGTGGAATTGAACCTTATTATTAGAGACTAGAAACAGTGAACATACTTGTTACTGTAAAAGCCTGAATTACGGTATTTCTAAGATCCTACCGGCAAAATCTAAGATTCACCAACTCTAAGTGGTAAAAGTACAAAGCAACTAAATTATCATAGAATTGGTGAATCTTAGGTTTTACTGTAAATTTTGATTGGACTTTTACAGTAACATACATACTTGATGTAGATATTGACTTAAAAAATATTTAACTCAAGGTAAGTAATATTTCTTGCGAAAAATAATTAAGTTTTCTTAATATTATTTAAACTGACCAATGTCGAATTACGTAGCACGATATAATACGGTCATAATATAAATTCATAACAATGATAACGTTTTTTACGTATAAATTACAATCAAGTCTTTGATAGGTCAGTTGGTTTAATAAACTTATCTCAGCGTTACTTTTACACGTTGAATGAAATTGAATGTTATTTGAAGGTTTGTGTTCCCTCGGGAAACATGTTTTATGTTGAGAATACGGGTTAGATCAATGTACCTACAGCGCGCGACGACGGCAATAACGCCGTCATGAATAGTGAAGTATGACATCCCTCGCGTCTGTGCTATGCTATCATCTACTTTAAGGAAAACAACCCGCTTCTTATTAATACAATTTTTCTTGTTTCAACACTGTTTTAAGATTAGATTTTTAATTTAAAATTAGAATAAGAATGTGTGACGTAGCATTGTCATTCACCCTAGACCATGAAGTACTTTATAACCTTCATGCATAAAAACAGAAATAACATCTTAATAATTGCATAATGCTAAAATCCAAACGTGTTTTACTAAGGAGGTCAAGTTCTAGAACCGCTTTGCCTCGTAATTAAAGACACAGTCGCTTTATTTCTCGTAAATTCATAATTTTATGATAATGTAAGCTGCGTTTAAGCGTCAATAACGTAGAATATATTTATACATACAATATAAATATATAAGGAACACATTAAATATACAAGCCGACCCTACACCAAGTTGCGAAATGTCCACTAAGTGGTAATATGAATTACCAATCGAGTGCCAAACTTGTGGCGGCGACCTCGCGAGTGACTAACGAGTAGATGAGGCAGTAAGGTAATAGTAGGTAACATTTGCCGCCAGCGAATGGAGCAAGGTTAGCAGTCAAGTGTACGTTTGAGGGTCACTGGAAATATTACGTATGATATCCAACGTCCACGTCAACATCCTTCACTTCACAACCCGGTATTAAGGCGATACCTCGAAAATAAATTGAAGTTTTGTGGGCGTGGCTTAGCTTCCACGGCTGGCCGCTACGCGTCGCCTTCGTCCGTGTGACGTTGTCAAATAAGTGATTAGAAATATTTTATTGAGTTTTTAGGAATTTTAGCACAGGAGGCATGGAGTAGACAAAATAGAACAATTAATTATAAAATTAAATGTTTACCATTGGCAAAATACATAGATACATATTTATAAATGGACGTAGTTACACGATAAGGATCCAATCCACATTAAGCTAGTTTTGAGATATTGAATTTTAAAGTTTGCATCGGAATTCTTCTATGATGCAGTGCTGTAAATTTGTTGGTTTTATTGAAATTATAAGGAAAACTATTTATATTTTAACTTTAAATCAAAAAGGATCCAAACCCATATTTTCTTGAATAATATTTGAAATATCAAATTAAACTTAGTAAAAGTTTAATTTGATATTTCAAATATTATTCAAGAAAATATGGGTTTGGATCCTTTTTGATAAATTGTATTCTCAATAAAACCAGCATAAAATGATGTTTTGCAATAAGAAACCACGTCATGAACTGTTAACTAAATCTTGAAAAATAAATAAAGCTACTAATAATTCACAAAAAAAGTTTTATTCTTATAACCGCACACATCTTTTATTATCAATATACAAAAAAAAGATAAAAAATTCATTGCATTCTTCTTCTTCTTAGCGTTTCGTTGGCAAACATCGGTAAATTTATATTATAGCGGCCCAAAATATAGCTACGTTGACTGCATTGTCAGAGGCAGCCATCAAGTCCTCTTGCGTGCAGGTGTTAGGGCATGCAGGACATGATGTGAGGTGGGCCATTGTATGGGTTACACCGCATGAGCATTCCAGATCTGTACCATCTGTAAACACCCATCTGAACAAGTTTACCTTGCTCCGGCCGACCTGAGTTCGGAGTCTATTTAAAGTCTTCCAGACCTGCCACGGCAATGTATGTCCGGGTGGAAGTGGCACAAAGGGGTTAGGTAGTGATACACCTTTCCTCCAAAGGCTGCACCGCGCTTTTGAAGGCTCCAATGTCAACGGATCGACACACTTTGTGAAGCTCTTCCGGCTCTTTAGCCTCTGCTCTACTGGCATGTGGCCATTCATCGGGTGTCGTGCGTCGTTGTCCATTTTGACTCTTTCTGCAGAACTTGCCACAGCTCTACGGACATCTGGAGGCGCTATGCCAGCCAGTGGATACAGCAGTCTAACTGGAGTCGGTTTAAGACAACCCGTGATGATCCGGCACGTTTCGTTTAGCGCTGTATCCACTAATCTTGCATGGGCGGAACGACTCCATACAGGGCACGCGTATTCGCCAACAGAAAATGCTAGCGCCAGGCCAGATGTCCGCATTACCCGCGGTGAGGCTCCCTATTTGGTGGTAGTGAGTCGTTGGAGCAAGTTATTGCGGGAGTGAACTTTTTTCTTTATATTTTCGCAGTTCTTTGCGTATGTTAGGGACCTATCCAGTACGATACCTAGGTATCTAGGATGGTGATTGTGGGCTATGGGCACACCTTGCCATAGAATATTGAGTCTACGACCCGCTTGGTGGTTGCGAAGGTGGAACGCACAAGACTCTGTTTTGCTTGGGTTGGGTTTAAGTGAGTTCGCTTCATAATACCGGCTCAAGGCGTTAAGAGCAGTAGAGAGGTTGGTCTCTACTTCTTCAAACTTGGTGCCTTGGGAAGTAAGCGCAATATCATCAGCGTACATATAGCGGGACGTGTTTGGGCTGGGCGGTTGGTCGTTAGTATAGATGTTAAATAGCAGCGGGGCCAAAACACTGCCCTGCGGCAAACCGTTTTTTTGCAATCTCCAACGACTCTGGTCTGAGAGAAGGTGAACCCGAAAGCGACGGTTATTAAGAAGTTCTCGGAGTATCAGGACGAATTTATGATCACCGGTCACCTTCACTGTGTCATAGGCCGCAGAGAGGTCAACGAACACAGCGCCAGTTATTTTGCCCAACTCGAAACCATCTTCTATGTGCTGCGTGAGCTTTAGAGTCTGGTTGCAGCACGACTTCACTGGTCGGAAACCCGCTTGCTCCGGAATCAAAACCGGGTCAATAAAATTTGTAAGCCTGGTCAGCAGCATTCGCTCGAACAATTTAAATTCATTGCATAATCATTATTCTATTATGCGTGTTCTTCCTGACTTTCATATTCAATAGGAAAATCAGGCTGACCACTGAATCCATCGAGGTCATCCTCTATATTTTCATCCCCCTGTAGAGTTAGTAGAAGCCCCATCACCCAAATCTAGCTATAGCTAAGCTATATAAAGAAAAGAGAAACTCTGTCTTTTGAACATTTTGGAGGGAGAGGTAGGGTACCTCATTATCATCCATATCATCTGAAAAGCAAAATTCTCCGTAGTTTACAAACTATAAGCAGTTATTTAGCCAATAACAAAAATGACCTTGAAACTTACCTGACTTATTATTGTCGTGTTTTAATCCGCCTAAGGCATTACTTAAAATTCGGTCTGCTCTCCCCATATCTCAGCACAGTTTATTACCACAGTGTTATTCAATTCACAGTTTTTAAAAGAGACTCAACCCGTCACTTGCGACTCACAGATTAGTAATACGTTTCACTGCGATTGATAAACTGACAATAAATGTTGCCAGTTATTGTAAGAATTACCTATATAAAAAAATGTGAATCTTTTTCTGTTTTAGATGATTCGGGTGCTTTGGATTCCTTCAATTGTTTAAATTAAATGTAATAAAAACACAAATAACTATTTCAGAAGTGACTCGTGTGCTTTGGATTCTTTTTTAGGTTTTAAATACTGTTTAATAAGTAATTAACAATATTCAACAGTAAGGCTTCAATATTCGATATTGAATATTCTATGAAATGACAATGATAAAAAAAGTGAAACGAAAATCTATAATACTTTTATTTTTTCTTATTATTAAAATTATTTTATTTATTATTAAATTGAAGGAAACTAATCAGAAATATTTTTAAGATTGGATTTTTATAATCCAATCTTAAAAATATTTCTGATTAGGACATAGGTACTTAATCATATTTTACTACCTACTACACTAATAGAACCTTACGTATATCATCAAAAAATACTAAAAATAATCTCGAAAATTTACAGTTTTTTTAAATACAAAAAGTTGAAGTGCTACTCCATCCCTCTTTTTGTTATTAGTCTGTCACTTTCGGTAATAGTTCCACTAGAGTTGGGAAAATGCTGAGCATTTTAGGCAAATTTGGCAGAATGTTTATAAATGCCCGAAAAAATTCTGCAATATTATAATATGTAAGTTGTAAAATGTTATACCATGTGCTCAGTTGCACTTTGAGACGCATTCGACACTTATTGTTAGTTATTCTTTGTGAATAACGCAATGAAGGGAAATGAAACGAAGGATGCGCAATTTTTGCCCTGTGATCGTGGCGTGAACTTGGAGAAGTTCTATGTTCAGCAGAGGATTGCAAAAGGCTGATGATAATTAGGAATTGATTCTGAACCAAAAATATATAATGTCGGTATTATCGGGTTTTATTATTTTGCCCGCCAGGCATAAACACATTGGGCATCTCTTGCTATCATAAACTTTATAAAGTAAGTCTTAAAAATATACTATAATGTAGTACATTCAATACGAATTTGTGATGAATTGAATAACTAATTTGGTTAATGACCTGTTTAATAAATTATAACATTTAAAACTACAAAAATCTGAGAGAACCGATCTGCAAAAAAGTAGCATACGTCCGTCGTTGGTGAGGCCTACCGGCCGACTAAAAGTGTGGCGAGTGAGAGTGATGCAAATACTTTTGTAAGGCAAAAGAAGAGAGAGCTATAATGATGCATGCGCTCAGAATAAAATAACGTATGTGCCAAATTGAATTTTCTACTTTTTACTAAAATACATTATCAAATCAAAAAAAAAATCTTAGCAAAACTTTGATACGATTGTCCTCTATGTTTTAAAGTAAACCCCGTTGAATAAATCTTAAGTTTTATTACATAATACAGAAAAAGGGAAAAAAATAGAATGGACTTCGCAGCTGTTTTCTATCGAGGATATTTCTTCCAATCACGTTTTCCTCTTACCATATGGTAGATCATAGAATCAAAAAATGTATGCTAAAGTTTTAACTTCCTATTTTAAATGCTTAGCGAATTACACTTATTATAATATCCTTATTATTTTCAATGTATCACCTTAAGCCAGAGACGCACAAAGCCGCATAGCGTGCTCGTTGGCAAGATATAAATACAGTTGTACATAACAGAATGTGTACACATTCATGATTGCGGTTTACCAAACGCTGCACCTGATATTTATAAATAAATCTGTGTATTTACGAATGAAAGGTTAATAATAAATAAGTTAATTGCAGTGTAGCGACCAGTTCACTTCGAATCTATGATTTTTTTTTGCATGTCAAACTGATTGGATTTATCGAGAAAATATCTTGGAAATATTTGCATTTTAAAATTCATTTTTTTTTAGTAAGTAACACTTATAAAGGTTATATATTATTATGTAACTAGTAAGCCAAGAAGAAGTCAGTGAATTTGCGGCAGGCAGTTCGCTTACAATGGAAGAGCCAGTAGAGCAATGAAAAGAAATAGCAAGAAACTCAGACAATTCTTTTTGGACCATTTTCTTTATAAATTAGAATTAAGGTACCAACAAACTGACTGATGCAGATAAATCACCATAATTATTAACCAATTACAAAAAGTTAAGCTTCTTAAATTAGCCTAAAGCGTGATAAAAAAAGTGCATTAAAATTTGTAATATTTTCATATCTACCGAAAGAAACCGTACGTATGTGCGTTCTCGGATGTTTTATAAATGTAGAAATTAATCATACCGCAGGAAGAAATAAGGTCTACGCTTCTAAGAGAATATTAATCACAAAAGGGGTCCTCGCAGCGTATCTCGTTTCTCTCCAACCTTAGTAACAGTTTATCCGACCTCTGAGGGTGCCATTGCGTCCATGAAGATATTTTGGCAATTCGATATCTCCAGCCCCAGAGGGTTAAGCAGGAGTTTTGATCTTTGTCTCGTGTTAAAGATTGTTTAATTAAATATCGTCCGCTTTAATCAACGCAGCTTCTGTGTTAATGTTATTAAAATTATAAAATTAAAAGCTTTCTCAAATATACGTTTACCAAGTTTTTGTTGAATCTTTGGGATTTTATCTTTTCTTGAAATATATTTTGTTATTTGTTACTTGTAGTAGTTAATTTAAGCTTGTAGTCCTATATTCTCAGTATGTTGGTTCTGCGGGGATAGTGTTTTGTGTCCTTGTGGCGAGGGTGAAGATACAACGAGACGATTTATCACGCGGGAGGATGAGATAAGCGTCCCGCCACGGCGCGGGGGGCAGGGAGCACCGCCAACGATCCACACAGCTGATCGACTCAATTACACAAAGCAAACTGACTCAATTACACGCAGCAAACTACGTTTAACCGTGCGTATTACACAGGAAACGATTCATGTTCATTTTATTGGAATGCCTCAGGTAGCTATAGTATATGTAACACTTATTTTATTCTTTATTACGGTATTGTTACTAATAGTTACGAGGTTGATGACATAAATAATGGGAACCTAGGGAAATATATTGCTCTTTAATATAGGAATATTTTTTTAAGCACATGCTTAATGACATTCTGGTAGGCCTAAGTGTTCACTCCAGTTGTAGCACGCCGACGAAACGCTTCACCGACCGTCTGTGTACACTTGGGCAGACGCTGCGCGCGCAATTCGATCAATACGCCTCGGCTGCGACGAGTTCGCACCACGCGGGCTCTTCTCTAAATTCGTGTGCTTATTTTTTTGCGATGCAGCCGAATGGTTTTAATGGAAATTCAACTTGAAATTTAACAGCAACAACGTAAACAATTTTATGCTGACCGCGCTGTCCCGGGGAAAGTTTACATTATTATTAGTTGGATAACTTATTTACACGGAAAGTTTGTCACATTATGTAGTTTGTAGACGAGCAGGTCTCCATTTATCCATGCCTTAGTGAACATAACATTGTATGTGGTATGAAACTGTGGATATCGTTTATAGCTTAATAGTTACGGCATCGTGTGAGCCAAATCGATAGTCCTACTTAGCCAGTCTTTAGCCTTACCATGCACGTTACTTATCGCCGATCTGCTTTAGTTTTAACTACTTTGCACGTTTCGGCCTTGTGCCTTATCGCAAGGCGAGCTTTTTACTTTATTTATGCCACAAATTGGATAATTTCTTGAAAAAATTAAAATGTAATAAGTTTGAAAACCCAAATAATATATAAAATTTGCTCGTTTTAGTAACTAAATGAATTTATTTCGTTTATAGAGTCACACCCAAAAGGCTGGCTTTTTAGTTTAGTGGTTAGTAATACTTATTGGACAAATTCTTTGTGCCGTGTCTGGGTATAATGTATGTATGTTATAAAAAAAATAACTATGTTTATTTCATTTGGGATCAGATGGCCTTATGATAAGACACGTGAATAATATCACTAATAAAAAAAAAAAACTCGCAGACGAAGAACATCGAAATCTTTGCTAGAAACGGATATAGACTAAGTTGAAATTGGTAAAGTTTACTAAATAAATCGGCATCGGATATTGATAATTACTAGCTTTAATGCTAATCGTATAGTACAGGCAGCTAGAAGGCTAAAATAACACGTGTTGTCTACGTATGCACGTGTGGTGGTGGTTAACACACCGAGTGTTGTGAGTTTGATCGCCACATAGAATAAATATTTGTGTGATAGTTGTACCGAGTCTGACTGTACTTGTGTTTTTAAATAGCATCTTTGTAGTCCCCCGCCACACAAGGCTCATTCCATAGTGCGGCAGTTGTCTTTTAAAAAAAAATTGGATTTGAACTTTAGTTTTTAAGTATAACTAACCCTATTACATATTTTACAAGCTTCGTAAAATAAATATACATCTAGTCGTTATAAACGTTAGAATAATGCTCCATGTGACTAAGGAAGTTACAATAGTAAGTGTTCGCAGCGCGTCACAATGACAGACTGGGTGGGCGTACACCAGGTTGATTGAACTCCATTGTCAATCTTCAGGTACCGAGAGCAGAATGCCTTCGCCTTGTTCCCGAGCACATACAGACTTCTCTCAATGAAAGGTACAAAACTTTTATGGAGGGTCGAACGACAATGCACTTTCGGCGACTGAATGGCGTCTAAAAACTAGACTGAAGAATGCAAATTTTAAAAGCATCGTTCTCTGAGCAAGAATTTGTAAGACTTCTTTAAACTTCCTTGCTCTTTTTGAAAGTACGACAAAAAGTTGAATTATTTCTATGCTTTGAAAAGAAAGACTATTGGAAACCAAGATTCAGTAATTATACACTTGAAATATCCAGCCAGTTGCACTACTAGGTACTGATACATTCTAGCTTATGTCCACAGCTTGCGCTGACGTTTTTTTTATCATTAGCTTTTTTAATTCATAAAATTTCATAATACTTATGTGTGCTACTCTAGACTATGCTACTAATATTATAAACGCGAAAGTTTGTAAAAATGTATAGATGTATGTATGTTTGTTACTCTTTCACGCAAAAACTACAGAACGGATCTGAACTAAATTTGGCATAGAGATAGATTATAGTCTGGAATAACACATAGGCTACGTTTTCATCCAACGATCTGTTTGCCTGTTCTTGAGTGATTGAGTAGGTAACAAACATGCATCCAAACTAGCTTTTATAATATTAGTAGTATTTTGCGGTAAGTTCACTACTAGACACGATTCGGTCAGTGTCAGTCATTTAGTTGTGGCTGTGGGTATGAAATATGAATATTGAGTGAGTTTAAAACAGTATCCAAGTTGGAGAGCATCGTGTCGCGTTGCCGGCGCACACGTGTTGTCGCAGTTAAATATAACCGGCAGTTCAACGCACGAGGGGGCGCGACGCGTCCGGTTAACCTACAACTACTGCTTTCACGGTGTTAAGGGGAAATAACTAAATTGGACTTCAGCATACGCATTCATACCAAAACTGATATGTCACAGGAAGTTTCTTACTATGTTGCTACGTTTCTTACGAAATAAGGATCTACAGATAGGATTTATTTTATTTGTGTAAAGATGACTCCAGCTGTATTATTGTAGATATATAAGATTTAGGTTTAGGGCGCCATATAAGCGAGTAAGTTCAACTAAGGGATCCATCTTACAAAAAGCCACATCCAAATAACTACACAATGGTGTGCTCCTATGCGTAAGTACAGGTCCCCAGTGCGCATTTAACAATGCGTTTTTTTTAAAGAAACGTTTTCCTATCCCAAAACCCTGATGTCAAAAGGTTGTAGGTTGGTAACACGCAAGTGAAGCCACTAGGTATTTCGACCATCCACAGGCTACGGTAACTGCTTATCATCACGCCCATGCCGTAGGTATATATGCCACAAAAATATAACCAAAATTTAATGTTGTGTGTGATGTGCTCTTAACCTCTGTGTGCCTAAGAGTAGGTAATATACCAGTATGATTGGTCGTTGGCTTAATTACGAATACCAGCGTGCCTCTGAAGTATAAATCTTTTATTTGAAATACCAAACTACTCAAATAGCAGAAAACAATCGGCAGTTCTTCGTGTGATTACTAGGAAATCAGTCTCTTCAAAATATTTACATATTTATCAAGATACACTTGGAATAAGGAATAGAATGATATAATATACATAAGTAAAACATAAAGAACAACACGTAATACTGCTAGATAAATCAATATTGTTGCATAATATAATTAAACAGAAAACTTCCTTGAGATAAACAAAACGATTGAATCAATCATAAACACATTACAAATTCGATTCGATCATTTATTAAACATATTACTGAGTTATCAAAGCAACAAGTTACTAGTAATCGAAATACTCACTAATAGAACTTGGTTGATGGTCTATATTCACGTAAATTGAAGAACTAACTCAGTAAAGTCGGTTCTGTTCCCGCATGCCCGTAGGCAAGGTAACAAAATGAAACAATGATCTCATTACGTAACTTTTCTGCAACTACCCACCCAGTAGCAACCGCTCCTGTCATGTTATTGCGACGCTACTAAGAATTATGTGTAATTGTGTCTTGTCGTTTAAGCGACTTAATCAACTACAATTTCCTTTTGTGTTGACATTTTCAATATTATCAAATAAATGTTGTAGTTAAATGCAACTCCATGGCAACGGTAGCGTAGAGCAAGAACAAAACGTTTCGTCCGTCGACCGTCGGTAGTGGACATTGTGTAATGTCTACTTACCATAGTGTTGCAATGGTATCGGCAGACTATTCACAGAAAATAGAACAATCGTCTATAAGAAAAGTAAGAGTGTTTAGACGAGGAAATTAAACAAAAGTTAAAGAATACAATTTATAACCCTGACTTTTGGATAATCAAATTCCGCTAATTAAATACGTTCTTGTGCTTTGAATTGTGACTGTTAACGAATTTAACCTTGCAAAGTTCGCCTTCTGCAAAAAGTACAATACTAAAAGTCAAATTTAAAAGTATAGGTACTTGATATATCGATTTCTACAGTCATATATGTATATTTAGGATTGGTATATTTTGTTTTTATTTTTGGCCAATCCCTTCCGCGGTCCGCGATGTTAACAAAATTCGGACCAGTTTGTCTACAATGTGACCCTTTGTTAAGCAGAATAATGTATCAGCAGTATCAAATATTTTAACTCTGTTCATTCCACATAGGATTTATTAACTCTAAATACATTTAGTTTTGTCAATTGACAGGGAAAACCAAAAGTCTCTTAATTCCTTAAGTGATCTGCGTTTACAAAATTAGATTGGGATACATTTTATACTGGTAAGTCACCCGAGGCGGTTGCGTGCAAGACGCGGCATGTGAATAACCGCAAATTACTTTTTCGGCTTGCTCGCTTCAAAAAATAGACAAAGAGGTTCACACGGCCTTGTCGGCGTGTGCCGCACTGACAGAAGGCTGACGAACGCGGAAATGCCTAACGAACTGCCGCCTACTAACTTTACGAATTAAGTAGTAGGTACGTAGTAGGTACCACGGTAAAGTTTAAAGTGTCTTGTACAGAACACTGGCCGCCCTAAGTTCCTTGATTTTATCGTGACTAATTATTTAAATATAGATGTTATGCAAAGGGACAATGTCAAATGCATTCTTTGTTCTACAATTCACTTATTTGTATGCATGGAAAATTAATAAACGCGATAAGCGCCTGTTGAGCGAAACGTCCATTATGACGTCAATTTTCTTGAAAGATAATGTATGTTGGAAACTTAATAAGAAACAGCAAGTTATCGGCATAACCTCCTAACACTGATGACTTAATTTGTACTGTACGATAAACTATTGAGAACGTTATAATGCGAATTTATATTTAGAGCATTTTTGAGGCTATGATATTAATTCTAAAACACATTAAATCGAGTAGATGATCGTAATAAAAATTTTAACGCCGACCGCATCCTTATCACGTTGAAAATGGTAATGTATGTGAAAGTATTTTATATATTCTTTCACTTATTACATTTAATCACGTTGAACTTACTCAGCCATATTAATATCGTTTTATTTAAACAATAGTAAGTATAATTTTGTTTACTGCAGACAGAAACTGGAACACAGATAATATTGCTATACAAGTTGTTCCTAATGCGATTTAATCTGATTTGTAACGTTAAGAATGTTTGTATTATGATTATGACATTAAATATTTAGACTTAAAACATTGTCATAATACAAATAAGGTGGTTATCTAAATTTTAAATAAAATACAATTTCTACTTCTAAAGTGACAAAACGCATACGGCCCATTTGATGGCAAGCAGTTACCGTACCCTATGGACACATGCAATCCGAAAAAAATATAATGATAGGTAACGCCATGTAAACCTCAATGAAGAAAACATTTTATTTGAAAACATATTTCCCTTAGAACACTGGAGCATCTATTATAAATCACACACATAACAATACATATAAATAGTAATTTGTCTGTGGTTTTCTGGAAGGCGAAGGACCGGATGATCTCTTCATTTTGGTCAAAGCAAGACAGTATAGTTTTTTTTGGTATATTTTGGTTCGTATTATAGGAAAATTGCTTTTGTCGTAAATAATCTCTTATCGTAACACAAGTCGACTTAATAGCGAGTCAGCAACTAAATTAGGTTCAATGACTTTTGGTCGTAGTCAGCGTTAGTATTTATATTGATTGTGTAGCTATTATACGCTCAGCTATAGGCTCATGACAATCAGATCTTACAGATTACATTTTAAGTATGCCGTTGTACCGGAACTAAATTCAATACAATTCGTGGAGGAGTCGAAAACAATTTTACCTGAGTTCTGTTGGGAAAGAGTGCTGCTTTCATCAGTCATTTATGTAGTGATTTTTAATTAGGTAAGTATTGTAACCTATTTTTAGTAACAGTTCTATTTATTATTAAGTTAAACGTAGCTCTAGTTCAGCATTTGAAAACAGAATGATAACAATCTGTGTGAATTTACACAAATGTGGTAATTCGACGAGCAATATGTACTGTAAATATTTTTTAACATTTCGTGAATAACATATCTAAACTATGTAGTGGTGCACGTCTACGTGACTACGTGCCTTGAAAGAAGCGTAATGGAGTGTACCAACGTACTGGACGATCACATTCACACAGGCGCGCCTCGTCGAGTGGTGCTCTGGCACCCACCACACATGTTTACATGCTCACACCGGTACACTGAACTCGGATAAATTGTTGGCAGTTCGTGGAAACGGGACAAGTGCGGACACTGCGCGCCGCCCCGTTCCTTTTTGACGCCTCTTACTCTGTTGTGTGTGTACTAAAACCATTTATAAAACCAGTCCATTGACTACGGCGACGATCGTTGCTAATTACGACAAAAACATAAAAAAACCTACACTAAAAGAACCGTTTCTGCGAAAATAATACAACTTTTAAAAACATTAACAAATAACCTGCACGCATGTTTTCTTTTTTTAGGCAAAAGCTTTATTATAAAGGCATCAAGATTACTTTCGTAATATTAAATTTTCCAAGCGATTACCCAGTCAAAAAGTAGATTATTTCAGTACAGCGAGTTTGTTGGCGAAGCAGGTACAAAGTTGCGTGCCACCCAGTATTTACGAGACTATTCCATGGCAAATTACTAAAGATCAGCTAAACTTGATAGACCGATATACATTTATCGATTGTAAACCTGTACATTAAAACTGTTTAACAACATTTATTTTCGTTTCAGTCATATACCACGATGAGGAACGAGAAGTTATACCTATAGTAAAAGCTTCAAGGAGTCTTGTAAAATATATTTAGCAAATGGTAAACAACTTTCAACGTTTTCTTGGAATATTACTATACTGGCCGTGTTCTACGTAGTATAACTAAGCTGCAGTGATTAAATAGTATATAATCACTGCATGGTAACAGCCAGTGACCATGACCAGCCAACGTAGTACTATTACATATTCTGAGTTTGATTTATAGAAAATGTTAGAACCCAATTTGATCACTGAAGACAATATTATAAAGTTGTCTATTCAAATTCGGTCCAAAACAGATAACAATAAGTTCAACACATAGGGCATAACGGGTGAAATGTAGGTGTTATACTTATACATCTTTGCTTAACCCTTTGTGGAGCTATGACTTCATATTTGTATGTTATGTTAGTTTTGTGTGTAGATGATATCATAAGAAATAACTATGATATACTTGAGATTATAAGGGCAAAGCAATAAAGTCGCAATACGGCAGCAAGATCTATCAATACTACAGACTGGGCTGTCAAGTAAATGCCATATTTTTGCGAGATTGCGAACGCGGGGTTGGGTCGAAACGCGACATGTCCTGGGGGAGAAGAGATAGATTGCCATTGTAGAACGTTATTCCAAGGAGACAGGTTAAATCCTCTTGTATTTGTCTCAAAAATATAACTACATACGTAGTCTTAGAATAGTTTAGTCCGAAATTCGTTTAGTAGTGTCGTGGGAGACGGATTGGTCTCCGCGTATAAGCAAATCAATAAACTGAAGCAAAATAACATTTCAAGTGCGCAAGCTCAGTCAGTGTTAGTCATTCTTACAAAAGGAGAGCGGTCGCAGCCGAGTGGGAAAGTGACCGCTTTGTAAGCAAGAAGTGTGAGTTTGACCCTACGTTATAAAATGAATTTAACTTTGTGGAATTTTTATGTATTATTAAAACGATTTACCATCTGCTAACAGTGAAGGCAAAACTAGATTCTCGGAAGTTTGAGTACTGGTATTATTCTCTTGAAATAGTACCCTGGGCAACGCGTGAGATATATATACTTTTTGCAACCGTCCATAGGCTATGATTACTGCTTACCATCAAGCGATTCGTATATTTGTTAGCCACCTAGCCTGTATAAAAGGGACACTTTGTTGAAGCAATGTGTTTAAAATGTCAGTACGTGAACAACGCTCGACTGTCTACAGTATCATAACATTCTGCCACCAACATCGGTGTCTCCGATTTCGTCCTGACGACGCCGTGAACGTCAAACGATGCGGGTGGTATGCTCAGCTGAATATAAACGTTCCATAAATGTACTGTCGCTACTAGAATTTACCTATGAATAAAAAAATAATCAAATTATTTTTATTGTACTATACTTAGTTATGTCCGTGAAACTTTTGAAGGAATTATTTTATACGAAAAATGTATCACTTTTATCCGAAAAAACTTCTGAAAGGATTATTTCTTGTATTATTGTAACATATTTCAGCGATACAGATACGTATTTGTTTCACAAATAAAATCTGACTGCATGGTTGGATTAGTGTCTTATGTGGGCTCGATCGTTACACGAGAAAAAAAATTAATAAATGATTTAGAAATGCTTCGTCATGAGATTTTGAGTTCGTTAGTTTAATGTTTGTAAAGTCCCCCGCAACCCAGGGCGTTTCCTAGTGCAGGAGTTCTAGTAGCCAGAAAATACATTGTCTTGTGTTGATTTAAACCTGCTAATAGCTTTTACATACTTAGTAATGTATAACTGTTGATATGATGATCTCGATGACATCAGATTTAATGTTATTATTATTGATTATTAAATATAAATGTTTGTCAATGATGTAATGCTTATATACCGGTATATAAATATTGGAATATCTTTTCAACGCTGCGGCCAATCATTCGATGACATAAAGAGAGTATAACAATAATAACAGCAAGAAATGTTAGTACATACAAATTTCTTATATGCGTCATTATCTTATTGTGGATAGGCTTTTATTTGACCATGATTTCCTTTGATGGTTGAACACAATGGCATAGAATATACCTCATCAGGAAACAGCCTCTGACAGACGGTTTCACTCAATTGGTCTTCCAAAATTTAACTCATACTAAATTGTAAATGTTATACTCTGGTGATTAAAAAGAATAGCCATAATTATTTGCCAATACTTCTCGTGGCCCTGCCCTTGTTAGAGGATTGACTGTAGGAACAAAAATCAGACATCGATTGTTGTTTTGGCAATCGTAAATATCATGCATTTGATCTAAATGAATAAATAAGTTTGACTTGACTTAGGTTTTGCTGTACACATTATAGAACAAAGCGAATGTTATATGTCTACAATATATAGGTGACGTAGCATAGTCAGTCTGGCTACCTGATAGTAAAATGGTGGTGTAAACATACACACATATATCATGTTTAATGCAGTTCAGAGGGTAAACATAAAAAGAGAACTTGTAATCCAACAACCTGTTGTAGACAGCCATGGCTGTCTAATATCACAACATGTTGAATATCAACTAAACAATGTCGGCGGTTATTTTAGTAATATTGCACAGACAATATGCATAACTTGAAAATTACAAGGTAGGTAATGTAACACCGTCACGTCACCACCTCATATTGTTTGCAAAACGGTGATTAGGTACATAGGAACATTGAGATTCAATGGCTCCTTTGTAAACATTAATACAAATACAATAAAGTTTTAATGACGTATTGAAATACAAACACAGAATTAACAATACCAAATTAGATACAACATCAAAGACATTTAACTACTACAATTAAGTCTGTTCAATATTACCTAATATTTACTAATACATTATATCGTTTCATTAGGAAATCCTAAACACATTGCAATTGAAATCGTAATGAAGGCCCCTCGGTTTAACATTTGGCGTAAACACACGGAACTAATAATTGAGGATGGTTCATAAAACTAATTTACGAACCTTGTTTTTGTGTTACGCTCATCGTCGAGCAATAAAAATATGTTGTGACTTTACATATTTATAAATGAATAACATTAATATGGGTGATGAGATACATAGTTAATGATAAAACGTTACCTAGTTAAGTCAAGAGCTGCTGGCATTCCAGCCGGCACGAACCACCAGGTCGGTAGTGTCGTGCACATCCGCTGCGGAGGCGGTCCTCATGCGACCATGCACCTCACTTGTCCACACCACTGGTCACAGTCCAACAAGCACCAGTTTTCACAATCACTACACAGAAAAAAACTAAAAGCGCCAATGTCAACGCAGTGTCATGGTTCAGCGCGCCTTAATTGACCTGAATACAGATAACGGTGACGCAAAACCGTTTGCTAACTTAGGATTACGCCTGCCACAGCCTCGATGATCTTCTAGTTTTCCGGATAATGAAAGAGGAAAAAATTAATCGAGCTCAATCAATCAATCAAGGAAATACACGAAGAGGAAACGTGACAATTGTGTTATAACTGTGCAAATAATTGCTGCGTAGAGAAATTGTAGAAGAGATAAGCCACGCTATCCAAAGCGTAATAAAAATATTAAAGCCATAAAAGGGCCAAATCGAGAGCAACTGGATTTTTCAACAAACTTTAGGGGAGTCAATAATTAGAGGGAGCGATTGGCTGAGTGATGTGTATAAGGGTTGTTATGGCTGCAACGTAAGGGTCGATAAACTTTCTATTCAGAAAAAAAAATGGAAATAGAATTAGAAATATACCTATTGATCGAAGCGTGGTCTTAATATACAGAAGCGAGTATTCGAACAGTCTAATATTAGACTTGGAAGAAAGTGAACATCGATTGTTTATATCGCGGAAGACGACAATGTGCGTTCGCGTGGCAGCGCGAGGCGGTCGGTCTGTGTGTCGCTCGATGTCGAACTGACGGCTGACGCCGGTCGACTCCGACTTCGCGTAGAAACTACACAGTGCCGCGGCGCTATTTGCGCCCGCCCCCGCGCGGCTCCCAACTGTTCTGTGCTTAAGCCGCCCTGCGATAGCATAGTCACCCTACGGTGGTATTCGTCTCCACAAGCCGAATAGGGATGCGTAGCGCACAGTTTGAAGTTAATTATTTTTACTTTTGCATTGCTGACGTTTGTAGTGACATTCGGATATTTTATAAAATAAATAAGTCCTAATTATGGCTTTCTGTCGGGATCTTCAAAAATTTTAATGTCGTCTTCATTTAGAGATTGAAATTTAAACGTTATTTTGATGAAGTTAGAAGCTGGCTTCTTGAAATATTTAAAAAACACCTGAGATTAGTCAGGCAGTGCAGTTGGTTCTTTTAAAATAATAATTGAAGTAAAAAATGATTATTTTTTTAACTTCAATGAAAAACCAACATTATGCTACTTTTTTTGTGTGAATGAAATTAGGCTAGATTTTATCGCATCGGCTATAGATATTGTTATTATTTGAACTGATAAAGCTTAGGTATATATTTCAATACTACAAATATAGAATTGTCTATGCTAATATAATAAAAATTATAACACTGGTTTACAAGTGAGAATGAACGTCTTTCCAAAAACTCCATACCGATTTTGCAGAATAATTCTAACTTTATGTAGTGATTTCAGAATTGGTTGTTGATTTCTGAATAAAATACTTACGTAATAGATTTAGAAGGTGGGTATTATTACACCGAATCCTGTGTAGAGTATCCTTTTTGAAAATATTGATCAGATGGTTGACTCAATTCCTTGTTTGAAATCAAATGTGCGAGTTATCCCAAGATATTACTGCTGAGTTATTACTTAGCAGTATTGAGTTATTACTGCATTTATTCTAATTACATTTCCTACAGCTAGTATTTGATGCAGTATGTAGGAATATATGAAAATTTAAGTCACTTACAACGAGTATCTATAATATGATGTTCACATTGAGAAACTATACGAATAATACTGAACTCAAAAATTCTAGTACGTAAAAATGAAAAGAAGAAAAGCAATTGTCTCGTTTCGGTATATAAAACTATGACAACTAAAGGAGAATGCCGCTATTTAGTAATTTCTGCAGCTGCGTTCTCATAATTTTAATGATGAGCGACTTTACAAAAGACAATACAAACACAACAAAGAAAATTAAAAATGTTGACTGTTGGACTGGTAGATCCGTAAACTTTTAGTTATATGGCATTTCTTTTTATTTTATTTATTATACTACTTGGGTGGCAAACAAGCATACGGCCCGGTATGAGCAGCCACCACCGCCCATGGACGCCTGCAACATCAGAGGTATCACTTGCGTGTTGCTGACCCATTTTTTTTACACCAGGGCTTTAAGGTGGAGGCGTTTCTTTCAAAATGCATACTTGAATGAGCGCTCGAGACCTGTACTCATACACAGGAACACAACTTTACCGCTGTGTGTAGTTATTTGGCTGTGGTGTTCTATAAGGTGGAGGTCCTACCCCAGTCGGGCTTGCTCGCTAGTATGGTGCGCTACCTCTCTTCTTTTTCTGCAGGACTAAAACACTAAAGACGATTATATTACTATAGAGGACATTCCAAAACATAGGATTCTGATCTTAATTTAGCACTTTTAGCACGTACTTACGATATTGGCTTTGGCTATAAACCATCCTGATATCGGACGTCGAAGAACTAAGCCTTTTGCCTCACAGAAATAATAGCTCACGACCGACAAAGGCGAAACCCGTATAACGCCTTTATGGAAGCTATGTGTATTTCTAGGATTTCACGGATAAAACGACTGCGAAAAAGTCGAGACATCTTACTAAATACGAATGCTAATGTTATGATATGAACTGAAGGAAATATCCATAGTAATAATATAAACGCGAAAGTAACTCCGTTTATCAGTTTGTTACCTTATCAAGACTGAACTGATCATGATGAAATTTGGTAAGAAGATAGATGGTATCCTGGGGAAGGACAGATGGTATTTTTTACCGCGATAATCAATATATACGCAAGCGGAACCGCAGGCACCAGCAAATAGAATATAATATACCTTCTATAATGATTTAAGGTGGAAGTATTTTAACAATTAGGCCAATTCATCAAAATACTTAGTATTGCGTGATATACCAACTTAAAATAGACATCATTAGAATAATACTAATCTCAAGGTATAATATTGGGGTATTGTGACACGCACTTTAGCCAGAGCAATCGATATATAAACTGATTTGACAAAAATTGCTACAATTAAGTAAAGTTAGCTTAAAAACGAATAGGAAAAGTCAAAACTACCAACAAATTAAACCTTTGGGTGGATTAGAATATTCTTTTTATCGCTTGGCAAATAATAAAGCGCTTCTGTAAATATATAAAGAACACTTTTTTACAACCAGAAATATATTGTTTTTGACATATCACTACGGTATTCATTTAAATTTATTATTAATAAAGATAATCCAACTTTTATTTAAGAATAATAATGTTGTACATTGTGGTCTTTTATTAATCGAACATGTTGATTGTTTGTTTTTGTTTTCAAACCATCTGATATAAAATTATTTAATCTTATCAAAAAGTTTGCGTATTTTCGGGGACATTTTTCAAGAATTTGTCCTTGTATACTTTAGGAAATTCTCCAACAATTTGTCCTTGACTGCGAGACCGCAGAAAATCAATACCAACAAGAATGTATTAATGTACTAGGCATATACCTACGTTTTTAAAGGAATATATATTCCCATTTTATATCTAACCAAATAAGGGAGGAGATTTGTTATAGACTACATTACCGAAAACAATATAGCTTATTGTTGATTCCTTTAATAAATCCTTTACTATTAGTGTTTTAAAGAAATATTGTTATGTGGAAAATATTTATTTTGGGGTATTAACGCTAATGTTTAGCTAACACGCTCTTGATCATGATTTATGATAATTGCTCTGACGTAAATATTCTTTATTGTTAAAAACTATCGCGGTGAGGTCGAGCCTTCTAAGCGGCCTATTGTACAAATACTACCTATAAGGTTACGAAAAATTATCATTTAATTTGATAGTTTTAGAGGTAGATAAGACAAGTTAAAAGGTCTGTTATTATGTAAATTGTAAGTTTGTAATCGTTCACGCCCGTTGCAATCGTAATCAGTGCTAATTAAATATTATTTATTAGATACTGGGAACCGCCCTGAGTAAGTCAAGGATAGTGATGATAAGATGTAAAACTTCTCGTGCATCACGTTAAACATCTTTGAGTCAATAATGACACTAGCATCATGGGAAACAAATTAATGGATTGCGATCGAGATACCGTACTATTTCATTCATTTCATTTTGCATGTAATTGTTTAAAGGGATTTGTTTTTATACGATTCATTGCTTTCAATGGTAGTAAATACGAATACTGGTGAACAGATAAAACGTTTCTCTTTTTAAATATTCAGTAACAAAATGGCTATTATGTTGTGAGTGATGAACAGTCACATCCGTTGTGTAAATTACATATTTTATAAATAAAAGCGGGAAAAAGTAAAGCAAAGCGAGATATTTAGTCAAATTCAAAGGGACTGTAAAAGTTCCTCCAGGCGAAATAGAAGGCTGAAGTTAAATTAAACACTCTCTGGGCAGTGTTGTGTTTCTGCCCATCGATTCTAGAAAACAATGAAGCGTGTTTATCACACTAGTATTTGTACAAGATGAGAATCGAACACACAACCTCCGACTCAGCAGTCAGGTTAACTAACCATGAGACTAACATACCAGCCAATTAAACTCGTATATGTAATTTGAAACATAGAAAGCGACCCTTTAGCTACCCTTTGGCAATACCAAGTATTAAGGTGCAAACCCCTAATTTATGTATACTGGTTCATTAATGTTGGCATATTTGGCACAACTCCTGAATGTTGTTAACGATCGAGCCTGTGCACAAGTTTAAGATGGAGGGAGGATAGCTATACATCACTACATGTACTTAGATATGTATGTAGAGACACATTAACATGTGTTAAGAGCCTGTCGCTGGCAGTTTGTAGGCACAGATCTCTTCGGAATTAGAACGGGTAGATTCGACATCGGTATGTGCGAGTGAAACCCTCGGTGTTGCAAGCTTGCAAACTACGGTCCACCAGGTGGGCCAATTATTTGTTTGCCTATAGACGCATTATACAAATACTCGTATGGTAAGATGAGATCAATCATCAATCAATTAGCCTATCGCAGTCCACTGCTGGACATAGGTCTCTCCTAACACGCGCCACAGCACACGGTCCTCCGCCTTCCGCATCCAGTCCGTCCCAGCGACCTTTTTTAGGTCGTCGGTCCACCTAGCTGGGGGCCGCCCTACCTTACGCTTACCGAGTCGCGGTCGGCGTAGTTGTATTTCTAAATATTAGTATAAGGTTCCAGGGTTGTTTAAGACACGTTTTATAACATTTTTCTTATCTCTAGGTCACCCTTAACACAAAACCCTGGTGTTACAAGATATAAGGACATAATTCTTTTCATTCATTCACACTCAAAGACTCTTTATGCATATTCATCAGTTTATTGGATTTTCGTAGTTTATTTAGTATCAGTCTGAAGTCTGAAATAGTGTATAGCAATAGACTTGCCCTATTATATGGGACCTTACATAGCTAATATATAACAACAAAAAACAAACATAAGGCAAGGTAAGCCATAAATCCAAAAATAATTATTAGATTTACTGTATTATTTAATAAATTATGTTTATTAATGACTTAAGATGGAATATTTCTATGGTAAGCAAAAAAAAGTGCAACGCCCAGTACGAAGTAGATAATAATTCTGAGAATTGATAAAGCAACAATGATGGGCAAAACAATGGTCAGCGATCAGTCACTATTATCATAACTAGACCGACCTTTATTCAAATGTTCATTGTAAAACCTAAGAGACCGCACCCTTCTATGCTTAGAAGATTTAGTACAGTAGTAGTAATCATACAGAATCTCCGTACTGATGGCAAACGTTTCATGGCATCGCATCTTCTTGTAGTAACTTTAGCAAGAGGAGAAAGAGTTCGGCGGTAATTGCCGTCCATTCCTAAACGTTACGTAACCACGACTTTCGTCTACGACCCTGGTCCTTCATCTGCTTCTAATGTATCCAATATCATACTATAAGTATACATTAGAGGTCATTTCCAATTTGCTCGGCAATGAAAAGATTCATGCAATGGAAATACAATTTTAAATCTACTATAACTGTCGTGTTCTGGGTCTTATTAAACTGGTCGCGTGACATAGTATCCAAAAACGCAACCTTTCAAAATGATTCATATAGGCGTTTTCCTCGACCGTATAAGCCTTAAGCCTGTAAGGTGACGCAAGAACATGTCTTTAAATAAAGATCTAGCCGTTGGTATGTACGTTTTGACCTATTTTGATAAAAACTGTTTTTCTATTTATCAGCCTAGATATCATTTCACACGTCTGCAGCGTATACTATCTGTCAATCAACTTTAATAACCATGTTTTTCAATATTTTAAATTTACGAATTGCTGAACTTTGGAGCCAACGTGGCGTGGTCACATAAAAATTTATTCTTGGAGCTATGCATTTATATTATATTTAATAAACTAACGTTGGGTTATTGGCACTACAGTTGGCCAAACGTGTAGGGGCATTAGGCGGCGGCGAACACAAAAAACAAACATAGATTTTATTTAGACATGGCGTGGGTTGAAACTCAGAGTAATAAAGTGCGTTTTTAGGTTACAAAACTTGTTAGTCTTAATCGAAGGGAAACTGGCTGATGTCACGGACGACACACACTCAAGTAATATGCACATATTCTGTGAACGTTAAGGCAAATGTACTTTGGTGTAATGACTATTTAAACATGATAATATAACGTTTATCGGTCATGGTATCGGGGACGTAGATATGAGATCCTTTAAGAATGTTTTGGGTATTTTCTGTCTACTAAAATCAATCTGATAAATAGGACTTTCTTGACTTACTATAAGTGAAATCTGGTAATGGTTTTATGTTACTATTGATATTTCTTTGTTATGTCTTTTGTAAAACTGTTGGTTTTCCAAATAAATATAAATAAATAAATATGTCTTTCTTTCTACCTGTCATAGGTATAAAAAGAACCTAAATAAAATTATAAATACTCAAACGCATATAAAACCGACCTTTTTACAGAGACAAAATGTACACTAAAAGCACTTTTTTATTTTGTCTTTTCCATTTGCATACGTCCTTTTCATCTTCTTCGTTCACAAAATACATACATAGGCTTCATATTTTACCCAATTTATGCCGCACACACAAGATTATAATATTATATAAGCCGTTTTGCATATAAAATAAGGCGACGACATGAAATTCAGAGCATTCTCGATCTGGTTATGTAGCTCGTAGTGTCGGGGACATCGAAGAATTGTAGAAAGCGTAGCTTTCACGTTAACTCTTGGTAGCGGCGGATACGATTTGACATATGGTATAACCGCGTTGTTGACCTTTCGCACGATGTGAACGTTGATGAAATACACAATGCAGTTGACACAAGGTGAAATTTTGTACAAAGTGAACGGCTCGGTATAAAGTAAGGATGCCTGCTGAGGACACGTTGACCCGCCGAAAAACCTTGATTGTTCGTTCGTTCCCTCTATACCGTTGCCCAATTCCACAGCTAATGACTGCTTAATCACAACTCTTAACCTTAGATTAAAATTTACATGGCAATGACTACTAAAATTTATCTGAAACGGTTATATTTTTACGGATTGTTTGTTACTCGTCGTTATTAACTATGCAGCAATGCTTGAATACTCATAATATGAATTTTAAGTTTTCGACAGTTATTTGTGATATAAAACATTTAAGTTAAAACTTAAAGTAGCGCGTGAAAATATATTATTGTAGAGATCATAGATCACGTAGGTAGCTTCACAACCTCGACTGTTATTTAGCCTTCAAGTCTCCTTACCGTTTGAGTGTCGCGAGGTAGCATTGCGAAAGTTGACAACACAGTACGTGAGCAGATTGTAGAGGATATACATTCTTGTTTTGTCGCATTCGCTTTGCATTTCAGTTTCCATTCTAACAAGAAATTGCTACGTTTTAATGTTAAACTAGGAATTTAATTAAACAATGTTATAAAAGTTTTTAGTAGTAGGTACTCAATCGAAGCTAGTGTCTTATTAGCCATTATAGCAGCTGCGTGTAACTATAGTTGGAAGAGACATTAAAGTATATTGAATATAAACTACAATAAGCTGCAGTGAAGATGGCCAATAAGAGTTTATACGATATCATAAGGAGCAGTCGAGTCATGTGCAGATAATAATTAAGTATGTAACGTCCAAACTGTTAGCTGAGCGTTGTTAATGGGTTCGGTAGTAACAATGCGATATTACGACCCACTCAGGGTTCCTACACAAACACAAATTATATCCATACACGTCAAACAAATGGGCGCTAGAACAACAAGGTTGCGGTAAGTAGATGGCGTAACAGAGAACGAGAATATCTTTTGACGTAAGTAGGTACATACTTATATGTTCTAGTCACCATCTGCTATAACGGCGAAGGAAAACATCGCGTGGAAATCTGCGTGTTCTGTAAGAAATTCTAATGGCATGTCTGATCCACCAACACGCATCAGACTAGCGTGTGTGGATTAAGCCCTTAATCCGTTTCAGTTCTTTTAATAGAGGACACCCAGCGGTTAGATATAATATGGGTTGCTATTATAATAATTATATCTCATAGCTATTAATTCTACAGAAACTCTATATTTTGGTATCTTATGATTTGACATTATATCTACTATGATTATGTAGATTGGTATATCAAATTTTAATCTAGCATAGATGATTAATTTAGTCAGAATATAAGATTCTCTTCTTTTAGGAATAAATTAACCAGGCTGTTTTGCAGAGCTATGAACAAAGTAACACCCTTCGACTATTAAAACCCCTATAAATACTTGTTTTTCAGATTATATGGTAGGATTTCAATCTATAGCTTGCTGCATTTCTTTAAATAGTAATGACAACTAAAATTATTATATCTAAAACATTCACGTCTTTAGGGATTGCTAACAAAGAAACAGTCAATTTAGGAAACTGATGCATCTGTTCATATCTCTGTTACTGGCGTAACTAAAATTAGAGATAAACAAAGATGCGTGTCTGGGCCAAATGTGTAACGTGACAATTTTAAAAATCTCTCATCCCTTTCTAAGTATTTGTTTGAACGAATCAGAAAGAAACAAAGAGTCAAAACCAGTGTTCTGTTTTGTGAATTTGAAATTCTACACAATGAATAACATTGTATAGCTAATACCACTATTAACAGAAGAAAATATTCTTGAACACTGATAAAACGTAAAGACTCATTTAGACAAAGTCAGTTTTATAAATTGCTAAGAAAAACGGAGGTGGCATCAGACTTGCTTTACAATAATTGCATCTTGTAAATATTTTTTAATGAATGAAATAAATTTTAAATGAACAACGCTATGGGTATGGTTTCGCGTTCATCCTGATCAACCTTGTACTTTACCCGCGTTAATCGTCGAATAGTCACTTTCAAATTGTTACACGGCGTGTAATTAATTAGTGAATGGAAATGGAAAGTGATATTGTTATTTTTATTGCAGGAAACGAATACTTACAAAACGCGACCTTAGTGTCAAACAATTATCAAGTACCGATCGAGCATAACACTATTAATCATCGTCAAACACAACGTGATAGAACTAATGCCTGTAGGAATCGTGTAGCAAAATCTTATTAAATATCTACACCTCACTGGAGTTATTGTTCGCCACTCATTGTTATAATTAGTCATTAATAATCTGTCCTGTCAGCGTTGGCTGTGTGATTAATAAACCGAGATATTAAACACCAGCTGGCCGTACAGATAAAACAATACATTTTCACAGTACCAACTCGAGATTTGATACCTGTATTCAAATTCCTTACTTAAATGTCATAAAACATGTTAAATTATTAATAACCTGGTTGGTAATATAAATACTTAGTAGAAACATATCATTAACCAAACGTCTAATCAACAAAATGTGTAGGTAATCATAGATGTTATATTCCACGCATTAATGACTATTACATTTGATCAATTTGTATTCAATATACCTATATGTTCATTATGCTTACTTAAATGTCAAGCCAGTTTTATATTTATTTATAGTAGACACATAATAAGTTAGCCGGCAATCTTCCGTGTTCAAGAAGGCTGAAAGTTATGACCGGTAACGTCTTTACAGTAAAGCGTAGTGCCATCTTGAGTAGGATAATAAAGTCAATGATCGTAATGTATATACTCAATATAAATAGAGCGAGTTCGTCGTCACCTAGTGTCACTATCTGTTTGAGTGGTTATTTCAGTTGATAATTGCCAGAGTGGTTATTTCAGACCCTAGGTGAACGGCCTAGACTCTCAAGGCTTAGAACAGCTCGAACCAGCTGAGTGGTGAACCGTCGACCAGTTCAAGGGCATCGGGTGAATGCCACTAGTCAGGTTTTTTACCATCAAAACTCGCTTACGTGACGACTGGTCTTATCGAAGCCGGATGAACATTGAGCGTTGCTAATAACTAACGACTTCGAAGTAACATCATAGACCGGGGTATTTCTATCAGTCTATCATATATAAATACAGCAATAACTACCGATAAACAAACCGATAGATTATGGAAGTGTAATACAAAGATTTGACCAACCATAAGCGCAATTTGAAATCTCATTTATCCATACCCTTAGAGAGGCCTTTACTTAATTTAAATAACGTATGAGATTGCCCAAGATGCAGTGAAATGATAAAAGAGTATATTCGTCTAAACACAAAACACTTTACAACCATACTTTTACACCATGGAGCATAGACATTTCTCTCGTAATCCTCGTGAAAAATAAAATAAAGAAATTCTTGGTAAAAGATAACAAGTTACACCTGCGGGGAGCCCGTATAACTAGCTATAACTAGGTAAGAGCGTAAAACCTTTGTTCTTTCTCGTCTGTGGCCCGGCTCTACGAAAAATTATCTTTTTACTTTTTTGCTGAGTCTCTCCCGGAGCGGTGCGGACCGCCCGAGCAGGTAGACTGCTGAATATAATAAACGTTTATTCTATACGTACGCATTTAGGTAACATTTTGGACGATGATGTTGTGCGTAACTTTTATATCCTACTTATAAAGCAAGTTTGGCCGGCGAAAACTTATTATAAGTACTTAGAATCAATGTTTCAAGTATAATAGTTACTTTAACTAAATGGATATTCTTCTAAAGAATCTCTAGATGCTTAATCAACAGATTCTTTATAAGAATATATCTACCAGAGAGTAATAACTTCCTCAGATAAAAGCGACATTGGATTTATTAGCATATTATTGGAATTGGGCACTAGCGTCGCTTCAAAAGACAGTCAAATGAAAAATAATAAAGGTTTTGGGAGGTAATGCAAGCCGCAAGATTAGCGTGAGCCTAGATATACTAAATCAATCAATATCCTATGGAAAAAACCAGGAAGCTAGTCATGAACAGCTGCGAAATATTTGTAATACAAAAAATCTTATTGGAATTAATGACCTAGTATGAATTAATAACATGATACTAGAATATAACGATATTGTATAAATTAATATAATTTGTATCTAAATACAAATATAATAACATTTAATAATTTATCATAAAAACATTTTACGAAAACGTTTTCTTGTTTCTAAGCAGACTGGCGAGTGGCGAAACACTACAGAAGATTGCAATCAAAAATAAAACTATTAGGGTGTGTTGTTCAGACAAATTTTGGAACAAATATAATACGGAATATTTTAAGAGAATAGATAGATACGACCACACACGCATACGACCTGCCTGATGGTAAGGAGTTACCGTAGTCTACGTAACTATCTGGGATATTACAAGCGTGTTGCTGACCAAAAAAAAATAGGTGGGTATCCCTGGGATATGAAAACGTTATTTAAAAGGCATCCCAAAATAGGACGCTGTGTGGTGACCTGGTATTTGGCTTTGAACTTGTGTACATAAGAATATTATTATTATCCGCCATTTTCGTCTGCGTTTACCTCGATGTCTCTTCCCATTCAGAGGTACCCACTGGGTCTTTGCTTGCTAATTAATTTGATATTTTGTACACTTTTTTACCATTACCACGCATGCGTACTAGGGCTCGGACTAGCTATTGATGGATCAAACAATTTTTATCACGTATGGGGATCGAACCCCCAACACCTGCGCATAAATTAGCCACTGAACCTACCGTACAGTCAAAATGTGTTTTTATGTTAAGAAGTTCTATCACTAGCTACAATGGTCCTATTATCGTAGTGACAACTTCATTTATTATAATACAATCAGCTCTTTGTTAAATACCAACAAATAATACATTGTAAATTTGTAAGGAAATTGATATCTCTATACATTATGTTAATTCATTGATAGATTGTGGGTTCACTGTTGGTTTGAGGGTCATGTACCATTTCAATTTATTTACATACATAGACTCACGCTTATTGCCAAGGGGGGTAGGCAGTGACTACGAGTACGTATTTCCACTGAGTCTTCAATGTTTAACATACTTACTAGGTCTCTAGTCCTTAATTAGGAAAGCGTTTTTAAATAAACGTTTTTATTTACCAGGGATAACCCTTTCACAAAACCCTGGTACAACATTATTTTTGTCGCTACGTACTCATAGGCTATGGTAACTGCTTACCATCAGGTGTAAGTAGTATAAAAATAAGTAGGTCTCTATAAGTCTTCATATTCATTTATACTCGTCGACGAAGGGTACTTTTAACCTGGCTTTTCGCCAGGACGTCACTTATTGGTCCGCGGATATTCGACGTGGTTTTCTATCACAATTCTCCCATTCACACTTGTAAGTATATAAGTTAAGCTTTCTTCATATATTTTTATTTCATAACTTATTTACGGCATAGTCAGTGTTGCCAGGCAATTTTGGTCTGTCATTTTCTGTTTTTAGAGATGGTCAATTGGCCGAGCGAATTGGGACGAAGGGTAGTAAGTATATTTCTCGCCCATTCGGTTTATATTTGTGATATATATGCGCGATTACATTTATGTTTTGTTTAAAGAATCACCTTATTAGAATTAAGCACATTACGCAATTGTTTGTTATCTCGAAGAAAAATAAAATGTAATCGGGAGTCACAATAGATACAGATTATACGCCCAATTTCCCCATCTCTACATGTTTCAACCCCTAATATCCAGTCAGAAATGCAATTAAAACTTCTTTTGCTTTTTGCCTTTGGCATTAAGCCCTTCATTGTACATTAAGTGCTAAATAAATAGGAGAAGCCTACACCCATATTAATCGCCTGGTAAAGGTTGCGGTTAGCCGATGGATAAAGTTGGCTCAGGACTGCGTGCTGTGGACATCTTTTGGGTAGGCCATATCCAGCATTGGATGTCTCTTTGCTGAGATGATAATTATTCTTTGGACAATAATGACCTGCTCATACTGCTAGTATTTAATACTACATAACATGCATGGCCGAATTCAAAACAAAATCTTTCAAATAAAAGTAAAGGGTTAAAGTACCTTATACAAAGCAATTCTCATACCATCTCTATTTTCCTCAACGAGTATAAAAAAACACGATAGCATGAGAATTGCCTACACTTAAAAGGCGGTTCGAAATTTGTATATTTTTATGGAATATTTGAATAAAGAATAGAACACGACTTTTTGTAATTTTGCATCTTAGCAAACGCGTGTGTCTACTTCAAACGCACTACTGCGTCAATAGACATACGATTTGCATCGTGTCTATACTGATAAAAATATATAATTGTGTAAGAATTAACAGATTATTATGCCGCTACTGTATCGCGTATAAATTAATACAAGTCGAAGTGTCTAAAGGTTCATAGGTTTAAGTACCTTTATGCGTCAATAACTCCAAGTGCAACTGTGAAAATTTGTGTTTATTATTTTGATGACGCGATATTCCGTCTTGACGTGTTAGCTTTCAGAGTAAAACTAGAACTAAAAGTCCTATTATATTAAACCATACATACACACACCCACATACTTTATACGTTTTTTTCTTATTTTCAAACTCATTTTGCTTGTGTATTTCACTCTTAAACAAAAATTTGGCTATGGAAGAGCAGTGGCTTCTAGCATAGACATTTTTTGCTTTGAAGGATACACTAACACCTAATCAAACAAAGATTGAATTAAAGTCAGTCCCTATACCTGCTGAATCTAAATAGAACATGTTATATATTAATAAGCCCATAGGTACTTACCAGCCATTGTAGATTTAATACACCACTTGTTTTATAAATTTAGAATTTTACCTGAAACAAAAAATATATATTTTAATTTATTTATATGTACTAAGCAAAAATGTTTCAAAATGTTATTTAACATAGCTCTTTTTAGTTAGCGACCATATGGCCCCTGTCTGATGATAAGTGGTTACCAAAGCCTATTGATTAGTACATATAAATTTAACGAAGTGAAATTCACATTGGTAGTGCCACATAGGATCAAACTCACACCTCATGGGTACAAGTCAGTTCCCAATGGGATACCACTGCTGGGAGAAGCATGGAAGTAATTGTACAAGGTGCACAAGCAGACTAACATACTATATAAATAATCTATACTTCTTATACTTATATTATAAAGAAGTAAAGTTTGTAAGTTTGTGACGTTCTCTGGATCTACTGGAACCGATTTCGAAAATTATTTTACCAATACAAAGCCATGTTATTTGAGAGTGTCATAGGGTATATTTTATTGACAAAAACATTACGGAACCCCCGGAAAAACCACGCTTCCGAAGCCGGGGCGGGCAGCTAGTTATCTACGAGAAAAGATTTATATTTTTGTTTGTTTGAATAAACTCAAAAACTGGTAGACCCGATTTTAAAATTCTTTTACCTATAGAAAGCTACATTATCAGCGAGTACATAGACTTTATATACATAAAATTTGAATAAGACATAATTATGAAAACTAAATAAATTTCTACACATGCGAAGGCAGGATGCGTCTCTTCTCAATATTAATTTTACATTTATGTTGAAAAAAAATGTAAAGCATGCTTTATTGAGAAGAGTTAAAGTAGCCTATGGACACTTTCAACAATTGTTTAACAGATTACCCAAAGAATGAGTGACATCATGGTAAGTCTAAGCCCTAAGAACGGACATCCCTCCCCAATCAGGATTTTTAGAATAGTCAGCAAATTAGCGGTTTAAATTTTAGGGTTGGCAACACACAAGTGTCATCCCTGGTATTGTAAGTGTCAATAGGCTAGTGTTACGGGTTACCATCAGGTGGGAGAGTATGTTTGTTTGTCTAATAAAAAAAGGTACTTTTGTGTGCAGTAGCAGAAGTAGGTGGTTAGCCAAAATTGTTTGATAAACTTAATATCATCATACGTGTACATAACTTCTTTTTGTTCGTGTCAATGGTATTTTAACACTTTCACGGACAGTAACGTAAACACAATAGATGTTTTATTGTCATGACATCTATAGGCGTTCACAGTCCTTCAAAGTGTTAAATAATTAAATTGTCTCTCTAGGAAAGGAACTCCCCTAGGAAAGGATTTAGACAAAAATCCATCCATATGTGTCAATTATTATTTGTAACTTATTTATGAATTTCTAATTATTATCTTATTTTTATTTACCCCACTCCCTCATTCACTCTATTACAATATTGCACAAACAATTTTAAAATTTTAGCGAACATACTGAATAAATAGTATAGGTAATTGTTTTCCTATAATTATTATTAATGCCATTATACAATTTGAGTCAATGTGTTATTAGACAAAAAATATGACTCAGGCGGTTAAAGGGTATTTACCTGGTGTAGCATGGGATGACTAAATTAAGGATAAATTATTTCCTGTTATTAATTATTTTATAGCATGTGATTTTGATAATGTTATTGCGGAATGCACCATCTTTTATCTCTGCATCACGATTAAGTCCACTTTTTGACCTACCAGATTTGTGGTATTTTATGTACTTTAGAAAAATGAGTTTTAAAATTATTCTGCTGGTACAGGACGATTTTACAGTTAATATTAAACCCCATGGTCTAGTATTGAAAAGCTTGTAACAAAATATGACAAAAAAAAATTACTTGCAGTTGGCATCAATGTGCTTCTAGTTCTTACCAGCAGGTAAAAAAAAGGCACTGGACATTCTTCAGTCTTCTAGCCTATACTAAGATGATGGCTTTTCTCAAACATAAATAGGTAATTATTTCTGTTACTTCGACATTTTTTTTACTTTTTTTTATTCTTTTGTAAAAGTAGTTTAATTGTAAGGCTGATTGTATTACATCCTTAACATGTCTCTGGAATAAATTATATTTTCTTTCTTTGCCTACTGACTCCAGTTTCATATTTAAAAAGAAAATATAAAGTATTTATACAAGATATTGTAAAGCCTTGTCTAGATTAAATATAATATATTATTTTAAGAATATAAAATTCTATGTTGGTATAAAGCACATTGTAAGGATCAGATAATTATGAAGTTAAGTACAAGTTATTCAAATTCAAAGATTGAGGGACCTTGGTGTGACTAGGAAACTTGAATGGCGTGTGTATAGTGAGTGACGCCTGTTTACATAATTTATAAACTATACAATCCAGCTGTTCTCCTCAATATAAATACATCAGAAAGTTCTTAACAAATACCCAATATTACCAATTACAAAAATCCCAAATTAAACTAAATATTACTTCAAATTCACACTAATTGACCAAGGAAAAGTTTAAACAAACGCCGACAGGTTACATTTAATGATTATCGACCCATGTGGCCAGCGTTAGGGCAACTAAAACTTTATGTTCTGCTCAAAGTAACCAAAAAGCACTTATGAAAGTTACATTCTATAATCAAGCAAATGCGAGTTTAGAGTTCGTACATAATCTTACCATTAAGTTTCGTTATTTCTTTGTAATCAAAGCGTCACTAGGAACAATGAAAACATTTTTTACCTTCGTTTTCGTGACTCCACGGTGCCGCCTTAGTTTCCCAGCGCTGAATACTATATTTATTCACAGCACTTATCATCACAATACTATAAAAAGTTTGTTACTAATCCTACCATCAAAATTTTATTATAATCGTAATTAATATAAATAACATAAAATACATAAGCTATGGATAATACAAGCAAGGGTTCGGGACATGACACAAATCACAAAACAAACCAATAGAAAAAGAGAGAAAAAAAACAATACGCGCTTCGCGCATGCGTCTCTTCCATACTGTCGGTAAAACAGTCACATTATTATTTTTAACATCAATAATAGTGCTGTACTGATAGAAATGTAGAATGAATTAACATATTTTATTGATTAAATAATTATGGCTGTTTTTAAACTTCCAATAATGTAGTTTATTGCTACAGCAGCAAGCGAAAAATCGGACAATGACGGTACGGTACAATATTATCTTAGCGTAGCGTCCATAGATAACAGAACGTAATAATAATCTCTTAATTCCATACATTTTATTATCGACGAAACTATTTACCCCATAACATAGCAAATAGAAAGAAAACCCATAACATGGCAAAGATTGAGTTCCGAGTTTTGGACGTTTTGAATATTGATATTCTTACAACTAATTATAATCGTAAGAGTATCAACATTCAAAACCATAATCGATTATTATTATTTTCATGTTTAAAAGCCTCTTATTGTCATTGCTTTATTGTTTTATCCTTCACTCTAAATTACCTTGCATTTCATTGACATGATAATGACAAAGCTTCTTTCTAACTTTATATTTTTATGTTGATGTAGCCAGAGAGTGAATTTATTTTATTTCTGTTACATTGTTATTATTATAAGAATAACTTTAAAAAGAATATTTATTATTTTAATAAGACAGATACCAATAATTTAGCAAATAATTAAGTCCTGTATTAATAAATTCAAAGTACAATATTGAAAACCTAGTGAAGACTTATCGATATCATCATCAATGTGAAATCGATTCATTGTTTGGTTTTCATTTCAGCGTTAGTCGATAAAACAGATGCACATCAAGCGACATCTGTTCCTTCTCGAAATAACTTCGTAATGTTGTAAGAGTATTTCCGCTAGATGGCATTGCACAAAATGTCAAATTCTGTTGTAATGTTTGTGCTGGTGTTAATATTATTTTGTAGATGGCGTTGTCCTCGCATTTGCTTTGAAAGAAAAGGCTGATGATTTGAAAGTTTTTATAAAACGTAACGACATGGATTTAGTACAAAGGTATATACTTATATGAAAAAATGTAGATAGCTGTCTAATGATTATAATTGAAATAAAGTCTCATCAATGGTCAAAAGGTTTTTTTACCATAGGTACTCAAAATCTTCTTAATAATATATATTATTATTATAATGATAAAGAGGAAAGATTTAATGTTTTGTTTGTTACGAATTAACTTAAAACTTACTTGACTGATTTTAAAAATTCTTTCTCCATTAGAAAGCTACATTATCAACAAGTAACATAGGCTATATTTTATTTCAAAAAGGGGAGCCCTACGAAAACTAAATGAATGTCCATCCGCGCGAAGTTGGGTCGTGCCTCTAGTTAAAGATAAATATAGTTAATAAACATACAAATATGCACCGAGTGCGCAGTGGTTCACTGTGTCTTCAAAATAAACTGACCATTAACTAATAACTGAGTACTGTACTGGTCACTTGAAATAAATAAAATTATTATATTATATATTAACCAGATATTCGGTTCATAAAAATTGTCTATATGGTGAATGATTTTATTATTTAGTATTTTATACAAAACAACACTACAGTACAATCCAAAAAATGCTGAGTCAGTTGAAGAGCAATTATGTGAGAAAAAAAGTTATTTTCAGAGCTGGTAAATGTAACTTTTACCGAAGACCGCGTTTGATTGTCTATTCAACAGAAAACGACGATAGATAGATAGCGGATACCGCACAGAGGCGTTACAATAGGATGGCATGCTACTGTGACGTAGTAAGTAATAATCTATAAGAATATATACTGTATCTGAATATAAGGATCGCCCTCTGGCCTGTAGGGCCTCTGGCTCGAGAATGGCCGTGAGCACAAAAGTATTATTATAAGTATATTATTATAACATTGCTATGGACCCCAAACAGTAGGTATAGTTACGCCACTCATATCGCAGTAGGTATATAATTAGGTATCTAATGTAGAGTTCTAGTTTCTGCTCGATGTCATCGTTCTTCAAGATTATTTCAAACACTCAAACATGCTAACAACTTAAAACCGTAGATCCGTCAAGCTATGCAGATGTAGGGGCTCTCGGGCACCCAAATATCTAAGATCCTTTCAAGAAACCAAAACCTCAAGAAGGATACTTACTGCATACTGAGTATCCCATGCAGTGTGTGTTACTTGACGTCATCGCGTAGGCACCTACCTATATTTTACACATTGTTTACGAGAGGTGGTACCTACCATACGACCGAGATTGTCCGACTGTTAAAGAATCTCCACCTTATAGAAGACCACGGGTATTAAGGCGGAGAATAAATATGTGGTTATTGGGATGTGTCCCAATAACCACACATTTAGGTGCGTAAATACAGGCCCCCACTCCTCATTTAAGGATACGTTTCTTTATTAGGGTTACCCGTAACCAAAACCCTAGTCGCCCTAGTGTTACAAGATATTAGATCGGCAACACGTGAATGATTCCCCAGTATTGCTATGCTACGGTAGCAGCTTATCATCAGGCGGTCAATTTGCTTGTTTGCTACCATAGTACCTAACTAGTAATTTATTTTCCACTTTTTAAATATGTTTTATTAAGTAACTTATTAGTGATGGTAGGTATAGTACATAATTTTTAATGTAAGAAAAAACTAGACAAGCATGTCACGATTTACTGGCATTTATGTAAAATGGTAGTTATTTAAATTAAAGAAAGTGGCGACACATTTCTTGTAGTTATGAGTTGGATATCAATTCTTTGGACTTAAACACCCCTGACCTTTTTTGCGCATACAGAAATCGCACTAAAAATATTCATATATTTCATTTATTACCGTGGTGAAATGCAAGCTCCATAAAAATGTCAAATGGTCTCATTTGGCATCGGCTAATTTGTCTACTGTCAGCGAATCTGACAGTAGACAAATTAGCCGATGTCTATCGGCTAATTTGTCTACTGTCAGATTCGCTGACAAAACAGAAAGGAGCCCTTTCCTTAAGAACCGGCAAGAAAATCGGGCCACTCTTTTCAGTCGCCAGATATTTGCAATGTGTAATATCAACAGAAAGTGACGCAACCTAAACTCGGTACTTACAAACTTTTTTTTATACTAACAAGTAGGTAAACAATCATACGGCCCGCCTAATGGCAAGCAGTTACAGAGGTTTCACTGTTTCTGACCCGGAAAAAAAGTCTTGAAAAATTCCATGCGATAATATTTTGGGAAAAGGATGCGAAACTGGGATCGTCAAGAAACCTTATAGTATTCTAAATGCCTCTTTGTTTGTCTTCCAAATGATAATAGAACTGGAAGTCGCTAGTGATGTTAATGTCTCTAAAAAACACAACGTGGACACTGTAAAGGTCGTGTCTAGAAATCTTGTAGTCATAGCAAATTGGCCTTTTTTTGTCTCTGTAGAGTTAAATTGGACAAAATTTAGTCGTCACCCATCCAAGACTTTGGATAGAGTGCTGCTGATTTCAGACGCAAGTCTTTCGACTATAAAGTAACTAGGGATATTACCGCAGGCCTTGTTAAAAAGTGTCCCATTGTGTCTTCGTTTATAACCAGAGGTTCTCAAACTTATTTCGTCCAATAGCCACTTTAAAAATCAATATTATTTTAGCGCCCAAATTTCCTTTTACCTTGACGATGGCCCCTCGTTTCGACCTCCAGCGCTGCAGCGCCTTCAAAGAGGCGTTGTCACCCACTTTGAGAAAGACTGATTTATACCTACTTATAATTTATTTGCCTTTGTCAGATATCTAAATGAAGTGTATAAAATCCATTGATTCCCTCGTATTCACATTCTAATAGCATTCGACGAGTTCCTAGTATAAAATGCAATAATCCGTCGAAGTGTTCGCTATTTCACGGTGATTATCACGAAGACAATATTTCTAGAAAACCTATAAAACAAAGCCGCTTGTTTTCTGTGACAAAATTGACACCATTTCCTATGATCGTAAAATGAATTGATATCTGTTCGGCAAATGTTATAAAATTCTATTCATAATAGAAATTATATTTGATTGTAAGAATTTCGATGTCTAACCATATCTACTAATAATATAAATGCGAAAATAATTCTGTTTGTTTGTTTGTTACCTCTTCACGACTAAACGGCTGAACGGATTGCATGCATTTTAGCACGATAACCGACAAGCATACGGCTTGCTTGCTGGTAAGCAGTTACCGTAGCCTATAGAAGATTACAACATCAAGTATCAGTTCTGTGTTGCCAATTCAAAATATTATCATTAGGCTTTTGTGACGGTGGTATCCCTGGGATAGGATAACGTTCCTATTACATAAGAACTAAAGACTGTACTGTATGTACTCATGCACAGGAACCTAATTACACTACACTGTGTAGTTATATTTGATGTTAAGTAGTTACAAGTACCAGACTATGGACGCTTGCAATGCCCGAAGTATCACTTGCGTGTTGCCAACCTATTTTTTAACGCCAGGGCTTTAAGATCCCTGGGATAGGCAAACGTTTCTTTCAAAACACACCCCTAAAGGAGCGCTAGAGACCTGTACTCACACACAGGACCATAAGTACACCGCTGTGTGTAGTTATTTGGCTGTGGTCTTCTGTAAGGTGGAGGTCCTTTCCTAGTCGGACTTGCTCGCTAATATCTCACACAAAGTTTTATCCTGTGTGGGAATCGAACCCGCAACCCCGTGTACTGCAGACGCATACTCCGGCCACTGGACCACCAAGGCAGTATATATTTTCAAGGAGACGTAAGTATATACCTACCAACTTATATTGTCTTTCAACTTTATCCTCATTCAAGCAGCTTGCAACCAAAATCCACCTTACGTTTTACCTTTTTAAATTGCCTTCATTCCAGTGAAACGTCAAAGGAACGTCGGAAAGGGCACAGGAAAGCAGCTATACTTCCTCGAGTGCCCCTATTAGGTCCAGCCTCTTTCCTTTGTCAAGGCACCGGGGCTTGACGTGTCTTTGAGATAAGAAGTAGGTCGACGTTTTCCTTGGAACATCAAAAGGCAAGTAAATGATCGAACTCTGAAGGAATTATACGGTATTTGTACTTGAAGTACCTAATAATGTTTTATGTAATTGCCGCTGTTCGGTATTTACTTGAAAATATTTATTTGCTTTTATGTATATTTTGGATGTTAAGAATCGTTATAGAAACAAGATTATTTTTAATTTTATTTATACTACTTGGGTGGCAAACAAGCATACGGCCCACCTGATATTAAGCAGTTACCGCAGCCTATGGACGCTTGCAATACCAGAGGTATCAATTGCGTGTTGCCGACACATTTTTTTAGACCAGGGCTTTAAGATAGAAAAATTGGCAATAACAAAAAGTTTCTATTTCTTATCGTTTGGTGAGTGGCCTACCTAAAGACAGAGTCATCAAAGTCTATTTTCCTTTCTCGTGATTTAATGACTGTCAACAGCCGGGACTGACTATTAAAGTGCCCTCAGAAGCACAGAGACGCTCAGATGAAATACTTCTATGCTGCCGCCCATATATAGGGTTACCGTGCCCTTGCTAGCTTAACCCACTGATCGTATACCGAACAGCGAGTGCACCTGGCTATGAGCGCTAGTTATATTCTTAAGATGTACCTATGTTACGTTATGCAGAGAACTGCATCATGCATGTTATTAGAAGCTTGTTATTTATTTATTTATTTAAACCCATTTACAATATCTTTACAGTATTCCAAAACAATATTGTAAGCTAGAACTGATTAAATATAATATATAATAAATTTTAATCTTACAAAATATCATTAGATATAGTTAAACACTTTTGAGCAGCTTCTGTGAATTTCGGCGTGCTACAGTGAAAAATGTCTAATTCTTTAGAAATGATATTAATAATCCGTATGGCGCGCGACACTGGGGCATTAATAATAAATTGGGTTATATAATAATAAAGCTAATTATTAAGTGAAAACATATCTATATTTATATATTTAAAACTAATCTTATTATTTTTGTTCTTTTTTTTAAAAAGACAACTCCCGCACTAGAGAACAAGCTCTGAGTCGCGGGGGACTTTACAGACATACAATTAACGGACACAAATTACACCCAGACTCAGAACAACTCTTTGTGGGCCACACAAAGTTTTGTCCTGTGTGGGAATCGAACCCACAACCTCGTGCACAGCAGGCGCATACTGCGACCAGTGGACCACAAAGGCAGTCAAGTATTGAATACCTACTTTGATTTTGTATAAATGCACTTAATCAAAACAAAAAAGCAAATGTGAATGATTTGACGTAAGCTTACGATTTATATCGTAAACTTACATCAAATGCCATCCATACATACATTTACTTTTTTGATTTATTTGTTTGTTTATGCCGCTTGTCTAGAGGAGCTTATATCACTTGAACCAATTAGTTTTAAATGCATATCTGATGTCTGGAAATAACAAGCTAATTAAATGTTAACAAACATCGGTTTTCTGATGGTGTCGAATGACCTGGATACGGGCGGAGGCTGCTTGGGTTCGCCGTCGGGGGGCAAAGAAGAGGGGTGGGGGGTGGAAATCGATGTGTTTCCATAGCAACCGCGACGTCTGCCGAGGAGCCTGCGCTCTACTGTCCCTCTCTGTCTCGCCTTGATATCATATCACATGGCATCTGCGACAAAAACGACTTATAGCACAATAACTGAAATTGTATTTACATCTTTAAGACATTTATATTTAAGGTTGAATTTCGTGTGTTCAGAAAAGTTTTTAAAGTCCTTCTTAAACAAAAGTACATCTTCGTACGTTCTAATATAAGGAAGAAACATTCTCAAGTCGATAAAGTCAAAAACACCGCCAAAGCTTGAGGAAAGTGCAGTCTTATTACAATCGTAATTAGGTATTAATCTGTACGAGAGGCTTCCCAATGTGTTATTTAGCTACCTATGTCTGCGGTGACACTCAGTGGGTGGCTTAACAAGATATTTGGGGTTTGTTCCGAGTCTGTTAACATCTGGCCCCTTAATTTATGGGAAGGGTAAAATCTGCGCTCAAGGTGTAGTAATTAATAATTTATTTTTGTTCATGATTACTTGCGAGGGTGGGATTGTGAGATTGAATTTGTAAGATATTATCAAATCTTGAAGCCTTAGAGTAATTAGATTTGTTTGATAATAATTTTATTTTAAAGGTAAGTTGTTTACTTGAAGGTAAGTACGATGTCGACTAAATTATCGAGTCCAAGTTAGTAACCAGTCGCCATTTTTATGGCTTCATTTGATGTTACAATTACGTAATGTTTTCTACCTTTGCGACTCGATATAAAATTTTCTGCTTTTTTTGTATCGATATTACGTTAAGTAATAAATTGTATAAGACCAGAATTTTGCGATTTATATGGCGTTATCAGAGGCTGGAAAGATGTAGCTCAGAGTGCAGGATGCAGGGCACAATGAACAGGACAGGAGGTGAGACATTGTTTACAAAAGATTGTAACTATCTGACTTTTAAAAAAGAATGGCCTGAGTTTCGTGCTAGTTCCTCTCATGCAACTAGCTATGTATGTCGCTATGTCAGCGACTAGCCGTAGGTAAATTAGCTGACGTCATCTTTCAGGTATATTCATAATTTATTGTCAACATTTACATATTGAAAGTCGCACAGCGGGCTATGGAGCGAGCTATGCTCGGCGTCTCTTTAAAGGATAAAATCCGCAACGAGGTAATCCGACAAAGAACCAAGGTTACCGACATAGCTCGCACTAAGTAAAGCGGAAGACCGTGTGCTATGCCATATATGTATTATCTATGGTTTTATTTTAAATGCTGAAATAAATTATTATTATTATTATGCCGCGTGTTGGGAGAGGCCTATGTCCAGCAGTGGACTGCGATAGGCTGATTGATTGATTGATTTATATATTTACATTGTTTACAAAAGATTATAAATATCTGACGATTAAAAAGAATGACCTGAGGTTTTTTGCTAGTTCTTCTCATAGCTCCATGTCAGCGAACTAGCCATAAGTAAATTAGCTGACATCATCTTTCTAGCTTACTCAGAATTTATGATCTTCATAAGTGTTATTTTGTAACCTAAATGAATTTTGAATTGAGAGGTTATCACTTGTCCAATAAGAACGAAGACACAAAGACTTATGTATAAAGACATTGAAGAAGTGTCTATTATGTAACAGTGGCGTATGGTACTCTATATGATTACCCGACGGAAGAAAAAAGAGAGGGTATAGTTACTAGATTGGCTGTATACTATTCCATCACGCACAGGAACACAAGGAGTAGGCAGAGGTGTGTGACACCTAAAGATCGAGTTTCGAAGAAGTAAAGTCGATTAAAGTTAAGTTTTTAAACTATTGCATAGCTTCTATCGCGGGCCTTGGGCGTGGAGACCGAATCCAGAAATTCCGTAACGAAAATAATAAACCTAACACCGCCCACTCCGACCGGCACAGCGGTGATACTTTTTTTAATGACGAATTCTCTAAACGGCCAATAATAATATCTCAAATTTGTGTAAGGAGGTTTTGATCTAAGAGAATATTAATGTGAAAAAGATTATAGTACAAGGAGTCTTAAAGAATTATTACATACAAGTATTCATTTTTATTATTATATATTTTTATACTGACTGATTATATTTTTATTTGACTGCCTCGGTGGTCCAGTGGCCGCAGTATGCGCCTGCTGTGCACGAGGTTGTGGGTTCGATTCCCACACAGGACAAAACTTTGTGTGACCCACATAGAATTGTTCTGAGTTTGGGTGTAATTTGTGTCCGTTAATTGTATGTTTGTAAAATCCCCCGCGACACAGAGCTTGTTCTCTAGTGCGGGAGTAGTCTTTTAAAAAAACAAAAACAAATGAATCATTGAGAATAAAATAAAATGATTTAGATAATTCTGTAAAGTAATTTTTTATTTGTTTGGATAAAAAAATCATACTAAAAAATATGCAATAGCTTTACCGCGGCAGTCCCTGAGTGCCACACGTCTTTTTTTTATACTACTTTCGTCGCAAACAAGCTGCCTGCCTAATGGTAAGCAGTCTATGGACGCTTACAATACCAGAGGCATCAGTTGCGTGTTGCAAATTTGGTTTTAGCAACAGATAGTTACATATAACTTCCTCGTTGATCTAGGGGTCGAAGAATGTGATTGCTGATCATGAGGTCCCGGGTTGGGTTCCCGGGAGGTACTACAATAAAATAGGTAGGTACCTATTGGGTTTTTCTGTCAAGAAATTCACAATAAATGCTGGAAAGAAGTAAGGAAATTTTCGTGCTTTGGAAAGCACGTAAAGCCGTTGGTCCTATGCCTGATCTCTCTCCGATCGTATTGGACTGCCGTCCCATCGGTCTATGAGTGGAAAAAAAGTGTTAAAACTGCCTCGATACTGGTTCGATTCCCAGGTCGGGCCAAAAATAAATTAAGTATCCACTAGAACAGGGATTCCCAAATATTTTTGGGAAAGAGACCCCTTTTCCAAAATGAACAGATACCACAGACCCGATAACAAAATTATTTTAAAAATCCTTTCTCTACGATACAAAATTAAAAACTTTGCGGTACCTAGGTACTTTACTTCCTTCTAAAATATTAGTCATTTATAACAAGTTGGTACACGTAACTCAACGTATACAGTATCTTGAAAGATTTAAATAAGAACTTGTCTTGTCGTCGACCCCTAAAATCAGTTTTCGTTTATCGACCCTTGGGAAACTGATTTCGACCCCAAGGGATCAATTTAGACCACTATAGGTTACCTGTAAGAAATTGCTTTTAGCGATTTTTTATTTTTTTATTCTACCAAGGTGGCAAACAAGCATACGGCCCGCCTGATGGTAAGCATAATGCCGCCCATTGTACATAACTGAGTATAAATAATGTTTTTGACAAAATGTTATTGGTGTATAATAAAGAGTTTTCTATTCTATTCTACGAGGTTTTTTTTATACTACTTGGGTGGCAAACAAGCATACGGCCCGCCTGATGTTAAGCAGTTATCGTAGCCTATGGTCGTTTGCAATACCAGAGGTATCACTTGCATGTTGTCAACCCATTTTTTACACCAGGGCTTTAAGATGAAGTAAATGAGCGCTGGAGACCGTCCTATACTCACACACAGGAACACAACTACACCGCTGTGTTTAGTTATTTGGCTGTGGTCTTCTGTAAGGTAGAGGTCCTTCCTCAGTCGAGCTTGTTCGGTAGAATGGTACCCTACCTCTCTTAAAATCTTAAAATGGGAATCGCTTCACTTTTGATCAAGTGCAGCGATTCCCATTTTAAGATTTTAACTATTCAACCGCTGTCACAGACAGCGTCAGTTGCTATTGTTACGTTACTCAAACAAACCAAACTTATCCTAAAATATAATCGTTATTCTTTTTTTGAATATGCATAGGCAAACATGGCGGGGCCTGCCATAAACATTAATCACTCATAAAAAAGACAAAGCGACTTCTGAGTTACGTATCTAACATCGACCTTACGGTATCATTAAAAGGTACGTGGACGACGCTCCTAATGACCGCTCAGGGTTGTCACAAAAGAAAATTAAAAAGAAAAATTTAAGTTTAGCCCAAAGTTAGCTTTGTGTGATAATAGTCAAAGGTGTCAAACGTGGCCTACCTATTAGTATGTCTAATAGTAATGCTTACAATACCTGAAGCATCACTCGCGTGACTCATTTGTTACACCAGGGGGACGTATTATGAAGTGTTAAAACGTGAGTCGCTCGATCGTGGAAGAGGGACGGAGCTACATAGCGCTCCATCTCTCTTTCTCACTCGAACATAGAAAAAGGTTTTTTTTATAAGCCTCACTTAGTCAGGATTGCTAGCTTTCATTTGTTTTGAAGTAAAATCTAGCATGATTTTTAGTATCTTAATAAAATGTTTTTAGATATGAAACAATAATTTAATAACCTCTGTAATTGTCATGTCATTATGCTTAATTTAAACAAGCCCCAGATTTTGATGTACATCAATCTGGGGCTTGGTGTTGCCCCCACCAAGATGACACAACAGAAGCGCAGGTCACTACCTTTTCACGAAGCGTATCGTCGATGTTTTATGGGTAAGTTAATAGCATGAAACTTGCTTAGCAAAGCTCGCATTGTGTATATATATAAATAAGTGTTTAAGTACTTACGTTACAGGATCAAACTGAGCAACTAGTCTATTGTTAACGAAATGGTGACGTTGCAACTTTGTATTGCGACTGAAATAACTTATGACCTCATTTCAATCAGTTCAGTAGGTATTTTAAGACTTTAATCGCCATGCGGGTCACCCGCAAACAATAAATTTTCTATTGTGTCTGCTGGCTACAATACAGGTGGATTGGAGTAGACGTGTTTTTAAGTGGAGGCCGCGACTTGGCAAACGTAGTGTAAGATGGCCTCTTGCTAGATGGAGCGACGATCTTCGCAAGGTAGGTGGAAGTGGCTAGATGCGAGAAGCCGAAGACCGCGTCGAGTCGCGCACCCTCGGGGAGGCTTATGTCCAACAGTGGAATGCGATAGGCTGATGATGATGTTGATGATGATGAAGATCTAAACTCTTTCGCCACGGCCATGATTTTGTTGTCTGTACCATAATTATGTCAGTTGTTCGACTGGCCTGTTGCTCTATTAATTAGAGATAGACTGCAGGCCAAGCCGGAGGTGTTAAATGTGTCGTGGGTTTGAATCCCAACAAGAACAATTATTTGTATGATGAGCATGATTGTTTCTTGTGTGTCTTTGTGTTAGGTATAATATATGTATGTAATTAGTACCAATAATATAAGTAGTATACTTATATTATTGGTACTCATTACATACATATATTATAGCCTGTAAACATATGTTTACAGGCTCTACTTACTTTGGGATCAGATGGCCGTATGAGTTGTTCCAAAACATAATTAGATATGTAGAACATAATAATATGATGAATAATAAAAGCAACCTATATACTCGTATATATGTCCCGCTGCTGGGCCTGGGTCTCTTTCTTCTATCAAGAATGAATATCAATATAAAAAAAACTAATTTACCTGTGTGTTGGCAACCCTAGCGTCCGGTCGTGTGACACGGAACACGCTAATATTTATGTAAATTGCAGAGAATATGATTAGTCCGCGTCGCCTCCCCCGCTGATAATCATATTTACGGCTTCTAACCCCCCTTGCCCCTTAGTAGAGTGGGGGAAACCACCCCCTCCTCCCCTTGAGTGGTGGCTTCGTCCTCGATGTTCTCCAGACGCGTGCCGTCTATCAGGCTTGAGGAATGCCATCCAGTTTATGTAGTAGGTAATTTTGAGTTGGTAGAATGATTTTGAGTTGGCACGCACTTGCTATGTCGTAGTAAAAAGTGGTACTAAACTGGAATACGCAGAAGGAGAATAGAAGGGCATGCAATGATAATATTATAGTAAAGATGTAGATATCGCGAAAACTGTTGCTGCATATGTTGTCTGCAGTAGCTAAGTAGCTTCATTTTCATTCCAAATTTGTTTTAGTTTTAGGGGTCGGCAACACGCAAGTGATACCTCTGGTATTGCAAGCGTCAATAGGGTACGGTAACTGCTTAACATCAGGCGGGCCGTATGCTTGTTTGCTGTACTTACCCAAGTAGTAAAAAAAAATAGGTATGTGACAAACAAGCAACGGCCCACTTGATGGTAAGCAGATTCCATTGCCGACTAATGTTTTTAATAATAATAATAATAAATCATTTTATTATCGCGTCGCATAAACGCATAGATATATACCTTACAGACTAACGTACATATTAATATAATCCTGTGTTAGTATTAAAAAACTTAAAACTATGTTAGTACACTTCACTTGCACTATGTCGCAGTGCGTTCGTGTGGCACTTGTCCGCGGAAGCGACGGAACACTACACCTGTCGGCCAAAAACTCTCTTCCAAGACGAGATTTAGGCAGACTGTTGGTACTCGCACCACAAAAGCCCTAAAATTGACGTTGCGTCGCGACTCCAACAGCTGCACTCTCGGTAAGTACTTGGTCTTTTTGCGTACGTAATCTGCGATGTCTTCTGTCTTCGTGGTGTAGTGCAGACGAGAAATATACACCGCAGTGTTGGGTGCAGCGGCACGCATACCAGGCTGCGCTGGAGCCGTACCGCAGCAGTTCTTGACAGGACGATGACGGCGCTTCCTCCGTTGCACCGTCACGAAACCATCCTCTTCAGCCTGGTTCGATACCTTTTCAGGTACAGGCTTGGCGGGTCGAGCAATTGGAGTGCTCTGCGTGACCGGTCGGTCAGCTGATCGCGCGGCGAGTCGGAGGGTAGCCGCGGGGACGGGGGGAATGCAGTGAGGCTCAGGCGCAGCGCATACAGCCGACGCTGCATTCCGCGGCGACAAAACTGCTGACGCGAAGCTTGCGACACTTGCGACCGATGTGTCGAGTCGGCAGGCTCCTCGGCGCATGTTCACATTACTGCACGCAGTCGATGACGCAGTTAAGGTCACAGTATTGCGCAACTCGTCGAGTTCCTTGCGCAAATCTGTGACGTTATTCTGGGATGTCTCCAACTTCTGTTGCACATCCGCTAAACTTGCCTTCAACAGAACGATGTCCTTCAGCAGGCTTGTGACATCGACGTGGTCGAAAGTGACGGGTGGTAACTTGTGCAAGTTTTTCGCCACAAACGTCGGCACGTCGTCAGGGTCGGTCTCTTTCAGCAGCGTTATAATATCCTGCAAGCTCTTCTTTGTCCCGTCACGCCTGCGGGACACCATCTGATCACTTTTGTTTAGCAACCTGAACACAAGCAGTTTGGCCGCAGCTATGTCGTCCTCGCTGAAGCTCGTGGAACAGATCTGGATAGCGGACACCTCGTCCATTACATCCAGCTTCTGTTGCAGGAACGCCAGCAACTCGTTCGCCACAAGTGTATCACTCATGGCAACAAAAGATTCGTGCGTCGGCTTACGCCGCGCTTAACGTAAAAATGAATTAATATACGTATCACACGTCCGCCTCAGAGCGCAGCGCGGCTGTGATTCCGCAGCGCGGCTGTGATTGACATTTTTAACCTTGTAACATAATTTATTATAAAGAAGTAAAGTTTGTGAGTTTGTGACGTTGTAGGGGGTAATCTTTGGATCTACTGAACCGATTTTTAAAATGCTTTTACCAATAGAAAGCCACGTTATTTGTGAGTGTCATCCTAATATTATAAACGCGAAAGTTTGTAAGAATGTATGGATGTTTGTTACTCTTTCACGCAAAAACTACTGAACAGATCTGAATGAAGTTGGCACAGATATAGATTATAGTCTGGAATAGCATATAGGCTTTTTATCGCGATAACCGACATCTACGCGGTTGGAGCCACGAGCAACAACTAGTAGACTATATTTTATTGATAAAAACATTACAGGAACCCTGGAAATACCACCCATGCGAAGCCGGGACGGGCGCCTAGTTAAATATATAATTAGCAATTGTTAAATAGATATATTCAGTAAGTAGTTACTTCGCAAAGCCACTCTTTAACAAAACGAGTTTAAAACACAATGTCTTAAAAACTTTCAAAAATAATATTTCTTTTTGTGATTGCAAGTAACAATGTCCGCGGTCATTGTTCACATGACCGACCGTGTGGTCATTCACTGAAATAAATGCAACCGCAGCTTTAAACCGGATTTAATTAGGTAGCAAACGTAAGTTAGTGTTGGTCTACTTGCAGAGAACTAATTAGTACTTTGATTAAGAAATGTTTAATAATAGCAACCAGTATATGTCCCACTGCTGGGCACGGGTCTCCTCTCCTCTATCAAGAGAGAGAGAGAGGGTTTAGGCTTTAATTCACACACGCTGGCCTAATGCGGGTTGGTGAATCAGACATGTCTTTAGAATTTCTTCTAAGACATGTGGGTTTCCTCACGATGTTATCCTTCACCGTTAGCAGATGGCGAATCATTTGATTAGTACATATAAATTCCACAAAGTGAAATTCACATTGGTACTGCCCGGGATCGAACTCGCACCTCTTGCGTGCAAGTCGGTTACTTTCCCACTACCACTCCACCACCACCGCTCTTGAAGAAATGTTAATCCGTATGTAAAAAAATCCGTGTGGTGACAGATTAAGAATACAAATGTCACCCTCGTTACACAGGAACACAAATACACCGCTGTGTGTAGTTGTGTATGCGTGTGGTGTTAGTTACCGACATAGCTCGCAGACTTAGCAAGCTGAAGTGGCAATGGGCTGGTCACATCTGCAGAAGGACCGACGGCTGGAGCAGACGTGTCCTAGAGTGGAGACCGCGACTCGGTAAGCGAAAAATAGGGCGGCCCCCAGCTAGGTGGACCAACGACCTAAAAAAGGTCGCTGGGACGGACTGGATGCGGAAGGCGGAGGGAGGACCGTGCTGTGGCGCGTGTTAGGAGAGGCCTATGTCCAGCAGTGGATTGCGATAGGCTGATTAATTGTGTGGTGTTACTTGACTGTGGTCTTCTGTAAAGTGGAAGTCTTTACTTTACCTCTTTTAAACTTGAAGGTGCTTCTAGTCTGTTTGACTTTGGTTAATATGAGTCTCTATATTTTTGGGTCGTCAATTTGGTGCTTTCAATTTATGAGAATCTTTCTCAGACTGAAGATGTCGCTTCGCTTTGACCTCATATGACGTAGGAAGCTTCTTCCAATATACGCCATCGCCAGTAAATTTTTGTGCTTTGATGACCACGATTTTTGGCCTAGACCTGGGGGCTATTCACGGATGGCGATTAGATAAGTCTCGATTAGGGTTGTTATGCAACTATTACTAAGCAAATGTATAATAAAAATGGTACAGTTGAACTGAACTGATGATGAAGCCAGAAGGTAGGCAACGGAACTCCATAATTTAACAATGTAATCTAGCCGTGTTTGGGCTCATTTGAATGGTCATGAGATGCACTTAAGCTGTAAATGGTCAGATTTTAAAAATAATCTATTTAAGGGAGGAAAAGTGAGATTAGAGTTTGTATGAAAATTTGATTTTGAACTTACCGCATTAAAGTAGTTTTTTTTTTAATTATTGAAGATAGAGTTACGAAATATGGTGTTTCAAAAATAGTTTTTCTTTTTATTGAATGGTTGGTGGCTGCACTGGTGGTATAGTTAATCAGATCGTCCATAAAGGCTTCTGCTGTGATCTAACGTCTGTTAACAGTCAATAGTTCAAGGTCGACTTTTGACGTGCCCTCCGAAGCACGGAGACGTTCAGGTAAAATACCACTATGCAGTTACCCATCTCTAGTATATCCGTATCCTCGGTAGCTATTACAACTGGAGACTACTGTTAAGGGGTGTCGCCAGCAGATGGTCCAGGGAAAGGGAGGAGGGGAAATTGATATATAATACTATATAGACGAAAGGGAAAGTATAATATGGCGATACAGTCAACAGCACATGCAGCTTTACTCGTGTAGTCTTACCTCTACAGCGATTGCAGTTATATTAATTTCGATGTAGACTAGTTTTTTTTTTTTTGATGAAGACAACTCCCGCACTAGAGAACAAGCTCTGTGTCGCGGGGGACTTTACAAACATACAATTAACGGACACAAATTACACCCAGACTCAGAACAACTCTTTGCGGGTCATGCAAAGTTTTGTCCTGTGTGGGAATCGAACCCACAACCTCGTGCACAGCAGGCGCATACTGCGGCCACTGGACCACCAAGGCAGTTCCTTCCCTATTCTTTAGTCATAGTTAGTGCAATAGTGTGTGCGCTAAGACAGCGCTCGTTATTCCTACACCTTGAAGGTGGTGGTGCATAGGGGGGTTTTAGTTGGTATGCCAGCCGCTTACCATGTTTAGGCTGGAGAGTCCGATATAACCGTCTCTCTTACCATGCTACGGTCGCCACGGGGACGTATGCGTAAAGCATTTCCCCTCTAAAAAAAAACGATTTCGGTGAACTACCAGTCCCCCTGCGCATGATGAGCGTATGCGCAGACACAGGTGCATTTTCTACTACATCATCCCATAGTTCGATGGAACAGCAATCCGACACGACCGAAAAGAGATCAGACGCATTACCAACGGCTTTACATGCTTTCAAAAGAACAAAAGGTTTTGCTGCGTTTTGAAAATGGTCAACCGTCTATGGCAGTACTACGGCAAGCTTGCTTAATCTTGCTGACCTCTATATCCGCGTTATAGTTTCAAGAGGATGGATGGATATTTACAGGTCTCCAGCGCTCATTTAGGGGTGCGTTTTGAAAGAACGTTTTCCTATACCAGGGATACTCCATCTTAAAGCCCTGGTATAAAAATGGGTCGGCACCAAGCAATTGAAGCCTCCGGTATTGCAAGCTTCCATAGGCTACGGCAACTGCTTGCCATCAGGCGGGCCGTATGCTTCTTTGCCACCTTAGTAGTATATTTTCTTTATCCTTAAAGGAGTAGGAAGAGGTGGAGGAGGTCGTCAGCTATGTTAGGTAGGTCACATTGAAGCCTATTGTCATTACTAGGCTCAATTTCAGATTCCGTGTTGTTATTGAGAACCGCTAATGAAGAACCCCAATAACAATAGATCGACTCGGGTTTCAAACCCAAGACCGAGCGATTGTCTGCAAACAAGCGCAGACTTGTGCCATGGGAGCATTGAGACAGTTTTGATGTAAATAAGCTTCTTAGATAATGCTTTTCCTTTTTCCGACGTTTATTCTAATGTTTTGACGTTACTTTTGTTTGAGTACCTATCAAGTATTGTGGCCTGAAAGTTTGTTAAACAATGCTTATATAAAAGCTCTGTTTTCCTCATCAGTGATGTATATGTTGTTATAGGATTTATGTTGTTTATGTAGGTGGTGTGTTGAAGTAGTCTAGTTGTCGCCGCCCTATCCTAGTTCTATGTGAGGTTGTCATGGCAATGGTGGTGTAGGCGTCAGGCATGCCGTGGGTGGCGGCAAGGCGGCGAGTGTCAAACGTGCCCGCAGACAGTTGGATTGCGGCCGCGGCTCGGGCCGAGACAGCGCGGCCGGTCACTATCGCGTTTCCCGCGTGAAAATCGCTTTCCCCGCGGTGGCGGTGCGACGGAGCACGTGAACGCAGTGTCCCGCCGACCGCTCGCGTGACACGCCGCGCTCCTCGCGCCGCAAGCCGCACAACACCCGCTCGTCCCGCAGGACGTACGCACACGGCGCCCGCCCGCGCCGCACTGCCGCCCGACTTCATACACTCGCGCGCGCAACCGATCTACCATTTCACCGTGTACCATTTTTGAAAAACTTTTAGACTTAGGTTCTAGTGTGTCATCGATCGCGGTAAATAATTGAGGAGAGTGTCCTGTCCGCCGCGCCTGACGCGATGCGGTCGAAGGCGGTGGCGAGGCGGCTCCACGCGCAAGGTGAGTTTATTACTTCACTTTGTTTAAACTTTCAAACTATTTTTCAAAACAAAAAAATCGGATAGCATGCGCTTTTCCGTTTACGAAGATGCGCAGTAGGTATGAAAAGATAAGGACAGTGTGATGCGCTCGGCGCGCGCTGTGATTGGTCGACGCCTCCCCCGCCTGACAAGATAGCGAGGGACATCCTCCGCGCGCCGCTCTACTAAAACCCACTTTATAACTGCGAGATAGTGTTTATTTTCAAACGTACCGCCGTTTAGAGGGATGTTCCCTCTATTGTCATTTGTCATTGGATGAGCACGGAGGCTTTTCATTATTTACTTTCTTTATATACTAGGTGTGAACGTGACGCTATTGTTTTATATGCGTTTTGTTATAGGAGGGTTTTGTTCCAATTGTATTTATGTTACTTTCATCAACAGTTTTGTTTTTATTTAGTTATTTATGCGTCTATTTTTATCACACACACACAAATAAAGTTAAATCATTATATTTTTAAAGATAAAAAGTATATTTAAATAAAATTTTGTCACATTCATTGTTTATAAAATTCCAATTCTCCAATTAACTCATGAAACGGTGGAAAAATCTTGCATATTTCCACCGGTACGATAAGAAAATTAGTCACAAGACAAGTGACTATTGTTTCATAGTTTCTGTCGATGAATCGATGCAGGCTGCGATGATTCAGATGTACATGTAAGTAGGTATTATACCTGCGTGTTATGTACCTACTTATTGGAGAGCCATCCGGTGTATGTACTCTCACCAGGTGCTCGTAGTATAATAACAAAATGAGAAATGTTTCACACACAATCATTAAAACCTCTCCGAAACTCTCGCATTAGGTAAAGTTCAGATAAGGAGAATGTTCTTTGTTTTTAGATTGACATTTTATCGGTTCTTATTATTGTGAGTCTAATCCTAAATTGGAGATTGAAAATATTATTAAAGAAAATATAATCCTTTATTTTTAACATTTATCTCATATTATAAAGCACCGGTTATGTAATGCAAGGTAAATGTAATGCTATCTCACTTATTTTCTTCCAATAAGACATAGATAGCGTGACAATTGGGTTGCAAATCTTGTTTCGAAAAGAACCTCCTTTCGACACGACCTTAGAGAGATATTAATAAGGTGCAAGATCAACGGTGCCTCGTGCTTTGACGCAGAGAGGGGACTTGCTTTGTTTTAGAAAAGATGTAGTAATCTATCGACAGACTGACCGCGGTATGCTTGCTCAACCTCAAGATCTATCGAAACAAAGATTATTTTATGATATCTAAAAGCTGAAGAGTTTCTTTTTGTTCAAATGCGCTATTAATAATATATAGAACTACCCGACGGATTTAAACAAATCTTTTTGAACTTGAAAGCCCAATTCTTGAAGAAATTTATGCGTATAAACTTCTTACTCTTATCATTACTCTTGGGTCTAAATGGAGTACGGTTCGATTGATTAGGATGACACGAGACAAAATCTAAGTTTAACTTGAGAAAGACTATGATGGAGAACAGTTCGTTTGAAAAAATACTAAATTATATAGAAACAATTTGCTTGCTATTATTATTTATTATTATTATTAAAAAAAAAATTGAACCTATTCGCTATTCCAAGTTAGGCACAATAGAACATCTATTGTTACCTATGTATCACATAGATTCATAGGACAGGGAATCTGTCAAATATATACTCGTCATATTATATACTCCGCTACCACAAATTGTAACTATCCAGCGATTGAAAAGAGTACTCTAAATTTAATGCCGGTTATTTTTTAATTTTAATTTTCATTGTCTATTAGAGTATCATTTTCTGTTTAGTCAACGAAACCAACAGTACTTAGGCAAATTAGCTGACGTCTCATGTATTATTGTTCCTCGATGGATGTATGATTTTAATTTAATTTAATTTTATATATTTGGTATATATACCTATATTGTATACCAAGGCCTTACTTACTTTGGAAAAGTAAATACGAACCTGTGTCTTTAATAGGCAAGTTAAAATATGTACCTAGATATATATCTTGCCATCTCCTTTGGAGTAAGACAAAAGACATTGAAATCTGTCGGGTACAATAATGCCACAAATAGACACACTTTGGTGGCTTCTTTAATAAATAAGTTTTAGGCCTTTTTAACACATAAGCAGGTGCTTTCTTCTTTCCAATCTCTCTAGACAAGTGGCATAAACGGCAAATTTGACATAAGTTTACGATCTCTTCATCCTCTCGCATCCAGCTACTTCCAGCTACCTTCCGAAGATCGTGGCTGCTAGCCTGAGGGCGCCCTACACTACGCTTGCCAAGGCGCGGTCTCCACTCAAGAACCCGAAATATCGTATACTTACGTCAAATCCCCTACATTTGTATTTCATTCTATCCGATTCGACTACCGTTTATGACACTTGTCTAGAGGGGCTAATGTCTGTTCTTTTTTGAAATTATATGCTTTATACTTAGGTCTGTACGTCTTGGTTGCGTCTAATCTCGTGCAAGATTCCTGTTTTTATTGATCTATGAGAGTGAAGGAATATTGAATGCACCTGCGCTTGCGCACACATTTTGGTAACCTCCGTTAAGATTGACCGTCGTCATCTAAATCAGTCTGGGGAGAACATTATTATTTTGATTAGTACTTTTTTCCATTGGTGTATGGACAATAAATAAGTATAAAAATAGTATCTACTTGTATTGTTTTTATTAAATACAATCTTAACATTGTATTTAAACATATGTATATAACCTTTTTATACTACTTGGGCGGTAAACAAGCACTCGGCCCGCTTGATGTTAAGCAGTAACCGTAGCCTATGGAGGCTTGCAATACCAGAGGCATCACAGTTTTTTTTTTACACCAGGGCTTATTTAAACAAACCAACCTCGGGTAAAGAACTTCTTCTAAGTTGTTAATAACGGTAAAGGTAAATCCAGGTCTTCCTAATACATTTCCTGTGTGTGAGTTAGGTCTCCAGCGCTTATTTAGGGATGCGTTTCTGAAGAAACGGTTTTCTATCCAAGGGATATAATTACTAAACCGTGATCTTACAAAATGTTGGCTCAAAAACATGCGTGTAATGCATTAGATATACGAAGTGTACGTACATAAGCTGTTTTATTTTATTATCTGACTTTATAAACGAAGACATTAGCAATTCACGTGTAGTTTTGGCTTATTGGGATGGTTCTGAAATGCATTTATAATACCAAACTATATGTGTCTCACTGCTAGACACGGGTCTCCTCTCCTCTATCAAGAGGAAGAGAGAAAGGGTGTAGGTGTTAATCCACACATGCTGGCCTAATGCGGGTGCAGATCAGACATGCTTTTAGAATTTCCTCACGATGTTTTCTTTCACCGATAGCAGATGGTGAATCATTTGATTAGTATATAAACTCCACAAAGTGAAATTCACTTTGGTACTGCCATCCGAGATCGAACTCGCACCTCTTGTATGCAAGTATGTTACTTTCCCACTCGGCCACCACATTTTTCGCCACTTAAGTAGTACAAAAAAAGGTACATACGTATGTAGGTATAGTTTGTATCAACAAGCAACATTGGAAGGCTGTTATCAATGTATCGAGACAACAATTTCCAAACAAACGGTTGCACAAGCGCTGAAGCAATCATCAGTTTTTACGATGAAGTTTATAGCACGAATGTACTCGCAGATAGGTGCACAGTATACACCAACACTTCTGTATTTCATATCTATAAACTTTTATGTGTTTAGGTATATACATATTATATGCCTACATCTATAAAACGAAAAGATACTTTATGATTATTTTAATAAAATATATTTTTCAATGCTGCATTGGAATAGGTAGGTACTTTTGTATAAAAAATATAACCTTATTCAACAAAATTGTAGTATATTAAATTTTTGTTGAATTAGGTTGTTTTTTTATATTTCTTAGGTGGCAAACAAGCATACGGCTCGCCTGGTAGTAAGCAGTTACCAAAGCCTATGGAGGTTTGTTATACTAGAGGTATTTCATGGGTGTTGCCGCACCAAATAATTAAACACTAGGATTTTGTAATTGAGTATCCCTGGGATAGGAAAAAAAATATTTCAGAATGTATTCCTAAATGAGCGCTGGAGACCTGTACCCACACACAGGCACACAACTCCACCACTGTGTGTAGTTATTAGGCTGTGGTCTTTTGTAAGGTGGAGGTCCTTCCCCAGTTGGGCTTGCTCGCTAGTATGGTACCGTACCGTACCGCAGTCTTTAGCCGTTTGCTATACCAGATATATCTCGGAGTTGCCAAGCCCAAAAATTCAACATTAGGGTTTTGTAATGGAGAATCTTAGATAGGAAAACATTTATTTAGAAGCGCTGGAAAACTAAATCTTATCACGTACGATCGGCAACGGAGTTAGCTGTACAGGACCGCTATATGAAAATTTGTTTTTTTGGAAAACCAATGCTGGAATTTGTGTGAAATATATTTTTATTTGTAGGTTTAGTCTAATGTACACTGTTACCCAATTCTGCAAAAATATATATAATGTTTTTCTTAAAAAACGAATCTTTATATAGGGGCCCTGTGCAGCTAACTCCATTGCTGTGTGTACAGGAATACAACTACACCGCTGTATGTAGTTTTTATCTGTGATCTTCTGTTAGGTGGAGATCCTATCCCAGTTATGCTTGATTTCTTGTATAGTGCCACATCTCTTAAAATATTATATACCTTCACAAATAAAACAAAAATATACTTTATAGTTATATAAATAAAATACATTTTCTTATGCTGCGTATCACTTTTGTTAAATTAGGTTGTTTGAATGAACTAACGTAGGTATAATATCATCACGTACATTATAATCTAATCTGAAATTAAATGATGATATACCTACTCGCGTATAGATAGAAAGTTTATGTAATTAAAGTCTCATCGGCATTTTGTACCTTATTCTTCATAACATAAAGTTAAAAATGCCATTTGTCAATTCTTAACCTTATGCCTTATTCCATTAATGATGCTACTCATTCACTAGTCAGTACATCTCCAAATCTTTTAAGCTTATCTGACTTGAAAATTATGAAGATAAGTACCTAGATTAGTGTAAGAATATACGATAGGTTTTATTGAAAAATTTCCCAATAGTAAAGAAAGAAAGAAAAGCAATTTAATTCCAGCAAAAAACATACACATATAGTATTGGAAACTAAAATAAAGAACAAATAGTTGATGACTGTACGGTTAGTACAGTGGCTTAAGAGGTTATCTCGCCATTTACGACTGTGACGCTTGTTGTGGGTTTGATCCCACATGGAACAAAAATTTGTGACATCCATAAATGGCTGTCCTGAGTCTGGTTGTACTCTGTGTCCGTTAATTGTATGTTTGTAAAGTCCCCCGCGACACAGGGCTTGTACCCTAGTGCGGGAGTTGTCTTTAAAAATAAATATTTGAATATGCGGCTATCTTGTTTCGTTGAAGAGTTCCTATAGCCACTTTCCGACTGCACCATCAGACTATCCATGGTACATATTATTGCATTGTCACCGAAGTTACGTCAGTATGCCAAATTTCAGCTTAATCAACCACCGGGAAGTGATTCAAATCTTGCTTGCAAGATTGGACTTAAACAAACTAACTAACATACATACAAGCTAAATAAAAGCTTTAAAACGGCTAGTTATTCATATTCTTCAAAACAATAACATTTAGAATTAAAGTAAATGAACAAACCGTCTGTTTAATGATGCTACGATGAGATAACTACAATTCGTAGCAATTAAGTAGCTACGAAGATACTACAAACTAATTAATAGACAATGTCGTAGAGTATTATGTACAGTAATATCTATATTTATCCTTTTTATTGGAGATATAATATACGGACATAATTTTCGTGATGTGCATGTTTTTTTCGTTTCAAGTTATCTCTGCCTTCGAAAATTAAACTTATCTTCATACGTACGAAGCCAGCCGGCTGATTCTCTAAGAAACAGCGATCGCAAACTGATGTGATTCCTTGGTGACGGCACACACGATTGATAAACGTCAAAAGTGCTCGGTTTTCGCCCTTACGGAATACCGATTTTCAATCTGACAACCAGATTTTACTCCGATTTTAAATATGACAGCCAGATTTTGCTCTGTTTTCGCGGTCACTCGGTTTTCGCTCTTACGGAATACCCCTGCGGTACGTGCCACTAATACCTATAGGTACATATACCTATAGGTACTAAAGATCGATCATAATTGATCCTTACTAACTGGCTGACTGATTCATCAATGTAGAGGCTTAACCACTAGGGCTATAAACTTGAAATTTTAACTTTTAACTGTTCGCCTGATGTTAAACAGTTACCGTAGCCTATGGATGCTTGCAATACCATAGGTATCACTAACGAGTTGCCGACCCATTTTATTACGGCCCTGGTGTAATAAAATGGGTCGGCAACTCGCTAGTGAAGAGACTCTAAGATGGAGTATCCCCGGGATAGGAAAACGTTTCTTACAAAACGCATCCCTACATGAGCGCTGGAGACCTGTACTCACACACAGGAACACAACTACACCGCTGTGTTTAGATATTTGGCTGTGGTCTTCTGTAAAGTACTCCCCAGTCGGGCATGCTTGCTAGTATGGTGCTCTATCTCTAGTGTGGTGCCCTTTCATATATAGATGAAAATATAATCCTTACTAATATTATAAATGTGAAAGTTTGTAAGAATTAATGGATGGATGGATGTTTGTTACTCTTTCACGTAAAAACTACTGAACGGATCTGAATGAAATTTGGCACAGAGATAGATTATGTTCTGGAATAACACATAGGCTACTTTTTGCAGCGATAACCGATATCCACGCGGGCTGAGCCGCGGGCAACAGCTAGTATATAATTAAGTACGGTGGGCAACGGAGCTGTACAGGGCCGCTATATGAAGATTAGTTTTTTAGGAAAACCAATGTATGCATTTGTGAAATATATCTTTATCTGAAGATTTAGTCTAATTGTACATTGTTACCAAATTCCACAGACTATATACAATAGCTTTCTTAAAAAACTATTCTTGTACAGCCCTGTACAGCTATCTCCGTTGCCGTGTGTACATGTAGTAAAAATGGGAGTCTTATTTCTATAAACGTTTTTATTCATTTTCATAAAGAATTTTCGTGTTAATAAACGACAAGTACATATACACAGTACGTAAGCTAGATATATTGTATGTTAGAACATAAAGATTATATTGATATAGCGTCCATATCTGGCCGTTTTTATCGTGTCATTAAAACGAAGCATTTCGAAACGCTATCCGCACCACTGTTCAGTGTTCGCTTTCATAACGCATGTAAATGTTTTATATTATATTATTTGCATACATTTCTTTTGCTAGAATTAGGTTATCTATCGGTCTAGATCGAGAGCAAATATGTACATGCTCGTATCAAGTAATATTGTATTGCTGTGACGAATTTTATGGTGTTGGTTTTATCTATCATTGCGTGTCTTTAGATAGAATGATTACTTGCCGGTAAATAAGCATATGGTGTACCTGATAGTAGTGTCCTCCTACTCAAAATTCAGTCACTGCGGGAGATATTATAGTGCAAATGTGTGTGCGCAAACACAAGTGCACTCTTTATTCACTCACTCTCATAGTCCGATGGGACGGCAATTCGACACGACCCGAAAGAGATCAGGCGTAATACCAACGGCTTTACGTGCGCTCCGAAACACGGGGGTATAAACAACGCCAATTTTCAAACTCCGGGCATCTATTGTAAATTTCTTGACTGAAAATCCAATATAAATTTTTAGCGAGTATTGTATTGCAAGTGGTGGTGGTCGAGTGGGAAAGACTTGCACGCAAGAGGTGCGAGTTCGATCCCGGGCAGTACCAATGTGAATTTCACTTTGTGGAGTTTATATGTACTAATCAAATAATTCGCCATCTGCTAACGGTGAAGGAAAACATCGTCAGGAAACCCACATCACTTAGAAGAAATTCTAAAGACATGTCTGATTCACCAACCCGCATTATACCAGCGTGTGTGAATTAAGGCCTAAACCCTCTCTCTCTCTTGATAGAGGAGTGGAGACCCAATATTGCAAGTGTCCAGGCTTGCCATCATGCTTTTTTTCACTGTATATGCAAAAACAATATACCCACAGCTATTACTGATCTGTCATGTATATCTCTCTATCATAATATCAATAATAAAACGTATGAAAATTTTATTATTGATATTGACTTTGAAACTTACATAAGAATCCAACTTGAAAATTTTCATACTTACCTACCTGTTTTATGCAATATTCACTCACACAAGTAAAAACTTTATATGCGAGTATTTTGTATAGGTACTTATATATATAATGTAGTGTATATTATACATAAGGAGAGCTCGTTCAATATCTGGCCACGTCTTTACGACAATCGTAAACGTGAGCTCGCTCGCAACGATCTTCACCTAAGTGTCGGGAAATTCGATCCCTGACCGTTGCCCCTTTGTGAGAGAACTTGATTGCTCGCACATACACGCTTTGTATTCGATACTACGGTAGATGCTTTCCTGTATCGATTAATTTATCGATATTGCTCTTCAGATGTTATCATTATACAAAATTGCCTCAAGGGTTGTATTTATCTACGAGAACGGCTACAAAACCGTTTTCTGGCTACAGTTTTGTTGTTACATTGTTGAATGTTTACAATATCGATATTTTTAGGAGTTCACAACATACGTCTGCTCTTCAGAACTCGTGTTGTTTACGCTGTTGTCGAACATAATTCATTTCGTGGTTTGAAAGGGTTTGTTTTAAAATAATATTAGCTAATAGAGTCCGAGTACGATCACAATAGTTCTCTAAACAAACTTCCCGCGCTAAGAATTCTCGTCGCGTTCCGGACAATGGCGATGTCTTCCATAAATAACTTGAACAATATTCAATAAGCACGCTGGTTTATTCCTCCAGGAATAGTAGTCGTAAAGCTCGCAGACATACCTACGGACGGATCCTCGAATCACAATAACGCTGGAGCTCAGCAGAATCCATAATCTTATTTTTGTACCGCACCGCGAAGCGTGAATTTCGCAATTACGAGAGTATCGCTCCGCACAGGCGAATATCACCGCTAAGCTTTCACTATTAAAGATTACAATCGATTGGCGCGACTTTCTCAAAATAAACAGTTCTTGTCTGTACACGTGCGAATGTCGACTTTATCTCGGAGACGGAGAGTTAGGTGACGGGAGCAGCCAGGTGGCGCGTGAAAGCGGACTCTTTGCGATGGCAGGAGGGCAGATTATGCGTCGCAGATGTTGCCGGGCGACATCCATTGTGTTCCCTCCTATAATTTTATCGAAGCTGATTTACGATCGATTGTTCGGCCGGTGGACAGTAGGCGAGGCGTGGTGTGCGTGCGTGCGCGCATGTGTGCGTGGTGCGTGCCTGCGCGCCTCGTAACTTACCTGCAGATGGCGCTCGGATATGACGACGCAGCCTCACTCGCCACACAACGCCCTCATAAATTAAGAAACGACGTCTCAGATCGTGCTCTTTTCAGTTTTGTTTTATACATCGCTGGGAAATTACTTTCCAACTAACGCCTTTATTCACATTATTTTAGCACGATCACTCATAATATTTATTATATATAACTTTTCAGTACATAACACACTTCAGTTATCAGACAATAGATAAATAAACTTGCATTAGAAGTAATGATTGTGATTTCAATATTTAAGAAGCACAACAACTTAATAATACCAAAGTTAGAAGACTAGGTATATATTATCTTGTTTAAGCGTCACAGTATTCCTCATTTCCTTCATTCCTCAACATCATTAAGAGGTTTGAGGTGTGTCACACATGACATTTTCTTTGGTAATAGTCAATGACTCATAATAACACGAGCCTTTTTTTTATCATCACAAAAAAAGATCACTTTAAGTTTTTCTTCAGACTCTACTTACAGCAAAATAACTCTTTTTCTCAATAAATGAGAACAAGCAAAGCTTTATCCAGCAGATGTTTATACAAAACCGAGCGGCTGGTATTGCCATGATAAAACGCTCACGATAAAACAACCATTATGTATTTTACCTGCAAATTGTTTTCCGGCACAATTAAGATTGAGTTTCAATACTCAATAACAGCGTGTAAACTTTGTGAGGCTAGGTCTTAGTGCAAGCGGGAGTAGGAACTCTTCAAGTATTACTTCGCTATGATTCAGAATGTTCTTGCATGCAAATTTGATTGCCAATGTCTCAAAATCAGCGCTGCAGCATGAAAATCACGTAGAACAGAGCTGATCTCAGGACTTATTCTGACATCGCTCAGGATGAGGATGTCTCTATGAAATGATGTGTATATTTCTCTCGCTGTCCTGTTTAGGTATGTTTGAGTTTATGGTTTTCTTTCTTTGAATGCAATCTTTGAGAACATAAGTTCATGTGTATCTCACATTTTATGTGTCTTAAAATTATGAAAGCATTGGTTTAGACAAGACTACATTAAACGAGATAGTGTAAACATTATAAACACGCGCATAATCACAATATGAAAGATGGTAATTCAAACGTTTTTGCTACTATATTCTGGCTCATTATAATGAAATAGGTACAGTTAGTAGATAAGTAAGGTATAGATACTAAAAGCTCTTTTTAGCGATATAGTTGCGGGGTAAAATAGATTTTTTATTCCAGCCAGCTGTCATTTGGATTCAAAATCTTTTTAGTTATGACAATAATATAATACATTGGAATTTGAAATTCTATAGCGCCGTCAATTATTATAGGTGCTTTTCATTGTCCAATATTAACTATTGATGGGTAGAATTCTTTATTTTAATAGTAGCAATACAGCTGTCATCTGTTTCTTTGAACAAATGTTTCAGCATCGTTGATCGCTAGCACAGCCACCTATCCGCTATACGATTTGCGGGTCAAATGTATGTAAAACAAGAAATTATTAGGAAAAGGCGTTAAGTTGAAGTCGTTAACATATTGACAGGCGGTAACAAATGTGTGGTAACAATATATGTTTTGATTTCTTTTGTTTTGATTCCTTTCCTTTTATAAGCATGGCTTCATTGTGTCGACACTTTTTATGTTCGGAAATTATATTTTGTAGTCATTTGGCTATGTTTATGTACTTACTCTATTGAGAAACTTTTTTTGATATATACGACTCAATGAATAATGTTAGAAAAGTGTGGAGAGTTGTGTGTATTGACAAATTATTATGGTGACCGAACCCACAAGCCGCGAAGTGGTAAATGGGAAGTTAATACTTTAGTCACTGAACCAACCAAGCAGTCGAATGATGTCTTAACACCTACAGGGAATAGAAATGATGCTAACAAGGACTTGCATATTCTTTTATCTTTTTGTTTAACAGATAACTTTCTTTTTGAAATACAGCTCCCACACTAGGGAACAATCCCTGTGTTGTGAAGGACTTTACAAAGGCAAGGTAACCACTGAACCAAAAATACAACCATGCATTCACTTTATTAGTTTATTATAGAAGCTGGTGACATTGCAACCTTGCATTGAACAAGCTTTTAATGGGTGTCACTATTTGCGTACTGTCACGGTCTCGGTCGATGCGTCACTTAACGCTTGTCAAGAGGACATCAGCTGGCAGAAAAGCTTCAGCATTCTATTTTCATTCATACACTCGTTGTTGTCGCTAAAACGGGCTTTACGGTGAAAATAATAACTAATTTCAACTTAAACAGTTCCATGTTTGATTTCACCTTCTTTTATTTTCTTTCTGTGTATTTTGTATGCAAGTTCTTTTGTATAGGTACTTATAGAATTGCAACAGCTTAATATAATATTAATAAAAAGAGGACTGCACTAACTTGGCTTGGGTTAAACATTTTTTTGAGAATCAAAGATTGAATATCTAAAAATCCTTTCTTAAGTTACACTTAAACTTAATATGTAAATTAAAATATATCAAAATTGTAGCCTTGTGGAAGAAGATTTCGAAAAAAATATTTTGTGTTATTTTCAAGAAAGTAAGGTATGATGATGCAAACGGCAGATCCCTGACAGATAGGTATTTTTTTATTGACTGATAATAAAATATTATTAAAAAAAATGCATTCACACATAATATGGGATAGTCGGATGATCCACTAGCTCTCTTACCAACTACACAAAGCAGACAACAGACTCACGCATATTGTCTGACTGTCCCAAAATCTCCAATGTTAATTTATAGACGTGATTTTTAAGCCCCGTTTACCTCATTATTACTAAGCCACTCGACTACCGCCTGTATGAAAAAAATGGAAACAGTATTTTCTCCCCACTGAATTACGATAAAACTTCAACGCCTAGTTTCATTAGTTACATTTGATAATTCCCCAAGTATTTGCAATAAAAACGTGCGTCAAGACAACTATTAACACAAACAAACTAGTGGAGTAGGAATGTGGGCGAAGGCGAGCTATAATTAAACCTGGGGAGTCAAGGAAACCAGGTCGGCAGTGGCGGGGTTTCAGCTTTGTGCGCGGAACCTTTCAATTACGACCCGAGGGAAATGTACTCTGACGTATAAGGAAAAACTATAGAAATGTTTCTCTTATCTTTGTGTATAAATCTATAATATTATATTTATTTTTATTGTGGACAAGCTTGCGTTCTTTAAGGACGATTTTAGTAGAAAAAAAGCTATGTAAATAGATAGATAGCTGCTTATTGTGCACCAAAATACATAATACAGTAAAGTTTACCCGCGTTAAATTTGGATGTAACGCGTCCCGTGTCACGCTTATTGTTACTGCCACGCTCTCTTTGTGTCATAGCGTGATGTTATAGGCCTATAACCTTCCTCAATCATTGGGTTATCAAATACAAAAAGATGCTGTCGAATCCGACTGGATACTTCATTATGGTAATCATATAACAGAAAGGAATTAAGTATGTAGGTATGTTTTGCGGAGACTTTATAAACTTATGGAAAAAAAGCTTTTGAGTGACTTGTCACATTAGTATAAACTTTATCTCTTTGTAACATGGTATAAATTGAAATATGAAAAATATTGTTGTAATTTACAAAAGATTATAACTACCTATCAGGCGATTAAAAAAAGTGGAATCTATCTTGTTCTTCTCATGTCTACGAACTAGCTGTATCTTGCTTTCCCATTACTATGATGACTTACGACTGTCATAAGTGTTACTCTGTAACCTCCCTCCAAGTGTATGGAGGAGACCCGTGCCCAGCAGTGAGACGTTTATGGGTTAAGATGATGGCTTTGTAACCAATTAACGAGTTCTGAGTTTGATTGACACACAATACACCCGATGCCATATACCGTTCACAATTCCAATAATACTTATAATAAACCCTAATGATAAATAACTATAAATATATTAATATAAAAAAGAAACATATTCGTACGGTCATGACTATACAACGTATTTCAATAACAAAGTCATCATCTCAGAATCATAAATTAGATTAAAAAAGACATATATTTCTCTATCAACAGTGTATTTCCTATTAATAGTGAAGTGTAGACAATAAGCTAATATGTGACTGTGACTATAAACGATATCTTAATTAAATCGATACGAGATACTCGGTAGATGTCTTTAGTGATTTAATATAGTCAATCAGTGGCAGTCAGACCGTGGAGGACGATGCGATAACACGTGAACGGTGATCTCAACGACATGCTTATCTCTGACTCACGGTATGTTTCATGCGCACCCGCTGATTTTACTCTTTAAATATATATGTCCACACTTCTTGAAGTGAAAACTCCTTTAGGCATGTTGGGAATTTTTGGGATGGGGACTTTGAACTTGGGCTTTGAACCGTCACGCTCATATATCTACATATTTACAGAATTGATGTGTGTGTATTTACAATTTTGTAAAGATTTCACTTCGGACGAGTAGGCTTACGATTGATGGTTTTTTATACTATCTGAGTGGCACACATGCATACGATTTTATAATACACTAGCGATCCACCCTCACTTCGCTTCGGTTTATTTTATTTTATCTTAATATTGCAAATCCAACTAATACTAAAAAGTCGGGTTAATAGTGCCTCTGACACTCACAAAGAACGTGGCTTTCTACTCGTAATAGAATTTCAAAATCAGTTTAATAGATCCCGAGAATACCCCCTATAACCTCACAAACTTAAATGTATACGCGTTATTTAATACTGGTGTAAATGAATAAATAACTCCCGTGTTGCCGTTTTAAAGTTAAGAGCTCGGTCAATCGCAATAAACATTTTTAAGCTAGACTCGCGTAACTATGTCTTAACATCGTATCTTGTTACTGTGTATCGGCTAATAGTATCCTTGACCACTACAATAGGTATCTACTTACCCTTTCCGTCCTGTTTCAGCATATTGCCTATGCTATTACAATAACTATACACATTACCCTTGAACAGTATCGCCACCGATACAGTAATTCGTGCGATCGATGTGTATTGACCATACCGACTTGGAATCCCCGCTGATTCTAATGTTTAGGTGTCAAGGTTCCGTGACATTTGTTTGGGCAATTATTTGGTACTTACTTATAGTGTACTTCACAAAGGATTGGTACTATGACGTTTAACATTTTCGATGAATGAAATGAAAGAAAATGATTGAGTCAATCTTAAATCAATTGGTATTTGAATGATCAAGAATTAACAATAGTGTCGGTTATCGCGATAAAAAGTAGCCTATCTGCTATTCCAGACTATAATCTATCTTTGTGTCAAATTTCATCTAGATCCGTTTAGTAGTTTTTGCGTGAAAGAGTAACAAACATACATCCATACATTTTTGCGTTTATAATATTAGTTGGATTATGTGTATAGTTATTGCTTATATTGCCTGGAGTATTCAATCGATAGGTTTCGTCTATTATTTTCATTAAAATTTATCTTCAAATGTCAAACGTCACATTGCGTCACATAGTACGAGATACCCATGTTATGTGAAAAATACTATAGTGTTGTTTTCACGTGTATTTCTTTGTATTAACTGAGATTTTTACAATGCCTACTTCATTTTAGACGTAGCATTGTTTATAATATAATATTAACAATACGTTTGTGTATAAAATTTCTTATAATCTATAGGTATCGTCTGGCTAGCGTGGTATAGTAGGCTAATATCCCTCCAAATGTATGGAGGATACGAAAGATGATGATGATTATGATATAGGTATAAAAGCGAAATACCACTCAGAGATGAATCAGGATATCTTAAAAAATATTTAAGCGTTACAAACTTTAGCTTAGTCAAGTAGATTCCTCGGACGAAGTTTCAAAAACACTTTCATAAAAGCTATTGTGAAAATTCAGGCCCTAAAGGAGTTTATTAGGGTTTGGTGAATTTGTTTGTTGTAAACACTAATCTCTGGATGTACCAGTCGGAAAACTGATTTTGCACCTTATAGCCTATTTGATAGGGTAAGTTATTGACTATCACCCTTATAACCCATAAGATCCACTGAAGAAATACAAATATGACTGCCTTGGTGATCCAGTGGCCGCAGTATGCGCCAGCTGTGCACGAGGTTGTGGGTTCGACTCCCACGCAGGACAAAACTTTGTGTGACCCACAAATGGTTGTTCTAAGTCTGGGCGTAATTTATGTCCGTTAATTGTATGTTTGTAAAGTCCCTCGCGACACAGAACTTGTTCTTTAGTGCGGGTCTTTTGTTTTTTTTTTAATATAGCGCAGGCAAATCACGGGGCGGAGTTACCTAGCACACTTATAATATACACATAGACTCTACGGGTCAATGTTTCGACGACGCATTCACAAGTTTCATGATAACGATTACTAAATAAAAACTAATGTTACAGTAGAACAAAAATTGGGGAAATGGCCTTAATAGAAAGTGCCTTATCAGCATTAAGAAATATGTCCAAGTAATATACTATAAACATAATTTTGTTTCTAATTACATCTTTTACCGCGAACATAGTTTGGATATCAGTGACTTTAATGATCTTTTATTGTGTTACTTAGGTAAGATCTATGGCAATTTTTAGTTGGTTATACATACAATGTAGTTTATAATATTATAAAGAAAAAAATATTAGTATTTTTTTTGTATTTTGTATTTTGGTTTGTTACGATAAATTCAAAAACTTCTGAATGGGTTTTAAAAATTCTTTCACCTATAGAAAGCTACATTATCAGCGAGTAAAATAAGCCAAATTTTATTTAAAAAAAAATAGGAACTCCTTAGAAACATTGATAGATATGCACCGGTGTGAAGTCCGTTCGTGCCGCTAGTATTATATACTTCGGTTATTTACACGAGCATGCATATTTAATTGCTTTAGAGTGCTTGACGTTTCAGGCAGGTCACACCGGGGTTTAATAAATCGATACAAGTATCTATCTGTAATCTGTATCTATAATCTTATATCGACTTTTTAAGAAGAAAAAAAACAAAGGTTAACCCTTTTTTTCAGAAAATGTCTGAAAAATGCAAATTCATTAATGCTACCGTAGCCTATGGATGCTTGTAGCATCAGGGGTATCAGTCGCACTCGCTCATAGCCAGGTGCACTCGCTGTTCGGTAAACGATCAGCGGGTTAAGCAACCAATGGCGCGGTAACCCTATAGATGGGTGACCGCATAGTGGTATTTCATATGAGCGTCTCCGTGCTTCAGAGGGCACGTTAAAAGTCCGTCTCGACTGTTATCAGTCGTTAGATCACGACAGAGGCCTAAATATGGGCGATCTAAATAACTCTGTCTCCAGGTTGGCCACTAACCAAACGATAAGAAGAAGAAGTCGCACTGACGATCCTGTACAAACATTTTAACACATTTCTTAAAGAAACCTAATGTCTCGAGCTTTATATACTACATACACCAATTATAAGGTTTTTAAAGGGTCGGCAACGCGTGAGTGACACCCCTGGTGTTGCAAACGTCCATAGGCTACGGTAACTGCTTACCATCAGGCGGGCCGTATGCTTGTTTGTCACCTTGGTAGTATAAAAAAAAAAAAAAATTTATATATAGTTTCAATAAACAACGTCATAAGACATCAACACCTAGAAAAAGCCTGATTTTGAAGTGAAAACTTCTTTAGGCGCTTTGATCATGGACCTCGCATCATCGTCATCGAACGGTTTCCATTAGACAAACCAAAAATAATAAAAAAATAGTAATATCGACGACGCTCGACGATATACGACGATACAAATCACTAGTTACTTAGTTTTCACTTCTATCGACAGTCCCCAAAGACGCATGTTTTTTTTTTAGAATTTCAGTCATCAATATATAGGTCTTCAGCTTTTTAAGGACCACCAAAGCACGTTGGTATAACTACAACACCCAAATGATCGTCTGGTATTGTAAGCGTCCAGAGACTACGGTAACAGCTTATCATCAGGCGACTCGAAAGCTTTTTGCCATTTAAGTATAATAAAAAAAAAAACAACACCTAGAAAAAAGCCTGCTATTTTTTTCTAGAACACCATAAAAAAGTAAGTACGTAATATCAGTACAGTGGTTTATGCTAATTATTATAAATGATTGTAGGTAAGGGTTATTGTCCAGTGCGCGCGATGCGATCCTATCTGCTTCCGAACGTCGCGCCGACGTTATTATCATAATAGCCTTGAGACACGAAACTTATTATAAAGGGTACTATTTCTGTGATCAATCAGTTTTACTTCATTATGTCTTGTAATTTCTTACAAACTTAGATTTAATGGCTAATGGATGGACGTTGTTACTAAAAAAAGCTAGTTTTAGTGAGGTTTTACATCGAAGGACTTATTTATACAACTTCTTAGTTGTAAAATTGTATTTATTAAACTTTATACATATTATTCTAAGTTGTATAAAAAAGGAGGTCCGTATACTTGTTTGCCTTATAGTCAAAACCGAAATAGCTTATAAGCTACATAGCATAATATATGTGCTATTTCGGATTATAATTTTAGTATTTTTTTGCCAAATTTATCTAAATCAGTTCAGTCGTTTTAGTATGATTACGTAATAAACATACATATAAACATTCGCATTTATAATATTAGTAGGTATAGATGTTTTTTAATTTTCTGATAAACTTAGATTGGCAAATGGAAGCTCGTTGTTCGTAAAAACCACTAGAGGTTTCTTAATGGGGTTTTAGTGGGGTTCAACAATAAAAGATTATCATGAAAAGTTGTAAAAAAGTTATTGTTTTAGTAGTATAAGGTTTATTCGAGTATTAATTGCCTTCCGCAGTATTATAAGCGTTGTTTTGTTGGATCAAAGCTAGAACAAAGTGTATCAGAAAGGTGAAATGAAATAATACGTACGCTTGCGTCTTTATTTATTTATTACTATCAATTACTCAAGAAGAATTTTTCACATCGGTTAGGCCGTCTTCAAGTAATCAAGTGACATTATGATTAAAAAAATATTATGAAAAATTGAAATCTTTTTGAATTCGTTAAAAAAATAAAAGACGTGTGGCACTCGGGGACTGCCGCGGTAAAGCTATTGCATAGCATTTTTTAACAACTTATGCAATTATAATTATTTATTTATTTTATTTATGCAGTATTTTTTTCCTTTGTTTGCTGATTTTATTTTTGTTTCTAAATTTAATCGTGAAATCGATTCTTGCTTCAAAGTAAATTATATTGTTTAAATTATTTAATCGATATTTTTGATTTCGATATTATCAATACTACATCTCTAGATATTTTAAATGCTGGTTCATGGTGATGAACCAGCATTTAAAATATCTAGAGATGTAGTTTCAACCATAATTCATTAAATTTTAGGCTACTATTTGACCTTTAATTTATTCTTTACTTATTTTTTATTCTCTAAGATCAAAACCTCCTTACACTTATTATATTTTATTTAAAACAAAAGAAACAATGAAATAAATTTCCATCCGTGCGAAGCTGGGACAGGACGCTAGTATTGGGTCGTTGTAAATTATCTTATAATATTAAATTAAGGTTATCTCTTATCGCTTTGAGTATTCAATCTGTTTATTATTAGTACACGAGTACTCACTATCGATCGGAATTAAATAAACTACTTAGAGAAACGTATCAACTTCTGCAAAACTATCAATTACGTTATCACGGTGATAGATGATCGTTGTGACGTGTCGCGCGTTCCGATCCCGGGTCGGTCCTTTTGTTACATTGACGGATCGTCTTAGCTACTTAGATATACTGTCACTTGGAGATAGTTTTAATGAAACTATGCCTACTGAGTAACGGGGAATTTAGCTACTGTGTTTGCACATTTGGAAAGGATGGATTGAAGAAGAATTAGCTGTTGCCCACGGCTCCGACCGTGTGGATGTTTTTATTACGATAAAAAGTACCTATTCGCTATTCCAGACTATAATCTATCTTTACGCCAAATTTGATCCAGATCCTTTCTGTAGTTTTTACGTGAAAGAGTAACAAACATCCATACATCCTCGCAAACTTTCACATTTATTATATTTGTAGGAAGTAGGATAACAAAAAAGTATATCGTGCAAGAATAAATGGAAATGTCGGGCCCTAGGCGAACATACGACAATATATCGACCAAGGAAATAATATTTAAAAAAATAAAGGCTCATTTACAGCCTATTTTGTCTACTGTAGGGTAAGCTGAATGAACAGACAGGTGTTGAGCCTAAGGAAAGACAAGCAAGCATCTCAGGTCACTCTTTTCAATCATCAGATATTTACAATGTGTACAACAGTGATGCAACTAAAAACTCCTTACAAATATAAAACGATAAAAACTGGTATGATAGAAAAGATGAGTGTACATGTGCTACGTAGACTGCTACGTGGCTACGAAGTTGTATTTGTACATCAACAACTAGCGAACTATCTTTTATTTTACATACCTAAACATATTTTACCCGTTTTCTCAAAGGGGCTGGTAGAGGCTACGGATTTCCACTTGCTACGATCTCAACAGACTTCTTTCGCTTCATTCACACTTAAAATTCAATTAAATTCGTCTTGCATACTCGTCGGTTTAGAGTTCTCTTAACCTGCCCTGATGCTTTTTTATTATTATCATAGTTTAAAAAATACATAAATCAATAAGGAACGAAATCAATATACATATGTCACTTCGTAAGTTTTGATATACTTTTCTATAAGTAAGTTTTATTTTTACCTATATTTCTCTTATAGTAAAATTTCTCATTGTCGGCTATAGATATCTATATATTTTTGCACAAGCTACGGGTCAAGAACTGTTGATAATATTTGTATAACTTTTACCATATTTAATTCGAGAATTGGTCCATCGGTAGCCATAATAAGTATCGGTTTGACACTGAGACAAAACATTTGGTGTTTATATTAATGGCACGAACCACAACAGTACAGGGGAACATTGTGTATTGTTCTCTCCAGGATAAAATTACGATAGAGATAAGATTTGGGCGCCGCACTGTGAATGGACTTCTTTACATTGAATGTCATTCTTTATATTTTGTTTCTACGAATCATCTAGTACCTTAGTTAAGTTTCAAAATTATTGATGTTCTGAATTTGAAATTCGACTTTGATGATGACGTAATTAAAATGTTGTTTGGGTTTTCTTAGAAGTCTTCATTGGGAATACAAAGGTATTGTAATATAATGATATTTATTACCCATGACTTCCCTAAGGATTTAAATATAGAAGGAAAGAAAGAAAAAAGCTATAATTGACACATTATTATAGATAAAAAAGATTTCCTGAATTATGAAGTATTAAAGTAATTAGGCTAAAATTTATAATTGGCTACGCATACCTGACCGCGGATTTTTGTGGCAACGAGCCACTAATGAGCCCACATGACATTTTACGAGGTCGCTAATATACATCAATATAGTCATTTAAGACCCGTATACACTTGCTGTGATTGCCGCGACCAAATCAATTTGGTCGTAATAATTTTAACTTATGGCTAGATGGCAGCTCAGGGCCGAAGGCTGTGGAAATCTTTCTTGGAGGCCTATGTCCAGCATGGGGTTCCTTTTTCTTTTTTCCTTGTCTTTCGGCTGAATAAATAGAATCTTACTTACAAAATTCTTTATGTCTAACATTATGTTACTGAACTGCTGGACTGATTTTGATGATTTATTCATGGATGTTTAAGTGGATGGTTTAGATTTACAATTGTATCCGGTAGTTTCTAGATTATACATCTTATCTCCAGGATTAATAATATTTACATTAACTATATATTATGCAATGTATAGCTGGCAGTTAATTGTAACAAATAATTTAAGTCTTCATAATAATAATATATGTTTATATTAGCGTATATGATACGCGTGTTTTCAATATAGTACCTTATTTATTTAGTTAGGCGGTCAACATGCAAACCATACAAAGTGGTCGAATCTTTTGTCGCCTACGAACATGCGATTATTGGTCGTATACCGCTAGTGTATAGTCACCTTTACACCTTTAAATATGCAAGCCGAGCTTCTGAAGAGCCTTCATACATGTAGTCTATAAATAGGTCAGGAGTAAAAGGTCGGTTATAAATATATGCAACGTTTTAAATCATATAATATAAGTGGATTCCTTTGCAGATTTGTTAAACATTTTATTATGGACTGTTTTTAAGATGTTTTACTAATGTTGATTAGTAAGTATAATAAGAATAATGAATGGTGAAGACTTCATATGCCTTCATAATTATATACCATGGCGGCACGTCCTGGTTTCGCACGGGTGGACATTTATTAAGCTTTCGTAAGGGTGAATTAAAAAAATATATGCTATGTTACTCGCTGATAATGTATTATTTTTGGGTAATTGTAACAAACAAAAATCAAATATTTCCTACTTATTATAATATTAGTTTAGTTAGAAGTTATTTATTATAATACTAGTTGTTGCCCGCGGCTCCGCCCACGTGGATGTCTGTTATTGCGATAAAAAGCCTATATGCTATTTCAGACTATAATCTATCTCTGTGCTAAATTTCATCCAGATCCGTTCTGTAGTTTTGGCGTGAAAGAGTAACAAACATCCATACATTTTTACAAACTTTCGCATTTATAATTTAACTAGTTGTTGCCCGCGGCTCCGCTCCCGTTGATGTCGGTTATCGCTGTAAAAAGAAGCCTATGTGTTATTCCAGACCATAATCTATCTCTGTGCCAAATTTCATCCAGATCCGTTCAGTAGTTTTTACGTGAAAGAGGAACAAACATCCATCCATCCATCCATTCTTACATACTTTCGCATTTATAATATTAGTAGGATATTTGTAGGATTAGTTTTATTATAATATTAGGAACAAAATCAAAATTTAACGCTGGTTAAACTGCGGGGAACACGGAAGGTGTTCCTCGCATTTTAACCAGCGAATGACTTTCCCCATACAGAAGTCTACAGAAAACCACACAATGGTGTAGTTGTGTTCTTGTACGTGAGTATAGTACTCTAGTGCTCATATAGGGATGCGTTTTTATTAAAGAAATGTTTTATCACAGAGCATAGTGTAAGAAAGATTTTCTCTCTATATAGAGAGGACCCTGTCGCATTAAGTAAGCCCGCATACTTTAAACGCCGCCGGTGTGCGCCTTTGTCCTGAGTGGTAGGTATTTATTTAGACATAATACGACAGTGTCCTCTCTATGCCCAAGGAAAACCATGTGTTAAAAAAAATCGTAGCCTACAATTCCGAACTGTGTAAAGCCCCAGGTATGCTTGTTTGCCACTTATATAGTATAAAAATATGAGTGGCTCGTAGCTAAGTGTTAGCGGAGTGGATCGATAGATCTGCAAGGTTAAGCAAGCTTGTGACAGTCAGTTCGTAGATGGGTAAACATTTTTTAAAAACACACTAAGGCGCCGCCTCGTAAAGCACGTAACGCCGTTGGTCCTGCACTTGATATTTCTCCGGTCGTCTCAGATTGCCGTCCCAACGGACTATGAGAGTGAAGGAATAGTAAGTGCACCTGTGTTTGCCGTACACACTTGTGTACTATAATATATCCTGCGCATTGGTCGCCATGACCAAAATCGATCTAGACAACTAATATAAAAACGTATATTTTTAAACATTTTGCAGATATACACAAAACACATTTCATTCCCATAATTTAACACAAGCACACAAATGCTTTAAAAGATTTTCTTCACCATTGAAGCAAAAACAAAAACCCCATTAGTCTATATCCGTGTTTATGTAACGACACCGTATAAAAGATTGCAGATACGGAGATCGTTAGGCAGTAACAGTGTAATTCAGTTTCATTAGCATGGATCGATAGCCGAAACCAATTATTCGCCTTTATCACCAATTAAATGTTTACGATGCACTGCCATCGGTGCCGAGACGAATATGTAAACAGAAAAGTAGGTATATATCAGTATATATCAGTTTTTTTATTATTAGGTTTGTGTGAACGTGCCGCGAAACGATCAATTGTACTAGTCAATATTACGTTGAGATCGTTGTCAAGTTCATTTACTAGGGTTAACGTCATTGCATCCCGATCATGCGGATACTTGTCGATTGATACATTCGTCTATGTGTATGTTAGTGACAATGCTGTTCTATTTATATTACTTGGGTGGCAAACATGCATACGACCACCGTAGCCCTAGCGTACGAGGTTGTACTTTCATGTTGCCGAACGATTTTTTTGGATTTAAGATGGGTATGGAATAGGAAAATGTTTCTTTTAAAATGCATCCCTAAATGAGCGCTGGCGATCTGTACTCACACACAGAAACACAACTTGACAGCTGTGTCTAGTTATTTGGCTGTGGTCTTCTGTAAGGTGGTCCAGGTTAAGTGAGAATGAAATAGGAGGCATGTACCCTACAGTGGTACCTGCATTGTACCACTGTAGGGTAAATGCCTCATAATTCGTTAACCGTTTCGTTTTCACTTAACCCGGGTTTGAGATTATAAGAATTATCATTTTATAAAGCAGTAAGTATGTAAAAAAAACTACTTAGTAAGAACAGCACACAACTATAGAAGATGTAGAGGCCCATACTAGCGAGCAAGCCCGACTGGGGAAGCACCTCCACCATACAGAAGACCACATCCGCTGGAAATAAACAAAAACTTCTAAGGCGGTAAAAATCTGATGATTGGCAGCCTATAAATGTTTGCAATGACTCGCGTGTTACTGGCTTAAAAACTTGTAACTTTTGTAATTCCGTGGATAGGAAAACGTTTCTTTAAAAATGTAGCAGTAAAGACCTGTACCCAGGTAACTAATACCACATCTAGAAATAAAACTAATAGTCTTTAAAAGATGTTTTAAATATATAATTAACGGCATTAGCAGTAGTATAATTGCGGTGGTCCCCGAGTCAGCTTGTAGTGGGTTTTTCCAACAAAAAATGTTCCCAGCAAGCTTCGTATTACACGGGTTTTAATGTAGCTGACCAAAAGTCACTCTTATACATCTCTACCTACACTTTTAAAGAAAAAGACTTGATGCTATGTTATGTTAATAACTGACCGATCGATATTTTGCTGGTTTTATTGCTTAGGCTATAAATTTTCACATCAAAACTATTGCCGACGGAGGCTGATAGCTAGCATTTGACATAGTTTTCAGTTTACACAATCACTAAAACAAAACTCGGTTATAAAATATTTTTATAAAGGCCTACACACTATTTTGAATTGTTTTTCTTATGAAAAACAAGCATATGGTCCGCCTGATGGTAAGCAGTTACCGTAACCTATGGACTCTTCGACAACCTAAACCTCGCGTGTTGCTGTTAAAAAATGTTGTATCAGGGTTTTATGATGGAAAAGCGAAGAGTTTGAGTATTGGAGACCTGTACCGAAATATTACTACACTGCTGTGTGTGGTCTTTTGACCGTGGTCTTCTGTAAAGCAGAGCTCTTTCCCCAGTAGGACTTGTAAGCGCTAGTAGATTTGTACCAATTGGCTAAGATTAAATGCAAAAACATTTCAGAACTTATTGAACCAACAAAAAATAATTTGCACGTACTAATTGCCCGCCGTAATTAAAACTAATTCGCTAAAACTGCTTAAATTATTGACAAAATAATCGTTAACAAAAGCAACAGTAATTTTACAGTTAAAATGAAATACATATTTTTCCTTTAATAAAAAGAAAAAGAAATATAAGTAGCGAATAATAAATATAAATGAAACCATCCGTGTTTATTGTTGAACAGGCATAATTTTCCGACATACAAGATTGCTATTAAACCGACATTATATTTATATAAAGCGAGGCTCGCTACCTATGTACGTAAGTTACCGTTGTAGTTTGTAATAATTTAATTGTTTTTATTCACACACGATTCTTATAATACAAGGTCGGCGAGTGGTGACAAATTTACACCATTAAACAAAAGCTTGCGTATACCGTGATCTTATTTATTGTGGCCCGATTTTCTGTGATACGATCATGAAATGGCTATAGTAGAAGATCGAGCAGCTATAAGTCAAAAGTCACGAAACAAGATTACGGACTAATTGACGTTTTCACCCTACGCAACCTTAATAAGCATTTATAACGATATAACCTCCTATTATCAAAAATACTTAACCTATTTATAATGTGAAGTCGGTACTCCATTAGAATGTTAACGGCGGACGTTTAGTGCTACTATATTTTTTAAATATTAGGCGTTTTATTGAGACGGATCATTTTGACTGGCCTCCTGAATGGTAATCCGAAGGTCGTGAGTTCGATTGACGTAATATCGACTAAGTAAGTGATGTGCTAAAAAAGGGCCTAAAAGAACCCAGGACCGACGTTCATGCGTGAATAGGTTGATGAATGTAGAGGAAGCAAAAAAAGTATATCTGGATGGAAGCAATTCGGGTACTATAGCCCCAGCCTATCCCAATGAGAAACGGGCGTGGTGATATGTATATTGACGTAATGATGCTTTAACTTAGGTACACATAAACTTATGCGTCACGTGGTTTCGTGAAGCATCAGTAAGTAAATCAAAGCCCTACCAAAGTTGTCGTTGGTTCTCGCGGCATAAGTTTGAATTTATATTTGAAGCGTGAGTCGAGTTTTTCTGTTAGAAAATTCTCAGGAGCAGCATGGCTTTTCAGGTAGTCAACGGTGCATCTTATGAATGTATTATTATATTGCAGTTTCCAAAATAGTATTATTTATGTTGTTCGGAAGTTATTTCGTTTTAAATTAAATATCATAGCCGATATTTTTAGAGGCAAAAATGTTCTCAGCTCAGCTTGATGCTATTACGCCTTACCATGCAGCAGCGCTGGTATTCTGCTAAGACCAGACATGATGTACAATTTTATTAAATGATATATCGGCCATTTTGATTCGATGAAACCCTTTGCCATCTTTCACGCAAAAGCATGGTTCCATGCTCTTTTATTTACATATCCCAAACAAAAACTAAAGACGTACAAATTGCCCTCGTTAAAGTTACTACATCTTTATTTTTTCTATTGTTTACTATACTCATAAACTACCCACGTACAGTACTCAAGAAGGTGGTAATTAAGTTTCAATTTGCACACACACAAGTCACACAAAGAAAGAAAGTTACCATCAGATACAGAGAGTATTTACATAGAGGGCTGTGAGCCGAGGGTAAGGCTAACCCCTCCGATATCGTGAGAACAATTAAGCTTCATTAAGATGTTAGATAACTCATTAGATACGTGATTGTCAATTTGACTTTTTGATGTATTAACTAATTGTTTATTTTCATGTAAGATTGTAAAACAACAAAGAGGAGGTTGTATGTCATTGTAAAACAATATTGATAATATGAATATTTTACTTTTTTTGAATCTACCATGACCTGCTTATGGTAAGCACCTGGTGGTAAGCAGTTTCCGTAGCCTGTGGACGACCCAAAAACTTTTAAGACCACGGTTACTAGTTATATCTGAAAATAAGTGTGTACATATCTAAATCTATAGACAAAAATAGTTCAGTATCTTTATCTTTTAATTCTTTAATATTAACACAAATAAACATAAAATAATAATAAAATAACAATATAATTATAATTATTAATTACTTAAAGCTAAATTTAAAATTTATTTTAAGTCTTTAGCTAACGGAATTCCAAAACAGGCATTGATTGCTTAACGGAAGGTTCCAGCTACTTACAACTAGTAATTGTTTTACTGTATTATGAAATAAAGAATTTTGAATTTAATTTTTTTGAATTTTAAAAAATATACTTAAAAATAAATATCATGTACTTAAAAAGGCGAGCTTAACTTATAATTATCCTCTATTTGTGACAGGTCCCCAGCATTCATTTAGGGATGCGTTTTGGAAGAAATGTTTTTCTATCCCACAGATACTCAATCTTAGCGCCCTGGTGTAAAAAAATGGGTCGGCAACACGCTAGTGATAACTCTGGTATTGCAGGCGTCCATAGGCTACGGTAACTGCTTAACACCAGGTGGGCCATATGCTTGTTTGCCACACAAGTATTTAAAAACAGGAACATTTTTTTAAATGATAACGTTTTTTTCTCTCGATTTAATGAACGGTCGAATTTCGATCTAAGGAACTTATATATGTATTTATTGAAAAGAACATACCAAGTTCGAGGTTTTATAAATGGTTTCTGGTTCATATTAAAATAGCTTGCAAGGGTAAGGTTTCATTCTTAACATTCAACAACTCTATGTTCTATAAATAGAACTTCTTATAGATTTGCATACGCAATTAATAAAAAGGTAGAGTTCCTGTGAGTGAGTATAGGTCTCCAGACCTCGTTTAGGAATATAGTTTTAATGAAACGTTCTCCCATCCAAGGTATAACCCATCCTGATACCCTGGTGTTTCAAACTTTTAGGCTCAATTAAAACCGCCGCAGAATGGAATGGAAGCGACTTTTTGCAACGAAATTGTACATAGTATAATGAACTTTATGTCAATTGTATACATACTAAATAGGAGCCAAAAAAAGGTCGCGCGTCTTCCGCGGAACCCTCGCGTATTCTCGAGAATTCCCCTAGCTACTGAGCTACTGTCCAACAGTCGCAAAAAGTCGTTTCCATTCCATTCCGCGGCTGTGTAAATTGAGCCTTAAATCAGGAACACACGAGTTATGCTGTAGGTATTGTAAGCGTCCATAGTCTACGAAGCTGACCGTATGCTTGTGGCCCACAGGCATAAAAATAGATTTTGATATTATTTTTAAGTCAAAAAATTTATTTGATTTACAATGTTGGCTACAAAAACCCCGGTAGCCCATTGTCATTTGTATTTAGTTCAATAGTATGTATACAGATTTTCTATAACCTTAAATAAATCTTATCTTATCTAATGGTTAGTGGTCAACCTGCTGAAAGTTGTTCAAATTGCCCATATACGCCTCTGCCATGATCTAACGATCTGCTAAAAGTCAGGACCGACTTTTAACCTGCTATTTGAAGTGCGGAGACTATGCAGTGACCCATCCATAGTGTGACCGCGCCACCGGTAGCTTAACCCGTGTGTGTACCTAATACTTGAATTTACTGAACTACAATAAGTAGCTTCTCTACATGAAATCTTAGTATAGTGAGTGTACTGTTACTACTAAGTTACTTTATGCTTCGTGAAGGAATTTGAAATTTCAATGTAACCGAGTACAAACGACTGCTTGTTTATAAGGTCAAACTGAAGGGTTTTTATACCTTTATACTTTTGACTAACGGTTATAATAAATATCAATAAATAAATTACAATAAACCACAGAAAAGAGAACAAACTGAGTCTAAAACCTTTGAATTCAATAAGTTTAAAGTAAGTAGATTATGGCTCTTTATTTTTCCAGTAAAGATAAATTTCAAGTTTAAATTCTATACTAAACTATAAAGTACACAGTACAATGTACATACTTAGTTTGTTTTATACAATAGACTAGACATAGTCTCGAAGTTCGCATGTGTAGTTCCGGAAGGCCGTGATCCACTTACCGCAGTTATCGGATTAGGAATTCCGTTCCACTACCGCCGCCCTCGCCCTATCGCTCGCTGAAGGGATTTGTGTAATCAAACTCAGTTTCCTACTAATGTACACACAGCTTTATTGGAAAATAAATACCATTGTCGAAGTAATTTGATTTTGTCTATCAGTGTTTTAATTTTATTGAAACGTACGCTCAAAGTTGGTTGTTGAAATAACATTTCATTAAACTTATGTTTATGAGTAAGGTTGCGTGATATAAAACCGAAGAAATATTAAGTTGATATGGAAGTAAACCGTCGCTTCAATGCTTCTTTAATCAAAATATTCATAATCAAATCTAAGTGGAAGCCATAAAACCTAGGCAAAGTCATTAATAAGCGGCGCAGTTGGTCACGCATGTCGCCTACCAGACGCGTATCTCACCGGCGCGAACACATTTTCTTCATTAACTTGTCCGCCTCCAGCGTTTTTTCTACGCCGCAGTAAAGCTCTTTTCATATTAGAATATTCGCGTGTGTGGTAACGTAAATCACTGGATTGTCACTGCGGTGGACTTATAATTTTATTGTCGGACGAAGGCGACACGACAGCGGCGTCACGCGACGACGGCCGACGCTCGAACGCCTCACACCGCTCACACGACAACACACGGATCCAGCTTTTATTGTCCCCGCTCTAATTATAGAGCTATTTAGAATTAGATCTCACCTGAGATTACGGGTCTAGACTTAGCTGCTCGCTCCTTCGTGAGAGATTAATTATAATTGGGCGGTAATATAAAGTGGATGATTAAAATATTTTGATAGCTCAAGCGCTCGCCTCGCTAGGCTTACACAAAAATGTTGCCGATTTGAAATTCTATTTCGTGCTTATGGAGATATCGCGTGAATGAATTAACAAGCTCCATTATAGATGGTCACTTATAAAAGAATCACAAGTTTATGTTTTACTTAATAGAATGTAGAAAAACCTTTAGAAACATTTCTTTTCTTTATTATGTTTTATAATCGTGTAGTGATATTTTCTTTTGAGTTATTGTCGCGCAATTTGGAAGACCGTTGTCAGGCAGTGGAATGTTATATAGACTAATTGTGTGTCAGATTGAATATTAACTACAACGGAATAATATATTTTATGTAACATATAACATTAGTTAAAATACGTACAAAAAACATTATCAATCGGCTTTTAATGGTGAACATAAATTATGTAATTAACAAGGTTTCTTTAAGACGCGAGGTGTTTTTCCTTTCTGAATTTTTTTTTTTTCTAGGTTAAAATAACAATTAATTTTGAAATGTTTAACTTCAAAATCTTATACGACTTTTAAGATTTGATAGTCTTTTATACCTACATCCGTTACATGCCGTGACAAAAAAGTTTTTATTCGTATGTTCTAGGCGGGCCAGCCTACTTGGAACGTTGGAACATTGAACACGTAACAGTCCACAGTCGAAAGTAGGTTGTCCATCGTGCCCCGCCTACCTACCATGCTATTATGCGACAGGATGCCGACCAGTCCACTAATAGGTGTCATTATTGTGTCGTTCAGAAATTGCTTCACTATCGGAGGAGTTATCACGGCCGGTTTATAGGTCCAGATTACATGGTATGTAGAGTTTTTACACGCGGTATATAAGTGGCTTTGTAGGCCGTACTCCACCCATCGGTTATTGTTCATTACTGGTTTTAATTGAGTGTGGTTAAGCGGCCACTGTGAACGAGTAATTGTGGTTAAAAATACTTTTTGTATTGGATGGTTTTAGGTTATCTACGTGTGTTTTGTTATTGTAGGTATATGGCGAATTTGAACTTAGAATCAAGGCGAATTGAAAAATAGAATGCTGAATTTATTGTTATATTGAAATTGTTTCGGTGATTTGTAGTGGGTTGGGATCAACATTCAATAATCATGCTACGTCCAGAAATTGCGAAAAAATGCTATATTAAATATTAAACTGTACCTATTTAAAATTATTGAATGTGGCTCCATAACATACTCGTACAATTAAAACATAAGCAAGTATTTGTTAAGACGGTCACGAGTTTGATATCATAGATTATTAGTTTTTTTTAAACATTTACTACATCTACTCTAAGCTTTATTGTTTTAGCTAAAATGCCAAGTACCTTTGTTTTTAGTTGCAATAATTTTAAGGTAAAGCGAAGTGATATTTTGTTTACCGTAACAGGGCAGAGGCAGGGGGCAGAACAGTGATAATATTTTCTTATAGCCTTAGAAATACTAAGGTCATATGAGAAATTTATCACTATTCTGCAATCTCTTCGAATAATTCTGTTAGGTACGATTTGATTATGTAAACGTGTACTTTAATGAGATTTTAAGACAGAAAAGAAAGGTTTATAGCAAAAGGTTCAACGTCTGTTACTAAGAACCTAATACCTATAGCTGGCAAATGTAGCTGCGTCTTACTAGCTGATTGGGAAAAAAGGAGTAATAATAATAATTAATTGACACTCATTATTAACTTATAATAATAATTATTATAAAAATATTATAATAAAGGAGTGAAGATGTTTTTTTAAAACACATTTTCCTCACTAGTGAACAAGTCTATGTGTCGTAGGTACTTTTACAAATATAAGGCTCTATGCAGACATACTACTTTTAGTATCGGCGATCAGCGATTTTGCGTCTGTGTCGATGCTGCATAACGCATTGGCGACTCTCTGAGTTTGGTTGCAGATCTCTTTGTAATATATGAAATAATAAACCAAATAGATGCGACCGTGCATTCGAATGTGTGCGGACTGTAGCGTTCGTCGCTGTGTCGAGCTTTCGAAAAGCGACTCACGCCGTGTTTAGCGCTTTTAAGTGTGCGGTGAGGAATGTTTGGTCGCAACATTAAGCTTCTAAAAAGCGACTTTCATATTGCTGATGCTAAAAATCTGCTGTAGCCCTAAAATATACAATTCACGGATACAAAGTATATCCAGATACGGATCAAACATTAATATGGTTCACACAAAGTTTCCAAAGATTCGAACCTACAACATTTGGTATTGGTGGTGAGCTGACCACCTTAACAATTAAACTACACGTGCAAAGAAATGTATGTATTGTACGTATACGATTTCTTTCAGCAATTTCCGTAGCTACTAAAATTGATTCGCAATATTAATTCTCAGAATGCACACATATCTTTACGTTTTATCTGTTGTAATTTCACAGACAAATGGCATTCATAAGCGGTTAGTGTGTTTAATTTATGCACCTCACTCGTTGGCTATGATAATGAGTGTTGCGATGAATAAGTAGGCGATATTGCCATGGAGCACGGATATCCTTGCATGGCGCGGCCGGCCATACCATAGTATAATTAAGTGTATAGTAACGAAACTGTCGCAATTTACAAGTTAAATACCTACCTCTAAGATACTTGTACGCCGAATAAACCGGATTCGACATACAGGTACGGGCTGACAATGTTGCGGGCGGGATGTCTGCCGGCAAACTATCGGCATCATCATAAACGTCCCACTGCTGGGCACGGGTCTCGTCCATACACTTGGGAGGGATATCAGCCTACTATACCACACTGTCCAGACGGGTTGGTATAGGGTTTTGTTTCAAGTTTTCTCCTTCTATTGCAGTGGATATTGTCTGCCTGACTTTCTCCTTCAGTCGACTCTTACGACACCCTCGGGATGGAGCGGGGTGGTAACACTTTGTATTCTTAATCGGTCACCACACGGAACTATCGGCATCACATCGGTATATTTCATCATCATCGTCTTACTCAAAAGAGTTCCACTGCTGGACTGCCTTCCAATTATATATAGGAATTAATATGTAGGCGCCTATCTCATATTATATTATTGTGCTATAATAACCATATGACTTATAAGAAGCGAGTTAGGTAAGACAAGGTAAGACGCGCTCTAGGTATTTTATTTGTCGCTCTTTAAGCAAATAATAAAGCAGATTCGCTACTACCTATTCTTTATACTATGACCATACCGCCAAACATACCGACTGTCATGCAAGGCACTGAATATCTTATAGATTCCTCTGTTTTTGCTTTGTTTTAGGTGTAATTGATATTTTGTGTACGATATTGTATGGTGAGGTGGAAAGGGGTAAGTTTATTGTAAAGTCAAACTAGTAAGTTTGAAAAGTTTGAGTGTGGAATGAAATGTATTATTAAATACACTGTTTTGTTTTGTTTTCCCGCACTAAGGAACAAGCCCTGTCTAGGGGGACTTTTAAAAAAAAATTACGGACACAAATGCCCAGATTCGGGATAACCATCTATGGATCACACAAATTTTGTTCCGTGTGGGAATCGAACCAACAACACGCCACGCAGTGATAAAATGGCGCGGTATCGACTTAAGCCACTAATCACAGATTCAGGGTATACTCTGCGTCCGTTAATTGTATGTTTGTAAAGTCCCTCATGACACAAGCCTTGTTCTTAAGTCCCGCACTAAAGAACAGTTGTCATAAAAATAAGAATCTATTAAAAAAGTTAACGAAATAAAACAACAAAATTCATTATCTAACATATCTAACCCTTTAAATTTCGGAGTGACTCAAACAAAAATTTATTTTCATATTTTGCCACGACAAAAATTTAGGTCGTTGACCTTTACGGCATTATTATAAGCAACCGTGTTTGAAGATAAAACATTTTTTTTTGTGAGTGGGTAATGGGCAGGCTATTTATTTACCAGTTAGGGTAATTAGTACTGGCCACAATAATTAGTAGCTTTGATATATATCTTAAGTATTTAGGTTTTAACTTTTTAATTGTGGGTTCTTTTGACCTATAATGTTGTTTTGTTTGTTTGTTTAATGTCGATGGAGATAGTATTTTTTTTAAAACAACTTCCGCATTTGAGAGCAAGCTCTATGTCGTGGGGCACTTTACAAACATACAACTAACGGACACAAATTACACCTAGACTCAGAACAACTCTTTGTGGGTCACACAAAGTTTTGTCCTGTGTGGAAATTGAACCCACAACCTCTTGCACAGCAGGTGCATACTGCAGCCACTAGACCACCGACGCAGTCAAGTCAAGTCAAAATTGATGTCGCTTTCGAAATTGTTCATGTGATTTATGTTTATTTTTTAAATAAAAGCATGCGTTTTTTGTCTAATAATAATATAGTAATAGTTAATATGTATTAATCAAATGATTCACCATCTGCTAACGGTGAAGAAACCCACATATATCTTAAAAGAAATTCTAAGGACATGTCAGATTTAACAACCCGCATTAAGGCAGCGTGTGTGAATTAAGCCTAAACCTTCTATCTCTCTCTCTTGATAGAGGATAGAAGACCCGTGCCCAGCAGTGGGACATATATGGGTTGCTATTAAAAGTTTATTACATATATTATAGTAAATATAAATTATACAATATTTAATGACATTGTTATAAAAATGACTTAAGCGCACCAGGGTTAAGTACGTTAAACAATAGTTATAATATTTGGTAGATAAGCTTGTTTATCGTCGAATAAATCTGTGTGCCATGATGACTGTGTTTTATTAGAATAACCACTTAACGCCAATCGTGAACTGTGAATTGTGATTATGCTAACTTACGTGGATGTTGTGTGGCTAGAAGTGGCAAGAGCATAGTATACACACTAACTGCCAAATATGGGTTGGTGAAAGTATAGTTCTCCTGGTTGTATAAGATTATGGTGACCACGAATAAAAGTTATAATAATACCTAAGTTAAATTTAATATCTAAAATATATTGTTACTTTTTATGGAATATTTACGTGCAATGACAAATATTCCGATGATATTTCGTTTGAAAATCTCAAAGGGCGAGTAGCTAGTAACTAATAAATAACATGGAATTTGATCCAGAATGTGGTTCGCAAAATTAAACTTACTTTAAAAATAACGATCTAATGTATAAAAATTGTAGTAGTAAGTAAATCAATCAATCCGCCTATTTCAGTCCACTCTTGGACGTGAGCCTCTCCCAATTTGAACGACAGAACCTGATTCTCCGGTTTCAACATTTCATACCAGCAACCTTCTTAAGGTGCACCTGATCGGCAAGCGATGCCAAGTTAAATAAATTAATATTTACAGTTTAAATACAAAGAAAAGAGACTAAATCTGTAAATTTGTTTATTTATTTAGATTACAAAGATGCATTTAACCAGCCTAATAGTAATAAGTTACCAGCGCCGAGGACGCTGCCAATCGATTGTGACCGGCCCAAAAAAAATAAATCATATCCCAAGACTGTGATGGGGTAACACAAAGCTCTGGTAGTACACGCGTCCATAGGCTAAGGTAACTGCTTACCATCAGGCGGGCCGTTGATTTCTTAAGCACAAAAGTAGTATAAAAAAGCATAAAAATATTTTTCTAAATATTTAAATATCCGTTTGAAATAATGTCACTTCTAGTAATAGGTAGTTTGTTGTGTTACACCATTAGTTCATTTTAGGGGTAGATGATGTATCCAGATAGGAGGGTCAAGTGTCCCCCACGGGGGGTGAAAATATCCATAAAAGGGGGTAATTTTGACCGCGCAGTCAGATCGAATATGATGATAGCGACCACAAGACAGAAAATTTTATATGAAATTCTGAACTCCTTAATTGAGTATAAGATAGTTATCACGCAAGGGGATATTTAACCATAGAATTTTAATTATTTCGTTTGCGTCAACGTGTTTAGTAGAATTTCTATATTATTTTTCTATAATTATGTAATTAATCAGATTGAAAATAGAAAAATAACATAGATATCTTTGGTAGGGTTACATTTCAGGTTTTGTTCAGTCAAGATTCAGGTCGGACTTTGTTAATTATTAAATGTAGTTTTTAGCAAAATTATGTGAATCTGTCACCCGTCCGGCAGGCTAATACGTAGTAAACGGGTGACGAGGTTATTCGAAACGTGAAGTGAAATAATTACCTCAAGAACTTGCTGGGATAGACTGGAAGTGGAAGGTGTAGGACCAGGTGTTGTAGGGTAAATTTGTGAAGAAGATTTCTATGTCCATCAGTGGTCTGATGATTATAATATCTACTGTCGAATGTACATCTTACATTGTTTTTACATAATTTTGCTAGAAATTACAAAGTAAAGATAATACTAAATTAATCATATTTAGTAGTATTTAGATTAGTTAATCTAAATACTTCGAAATATAATCCTTACTAATATTATAATTGTAAAAGTTTGTGAGTATGGATAGATGGATGTTTGTTACTCATTCATGTAAAAACTACTGAACGGATCTGGATGAAATTTGGCACAGAGATAGATTATGGTCTGAAATAACACATAGGCTACTTTTGACAGCGCTAACCGACAACCACGCGGGCGAAGCCGCGGGCAACAGCTATTAATAATATGTTTTATCTACATATAGTGTTTGATATCTCTAGATATGTAAATGAACTTATTAGACCAGATAATTATAATAAGATACAAGTATGTAGTATGCGAATAAGAACATGCAAGGTTCATCAGGCGGCTCGTTATTTCCATAAGGTCCTTTTCCAATCTGACTCTAGTCCTATATTTTAACTTCTTTTAAGTTTATTATTAAGGCAATTCTTAAATAAAATTCTTAATAAAATACGAAACGAAGAAGAAAACAAGTAAGTACAATGAGCGGCCTTACCGCTAAGTGCGGTTTCCTTCAGGCAACCTTGGGATGGACAGGAATGAGTTGAAAATAAAAGAAATATGGGGTAGTGCTGGTGTAATCTATAATATAAAAATGAATCGCGGAATCTGTTGCTAAGCGCAAATCTCGAGAACAGCTGAACCGATTTTACTTATTCTTTTTTTGCTAGGTTCATTAATGTCAGGAGATTGTTCTTATGTAAAAAAAAATAAGAAAGTTAAACTGAAAATAGTTTAACCCGGGCAAAGTCGGGGCTCTAGTAAAATATAGAATCACAATTGATTCATTTCACTAATTAATATAACTGCACTACCTTAGGTTAACTGTCTGAGAATGCTTATTAGCATTAAGTCCTATATACCTATATAGATGTATTGTGAAAAAAGTAAATAAACAAATAATTTAACTTAATCAAAAACGAGTTTAAACAATTACACACATATTTTAAAATTATCTATATACATAAAATATGCGTTCAAAAAAAAGGTATTCATTCAAAAAAAGGTTCGTGAACTACTCTTGCACAGATTGGCAGAATCATCTCATCAGTAATGTTTAATATTCATTATATTTATATAATTAATATAATATATATTAGTTTATTTAAGCAAATATGCATTTACTTTATATAATATGTACTTATAAGTATAAGTATCATAGTTTATATATATTGTCTTTTGTACATTTTATTTTCGCAAAAAAAACATCTACTTTGTAATATCTCTGCACCACCTTGGGTTGACTGGTAGAGAATGCCTATAATGGCATTAAGTCCGCCTTTATACATTTATTTTTGTGTATAATAAATTTTAAATAAATAAAACTTATTTGAACCTAAATACAATCGAAACTATTCTATCTTATTCTATTCCAACTAGAATATTACAATTGTTAAGAAATCTGTCCGAATATCAAATTCAATAATTTTATCTCAATGTAAGAAAACAATAATATAGTAATGTCCGCACGTGTGAAACTGTGTGAAAGCTAAAACCCCGATGATATGAATTCTCACCCCTTACAAGAAACTATCACGAATAACACAAGTATTGGCTACAAGAGGGTTGTTTTTATAACGTCCGCCAGATGGCGCATGTCATTTACTGCAGCCCTATTACAACCAATCTTATTTGAACCCCAAACGTTTTCCTATTCTCCTATCGTTTTAGGATGTTTGGTTTTAGTTTGCGGGGAGGGGAAGCTCAAGTTAAACTGGTGATGTACTAGAAGGTTAGGAGTCAAAAGGATCCATTACGGCATAACATCAATTTCTGCAGCCAGTTATTGATAGCGAGGCATAACAATATCATAATTCAAGTTTACCGAAGAGATATGATGTCGGTAACATGTTTTCATTGGTCCTTCTTTAAGTAGCCATTTAAGACATGACCCTACATTGTTTGCGGGACTTGCTAAGCAATGGCCTGGCGGATCAAAAAATCTGCAGTTGACTGCCTTAGTGCACCAATGGCCGCAATATGCGCTTGCTGTGCACGAGGTTGTGGGTTCGATTCCCATGTAGGACAAAACTTTGTGTGACTCACAAAGTGTTGTTCTGAGTCTGGGTGTAATTTGTGTCCATTATTTGATGTTTGTAAAGTCCCCCGCGACACAGAGCTTGTTATCTAGTGCGGGAGTTGTCTTTAAAAAAAATGAAAGAAGAGAACACTCTTTGTTTCCTCAATCTTATAGTCTAATGGGATGGCAATCTGACACGACCGGAGGAAGATCACGCATAGGACTGACGTTTTATGTGTTTTCCAAGGCACGGGGATTAAATACCATACTATGAGAGGTAAGGCACCATACTAGCGAGCAGGCCTGACTGGGGAAGGACTTCTACCTTACAGAGGACCACAGCCAAATAACTACACACAGCGGTGTAGTTGTGTTCCTGTGTGCGAGTACAGGTCTCCAGCGCTCATTTAGGACTGATTTTTGAATGAAAGGTATTCCTATCCCAGGGTTACTTCCATCTTAAAGCCCTGGTGTCAACAAAACGGGTTGGCAACGCGCTAGTGATACCTCTGATATTGGAAGCGTCCATAGGCTACGGTAACTGCTTAACATCAGGTGCGCCTTATGCTTGTTTGCCACCCAAGTAGTATAAAAAAATGACTAACGAAGAAATAAATAAACGTTAAAGATAACATGACATTATAATACTAATAATGTTATTTCAAACGTTGGTATATAAAATTACATTGATTTATTAATGTTGGCTAATATATACTGATTCTATATAGCCTTAGTTCGTAACTAATCTCTTATTTGACTATTGGCCTGTACAAACGATGAATGTACCGATGAAAATGTTAAACAGAAAACTGAATAGGTATCTTATTGGTGGCCAGTGTTATTGGTCATTAAAAGATAATTTACAACGCGACGATGAAAGGACTCCAAATCGACGTCGAAGCAGCAATAAACTTAAGCTTACACAGATTTATAGTGTGTGAAAATCTACATTAGTTTTTGGAATGTGTCAGTACGTACTTATACATACATGTTTATACCTCATTTCTAACTTATTATTATTATTATTAAGCCATTTTGGTATCCTTATATAAATTTATTTATTATTCCAGTCTTTTTATTGAAGATCTCTCTTAAAGGATCTATCTACGAGTAAAGGCCTCCTCCGTCTTATTCCACAGTCTTCTGATTTAGTTTTTAATACCTAATCTTTTCCTGCCGTTCTTTTAATTTCGTCGAGCCATCTTTCAGGTGGCCTTCCTCTGTTTCTTTTGCCGATTGGGCCAGCCCAGTGCATTTGCATTTCTAACTTATATCTACTTATTTTTATAAACAAAAATAAATATATATCTTTTAAGAGAGGTAGAACAGGTCACTATAAAGCGAGTAAAGCTGACTGGGGAAGGAATTCTATTTTACTGACCATAGCCAAATATTCCTCAGCGATAGACAAGAAGTAACACTTACTTATAAACGTTGTCTAGTGCGTGAATAGTTACGCAATGCTTTGTCCTCTTCTTTGCAATGTCAAATTACTGATGACAGAATGTGAGATTATATAATAAAATTACACCTGCTCTATTCCACGTTTATTAATAAGGCTGATAGGTTAAAGTTGTTTTGTGGTGGTGTAATTCTGGGATAGGAAAATGTTTTCGAAAAACGCATTCCTAAATGAGCATAAGGGCCGTTTGACGTTCTTATAGCGATTTATTTTCAATTTTTCCTATAAGATGTCCGTTTTATAATTATGGTAAATAACACTTCTTCTTATCGTTAGGTTAGTGGCCAACCTAGTGACAGAGTTATTTAGATTGTCTTGTCTTGTGATTTACAGACTGTAAAGTTTACTAGTTGTAGTCTGTAGATAACTCACCTTACTGTTTACAGTGTAAACAGTAAGAGCATTAAAAACGTAATTTATTTTCCCAACGAATCAATTGTTATAAAAATACCAAATGTTTCTTATTAACAAGGGGCAAAAATCGCCACAAAAGAAATGGGGTCAGCCGTAACAAATAAACAACATCTCTTATATCACAGGGTGATTTTTTCAAGTTGTCCAATTTAGCTGTTTCTCGATTACATAAACAATAGCGGCGCTGTAAGGCGTAATGGTGGCATAACGGCTGGACGAAGCGGGGGTTAATTAAACAATAAATAGCCGTCCGCCGCCGACCTAACGATTATTATATTCAAAAGCAGCTTTGAATTCGCATCACTCTCCGGTAATGTGTCAACACGAGCGAGGCCACCTATTCTCTAAGTAAGTACAACTTACACGGCTTTAGTTCGACCGCTTCTCAAACTTTCCTCTTACGTAATATTTGTTTATTCGAATATACGTAACCTCATGTGATATTGTTGATAATTGATGAAACGACATCAAACATTTAACTGCATCGTTAGTTAATGCGAGTTCTCTGCTTCAAAGCGATTTGAATTGATTTTATAGGAATCATGTTCAAATATCGTCTGCGAATACTATAAACGGTATTCTATCCGTTGGGTTACAGGGGTAAAAGAGCTGTCTGATCATTTCGAGGAATTGGTTAAAAAATATACAACACACGCACGCCCATATGATCCCAAACTAGGCCAAGCTACATATATTATGTACATACTACGTTAGCAGCAAATATTTCTACTTATATTAATATTTATTCTTTGGGTGTAAATCTGTAATATGTATTTACAGATTTACACCCAAACACAAATCAAGGAATTGTTCTCATCACACGAAACTTGTCCTGAATGGAAATCGAACTTATGATCCGTAGCAGGTAGGGTTAATAACAATTTTACGGCCTAAAGGTTCAAAGCAATGCGGCATCAGAAAAAATTGTCGTGTATTCGATAAAATTCAGAAGCAGTGTCGAATATTGCAGAATAGTCACCCGCCAGTCATTACGGGGTCGCTCGTTAACGTTCTCTAATTGCATCGGGTTAATATAGACTTTGTTAAATAAAATCTCTCATCTAGGCACCTCCCCGGGGTGGTTTTTTCGTTATTTAGCACGGTGCAGATGCCCTTAATGACGCGTTTGAAACTTACGATGACACTTGGAGCGCTGAGGCTGGGCCGACGCCGTCGGGTGGTAATTGCACAAGGAATTAAAGAATTTCCGTTCTTCTTGTTGAATTAATGGGACGGCCTATGTACGTGGGGGAACTAAATGTTGTGTTTTATTTATAAACGTTTCTGCTCTTGTTATACCTATAATCAGTTTTATGAATTTGGGTCTATCATTTGGAATTGTTAGAGATTATTTACACTGACACATAAACTGCATCAAAGTACAGAATTACTTCTAAATATAAAATAAATATTTATCCATTCCAAAAAATATAATAACCATCTGTGATATAGCCCTCCCCAAAGATTTCTACAGCTTTATGTCTTGAAGTAACCTCATCATTACCTAGTAAAGGTTGTGGGCAGCCGATGGATTAGGTCAGGACCGACGACCTCGGCTGTCCATATGAGAATTCTTCAATACAATTTAAATATTGAGCTCTAAAGAGTAAATATATTTTAAGAATTCATTTCGATTTTATCCAATAAGATTCTCCCCAAATTAATTTGTGTTATTTAGATGATAAATAAATTACTTAAATAATAACATCCAACTGTGCACATTCACGCAAAGGAATGATCGTAAGACTTCGCCTAATTAAAATCTTATGGAAGAGAGCCGAACCCTGCTTTTTACGTTTAACTGTCCAACTTTTGATTCTAAACGAGTTTGTTTAATAAAGTTGAAATTTACAATAATTGGCGATGAGAAGAGATTGGTAGGAAGCGTGTAGATGTAGTTAGAAATGTTAGAATTAAGATCGCGTCACGTGGTGCGAACATTACGGCTCGCAATTCGCGCACGATTAAAATTATCCTACTCCGTTATCGTTGAGGGAGTGACGAGTGTAACAGACTGATGAATAATTAGACTTGACTCAATATTTTCATATGTATTATGTAAACTATTTTTTACACGTGTTAGTAATAATTATACAATAATGTTGATTACATTCGGAGAGAAAGTCTGAAAGTTGTTATAGGTATAGGCAAATGCATCACACTCTACAGATTAACCTATTATAGTGATCCACTAAACGTTAACTTAAATTTATCGCAACCCTAGTAGAAAAAAAAAGACCTAAGATGAAAATGCCAATCATAAATTATTTATTGTACTGAACTGTCTGCATATTATTATATTGTCTACATGTTTAATGTCATTACTTTGCTACTAACATCATTTTGAGTGTCGTCGCTTACCAAATAATCATAAAAATAGCATTTTCAGTCATAGATGGCAAGCTTTATAATTATGTGCTTTTCAAATGTGAAATTCTTTTTCCTAATAAAAAATAGGATTGTCCCGTACCCGTACGTATCTATATTTTAGTATGTCTACTGTCAAGATGTTAACAGAGACGTTCAGTAAGACGGGCGTGACTTAGGAACGGATGACGACGTGATTGGCGCTACTTAATTAATCCCAGGGCCCTCTCTAATTAATAACAATAATTCCTTAGCGAGTTGTCGTTCAACATCTGACGTCACCCAACACTCCACAGTCTTCATTCGAATAAAGTTTAATTGTTTCGGATAATTGGAACAATAGAGTCTGGGAAAGTGGAACATTGGATTATATATTATTTAACTGTGTTATGTCAGATACTGTTTGTTTGGTTATCGGCTATTATTCGATATAATCAAAAGTTCATTCATTTTTAAAACTTGATTCTTATTTTAATGGATGGTTCTTAACTAAATCACAGAATAAGTACAAATAGATAGTAATTAAAAGTACAAAAAGAGAAGGCGCACTTCTTGAGAAACCTCGATTAAAAACTGATGAACAATATTGAAAGCTAAATTGACTCCTACACCCACTATCAGTCATACGATTTTTATTTGTAGGGAGAGATAAGAATTAAAATTATATATGTATACAACCTTATTGCTATTTTTTGTTAAACACGTCATTAATTTCTAGTTCTGACATTTAGAAAATGGTACACTTACGAGTTACAAAATTTCCTACTAAATTGGTAACTAAGCATACAGCTCAGCGGGACCACGTATTGTGGAATTTCCCTGGATAGGGATGAAAACACATACCTAAATGAGCTCTGGAAACCTGTACTTACACACAGGGACACAACAACTCCGCTATGTGTAGTCATTTGGCTGTAGTCTTTTGTAAGGTAAAGGTCCTGGTAGGTAGAATTGTGCCCTATACTCTTAAAAAAATAAAATGAAACAATACGCTTTTATAAAATATCTAAAGACGTATTTTAATTTTACCTTGATATTATTGTGACTTAATATTAGTTATAGTTTGCAGTATTCAAATACCTAATCGAAATAGTATCGATACGGCAGATGCATACTCCCATTGTTCAATCACGATTAGGTATGTTAGATACTGTTCTGTGTCGTATCTACATATAATACATATAGGATGGTATTCTGATATCATCCCGCAATACTATTGCGTCATGTATTTTACATAATAACCGTAAAATCGAAAATATCTGGATGCAACATCAATATTAAATAAGGGTGTATATTTGTTATCCAAGCACACCGTAAAGACTTAACACGTTTTGATTGAATTGAATTTATATCCAAAGAATAAGTATTGCCATCTAACGTGGCAATGTGGCAGTTTTTTGGCTACGTACTGGATAGTAGGAAGATTTTAATAAGATATATTGAAGCGGTCTTATTATATTTTTCTTTGTTCTTCTTTATAATTTCGTAAAAGTAGTACTGTATATTACTATTTTATTAAATACTTTTTGTTTTCCGCGGTTTCAGCCGCGCTAAATTTCGTGTGGATCATAGCGTGATATTACATTCATAAATAATTGGGTTATCATATGCAAAAAGTTTTTACTATGTCCGGACTAATAATCCAGAGATTAACGTTTTCAAACAAACAAACTCTTCAGCTTTATATATCAGTATAGATTTATGCCTTAGAGTAGAAATTTCATAAGTTTTTATAGACATACCACTCGAAACTAGTTACGAATGTTTTTGTATTAGTATAGCGGGGTATGCGTATTTTGCGTGATGTTTTTGTTTCTCAGTTACAATGAGCGGTATAATTGTGTCATCGTACGGCATTTATCGGAATATTTTTAAACAGTTTACCAACTCCATTAGCATACGAGAATCGATATATAGCTGTAAAATAATCGATTAATTCCACATGGTAAGTACACCTAAATAATAATAACGTGTAATAGTGAAATCAAAATACACGTAACTGGAAAAGTTATTCTCTTACGTAAAGTTACAAGAGGGCAGGATAGAAGCCTTATGAAGGTAAATCTTTCGTGGTGTTGTTACGCCTTCAATTATTACAATAATGGCAGGAACTTGTCTCAAGTAATTTGCGAGTTTTGAGCGGATACCTTATAAGTGTTCGAGGGTGAAAGATCAAACAAACCTTTGTTTTATCTCCGGTTGACAGCCCGCCTAATGTTTGGCTTCGTGTTTTTCTTTTGTGCCAGCGTGCCAATTCAAAATGTTGTGACATAACTTTGTTGCTTATTTCCATCGTACTGTTGAACAAAACCATTCGTTTTCTCTGTGATGTTTGAGATATGTTTTTGAAGCGTGTTACTGCGTAGATCTTTAGAAAAGAAATTATATCAAAGAGCTTTTTTAATGTTTCGTTAATAATACGTGTTCAGAATGATTTTATTATTTTGTATGAATAAGAACTATTCTTTATTGTAGTATATATTAGTAAACCATTTATAGGTATTTATATCTCACTGCTAAGCCCGGGTCTCCACTATCGAGAGAGTAGAGAGGGTTAAGGTTGCGTTTCTACCAGAGATGTGCGTGGATACGTAGCAAAGGATGTGTTTGATAAGAACCAATAGCATCGCTTCATTTACCTAGCGCTGAGCTAAGCTAAGTAAATGAAGCGATTCTATTCGTACGTAACAAAAAAAATCCCTTGCTATCCACTTATCCACACACGCTGGCCTAATGCAGGTTGGTGGAACTGACATAAATTTAGAATTTCTTTTAAGGTATGTGGATAAATGTTTTCTTTTATCGTTAGGAGATGGTAAATTGATTAGTTCACTCCACACAGTGTATAAATTGAACAACGTGAAATTCCAAAATTATTTTATCGGTCGAGATCGAACCCACTCATTACATTTACATGGTACATTTAAGTAATTTTACCACTTGGTTACCACCTACCTATCGCTTTATTTTAATATGGCATGTAGTTATTCGAAATTAATAGAATAATTTGTATTTACTAGCACGTTTAGAGCGTTTATTCTAAGTAGGTTTACAACTCAACATTATCGACAAACCGACGTCTATTTACCGTAAATGTAAGAGTAATTCATAGTAAACATCCCATCACTCATGACGATAATAGTGGAAATGTCAAAATGTGTTTAAATCTAGTAACAAACATATTGAAGTGGGTACGTCCTAAAGATCGGGAGCCAATGTCGTAAAGCTGAGTCTTTACGACGTACGTGACGGCCGAGACGAAAACGCTTTCGAACGATGACGGATCGTGTGTCTCCAGCTTTATGATGCAAAAAACGTTGAGATGTGTTCCTTGCGTTCGAGAGAAGTGGACCACCTTTGAGTATCTTGTGCTTATTGAAGTAATCGATAAAAAAATTTTGGTGATATTACTGTAAGTACCTACGAATATATTTGTTGTCTATAGATAGAGTGTTGCTAGGGTCACAAATAAAAATCAATATACTGTGAAGTAGAACGATAGAAAAAAAAGAAAGTAGGTGATAAAAAAATTATTAATGGATTTGTAAGATATGAACATGGTTTTAATAAAATATTTTTACGATAACAACTAGAGGATAAGCGTAATCCAACTTTTTTAAATCCCAGTCTGTAATTCGTGGTCTTAACAAAAAATTAAATTAATTAAGTTTTCACGATTAAGACTTGTTGTCTATATTATATTTAATAAAATGTGTGGACGTATAATATTCATGGGTATACTTTGTGAAATACAATGTTTGTAAAGTTCCCCACGACACAGGGCTATTTCCCATAAGACTAATGTCGCGGCAGATTTAACTAATGCGAAAGTTTTCTTTAAAATTCTAACGCCAGTTAAGTCAAAGTCAAAGTCAAACTCATTTATTCGTTTAGATCAAATTCATGATACATATGAACGTCATTAAAACAACCAAATAACCAATACCAACATACTTTTTTCCTAAGGCCAATTCGCTGACTAGGGTAGGGCCTCGAGAAGAATTGTCAAGAAACTCGGGCCACTATTTTAAATCGCCAGAGTATAACATTTAATGTAGCTGTAAGGTACTATTTAATAGGAGCCAATTGTTCAGATACAATCCTAGGTGTATACATGGGGTAGGCAGAGACAATTGCCTCGATCCAGACATGCTTCTAGGTTCACATCGATTTCGAATCCAGAATCTTTGCACGCCAACAATACATAATCTATATCATTTAGTTTTATCATATCTATTTAAATACATACTATCTAAAAAAATATAACGCATTTTTAAAACAATAAAAAATGACAAATGACCACAAAAGATTAACGCCCGTTCGCTATTAATGGGGTCATTAAGTAAAATGGTTAAAGGCAATTTATTTGATATCTGTATTTGTACTGTGGGCAGGACATGTGTAACTTAATAACTGTATTGTGTACTATGACAATTGTGTGAAATATTATCTGTGGGTGAAGCAGGGAGAAATATGCTGGGGAACCCTAAAAGATGCAAAACATGTTTTGTTATAGTTGTAGAATACGTTTTGGGTTTAGAATTACTTTTTATTGGTCAAAATATATATAATCATGCCATCTTTAATACTGCGATACCGCGTAACTAACATTATTAATATATATATAGGTATTGTATATAGGTACCGTAGGTACATATTTTACAAAATGACCAGATAAAAAAAAACATTTTCTAATACGAAAATCTTCACAGGAAAGTTAAAAATACATATACTGTCCTATATCCTATGGTCACAGAACACTTAGGATACAATTTCTTTCCACTTTTTTTCGGAGGAAGATTGGCATTTTAGTTTTCTTAACAAATTATTGCCACGAGCGACGCGACGGTATAAATAATACTATCATTTTGCGCCTGCAATTTTATTCACAAATTAGTTACATAATATAGTGTTACTTACGTAACACGTTTGCAACTAATCCTCAATATTGTGATATCGGTTTAAATTCGTCAATGTTACGCTAATTTGTCATGCGCAGGGGAGGGTTACAAGCCCCGTGTCCAACAGTCATAGATGAACAAAAAAAATGACATCTCTATAATGGCGTATAATGTTCCTGCCGCGAATAAATGTTCGCTTAATTATTTTATTGTTTTCGTTAGCTACTGAGAGGCGATAAAAAAACAGGAGCCATAAATTGACGTCCTTATAACGATTTATTTTCTACTAGCTGTTACCCGCGGCTCCGCCCGCGTGGATGTCGGTTATCGCTGCAAAAAGTAGCCTATGTGTTATTCCAGACCATAATCTATCTGTGTGCCAAATTTCATCCAGATCTGTTCAGTAGTTTTGATGTGAAAGAGTAACAAACATCCATCCATCCATCCATTCTTACAAACTTTCACATTTATAATATTAGTAAGGATCTTATACTTACATAGATGTGTTTTAAATTTATTTTAAGTAATGAGATACGTTTTGAAGAAACGTATTCCTATCCTAGAGATATTACTATCTTAAAGCCCTGGTGTAAAAAAATGGGTTTGCAACATGCAAGTGATACCTCTGGTACATCAGACAGGCCGTATGCTTGTTTGCCACCTAAGATAAAAAATTTTGAATATTTTACAATAGGAGAAATAGTAATACAGGATCTGCCTACCCCTCCAGAAAACAGGCGTAAGTCTACACTTAACTGAATTAAAAGTTCCCAAATCCTCTAAATAATTATGTCAGCATCATTACTTGAGCGATATCTCCCTAAATCGACAATATCTGTAGCGTCGCGTGGCAAGTAATCTCTTAACCCTCCGCCTACTGCGTCGCGTGAGAAGTGAATTAAATCGCCACGGGGTCCGATCGACCACTTAACGGATCGTGTTCGTGTCTTACGATTGATAGTGCACGGAGGGTTGTTGTTGAAAGTTAATTCGTGTTTGGTGTCAATGCAGCCGCTTTATTACGTGTTAAAGGAAATGCAGTTTTTCTTGTCAAGTCTTGGGTGAGGGGTCGAGATGAAATGAGGTTGGTGAGTAATCAAATGTACTTTATTCTTCGAATGTTTTTAAAATCAATTCTCTATACAAATTTCAGTTATATACAAATTTAAACAAGGTTTATAAATATTACCTGTGTACTACTATTGTATCAGTCCTAGAATAAACCTGCTCTTCTAGACAAGTGGCATAAACGATAGTCGAATCGAATATAATAGCAAGCAAATGTATGAATTTGACGTTATTTTACGACGTAAGGTCGTATACTTAAGTCAAATAAACACTATGTTTCTCACGAGTTTTGATAGTTAAGCAAATATTTGGAGTTTTGATAATTAGCCTATTGGCTATTCCGGACTATAATCTATCACTATGCCAAATTTCATTCAGATCCGTTCAGTAGTTTTTACGTGAAAGAGTAACAAACATCCATACAAACATCCATCCATACTCACAAATTTTTATATTAAGTAAGTAGGATTCACAATAGGTATTAAAACAATTTAGTCGTATATCATTTCACATCACAGTGTCTCACTAACTAAACATGGTTAAATAGCACAGTAGTAACGATGTCGAGGTACGACTTCGATGTGACCTTGAGTCGGGAAAATTTATAATGATATTTCTTCTAAGAAATATTAAGTATCAGATGCAAACAAAGCATAGATTTTACATAAGAAAGCTTATTAAATACATAAAATTGAATGCTAAGATAATTGAAATACCTACTTTTCATACTTCTTAGGTAGCGAACAAGCATACGGCTTGCCTGATATTTAAGCAGTTACTGTACTTGAATTGTTTTTTAAGAGTTAGGGTACCATACAAAATAGTTAGCCCCACTGACTTCCGGTATACCTATGACAGGCTCGCGGGCCCTAATTTAGGGAAAATGGATGTGAACCTATCACATCCATCTTTCGTAAATCTTATCTTATGACGTAGCTGTCCTTTCGGCCAGAGCACTTTGACCCTTGGGGTCTCTTCTGCATGCCCCTTCCTTACAACTCACCTACATCCTGGTCTCTTAATATCTCCTGTATGAGTATTCTGTGATCCTGATGAGTATATCCTTGATGAGGACGCGCCTATAATCCACTGATTCGGGGTATGCCTGTCCGAGTAGGATCATTCTTTTTGGGGCCATTCTTCATGTGATACGTATACCTCTGCCTACTCTTTCAAAAGAAAAGGCGTGATGCTCTGTTATGTAGTTAATATACATTTTCAAATATTTGCTCTTACAAAATGAATGAGTAACTTCACAATATTGTATAATATTTAATATAATAATGTAGACATAATTTAAAGTCAGAGCTCAGTATATCAAGTCACCTGGTTTTATCACTTTATTATCAGTTATAATCTTAATCTCGCACACGTAAATGTTTTGATACCTTATACATCATTATAATAAATCGATTAGATAACCGATATTCGCATTTTGACCGATTTGTAAGCCTTATATTACAATGGGAATTTTAAGACGATGTCAAAACTTTATTAATCTTTATTAGTACATCGGGCGTGAACAAAATTGATAAATGTGGGCAAGTTATTGTTCTAAATAATCCTTTGAGTTTACAAAGACGACCCTCTGTCAGGGAACAGTATTAACCCTTAAATGGCGTTGTGTGGGGGTCGCGCCGACACGCGGACTGTCACATTCACAATATAGCTTCATAGTTTATTATAATATTTTTGTTCAATATTGCCCTCATTTCTAGCTAACAGCTTGATGTGTTACACACTACAGACATTTTAACGTGTTTATTGTATCGGAGTTGTTATTAAAATTTAGTTTTATACTTATTTTATTTATATTTATTTGGTTAATCAATAGCTATGTATACTGTATAATAAAATAAGATAGTAGGAACACAAAGACACTAATAGGTTTTTACTTATAGATACTAAATAGGCTCATACGAGTAGGTATTAATATTATTAGGCGCACTCGCATATATGTAACTATATAAAAATATCAACATTACATTAAACAATCTCACTTACTGACTAAGCAATTGCCATACTGACGTCACACTAATAACTTACAAAAATATATATTTGATACCAGATACCAAAAAATATATACCTATATATTTTTTCTGTAGTAAAAAAAATCTTTACGTAAAATTGCACCCCGTGTGTTTGTACGTACAGTTGTACGATCCGCGATGACAATAAATCATGTAATTTAGTGACGAAAAGCGTATTCCGTATCCCGCGCCACATTATACCCCACTGGATTTACACTGTTCATAAGACAGCGACATGCGGTTATTACAAGAATTACAAGAATATGACAATTTATATTCGGAAGCATATTACATTTTGGGGAGTTTACTCATATGATCAACTGTAAATCTTCTCGCTTAGGCCAAAATGGATTTGTCACATTCTTAGAAAGGGCTGCACGCAAATCTACTTGAATATTCTCTTTATATGCACATTTAACAAGCATTCCGTGGAAACTAGCGTCGGTGTTTACACATCAAGATTTCCTTCAGTAGTTTCTAGTGCGGCTATATCAGTACATAGCTAGTGGAAGTCATAACAGTGTATATGTAAGCCGATCGATGTGGCTGGAATGGGTACATACACAAGGCGGAACAATAGGCCAAGGCGTCGACACAATGGACAATGCCCGTACCTTCGATACGATAAATACACTCATCTAACGCTTGTCTGTGTGCGTGTCGATATGTGTTTTATATTGCATAACGCTTATATGTTTGTTTGCTATTGTACTTATGTGGAAGTCTTACATTAAACTTATACGATAAAACTTAGAAGTTCACTTATACAGAGAAGATATCTAAATATATTTTATTTATACATGTTCCGTGTAGTAGTCCACAGGAGACGTACAATGACGTCACATCACGTAAGATGTCACCTTTATTACTTAGGTATTAGAGGTGATATCTTACAATGAATTAAGATCAAAACTTAAATCGTTATAAGGACGTCACGGTACGGCCCCTGGCTATTCTAGTGGACAAATTCGTAAAACTATATTAGCTCACAGATGTCCGTAACGCCAAAGCTCGTATTATGAAGGCGTGGTTCTGGTAGATAAGTAGATTTGTGACAGTACGGCAACGACACACATAAATTTGTGCGGACAAACACCGTTACAGCGGCTTAGCTTCCTAGCAAACAAGGGCGGCGGGTCGCAATGATACTACCGCGCGTTTGAGGGTTACAACTGTTTATTAGTTCCGAATATGACGCTAATATTGCTAAATAAATAACATAAAAATGGCCCCTATTGTTATGAACAATTTATTTTATGATAGTTTATGTCATGATCGAAAATGACATTTTCTGTCTTTTATAGTACTGATAATAACGATCATTACGTATATTAAAAAAATAAATAATAATAGTAACCCAACAATATATGGGCCACTGCTCTTCTAAGAGGTCCTTCTGAGTAGGCCTTAATACATATACATTAGCCTAATGCAGGTAGGTGGATCAGACATGCTTTTTTAATTTTTAAGACATACTATAGGTTTTTTCACGATGTTTTATTTCCCGTCAGCAGTAATCATTTGATTTCTCATATCAATTCTACAAAGTGAAATTCAAATTTCCTCATGTGTTACAAAATCAGTTACTTTTCCATTCAAATTCAAGTGCTTTTATACTTATGAAAAAAAAAAACACTATAAAAATAAAATACAAGCACTACTTCAGTTCTCTGACCCGGCAGACAGAATGACCTTAGAACATCTGACACCACAAAGGAAGAATTTGGTTGCAATAGCAGCGCGTGCGCAACCGACCGGTGTTCAATCACAATGCAGCGGAAGACGTCGCGCACCGCCCTCGGCAGATGGCGTTGCTTAAAACTGGTTTCTAATAAATGCGATATTATTGACCCCAGACCTTTTAGGGATGTTATTATTCATAGTATTTTAAGCCACGTGTCTTGAAGACCAAAGCTTGTTAAGAGTTTTTTATATGGTCCTGGTAATTAAAGAAACTCGTTTTAGTTTATTTTATGTAAATAAAAAGGCGAATTATATTTTATTTGATTTTAATGTCTAATGTTTTAGCAATACTATTTTGAGTCTGACTGTACCTAGTGAGGATTCAAGAATACTAAATGGGCAGGGCACTATGCACTGGAAACAATGATTATAAAAATACCAACGTATCACCGTGAAATTTATATACTTAATTATTTTTATTTATTTTTGTTATTAATTGATTTTAATATTTAAATTGATACAAAATATATGACTTACCTACGTGCAATCTTTTTTTTTTTTCGGTAGCCAGTTTTTTGGCCAAAGACAATACATATACCGCGAAAGAACAGTTACTTAATTTGGAACCTAGTTAGTTTACCCATTTTCGCGCTGACTATACCAAGATACGCTGATCTAGTTCTGTCATTTCGTCGCGGTACTGCTTTTAAGTGGCTATACAAGCACATCAGTCGGCGTAGACACGCGTCACGCCACACACACACACACACACACAGACAAACAGATAAGAACACGCGCCAAATCGAGTGGCGTAATGAATGTGCCCTAAAATAAACCGGGGCGTACAATACTACCATCTTGTATTACACGTTTTGTAAGAAGAGGAAGTAGGAAGGCAGCTGGTCTGACTTCTTTTCTTCAGTCTAATGATGGTTTGTAGTGCAATGCGCTTTTGTTCCGGTGTCCTGTCGCGTGCGCGAGCATTATTCTTGTAAGTAGGTGGAAAGGTGTTTAGTAATGTACCGTTGAGTCTCAAGATGTTTTGATTTGATAGCCCTCTGCCATTCGAGGGTTAGACCACGTAATTATTATACTGTTGTACACTCTTCGAAATTCAAATCTTTACACAACATATTTCTTTTTAAATTTAATATAAAAGGGCTTTGTCACTGAGCGAATACATCGTATACTTCTTCTTGAGCCAAACTCTTGTCGATGGAGTAAATGCCAGTATATTTTGTTTAGTTTGCCGTATATTTGACTTTCATATACGACACGATACAAATCTTTTCTTTAACTTATTTGATATAGGCTTTTCTTATCATACTATATGAACAAAAATTATAATAAATACGAGTACATCTTCTCAACACTAAATCTCAGATCTGTCAATATGGCACTCAGTTAAGTCATAATAATTTAGACATTGCAAATGCATAAACATAAAAGTAACTCTCTCTATCTGTAACATTTTCCTAACGAAAATGTAAGCAAATAGTGATTAAATTAAGTGCAAAAATGGATTGACCTATTGACAAGTACGTAGGTCACTTCTGAAGTACAACGACTACATGGGCAAATTCAGTGGCGTAGCGTGTCTTGTCGGGGCCCCGTATAAAAAATTTGCTTGGAGGCCCTTATATGGGGGTAAAGATTTTTCACAAAAGAAAAAAAATTTTGTGAAAAGAAATATTTATTTATCATAATATAATTTAACCATTTTACAAATAAAAATCGTCACGTACAAAATCAAATATTATGAAACTACTTCTCAGTAATTTGATTTTGTTTAAAGATTATCTTAAAGATAGTTTTACATATATTAAAGATAAGCATGATAATATAATATCAGTATATATATACGCCTGTTATCGTATACGTAACGTTATAAAATATTGATTGCAGATGTAACTTCAGTAGGTGGTGTTGTTTTTCCAAGAGAAATGTCGGTAACCGTACGGCTTGGTATTGTGTAAACTAACTTAGCTAAGGACTCGATATTACGTAATACTAACCGTTAGATTATTAGTCGAGTTGAAGGAATCAGGTCGACTATAAATATCTTAGAAGGAATTTTGCTTCAAATATGAAAAAAAAACTTTTCTAAATTTGCACGAATGCATACGATTGGACGTGATTCAGTGCAAATCTGCATGGCTCTGTGCAACTACATTTAGCTTTGCTTGGCCACGAGTTGGATGGTGCGTTTTGAGGCGTGTCTTGCGGTTCTAATAAGTATAAAATTATTTACCAAGTTTGCGAATCTGTACCAAATTTTTAACGGTTGTAGATGCGTGGAGCGTAATTGGTACGAGAAGTTGTTTAAAGCATATCATGAATACGTATCGTAGCGCCTCAAGGAATTGTAGTGCATCTCCGCATGACTTTGCATGCCTCTCTACTCCTCTGTAAAAATGTGCAACATCTCTGCAGCCCAATATCTTAGAGATTGTTTTGTTCTCAGCTAATACTTTTTCCTTAGGAGTATTGAAAATAGGTGGATCACAAACATTTTCATTGATTAACTTTTCGCGTAAAGAAGCAAAGAGCATTGCTCGTTATATACTAACACAGGCACTAACAAGCGTAATGGTAAGCAGTTACCCTAGCTTGGATGCTTGTAATACCAGGAGCATTACTGACGCATTGTCAACCCTCCTGTGGTATTCTAATCTGTAAGAGGGAGTTCCCCAGTCGGGACTGCTCGCTTGTCCATATGGTCTTCTACCCCTCTAAAATTCTCTCTCTATTCTTCTACAGTTACATTTTAAATAATTATAATATCAAAACCTCAATAACATTCTCAATCTTAGTTTTGCATTTAGATAATAATATCCACATAGATACCACTGTCGCGTCATCAGACATTCGATTAGACTACACTGGATTAGATAAACAAAACGTCTGATATCATCAAACGTAGTAATTTAAACACGACTTTATTAAGAAGACAGAAGATTTATTATTGTTTTGTTATTATATTGTTTGTATGTTTGCAACAAATTACTGTACTTCGCACCTGTTATTTACGAAGAAGGTATCTATCGACTGATAATACGTATGTCGTATGTCATGTACCTATCGTATCTGTTGCACGTAGTCATTTTATAAAGTAAGATGGATCAGAATAGATATGGAGGGAGAGCCAGTGACGTTTTAACTTTTGTCATTTCATAAGTCATGAAAATTGGCACGTTAGGTCATTGTCATGCTAGGATAAAACACTCCGGCCACAGAGGAGAAAAAGAACAGAGTTAGTGTGTCAATTTTCATGACTTATGAAATGACAAAAGTTAAAACGTCACTGGCTCTTGGGCTAATAGAAGTATAGCAGTGACAATGTTATACGCCTACATTGACGTAAGAATTATCATCATTATGACCGATTTCTTTGAGTAGTAGTATATTACTTTCTTACTGTTCTGTAAAACAATAATTTAGTTGAAGATTTAATCTTGGACTAAATGAATTATAGAAACGATATAGAATATTTATAACCTAGTTATTAAACTTTATTAAATATATAAGAAATAATCTTTGAGAACACGATGATTAGGAAAAATCTAAAATGGTTTATGTTACACTGCTAGCTATAAGTTAATATTAAGAAACATTATGAATTTTTATAATAAATAATTATTATTTGATTACTTATGCTAATGCACATGCATGCACTAAGCATGTAGGTGAAGCTGCAGGCACAAGCTATAACTTATTATAATATCAAATGATTGATGAATTCATAAATATTATATTTGAATATATTTTTTTATAATCTTTAAAAATATCATGATATTTATGCGTTTTTTTATATTACTTGGGTGGCAAGCAAGCATATTTAGTTACCGTTGTGTATAGTTATTTAGCTGTGGTCTTCTGTAATGTGGAGGTCCTTCCCCAGTTGGGCTTGCTCGATAGTATGATGCCCTACCTCACTTACCAAAGTTTGCGTTTATTCTTTACCCATTGCAATGTACCTATCTATAGACATTTCAGACTTGAACTGATAATTTGACTTCATTGGATTTTGTATCAAGTCAAGTGAACTAACTTTAACTTGGTGCAAAATCTAATGAAATAGAACTAAGGATAGGTTATTAAGGTGATCCATTACACACGCAATTAAGTATAATTATCCGGCTAATATCCTGTATAACCCTCTTCAGTGCATGTCGGTGCCAGCACATCATGTCTGTGCTGTAGATAATGAAAACAACCCTTATAGACGCCCTACGTTTTCAATTTCTAACAGTGCATTATGCAGTATTTTATTTTATTTATTTAGGTACCACTTGCTGCATCATTCTAACAGTGATTTACCAATTCAATGATGCAGCCTATCTTTAACTAAGTAATAAGTCTTAACCAAATTATTCATTTTGGTAACAAAGTAAAAACAATGATATTTATTTATTTATTTTGATTGCAACAGAATAGATCTATTTTGCTGGCCACCAAGTTACCATTTTATTTAATGATACTAAACATATATAATGATATTAATTATGCATACGTAGTGAAGGTCTTGGGTTAGAATTCCAAGTTGGGTAGTAGTATATTCGACGAAAAAAGGGAGTGGGGAAATGGATGACGCTGATCACCGTTAGCGGATGATAATTGGAATAGTAGATATAAATTCCACAAAATGTAATTTGGGATTGAACCCGGTGACTTTTTCACTATACTACCACCCCTCTTTACTAACCATATATTGTTAGAAATATCTGTTGGATTTTTCACTTTGATACAAGTCGATTTCTGCAAGCTGTAGTAGTATATAGTAGGCATGATATGGTTTTGCTGTTCAGTGACTAACAATCTTTTTATCTTGTTTTAGGAACAGAAGAAGATGGAGAGCCTATATTAAATGAAGAAAATACAGGTGAGAATAGAGTTTTATTTTTCATTAAATAAGTTGATATAAAAAAACATATTTTAAAAGTCAAGTTTCTATCGTGCATTTTTTGTTATTTATGAAGTCTTTACGCATCAAACAGAATAAAATAAATATATCAAGCAGAATAAAATAAATATATTAGTATTATTATCTAATAATATTAATATATTTATTTTATTCTGCTTGTTTAATACGTTGGAAATTTATTTTCATGTATAGTTTCCGATTGATATCATTTTTCTACATCATTCGGACAAAAGAAAACCTTGTATTATTATTTATTAACCTTCACCAGGTCAATTAATAAATTAATTCTTATATTATTATTATAAATTAATACTTATAGCTAGTTATTAATCATTATATCTATTGTTTAAATTGAGTATCACTCGACAAAACCCTTATTATAATTATACCGATCCAGATCTATACACTGCAATCCAATGCACACGGCTTTACTCGCATGATACGTTGATAAAAAGTACACTATGCGGTTTTAAAATAATGCAGTTTTCAAACATACAAACTCTTTAGTTTTATAATATTGGTTTAGATATAGACTTAAGTTTAATGTCCTTGATTCGTTGCATTATCAGTATTTATCACATTTTGACCAAGCATCGATTACGATTAAGAGAACGACGATTATATTTATCAAAAATGATCGTATTTTTGTCTAATCTGTATCACGCCTTATCTGAATATCCATGGCTGAAGGATTTTTTTATATTTGTCAGTGATGATTATATACTTCAATGAAAAGTTGTCAGTTTTGTTCCTGTTTCTCTGAAATTATATATTGTGACTTTGTTTTGTGGATTTTGTTGACATTATCCTCTTGTAAAGTGTGTGGTGGTGGAATAGTCCACAATCTGCGCATGGTATGTAGTAGTCTTTATTGAGCTAGCTGTTATTAATATTATCTCTTTATTTTTGTAGCTTTGTAACATATATAATAATATTGAACTGTTTTGTAAGATATATTATGTATAGTAGGTATAGAATTTTCATTTGAGGTGACAAAAAAGGTTATTTATAATAATATTTAAATAGAGCGCGAAGTCATAAGAAGAGTATAGAATTATAAACAGCTTTAGTAGGTATATAGTAAAAAAAAACATCTCACGTACCGATTTTTCTGAAGGTAAAAATACGTTTATGCCTGATATTTATGAAAACAAAAAATCTTCATCAAGGTCTCTAGCGTTGATCTTTTACATATAACATGCGGTATTGTTTTTATTTTTGTAAAACTTTATCTCTTTATAATATTAGTATAGATATGTTACTGTAAATCCTAGGTTTAAAGAAAAACTTAAGACCTTTCTTTAATGCTTAATGCCAAAAGACTGTCTACTGATTATCGGGTGATGCAGAGATTTATATTAAAGATGTATAAATCAATTAAGAGGAGATTAAAGTTTAAATAGAATAGGTATAAGTTTGAGGTAGGAAACTGTTCTGTGATAATCAGTAATTTCGAGTTTTTCCGGGTATCCGGACAGTATCTAATAATGTGATTTTCACTTTGTGAAATTCAATCAAAATTTCCGACAGGTTCCGACCTCCTTTTAGAATTTCTTCTAACACATGTCTTATAAGAATGTTTGTCCGTATGACTTTTTCTTTTACAGTTGGTAAATTATGTAATTAGGACGTATTTAGTAAATTCCACAAAGTGAAATTTGTACTAACGACCAGGATGAAACTCACACGACATCGTCATGTGTCTGTTACTTTACACCATTCAGCGGTTTTTTAGGCTTGTTTACGTTAGAGTTATATATTTGTTTATTTAAACTATAGACACAGACGTAGTATAGGCAGACATATGCCTGAGGCCTATGCCCATTATCTACCTCATCTCCTAAGGTCGAAACCTTGGGTGATGACGAGAAAAACAAAGTACGTGCATCATTTCCATCTTCTTACTGCTTTTTTGATAGGGTATCCCTAGGCAGAGCGCTGGCGAGATGGTCAGACGTCATTAAAGATGTGTTCGGAGGTAGCATGTACCGTGCACATATGTACTTCAAAAGACCGCATAGCTTGGAGTTGCGTAGTATGTGGTCGTGATCCTTAGCAGTGAGGGAACGGATAATGATGAAAATCCCTGAGGTAAAAAAACAAAGAAAAACACATCCATAAATGTGTGTTAGGAACCTCTCTGTTTACCCCTTTAAAGATAAAGACGTATGTTATGTTTTGTTTCAATGACGTGATATTACCTAAGGTGCATTAATAAGTAGTCACGTATCACTTTTATTATCTATTCTCTTGTGATTGTAACACCGGTGATAACGATAACGGCCACGCCAAAATATCGTATAAGAATGAATTTAGATAATAATATAACTGCATAGTCACTTCTTTCAATGTTATAATTTATTGCAATATCATCATTATTAATTATTGTGATGGCAAAAGACTTGAGGATTGGTTGAGGTTTTTTTTAAGTTTTTAATCTCTATTATCTGTTTAATTCGGCTTTGTGACGTTGGTTCCACAATTACCATGTATCTATGTGACATGATAACATTGATTGCAATAACACCTAAGTACTTAGATGATTTTGTTTTGTTATCACATAAATCATGTTCTTCTTTCGTTTGAATAATTTTATAATACATATAAATTCGAGAGAGCAAGTCCAATTGGGAAAAGACTCTTACAGAAGTTGTGTTCCTGCTTTTCGGGGCTTAATTCAGGTATAGGTATGTTTCCGTCCTAAGGATACTGGACGGAAACTGTTTCAACCGAAAAGACAGAAAACCCTAGTGTTAAAAGCGTCTGGATAGGCAACACGCGAGTGATGTTCCAGATTATTAAATGAACAAATTATAGTTAGTCAAGATAATGTGGCTTTCCTTCAAACGATAGGTTGTCTTTAGAAACTGGACAAATATGACCTAATTAAAATTGATTACAAAAAAATAGCAATGAGGAAAGCATAGACGGAACTAATATTGAACAGTTTAGGTTCAACTAACGAAGAATAAGTGGAATCAGTTGTCGCATAGGTCGCGATAGTAAAATATGTCGTGAATCGATTCTGTTCCCGGTCGTAACCGCGTGTCATTAATGGTGTGATCGTAAAGCCGCAGTCGGTACGATTGGAATGCGCCCTGAGGCACGCCTGCGAGCCGATAAACCGGCTTCTGCCTTCTGTCTAGTGTTGCCATGTGTATGAAGGTTTCCATGTACTGCAAATCTAAACTTGGATTTTATATGAATTATACTTAGCAATATTATATTATATTCTGCAATTTGAAAGCTTAATACCTTTGTTTACAGTATAGTTTTCTTTGCAGTTGCATTCATTCGAAAGATTTTGTCTTTCTGTTAGTGAGAGGAAAATATATTAATTTATTGCAAAATTAAAACCTGCACCTAACTTGATAGTTATTGTTTATTATGGTGGTAAACAAAGTTTATCAGGTACATGTAAAGAAAAAATATTAGATCGTAATTTTGATGAATGTCAAAGTACGGTTAATTTTGTTCTAAGTACTATGTTATGTTTTGTAATAATATAAATATAATCAATCAATGACGTATTGTAATTAATGGCATTATCAGTAAAATATCGCGTTGTGTGTAATGCCTGTGTGGGCAACACTAGGCTCGATAAAGGCTTCTGTCTCGGCGCTAATAAGCGCCTCCTCGCTTCGCTCGCTTGGTTGGTTTACGAGCGCACCGCTCCGGTCTCGCATTCGTCTCGGAGCCTAATTAAAATGAGCCGCACTTGTCTCGCCAAACAAACACCTGGCTGAAATAGATTAGTCACATATTTGCTTTATTTTACATATCTGATAGATCGATAAATGAGTTACGATGATGTAAGGACACTCGTACTCATAAAAAAATTCATAGTTTATTTTTTTTTGTTTTGGGTGTATTTTATTGCCAGTATTTTGTCTCATAGACTAGGCTGCTTTAGTACACTGTTCATTGATATATTCTGTGAAATAAAATGAGGTACATAACTAGTAAAGTTCATTTGTAATTGGCATCAGATTTTATGCGCCGATAGTTAAGATTACGGTGTGCGTTTTGCTCTAATTTCATTAATACGTATTGTAACGTGTAGCCAATGATTAACGATGATTAGCTATGATATTATATCATTACTACATAACAGGGCGTATATTTCTACTCTCCTGTACATAGGGGTGGCGCGTGCAACAGTTTTACATGAGGACCACCACCAATTAGAAGCAATATCAAAACCGTCGGCTGAAGTGCCATCATTATCTCGAATGTCGCACGCAAAGTTAACTCTTCCCTCGTTACTATTTAGGTATAAAATTCTGTAAAATATTCATGGGTTTTTGGAGACAAGTGGAGTGAGCAATCCTGAAGTATGGGGTCGGAACATAGTTAAAGCGTTTAGGTTGAGAGTCGTCGAGTACCTTCAGCCTTTTGTAGAGTTTTCTATCGTTTTGGTGGGTTTATGGGCGCAGCTATTTTGTCAATTCGTGGGGGAGCGTGTTTCGTTTTGACAACCCTTGAATAAGTACGCAGAGATGTGGAAAATTGTCGAACATTTTATGCAGTATTATATAACACCGCACAATAGTATGGACAATGTTTTAACAAATTAGTCTTATGACTTAAACGTCACGTATTATATTTTGATATTAGATATCATACATAAAAGCAATGCGTAGTATTTAATCTTATCTCTTAATGATATTTATCCGTATTATATTTATGAATTGATCGTTTCATACAATTTTATACACTTGGTGCATTTGAAAATCTACATACCTACGTTATAAAAATTCACAAATCTTTTTCCATAGTTGGACGCAAAGCTTAGTAAAGCAACAGTTCTTTAAGTATGACCAACGTTGCATAAACTTGAATTAAACTAAGCAGAAATGTAGTCAGAGTGGAGGGCTGTGCGATGTATTAATATCGTGAACATTACAGTACCTAACGACTGTATAAATGCAGTGAAGCATGCGCGCACTGATTGGATACCTATTTCTGATTTAATAGGATCCGCATATTTAGATATCCGCGCTACTACTGTGATGTAGGTACTAATACATACACTGTCAAACACTTGTATATTACATAATATTAATAGTATGTTATATAGGTACAGTTACTTACGTAACTGCCTCGCTGGTCTAGTGTTCGTTGAGGGAGACTGCTGATCACAAGGTCCCCGGTTCGATGCCCGATTCAGGCCTAAAATAGTTTATTCTTTTTTTGCTGTGTTTACATTTTGTTTCTCGAATAAGCACGAAAAGCTGTTGATCCTACGCTAGATTTCTCTTCGGTCTTGTCTGGATTGCCGTCCTATCGGACTATGAGAGTGAAGGAATAAAGAGTGCACCTATGTTTGCGCAGACACTTGCGCAATGTAATATCTTTTAAACTTTTACGATTTGTACACATATTATTACTATAATGGACAACGGGTCTAAATCGCGTAATTATTTTATTTTATTTTATTTTAGGAAAGCTTACGGACTAATTACATCGTGTATAACTTATTATAACTTAACAAATTGCCAATGACAAGCTTCCGCATATTAATAACTAAGTAGTGTGTTGACAATGACACTAGTAGGTAATTATATATAATGGAACCTTAGATTTTCACAGTATGCTCACAAAATAGCTGCTATAAAAAGAATACCTTACGTATAAATAATATATTAATATTTTAAAGGTTCATACCTTTTTGTTACCCGACGTTACGGTCGCATTGCACCGGCCGTAGTCACGGGTTGCGTTCAGTCCCGCGCAGATGACTAGTCTCCGTCGAGATTAGCCATCGTGACCGAAATTCAGTTAGGAGGACATTATATAGATTACAAGTGATAATATAACATGTAGTACCTAAAGGCATCTGTACGTAATTTTGTCTGTAAGTTGTTGTATTTTTCGCAGAAGCAAATCGTACTCATTTTAATATATTTGCGCGTGAAATTTGAATAATTGACGGAGTTTCACCGCACATATCGCGGCTAGATATAACTTATATTATTGCCTTATCATAGAAAATGCAAAATTACAGTAACGTATTATCAGAACAACAACGAATGTTAGGAATTCTTGTTAAGTATAGAGCGTATAATAGTCATTTTATTATGTGCGTAACTTGAATTTAGGTCTACATTACTATGGCTATTAAAAACATGATTCTTTGATAGTATACTGCTCTAGTATAATTGACATTTATTATTTCCATAATATATTGTTATTAGTTACTATGTTTTTGTTTTATACTACATAATACAAACATGATTGGTCTTCGTGTTTTTTTACACTAGCTAACATTACATATATATTTTTATATGTACAAGTATTACTACATATCTAATTAATAAAAATGATTTACCATCTGCTAACGGTGAAAGAAAATATCTGGAGAAAGCCCACTTGTCTTAGAAGAAATTCTAAAGGCTGATCCACCAACACGCATTAAGCCAGCGTGAGTTGATAAAGGCTTCGACCCTCATAGCTCTCTTGAAGGGAAGAGGAGACACGCTGGCCTAATGCGAGTTGATGAATCAGACTTTAGAATGTCTTCTAAGACATATGGGTTTCCTCACGATGTTTTTCTTCATCGATAGCAGATGTTGGATCATTTAATTAGTATGTATAAACACCACAAAGTGAAATTCATATTGGTACTGCCACCCGGGATCGAACTCACACCACTTGCTTGCAAGTCGGTTACTTTCCCACTCGGCCACCATCGGGACAAATAGTATGCTCGTTTAAATAAGACATCCATTGCTGGACATACGTCTCTCCTAAGGATTGCCACAACTTTCGTATTAAACTGACCGCCTTTCAGTTTGTAGAAGATGCACAGCAGGTAAATTAGATACCTAATCTAACATACTATGAGCGATGTGATGTGAAATACTATGCCTTATATATTGCGCCGTATTGAGGATGATAATTGAATACTATGCTGTGAGACACGTATTTAATTGTTAAACTATATTATTTTATTTTCACTACTGGGGCAAACAAGCATATGGCCCGCCTGATGTTAAGCAATTATCGTAGCCTATGGACGCTTGCAATACCAGAGGTATCACGTGCGTGTTGCCAATCCATTTTTTTACACCTGGGCTTTGAGATGGGGTAGAGTATGGAAAAGTTCCTTTCTTTTAAAATACGTCCCTAAATGAGCGCTAGAGACCTGTGCTCACACACAGAAACACAACTACACCGCTGTGTGTAGTTCTTTAGCTGTGGTCTTCTGTAAGGTGGTCCTTCCCCAGTGGGGTTTGCTTGCTTATGTGGTACCCTACCTCTCTAAAAGTATCAAATGAAAACCCAAATATGTACCCTAATTATTTCTTTTAAACTTATACGATTTGTACACATATTATTACTATAATGGACAACGGCCGGCTGATTCTCTAAGAAACAGCGATGGCAAACTGACAGTTGTGATTGCTCGGTGACGGCACAATCTATTGACTAAACGTCAAAAACGCTCGGTTTTTGCTCTTACGGAATACCGATTTTTAATCTGACAGCCAGATTTTGCTCGGTTTTTGCGGTGGCTATGCTTATATATTGCTACAAGTATATACCTTCAAGCTTTTGTCTTCAAACGTATTAAACAAATGTAAAACTGATTCTAAATTTATATTTCACTACCTACTAATTAAAGTTAAAATATCTTTTTTCCCTATCGGCGACCGTCGGTGCTCTGCAGAGCGACAAAGGGGTTAAAACAATAAAAAAGAACAAAAGCCAAACACAATGGTCACAGTTTAATGTAAGAGTTTGCTCCCATTATGTTTGAATATGGGAAGAACTGAATACCGTACAATCGTTTTTATTGAACCACTTTTAATTATTATTATAGCTATTACTGACAGTATGTTAGTAAGTTTAGATGGATAGATGGATGGATGGATGTATGTTTGTTACTCAGATCTGTATGAAATTTAGCACAGAAATAGAATAAAGTCTGGAATAGCACATATGCCACTTTTTATCTCGGAAAAAAACACTGTTCCCATGGGATTGTGGGAAACTCGTTGAGAATTTAGAATTATATAATAATATCCTGGGACAACTTACGTAAGGTCATCTAATCCTTTACTAGGTAGAGTCTGTACTATAGCAATCAGATAACTGATAAACATATTTCTGTTTACATACATATACATAAACAACACCTACACAACAAATAATCATGTTCGTCTCACAAAGATGTGTCCTGGGTGGAAATCAGATCCACAACTTCCAGCTTAACATTTAGGGTCACTAACACCAACCTCTAGATCCACAGGCCTTTCTGAAATAATATATAAGGTATATATCAAATGAAGCTTGCATTTGTCCTTTTCATGGTTTCAGTAAAAGTAAATAATTAGCCTAGATGGAATGGAATATTAGCAAATTTCTAGCATCTATTGTGATTTTTTTGTCAGAAAATCCCAATATCTTCGGCTTCGCACGGATGGACATATATTTAGTTTTCATAATTATGGATCCCGTAATTTTTAATTTTTTAACTATATCCCATGTTATCCGCTGATAATGTAGCTTTCTAGTGGTGATAGAATTTTTAAAATTGGTCCAGTAGTTTTTGAGTTTATTCGTTGCATACAAAAAAAAATATTTTTCTTCTTTATAATATTAGTGTAGATTGGCCCGGGCAGGTTAACAGAACCTTCTGACAGCAATTGCACTCAACGACCACTAGACAAACTAGACAATATTGAATCCCATAATAATCCCATACAGACAATATGTTTTCTTTTCATCTACAACTCTCTTTCCACAATATTTACACTAACACAATTATCTACTCAAAACGATGATTAGCTTATTCAATTGCGTATTAATCAAAATGTCCTGAAGCTATTTGCGAGGTGGTAGAACACGGTGATCGTGGCTCGCACGTGTCTGTACCACAGACGGGGTGAACAGGGGGTGGGGCAAGGGTTGGGAGGAATATACCCGCAGGCTATACGAAATTAATTTCAAGTACAGCTCACCAGGATTTGTGTACATTGCCTGTGTATTGATATCCGGGTAATGTGAGGGTTGCTGTGTTTTGTGATGTTCGTTTTAATTTTTGGATGAAGGAGTTTTGTTGGTAATTTTTAAATTTCTTATTAAAGGGATAATATATTAATATTATAGAGTGGATGTGATTTTTTTATGCTGCTATGATAAATAGTATCACCTGTTATGGTAATCAGTTACCGTAGCCTATTGATTGTAATAACAGCCCATCTTACAGACAGTGAAAGTTAGGAAGTTGGAATATCTCGGGCACATTATGAGGAATCCCAAATACCAGTTTTTACAACTTATAATTCAGGGAAAGATACAGGGTAAACGCAGTGTTGGAAGGAGAAGAATATCCTGGCTAAAAAACTTACGCCAGTGGTACAACAAGAGCACCCGTTCTCTATTCAGAGCTGCTGTATCAAAGGTCCAAATTGCCTTGATGATCGCCGACCTTCATTAAGAAGATGGCACCTCAAGAAGAAGAACAGCCCCTCTATATAAAGCTAATGATTTGACGCAAGTTTACGACATTATATTATACCTAATGTCGTAAACTTTGTTTTCTGTTCTATTCGATTCTACTACCGTTTATGCTACTTGTCTAAAGGAGCAGGAGTATTAGTCGTGTACATTTTATTGGCGTCGTCACCAGTGTGCCAGATATACAGCCCCTCTAGACCAGTGTCATAAGCGATAGTCGAATCAAAAAGTCAAAAAAGCAGATGTATGGGATTTGACGTAAGTTTACGACATTATATCGTAGACTTACGTCAAATTCCATACATTTGTGTTTTTGACTTGTCAATTCGACTACCGTTTATGCCACTTGTCTAGAGGCTCTGATTCCACAAAGTGATATGTTGGTCGTGGCTACGCTTCTAAATTAGCGACGTTGCCAATCTGTCGTCAAGTAAGTTAACTGTCATGAATTAAAAAAAATAAGTGTTTGGATACGTAGCCGGTGACGTCACCATGACGTCTCGGTGAGGTAGGATCCTTTGAGGCACATATAAACCAAGCTAATTAGCAGTTTAATAGCAAAGCATCAATAACATATATGATTGAGTTACCCACAGCAACCAGCCTGACTGATAGGTATTAGTGATTGTATATAATGTACGTGACCTATCTATGTGTTATATAATATTATTATAATCGTTGATAAAAACCGTAATGATATACATTTAATGATATATTGTTTATGTATTTTAGTACTATTCAAGATGAAGTAATCATTTTTGATAAGTAGATATAAATTAATATTTCGTTAATTATATCAAATTTTGAGGAGCTTATATACTTGCGCAGATATTTAATAGCTATAAGCTAAGTCTGATTAACCTCACTAATCTATTTAGATCAGTGAGGTTAAGCAGACTGTCGAGGTCAGTGAAATAAGTGACCTTTTTCTAACAACGTAGCGAGCCACCTTCATGCTTCGGAATCCACGTGAAGCTATAGGTCCTGCGCCTGCTCTCTTTATTCGGGTCGGATTACCGTCTCATGAAACTATAAAAGTGAAAGCAAAGAGAGTGTACCTATAATTGGGCACACACTGTGCAGCAGCTGGATAATTATCTTTAAGAAGAACCGCTATCTTCACTGAAATCGTGACAAACAAGTGGAGCCCACCTGAAAATAAGCAGTTACTTTAACGTCCATAGGTCACGGTAATTGATAACCAGTTACCAGGAGCATTACTTGCTCGTCGTCGACCCTTCATCTTGCATCACCAGATTTTGGTGTCATGGGTACATTTGGAATAAGCAAAATATTATGTAAAGTTTTATAAAATATTATATATGTTATTTAAATAACGGATGGTACAGGCTACGGTAACTGCTTATCATTAGGCAGGCCGTATGTTTACTCGCCACTTAAGTAGTCAAAATAGAAGTAACTATTTCGATAAACTAATCCAAATCGGTATACGTTTACTCCTCTATTCATTTTGAGTGTACCTGTAATATTATTTGTACAGGATGTTTGCTCTTGTAAGGGTGAGTTAGCCACTGATACTGACGTTTATCTACTCACAGTTTACTAAACCCTCTATTATGTGTAACTTGTACACCCTGTATATGTCCAACTATACATTTTTAATAAGGTTACTGTAGTAGGGCTAGCCGAGTGGGAAAGTAACCAACTTATAACACACTAGCGGCGTGTCCGGGCTTCGCACGGGTGGATAGTTATTAAGCTGACCTAGCTTATATTATTCGCTGATAATGTAGCTTTCTATAAGTGAAAGAATGTTTAAAATCGGTCTAGTAGATTGTGAGTTTATTCATTACAAACAAACATATAAAAATACAAATCGTCTCTTTTTTATACTACTTGGGTGGCAAACAAGCATATGGCCCGCCTGATGTTAAGCAGTTACCGTGGCCTATGGACGATTGCAATACCAGAAGTATCACTTGCGTGTTGCCAACCCATTTTTATTGCACCAGTGCTATGATGGGAGTATCCCTGGGATAGTTTATTGTTTATTTATGTAGAAAGAAACTTATTAAAGTTTCTTTCAAAACGCTTGCCTAAATGAGCGCTGGAGATCTGTACTCACACACAGGAACACAACTACACCACTATGTGCAGTTATTTGGCTGTGGTCTTTTGTAAGGTGGAGGGCCTTCCCCAGTCGGGTTTGCTGGCTAGTATCTCTTTTTATATTAGTATAGACTAGGATTCACAACTTTCCGGCCGCGGCTTCGCCCGCGTGTCCCACAGAAACAGTATTTTTCCGGGATAAAAAGTAGCCTATGTATATAGACTATGATTTATCTTTGTGTCAAATTCCAGTTTTTTTGGCGTGGGTAAGAAACAAACACCCAAACTTTCACATTTTAAATATTAGTATTGATTTATTTGTTACAGCTGACCGTTAAGCATGTTATTCACACCCACGATTTTAATGTAATAAATAACCTTAAACTAGCCAAAAAAAAACTGTTTCTTTTATCAAATTTATTTTAGCGTTGCTTTTCATCATAAATATACTTAGAGAATAATAGAACTATATTTTTACACCTCTACTACCAAATGATAAACTTTATAGGTACCTACATAGTATTGTAAATGTAATTCTACGCACGAACCGCTATCAAAGCAGCACTCACTCAGATTGCCCATTTACAGATCCCTCAACATAGGGCCGCATAGACACTTACGTGTATAACCGCACATGTATTTCTCAGAAACGTCCCTTATAGGAAGAGAGGCTAAGAGAGGTTTTTAAGAGGCCGAGTGAGTGGAGAGCGGTGTTGCGATCGGCTCGACTGCTCACCCCGGCCGACAGTAAAAAATATGAGCATCCCCCACCAAACGCCCCCTTTGCCCCTCGCGCCATCTTGAAAAACTTTGTCACTTGTAGCCGCAGATCGATCTGTGTCTACGACGTCTACGGCGTAGCGGTGTAGGTGTGTGTAGAGATACTCTACGAGTGGTATATATATTTTTAGAACCGTTCTTTGATGCTTTCGCTTTTTTATTTCTTTTAATATTTTGATTAATGCATTGTATGAGGCGCTCATAAGTGCACAAATCAGTAAATGTTCAGCGGATTATAGATGAGCCACCGAATAGTCTTTGGACGTCTCATAAAAGTCAGTATCGATTGTTAACAGTAGTTAACGCAAGAGGCATATGTGGCTGATCTGAATAGCTCTGACACCTGGTTAGCCACAACCACTTGGTGAACACAAGAAGAAGTTGTACAAGATCATACATATTTGAACATATTTATCGCCCAATTTATTTCGTTAGAATATTAGCGATTTCGTCACTAATATTATGATATTCCTACTTTTCTATTCCCGTACTAAACAACTGGCTTTATGTCACGGAGGACTTACTAAACTCTGCTATACTATGTTATATCCTAGTAGAATAACCAGAATCACAACATATACGTTTTTTATATCAATGAACCAAAATACCGTTGTTACAGTAGATTTCTCATATTTATATGTCAATGTGTGTGTGCATCGTCTGCAATACACAAATGCATATTGGTTATTTATTTTTAGTGAGACTAGCCCGCGGCTTCAACCAACTGAATTTTGTACCGGATCTTGAAATATACCCTATACGTTATACTAGCGGCAAGTCCCGGCTTCGCATGGATACACATTTATTTAGTTTTCGTAGTGAACTCGCAATTTTTTTTTTCAATAATATATAGTCTATATAACCCGCTGATAATGTAGCTTTCTATTGGTGAAAGAATTTTTAAAATCGGTCGAGAAGTTTTTGAGTTAAATCGCAACTAACACAAAAATTTAAAAATACAAAATGTTTTCTCTTTAATTAGTATAGACATAGATAACAACGCAGATTGACATCAAAATCCGTCCAGAAGTTTTTCCGTGAAGAATCAATAAACATACTCACAAACTTTCACATTTATATTATAAGTATTTATTTTAAGATGTAAGTGTTTATTCAGTTAAGAACATGATTATTATGTGCTTACTATTGTCATGACCCCTTATAACATGACTTTTGTCATTGAAATGATAATCAGTAAAAGGATTTGTGTGGAATTATTCACATGACTACCTTGACTAAGGAGATACACCCTGTGGCTACAAGCTCTATTGAAACAATCTATAAATTATATTGAGCTTTAGAATCATCACAATAAAGTTCATTTTTGCTTATGACATGACGTAAGTATGAGTTTTGACAAAACAAGGACACCTAAGGGCCTCAGCAGGTGTCCATACAATTGTACCTTGTAATGTCCGTGTTATTTGCGAAGTCAAAACGTTTGAATGAAGAAGTTGAATGGCGAATGAAATCCGAATTCATGAGACAAATCCTTTGAGATTTTGTTTGACTACCGAAGTAGTCTGTAGGGTCCATAACATTTATATTTTAAATCATAAAAGCTGAGTACATGATGTATATTTAAGTATAAATAGGTATACTGAGCATAACCCTTCTGTGTCTCAGAAAGAACGTAAAAGAACTAAAGACTAAGTATCCGCAAATACACTGTGCACTATAATGACACGACCACAGAGAGATCAGGCTTAAGATCATTAGATTTACGTACTTTCCGAGGTACGGAATGAAAACACTACCAATTTCTTGACATGAAAACCCAATATCTATTTTTTTGGCCCGATCCGGGTTAAAAACCCAGTACCACGTGATTAGCAATTGCCAACGACCAATACGCCCGTCATGTACTATATACACAAAAGTAAGAAAATAATGACTAACAATCTGTTATCTATTACCGGTACCCGGTACTCATACATCAGATTTCTCGTAATTTACAACTTTAACAATCACAAGATAACCAACGGAAAAAAATCCACAAAATTCTAATAAAAAAGATTACTTCATTCTAAAAATCACCTTACCCACATTTCACACCAAAAAGGTTTACCTATTGAATAACAATTGCAACTGATTAAAACTATCTTAGATTCACACATTTTATTGAAAAAAATGAACCCCAACCTTCATGTCGAAAGGTCAAGGAAAGGATCGACCCTTGACATCTCTATACAGACAAGAAGAGATAGACAACCCTACCAGAGATAGTTGTATCATTGTAAATACAATCAAAGGGTTTACGAAACCAAAATTAGTCGCATTCAAATCGGCGTGACACCCCTATTGTTATAACGAACCGTGCGAAATTTCACACAAAGGCAAAAAGTTGTGCAAAAAATCGGCAAAAAATACTTTTTTGGGTAAAATTTGTTGTAAAAAGTGAAAGGGTGATGTACCCTATAACCCCCGGAGTCATATTTTGATTGCACCGTGTCGTTTTTTTAATGATTTTTTATATATTGCTGATCACCGTAGTTTCACCCACGTTAAATTTGGATTTCGTCCCGTGTCGGTTCATATCGTAATGAAAATCTACCTAAAGAGTTAGGCTATTAAATTAATTATGATTTTTTGATTCCGACTGGTAGTTACAAACAAATTTAGCTTTATTATACGTCACACTCAAACTTATTTATTTATTTAGATCAAATGCATGATAAGTACGCACTTATGAACATCATATTGGCAAGAAAACTGGGCCACTCTTTTTAATCGCCGTAGTATAACATTTAAAATTTGGTATGAGTTACAATAATTGTGGTAACAAAAAAGGACGGAAACCTATTAGTACTAGATTCGTGTCGTATTTATGTCTTTCGACACAAAAAGAACGTTGTTCATATTTGAATGTTCGCCTCTGTCTGTAAAACTTAATTATTCAACGTTAAACTAATTTCAATTAATATGTTGTTTAAAGCATATTTAATCAAATATATGTATGTCTTTTTTGCGTTCGTCGCTTTATGTGCAGCATCCCTTCGAGTTTGTCGCATACGCAGCACACCGTGAACCTTGACAGCTGTTCTTTAATACTTATCAATAGAATAATCCTAATTTCTATCACAGTCTAACATTTCTTATCGACTATGTATAATATAACAAGAATGTATAGGCATGTTGCGCTTAAATAGGCGTATGGCCTAGATCTGACACAATGAGTACCTATCAGCATTGTATGATAACGTAATCAAAATGATTGTTTGTTTTTGGTTGGAAATGCCGTTTAGTTAGATAATATTAATTAATCGATTTAGGTTAATATCGTTCACGTAGATGGCGTGAGTGTACAATACACAATCGTAATGTAATAATTCTTCTTTTAAAGTTAGTTAATATGTGAATTAGAATTGAGTTAGTTAAGAACGTTCATTTGGAGTTAATACAAAGCAGTAAATCAGGTTTCATTCATTTTATTTCACTTTATATGGTTTTAATGAACTTGCTATGGTTTATACCTTGTAAATTTTGTATGTCTTTTTAGTTCAAATGTTGGTTGTAAAATTCGTACTATGTTCCATAGTAACTTTTTTTTACGTTTTTTATACCTACTATCACGGTGATAAAAAAGGGTCGGCTCGCCTGATGGTAAGCAGTTACCGTAGCCTATGAATCCTCGCGCCCAAAACCTTGAAAAATTTGATTCGGGTAATCCTGAAATAAGGAAATCGTTATTTTTAAAGCAGTTGCACACACAGTAACACAGCTACATCGGTGTACTAATGTAGTTACTAACTATTTACCACGGCTCCACCCGCGTGGATGTTAGTTATTGCGATAAAAAGTATCCTATGTCCTTACCCACGATACCATCTATCTCATCGCCAAATTTCATTAAGATCCGTTCAGCTTTTTAGTCGTTAAAAGATAACAAACAAACATAAATACATACAAACAAACACACATACATACAAACATACATAGATACATACTGAGTTACTTTCGCATTTATAATATACACATAATAGCACAGTATATGGAACTTTTTATATATAAAGAGGTCTTTACACTGTGTTATTAGTATGAATTTCAGTGCCGTCTTCTGTTTGAAGATCCTTCCCCATTTAGGCCTGGTCGCATCTATGGTGCCCTACCTCTCAAAAATGCTGCGTTTTTTTGCATCATTAAATTCATAAAACTATTTCCCAAGCTAAACATTGTCTTTACATCAAGTACACCTTTAAATAATATAAATCAACAGAACAAATGAGGTATGCGAACGTTTATCAGGAGTATTGTGGTGCAATCGCTCAGGGGTTGAAAACAATTGGTGCCCGAGCTGTGACTTCAATGTCCGGATAGCTTTATTATAACGAGGGTAATATCAAGTGAGTTACGTTTTGTTTTTGCTCGTCTAAAAGGTGTTTAATTTTTGATGTCTGGACCGTTGTTTTTTTATTTTACTAAGATGGCAAACAAGCATACGGTCCGCCTGATATTAGCTAGTTGTGATGCAGTTACCGTAGCCTATGGATGCTTGCAATACTAGAGGTATCAGTTTAGTGTTGCCGACCCATAAAAAACACTTATACATTTAGGTTACAAAGTAACACTTATGAAGGCCATAAATTATGAAGAAGCCATAAGATGAACCAGAGAGGCACAGGTCGGAATCCTGTTCCAGGCTCGACTTTTTCCACATTTCTTTATTTAAATATAAAAAAAAGGTGTCCTATCCCTGTGTCGTTTGACGCTTTTCGTTCACAAATATTATCAATACAAATGTAATAATAGGTATTTAAGTTATAGTTATTCAATGAATTAGTTTTACTGGGGAAATACGTAATACTGGAAACGGTTTAATGTGTAGTACCAGACATTGCATTACCTATTTTATATTTTGATTAGATAATACATTTTATAATGTATGTAGCTAATGATTGAAATATCCATATTATAAATACTATTTAAATGTTAGTTTGTTACATTTTTACGACTAAACGGCTCAACCGATTTTAATGAAAATTGGCAAGGAGATAAGGGTTATGATAGACATATGTACATGCAAGCGGAGTCGTGGGCAACAGCCTGTAATATACAAATGTACATTATTCTATGTATTTTTCTTTTAATCTTAGCACGTGTATGATGACCTAATCATTATTTTTATAAGCTATTTCCATAAAGAAATATTATTTCCAACACAAGGAGTTTTTTTATTTGATTTTCCAAGTTCTTAAAGTAATTTTACATCACCCTGTATGTTGGCTATAAAAACTAAGAAGTAGAGCATTAATTTAACTAAAACTTTTGTTTATTGACGATTTCTTTGGTAGACACTCGAATTTTCTGAACGACAAAGCATAGCAGTAAAATTGAAATCTCTCACGACTGCGTAAAGTTCAAAATTGATTGGAGGATTTTTTTCTTTAAGCAGGGGTACCGAAGAATAGATATGGGGTCCGATTTGGATAAAATTCTTTTGAGTATAAGACTCATAACGGACCCTAACGTATATTTGGACAGCAACCTGAGAGGTTTGAAGTGGCCCCGAGGTTTATAATTACTATATAATTTAGAGGCAGATGAAGAAATCACAAACATTTTTATAGTATACACATACTTGCTTGCAAAAGTCCGGGTGTTTATACAAATACGAAGGGCGATTTATATAGAATGAAATATATAGTTTTACTTAGTAATTTTGTTCAATAGTTTTTAATACATAGCCGTTTTAATATAGTAAGGTTTAACTTTATTTATGTACATAGTTCTTTAAAATTCAGTAAAAGTATAAATGTGTAAAATAAAATTTTAATCTATACTACTTACCTGTACTATTAAGTATACTGTGTCTATAAAAAATGCTATACCTAAAATTAAAAGTCTAGAAAATACAACTTAAAGTTTTTATAAAAAACATACCCTTAACGAACATTGGAGACAAATAGTCAAGCGCAGGAACACAGATTTATACAGCCAGGTACTTCCTCAGTTGCGCTAGATTGCTTGTAAGGTGTCGTAACTTTCTTAAATCGCTTTTTCTGCCAGTATTACTTATATCGCCGACCAATGTGGTCTGCCTGCTTGTTTAACATTTTACATCAAGCCCTCACCACTTAAAGCCTAGTATACACGTATTTCAAGTTAAACAAACGGTTGTTCTATACAAAGAAGGGTGTAAATACACGCTAGCATTGAGTTTTTATTAAAAACGTGATGAGCTCCGCGTGATATATGGCCACGAGCATGCCGAACTAAACTGTACACAAATGAGGGTAGACTGCAAATTACTTAGCGACTATATTTTCTTCCGTTTAGATTGTACTAACACGCAATTCAGTCTTTTAAGAACTTGCTTTTGTAACTTAATCTAATGGAAATATCAAGGTGATACTCTATTTTTTTGTAGACCTTGCTATACCCGACTAAGACGAAAGAAGGGTTATGAATTTGACCGTAGATGTCGGTATATTTGAATGTTCATATGTTTTGGGTTGATTGACAGGGTTGTTAGATTTTTCTATTAGACAATTCTTAGTTATAGCAGATATATTATCTGGTAGCAGGCCGCGCCGAAATCGCTCAGGTTCAACTTTTTTTATCCGTCTAGGAATTGAATTTACAAAAATAATTTCTTAGCGGATACAACGTTTATTACGTTATAAAATAAACCTATAGTATATCATATATAAAGTAAGTCAATACAAACGATTTTATATAAATAAAGATTAAAAATACATTTAAAAAATGCCTTATTCGTGAACACAGTAGCATCGTATGATACAGTACATCCCTATAGAGCAGTGTGTTGAAAAAATCTCGTTTTGAAATAAGCAATTTATCATGGATCACGAACGCGCCTGCTGGAAGCTCAGTTTTAATTTTGATTTACTGGTACCAGTGTGTGCGCGATATCTCTTTGAAATATTGCAGTGATGATAATTCATAACAAGAGTAGTTTGAAAGTTACTACAAGGTTTGACTGCCCTATTCAACCTATAGATAGTAGATTGCATTATTTTACGCATACTTATGTTATTATTACGAGTAAATATGCGAAAGTTTGAATCGATGTATTGGCACTGAGATCGATTATCTAGAATAGCACATAAGCTACTACTTATCCCGGAAAAAAACAGACATACTTCTTATACTTCCTCTACATTCATCAACCTCTTCATGCATGAATTTGGGTCCATAGGTAGGAAATTGGTACACTGTAGCCTTATTTTTGCCTTTTTTGGACGGATCCCAGTTCGCTGTTAATAAAAACGATTCGTTCCTTGCGTAGCGTTTGGCCTAAAATCACATGTTATATTCTTTGTCATAATATTTGCAGCCCACTGCAATAGATGAAGATATATGATATATGACGTCATGCCTAGGTGGTTCGTTTGACGTAACCAATTAGGTGTGATTGTGACAAGCCCTTTGGCGATCGACACTACCTTTGACGTCACGTATGCTCGCAACGTGCTAATTCAATCAACGTCATATAGCATAGGTATAGGTTTTAATTATGAGTGTGTTTGATATTGTGTAATATGGATTCAATTATTTTAAGACAGGTTTTCCCGCATGGGTTTCTTCAAGAAAAGAGTTAAGGTATTTTAAATACCTAGGCAGACAAGCATACCATAGGCAAAGCGTTCTTTGCCTATCGTATGCTTGTTTGCCCGTAAGTATTTAGTATAAAAAGGGCTCGACTCAATTGAGTAACCTAGATTGGGGACAGACCAGAAAATCACAGCCGAATAAATTCACACAGATTGTACATCTGTGTTAAGTTATTTGGCTTTCAGTCTCCGGTGCTTACTTACGGATACATTTTTAAAGAAATTGCCTATTCTAGGGACACGGGATTCTCTATCGCAAAACACTTGTGGGTTGGCAACACGCATGTGATACCTTTGGAATTGCAAGCAACCTTAAATAACAGTAACTTTATACCATCAGATGAAAACGAAACGTCGAACTGGTGCAGCAATGTTGTAATCTTTATTTGTATCTAAAATGCAAAATGTTATATATTATGATTGTAAGATTAGATATACCTATATGTAATGACTCAAGGACTGTTCACATAAAAATCTAATGTAAATCAGTGCAAACTACAAACCATTAATCAGCTGATAGTTTAGTCGGTTACTTACGAAGACTAAATAGTTACAATGTGCGGTTCATGATCTACTACTACTTATGAAGATCCTAACGAAACACCCTGCCGATAGCAAGTCTGCGGGAGCTTCTACAATGCAGCGTACCTGATAATTCTACTAATATTATATATATGTTTGTTACTCTCTCCCGTGTAAACTTTACAATTTCATAGCATAGGGATCCGTTAGAAAATGTATGCGAGCGAAGACGTGGGTAAAAGCTAGTTTGAAATAAAATCAAAATATTGTTGCAGTAAAAATACGTAAACGTTAATAAAAACCGTTGGAAAAATTGAAATATTGTCACAAAGAGAAACTCTTATTGAAAAGTGGCAACCGCCGAGGGTACTTCACAGAAAGAAAATTAGGATGTGAGCCGTCAAAACTTCAAAACCAGCCCATCAAAGGGACATTTTAGAGGGATGTCGCCCCCGCATTACACCTCTCTCATTATTTATCACATTGTCGACGAAATTAATGGTGAACCCTCGTCAAATAATTTTTATTTTATAAAATAAAGGCAGCGGCTTCTGACAGTTTAATCATATCTTTGTGTAAGTAATGGGTACGTCTAGACTGAGGTATTCAGTTTATCTTGGTAGAAGACTTTAACTATAGTACCAGTTAAAGTCTAAGCATAAATTTAAACCGGTTATAGTTTGTAGGGAATTCCAACTCGACTACCACCACCTTAACACTCTCAGCTCTCTCTCTCTCTCTCTCTCTATAGAGGAGAGGAACCCATACCCTGAAGTGGGCCATATATGTGTTGTAATTACATATATTATTACATGTTTAGTGTCGGCAACACACTTACATCCACATACACCCCCACACAGAGTCACTCTCACCCACACACACACACATACACATCCTACTCATCCACTAATTTGTCTAACCCAGATCTTTTATTTCTACTTTAAATTTTTGCATACTTTTATATGCCTTATATTACTCTTGTTTTTAATTAAACTCTATAGATACGGAAAAGCGATGACTCCTAGCACAGGCTTAATTTGCTTAATAGGAGACTTCAATCACTACTTGTTAAAAAAAACAATTAAGAATAAAAACATGTTTCATTTTAATTTTTTATGAGTACCTGCCTCTAGCTTTCCGAACTTCGTCAGGCTATGATAACCACTGACCATTCTCTTGGTGACTTGTTTACGATCTATAACGTAGCCTATATCTATACTCCTCATCAATACCTACTTATTTATGGACTACAATACTCATGCCAATTAGGCACGCCACTCTGCTTATTATAATTATTTTTGTCGTATTATTCCTGTCGATAACGTGCATAATACAGGATGATAGATATCTGGTGTCAGAGGTCGCCAACGAGGAAACTTAACTTCAGTTAATAAATAAAGTTTTGTTAAATATACACACGTAAAACACCATCGTTAAAATAACTAGTTATGATCATTTTATCAGTTAACTCTGACAAACAGTTTTAACAAGAGGAAACTTTTTTCGAATGACCTCGATTAAAGATTTATCACATTTTTTTTATTTATGAGTTAATCTTTTACTTTTTTTAGTAATGACTAACGACGCGTCCTTGCTTCACACATTGACATTTATTTAGTTTTTATAGGAGTCTTTTAATTAATATAAAGAAATAAAGTCTATGTTACTTGCTGATAATGTGGGTTTTTAAAATCGGTAGAGTAGTTTTTGAGTTAAATCGTAACAAACAAAAAAATTCGTCTTTCCTTTTTATAATAATAGTTTAGATTATATGAGTTGAGTATGGTCGACTATCTGAAATTTTATTGCAATCCCGACTAAGGAATTTAACCTCATTAAAGACTACAGCGGAATAATTACATTACATTCTCACGCACAGAAACATAAATACTTACTATGTTCCTGTGCGTGCGATCAATTTCCTATCATAAAATTGAATTTCGTAAGAAAACATTCTTACCTATCTTCAAGAAATACGAATCGAAATAAGGATGTCACCGTATGGAACTAAGTCTCAGTGCTTAGGGATGCGTTTTCTATAAAAAACGTTTTCCTATTTTAGGGCTATCCTAGAAAAAAAGAAGGCAAACAAGCATACAGCCCGCCTGATGGTAGGCAGTTCTGTAGCCAGCTTGTTTGCCACCATAATAGAATAAAAAATATATTAGTTTAAAAATATAATGTAAAGTAATTTTTGATTGCAATTTTTAACATTCCTATTCCCTAAACGAAGACTTTGAGCGTTGTACTTCTTAACTTATTCAATGAAACTGCGACTCTATTTTCTTGTTTTTAGGGTAGACATTCAATTAGACGAGGATGAAGTTGGTAGGATGTAAAATTTATAATTGAAGGCCGTAAATTAAGGTGACATCGACAGTTGTGGCTCGCGGGAGGACGTGACTCGACGTTGGGGAAAGCCCTGCCAATATTTTATCGAGAAGGTAATTATTTGATCGGCACATTGGGGTAACAGATGAAACTTCGCGTAATGTCTATCCTACTTTGTATACGTATAAAATGATTAATGATTAAGTTATCATTTTGAATTCTTCTCCTTCTTTTGTGTAGGGAGAGAATAAGTTATTGTTTGGGTTTGTTTTTGTTCTGTTTCAAATTTAGAATACAGCGTTCAAAATAAGTTAATATTGCAAGCCAGTTAGTATAAAACAAAGGAGTAATATTTTTGGCTTCGCTTATCTTTTGTTTAATCAACTTTTTTATAAAATCTCCTTATTCTTTGTTGACGCATAAAGCCAGCTTTGGTTTGTATGTAGAACTTTTTTGAGAAACCAAAGCTTTTTTTTAATTATATTTCGATGTTTATTTATTAGATTAAATATTTTAATTGCATTGAGTAAAATGAATTTTTGAATTTTGGCAGACGACGTCAGGGACTAGATATCTGTGCGTGTGCTGTGTGTGCGCAAACACATATGCACTCTACAATTTCTTTAAGTAAACACGGTCAATTTCCAAACATCGTGCATTTTATGATTTTTTTGACAGAAAAACCCAATACCTATTTTTGTTCTGAACCAAGATTGGAATTATCGCAATTGAAATATGTTGTACGTATAGATCTGTAACGACAAACAGTTGAATGAAGTTGACGTCACTCGAAGATGTAGAAAGCGGTGGACAAATTCAAACTAAGGAGTTGAGCCTTGGTTATCAGAAGGGCATAGTTGGGAGTCCGCTGCGCCGACACCCGAAAAGCGCGGGTGCGAACCCTGCTCCGGGCTCGATAATTTCCACATTGCTTAAATCTTTAAATAGAATCTTCTAGATTTCTAAAGTTTCCTAACATATCAATTGTAAGATGTAGGTGTGACTTGGAAAGTTAATTACCGCTGTACACTACGTTATTGTTTTGTGTAGGTTACCTATTGTAATGTAAACTTTGTTGGAGTGAAGTTATTAGTTGTAGAAACGAAGAACGTCATAAGTGTATGATATAAGTAATGGAAAATGGGTGTCTAAAGTTGATAGCAGAGTTGCGATTTTCTTTTAACTTTTGGAATGCAGCTGTGCGGTTATCTGTGAGAATGGTGAAGTAATTAGCCAAGTTGGTGCGAAAGAAGATTAGGTATTTTGTAATGAAATAATCTTGTTTTAAATGTTACGAACTGTGTTTTCTTTATATTCAATACACTTACAATTTGTGATTTTTAACCCACTTTAAAAAAAGGAGGTTCTGTATTTTTAAAAATATGTATTAATAAGGTGACTAATCAGCATTTGTCCTCCTTGGTATTAAGCAGATATCGCAACCTACAAAAGTTTTCCATACCAAGAATTACCTGGCCATTAAAAAGAGTGGTTCAATAGAGTTTCTTGCCAGCTTTTCTTATGCCTCACCCGTTCAGCAAACTGGCTGTACGCAAATTGACTGAGACCGTTACCAAAAGATACCCATAACATTTTATCGGTCCGGCAACCGGCTCCGGCTCCGTCTACGCAAAGTCCATACGTTACAGTGACTGCTTTTAAGATGGGTCGATATGCTTATTTGCTAGCTAGAAAAAAAAACACTCGCAAGCGCAGCATCAGAATGAGAAAAAGAACGAAAGAAACTCATATACAGGGTGTGCACCGGATATAACCGGTTTGATCAATCGCGCCGCCTCCCGCTGGTCGATTTAATTCGCGCCTTGACAAAAACCCTTTGATGCAGTCACCGGTGACAGATCGCAGTCGGGTGCCTCGCGCCTCGTTGACAAGCCCATTATCATTGGCGAAACGGTTTTGTGCGAACCAGGAATATAGCGTATTACGAATTATTGAGTTTTTAAAGGAAAGTTTTGAAAAAGGATTCCTTAGCTGCGTCACCGGCTGGCGGTCTTTCCCGGTTTGGAAAAAGGGAATAAAAAATATTTATTTTAGTGAGTTATAAAAAATACATAGATATAAACAACTAGCGGTATGTCCCGGAATCGCACGGGTGGATATTTATTTAGTTTTCGTAGAGATCCCATTTTTTTTCAATAAATATAAATATAAGAATTTTCATAATCGGTCCAGTTTTTGAGTTAAATCGTAACAAACGAACGAAAAATCAAATCTTTCCTCCTATAAACAAGAGAGTGTTGATTTTTCTTTAGTTTGTTTAGTTTAAAAAAATATATAAACCTATATAATGTATATACGCTAAGCGCAAACTCAAGCTTTTTTTCCGGCTTAATGAAATTTGTGCGTAGTTATTTGGCTGTTGTTTTCTTTAATAGTACCTTGATAATTTGTGGTATGTGTGGAACATAATATTCAGGGATCACATCGACAAACTGTCGTCTCGAGCCAAGATATACTTTGTGTCCATGAATGGTATGCCAGTCTCCGACGACACAGTGCATGCTCATATTGCTCATGTCACCAATTTCTTCTAAACACGAGAACCTGTGTTGAATCTATGTGTATGGGTACTAAAAGTATTTCTGCATTCATAAAGGTCGAACTATACCTATAGTGCCTCACAAGAATGAGTACCAAAGCACTTACAAAACCAAAGACAATAGGTTAACAATACACACACAAATTATATGTTAGAATTATTATTTATGTAATGTTTTAAACATTAGTTGGGTTTGGTAGAAATAAAATACTAATAGCAACCCATATATCTTTGTCCCATTGTTGAGTTTGGGTTTCGGATTCTCTGTCGAGCTGAGAGCGCTTAAGGCCTTAATTCATACACGCTGACCTAATGCCTCTATTTTTTTCTGAAATAGATAAATGATTCTTTATTATACGGTGGGCAACGTAGATAGCTGTATAGAGCCGCTATGCATAAATGATTTAGTCTAATTGTACACTGTTACCAAAAAAGTGTTGGTGTTGCAAACGTCCATAGGCTACGGTAACTGCTTACCATCAGGCGGGCCGTATGCTTGTTTGCCACCTTGGTAGTATGAAAAAAAACCACAGAAATTTTTACAATGGTTTTCTTAAAAAAAATATCTTTATATAACGGCCCTGTACAGCCGTGTGTACATCAAATATAACTGTTACTAACAAATTAAATAAAGTACAAAGCTAGGCACAATTGTATATATTGAAGTGGCTTTATCTAAATTCAAAATTAAGCTTATCTCTTTCAGGCAACCTTAGAATACGAAAAATTGTGAAGCTGTATTTGATCGTTTTATGCATTTCATTAAAATAATTTAAAAAATACAGAACGAAATGAATGTCCTGTCCGCGAACAGTCCAATGACGTCCAATGAATCGGTTTTAGGAGAACGGTTGCGGCATCAATGGAATGACAAATCGACACCAAAATGCTGAATTCAGAATTAGTTGCATCAGACATGCCTTTACAATATTTATAAGACATGTGGTTTTCCTAACGATGTTTTTTCTTCACCATTTGCAGATAAAGTAATGGATTTGAAAGGTAAAGCAAAACATCGTGGGAGAATCGTAAGGAAAAAAAATTTAAGCCAAGACCGTTTTAATTTTATTTAAACCACACCTAAGGTCTAAACTCTTAATAAAAGAGACCCATGTTAATTAAAGAGAAGGACATATTTATTATTTCCAGGGTTACTATTATTATTATTAACTAGAAGCCCGCCCTGATTTTGCCCGAGGTTTTTTTTTTATTTTTCTGTAAGAACCTTCTACAAAGTATAAGAAAACTTAAAAAAAAAAAATGAAATCGGTAAATTCGATCTCAAGTTATGGCGTGACCAAGGGAAATAGAGATACATTTTTATATCCTTACTAATATTATAAATGTGAAAGTTTGTAAGAATGGATGGATGGATGGATGTTTGTTACTCTTTCACGTAAAAACTACTAAACAGATCTGGATGAAATTTGGCACAGAGATAGATTATGGTCTGGAATAACACATGGGCTACTTTTTGCAGCGATAACCGACATCCACGCGGGCGGAGCCGCGGGCAACAAGTAGTATTATATATACCTACTCGTTGATAGATTAGACAAAGATAGCATAAGAGTTTCGTAACTGTGTTACGTCATAGTAATTTACTGTAATACTGCACTTATACTATGACACATTTTTCATAGAAATTAATCATTTCTATGCAACACCTATGACCCCTACCATTGTAACTAGAACATCAACAAACACGCCGACTCACTAATTTCTCATTAGACATGTCAACCGTTCCGTGAAGTTCGGATGCGAGATGTCGGGGTCGGGAATCGAACGGACGTTGTCTCAGATCTGTATCAATTCTCAGAGAACTACGGAAGGTCAACCGGCTTGGTGTTATCTATAACTGATAAGGTGTCGTTAAATGAATGTTGGAGGTCTGATTGCATTTTTGTTTATAGCCATATAAAAATGCTATTATTTTCTTCTATACGATAACTAAGGAGACATAATTTTATTATTTAACTATAACCGTATTTATTTTCAGTAACGTTCAGGAAATAAACGTTAAAGTTAGATAATATAACAGTAAAATTAAACATGATTAAAATAATCAATATGGAGTATAGTTCAATACTAATTAAAATAAAATGATAAAAAGGACATATTAATTATTAAATCGACTGTTATCGTGACCGTTCCGTTTCTACAACTACTCTATTTGTTCTCACAACAAAGTCGATATCATATTTCGCAAAAAAACGTCTATCATTGTCATACAAATGTATCTGTTGTTATGGGCACGTAATTGCCGGCCTGGTGTGTAATTTGCGAAAGCCCTTTGTCCCGGAGTCAATGCACAGAACCGTTGTTATCAAATCGTATATACTTGGTAGGGGCCGAATGTACTGCGAATGCTAAAGATATTCCATGAGAATAAGTACAGACTGCAATTGATGTGAATTAATAAAATTATGAACCGAAAATAATTATATACATATATTTTACTGATTTGTATTTTTTATATAGAATGACAGTTGCAGCGCGTCCTATACAACAAAAATCCTCCTAATTTTGGTCACCACAATTAATATCAATAGAGATTCCTTCGACCTCGGTTTCATAGTCAAATAGGGCGGCAATTAGTTATTCAACGGTTTTGCGTGCTTTCCAAGACACGAAGAGTTTTCACTGTGTTTTTGAAAAATAGTCACATACTACAGCTACGGCCAGCTTTAAGACCTATAGAGCCGCCGATAGTATTTAACTATGAGCCCTTATATCCTACCACAAATTTATACCTCGTATACTTTATTCTAATAAACTATTTGGCAATTTAAAAAGGTCCTCTGAGTTTTCTACGAGCTCTATTCATGACTTTTATGTTCTTGTGACGTAGGTACTATAAATGAGAGTACTCTTAAGAACCAAAATAGATGTTGCATTGACTGTTCTTTTTTTAAATATAATGCACATAATAAAAGAAAAAGGAACATAACAGTATTTCAATAACTACCCTAACATAAAACAAGTTTATTTTAATGTGATAAATTAAAAGCTTTTCCCCACTGCACGGCGCCTAACCGCAACTCAAAACGCATTAGCGGGATTTCCAGTAATGACTACTAAAACTGAAGTGAGGATAACACTGTAACTTGTTTCAAACGGTGCAAGATATGAGCGAAAGTTTTGTACATAAAGCTTTAGACCACAGTTACCCTAGCATGAGCTTTTAACGATATATTAAACTTTTAATAGAAGTAGGATATTGTAAAAGTGAGCAAGATTTACTGGTGGTAAAAGGTCTGGAGCTTCTTCCTCAGTGAAGCTTGCAGAAGATCACAGTCAAATAACTACGCACATTGGTGTAGTTTTGTTCCTGAGCGTGAGTAGAGGTATTGTTTAGAGATGAGCTTTTTTGAAGTTACGTTTTCCTAACCCAGTGTAAGGTATTAATTACACAATTTTGGGATTATATTGCAAATATTAAAAGGATGTTATTTTACATAGGTAGTATTTTTCTATATATGTATATTATTTATATATTTGGTTACAGAGATATTTAGATGAAACATATAGATCTCTGCCGTGTTCTAACGAATGGTAACAAGGGGAGACTTTACCTCGCCGCCCTAGTCAATTCATAGAGTTATGGTCTCCTTGCTTATTCATCCCGCCGTTTTTTTATGTTTTTTTTTATACTACTTGGGTGGCAAACAAGCATGCGGCTCGCCTGATGTTAAGCAGTATCCGTAGCCTATAGACGCTTGCATTACCAGAGGTATCACTTGCGTTTGATAATATACGCAGTTGTCTGCCCGACGCTCGTATCTTATAACTTGTTGACGAAGAAAGCTGTACAAGTAGGGTGGGTTGATTGATGAGCCACTGTTGTTCTCTGATAGCAAGCTCAATTACAACACGATTACTTAATTTGACATGATACTAAGTTTTAGACGCTCCATGATTTACGTTGGGTGTTCACACTGTTCTCTTGTTAATTAAAGGACTTCTTGAAGTGTCGATCAATTTGTTGGGAAGATTTATTAATTTGCATGTCAGAGAAATGTAACTGATGTTTTTATAAATTTAAACACACATTTGTAATATTAGCTTCTGCTTCTTTTATTACAGAGATTTGTGACTCCTACCAGTCCTACCTGTCTCGACTCCGATTTTCTTCTTTACTGGCCAATTCTTTAATAGCCATTACTTTAGAACTTCAGACACTTGCAATACCTGAGTGTAGCGCTAATTTACGTTCATAAACGCGAGCACGAAAACACTCTCCTGGCCCTTACGATAACAAAATTTTGACAAGGTTTTAGTGAATAACAAACACAGGAACAAAATCGGGTCATAACGTAATATTTTTCCTTAAACTATAATAGTATTTTATTAAATCAAATCGCATAATTGGTCAGTGATCCATTGATGAGAGCAAACAACAATGTTTAGGTGGCGGCACGAACGTTCGTCATGCGAGAACCGTTTCCATCATGTTTCGAAGCATTATTAACTTAGTTGCTTCCGTCCATGACGTGCTACTCTCCAAATTGCTCACCATTACACTATTAAGGCTAAGTGGGATTGTATCCAGCCAACGTCGGAAATTCGGTTTGTTTTTCTTTAATATCTTTCATCATTTTCATTTAATCTAACGTTTCTTTTAGGTTCAAATTCATAATCCTCTGATATTTTAGCATCGCGTGCCTTTAGTGGAACTTTTATTTGACATTTTATATTTACCACATCATAACATTGAATCATGCGTCTTTTACCACAGGTATAAGCAAAGGTATATCACATATAATACATTTTACTAGCTTAATCAAATTCTACATAATAAGCGAGTTGACTAAGTTTATCCTGAGCAATTTCCACACGGGGCCTCTTGAGAGAAAGGCTAGCAGATGGATAAGTGAGCCCAATGAACTGAAAAGTCTGCGCTCTGTGATCAGAAGATTACAGAAATACTGCTGAACTCATGGGCATTCGTTCCATACAGCTTCTGGCTTAAACTAGTTATAGAAGTGTCTGTTGACTGAGATACCAGTGAATATACTTATTAGTTTCAGAGAGGGCAATATATTTACCTATTATTTGATTGATACTGGGTAACTCTTGGCAGCCCCGAACACCAAACTCAGGAGCTCAGCAAAGCAGTTATAGCCACTCGTTCTGAGCCACCAAGGCAGTCTATTTTATATTTACCACTTATCCATAATGGGTGCTTAAGCAAAGATCTCGAGGTAATCTTTATACAACTAACAGCTATACTTTCTAATGCTATTTTATTACGTCTATAAATTGTATAGACTCGCCCCAGGAGGCGCTTACCGAGTGGCTATCGTACTTTTCGATTTAGAACTCTCCTCACTCAAAATTGAAATGGCTCGCCCCTTTGTCGGAACAATTTAAATTGGACATTTTAAACGCAATTCTTTTGGTGGTCGCACTGTGAACGGTCTTTCGGAATTCGGTGGGGTGTTAGTAGAATAGAACGTAGTGGCATTACATACATATGTTAGATGGGAGAATTTTATGAAAAATAAATGGGTTAAGACATGTTATATCTAGGCTAAGTAGTTTCAGTATTTCAATGAATGACTATTTATTTTTTCGTGTGTGGGGATCGAACCCACAATACACAGCGCAGTGCTAATTAGCAATAATGGTAAATAATTAAATCATCATTATCAGTTGAATATAAGCCTATCCAAGTGAAATAACAAGATCCTCGGTTTCTCGCATCCAGCAATTATTACTTCGTATGAATTCCACAAATCATTATTGCTACTAACCAAACTCGAACTCACATCACGCGTGTTCTCACTCGGCTACCACTGTCATTCGTTTGAGTAAAACCAATCTATTGTATAGGGTCGACAGAGGGACATTTTAAACTATCGTTTATCGTTTGAAAGTCGGCGGACAGTGTCGGTGGTAGTTTATCAAGTCGATAGCAACCATCACAATGCAAGGCCCGACATTCACGTACGAGTAGAATCACAGTTACATTTGCTGATATGTATCTTATAGATTACCTATTTGAAAAAAAAACGTTTATGACATGGTGTTGAAGTAACGTTAGGAATTTTGATTAAAGATTTAAGAGTAAGAAATGTTTCGGTGATTGTGAGTACGATGTGTAGTAAAAAAGTTTGACCATGTAGAATTGAGTACTCATGTAGAATTAGCAACATAAAATCATCACATACGAGTAGAACGCAAGTCTTATGATTGACTTATTCTGTTCGAACTTTATTTTATTTGTTATCTTATATCAGATATATTCTATGTATATTTGATATGAGATTTTCTTGCCTGATGTCTGAAAGTAATGATGTACTTTTGACGAGATATCTGCGTGTGAGATATCTTCTAAACTGCAGAAGCGTGAGCGCTGACACCGATGCACTGTTTATCTCCTGACTCTCAGAGTCCGATGAGACGGCAATCCACCAAGAGTGGCGAGAGATTAGGTGTAAAGCAACTTTACGTGGTTTCCAAAGCAACATTATTTGCGATGATTTTCATGACAGAAAAACATTTGCTTGTTTCAAACTAAGTAATATTACTAAGAGTTTACCTCACGTAGCCAAGTCATTCGGTATTCTATACAGGATGGTTGCCGCCAAGAGTTTGTTTCCACACTGTACATACGTACGAGTACGTACCACGCTTCTATAGTTGTATGTTTGTGCTTAGAATTATGTAGGTACATTATTGTTATAGGTAACTTTAAGTTAGTTGGGCTGATAAATCTATTTAGTAAACAATGATTTATGATATTAAAGTGGTTCTCCTAATTTTTGGTAATTATTTTAAAAGTTATAGGTAGTAATATAGATTTCGGTTATCGCAATAAAAAGTAGCAATATGTGCTATTCCAGGCTATAATCTATCTCTGTGCCAAATTTTATGAAGATCTGTTTAGTAGTATTTACGTGAAAAATTAACGAACATCCATTTACTCACAAGCTTTCACATTTATAATATTAGTTGGATAATGCCATTGAGTTTGACTGAGTAGTCTGATGTTTGTAACCTAAATTGTTAATTTTATACTCTGACGATTTAATCCATTGAGGTAAACATATAGAGATGCAATTCCATACAGTTTATGTCAAAATATTGAAGTCAGCTTTTCACTCGCATCGACAAGCTCGGTGTTGCATACTCTATAAAAAAATCCCTTAATTTAATTAAATTTTTTGATCAGATGTAATCTAATTTTTGAAATAATTGTATTATTAAAATTGGAACATATTCAATTAGATTAATTACATTGAATGTTATAATTTTCAACCTACATATTATGGAGGTCAGCAGGAAAATTTTGTTAAAGTAGCTTTTTTGTTATTTTGTTTGTTTTTCATTTGACAATATAAATTTAATTATTTTCTTATTTAATATTTGATTTAACTAATTTAAAAATTGGTATTTTTTTTTAAATTATTTAAATCATTTTTTTAACTAATTTTAAATTTAATAAAAATTAAACAAATCTATTTTAAATATATTTCATTTAAATTTAAATATATTTCATTCAATACAAAAACCTCCCATAAACACAGGGAAACCGAACATGGTTTTAACTGACAACCCTGAACTATGTGTTAGCCGCCAATATTTTTAATTAGTTTTTTTTTGATTTACAACAATAATTAATTGAAAACACATTTATCTCACATGTGAAAAGTAATTTCGTTTGCCTTGTTACACTTTTGCGAAACGTGCGTTTCGTAATCGCAAAATTTCACCATACATTTACTCATTTTCTTGTTTCGCGCCATTCGAACGCCATGCTTATGACAAAACAAAAGACAGTCGGACACATGCCCCGGGGCATGTGTTAGGTGGTAGTGTGTTTTCGCGGTTATTGCATATCTAGTGAAACATATAAATCTATGATTTAATCGCCAGAGTATAAAATTAACAATGAAAAATTAACAAGAGTGGCCCGAGTTTCTTGCCAATTCTTCTTACCCTAGTCAACGAATTGGCCGTAGGAGAAAAGTATGCTGGCATTTGTTTTTATGACGTTCATAAGTATCATGTATTTGATCTAAATGAATAAATGAGTTTGAATGAAGACAGGCAATATGTTTTAAGATATCTTCATTATTTTAGGGATTATTATTAGGATTTGGATAAGGAGTGATTGGCAGAAAAAGCCTTTAAGAGAGAGATTATAGTTAAAGACGGAAAAAAATACAATACCATTTTACCACAGTAGCAATATGACAGAAAAAGAAAGTTAGTATGATCATATTATACGATATTGTGTCCAAAGTATACTTATTTTACCTACGTAAGGTAAAATTACATTAACAGTAGCCGTATGATATTGTGTAGCAATATTTAGCGGTCCCGCTCTCTCTGTAAACTCATAATGTACCATATTAAACATATAAATTCTAATGGAGGAAGAAAATTTTTCATTTTTCTTGAGCAAAATGTATGTGACTCTGTTACAGAGATTGGGAAATATTTTAAATAATATAAGACATAGGAAACAGTTTTATAATGTAAGGGTTATAAGGTATATTATGGTATGCAAGTATCATCGTAGATATGGTGTCTGGCAAATGAGGCGTGGTGAAATAAATCTTACATGTATAATTACTAGGGGTCGCCCGCGATATCGTCCGCGTGGTAATTTGGAATATTTTCCCCGATTTTGCAACATATCTCACTACTGCTCCGCTCCTATTGATCTTAGCGTGATGTTATGTAGCCTATAGCCTTCATGGATAATTGCACTATTCAACAAAAAAGATTTTTTCAGCTTTATAATATTAGTATGGATACAAAAAGAGGGGGTTCGTAGCTACTACACGGTTGGTCCGTAGATAGGTGGATAGACTAATCTCGATAAATAAAGAAGAAAATTAGGTGGAGTGCACTTGAAGAGACTTGTCCAGTACTGGACTGCGATAGGCTTAATGATGATGATAAAAGATGAAGAGAGAAAAGTATACTTTAAACTCTAACAAATAACAAAGATCATTGTTTTTGAAAATACTGCTAACATGGTTTTAATATTTTTTTTTGCCTTACTACCCTGTAGCTAATCTTTGTATACTTACGTAACAGCCTAGCACTGTACTGGGTGGATCATTTAACTTTCGTCCCTAATGATGAAAGTTTTAAAATATAATCAATCGAAACGGTTTTTACAATAAGAAGAAAAGAAAATTATACTTACTTTACCTATACCGGGGTATGAACCCGGCACCGTAGCACGCCTATTATTATGTCCGATAGCACCACTTAAAATTGCCCATCATCATCTTATCATCATCATCTTTAGCCCATTGCAGTCCACTGCTGGACGTAGCCTTACCAACTTAGAACGAGACTTAGACTTTGCCCATAACAAGTCATATTACAATAATGAATACTCATAAATGCAGTAGATATTTAAATTAACCATAAACAATGTTTCAAGTAGATTATAACTCCGTGACATAACCTCATCCGTTAACCACCATTGAATAATATTCAATCCACAAAGTGAGCACGGTTATTTCCTTATAAATACGTTTATCGTTCTTACTATTCCATAAAAGCTTGACACAGAATCGATTAAACAAGAACCGCGGAATCGATTACAGCATCGGTATGAACGTCAAATCGATTATCAGCGTCGTGTCTGTCGCAAATTGATTCTAGTTGTCACCTTCACGTTCTCATGTTCTGTCAGTCACAGTGCGCAGTAATAAAGTGTGAATTAAACACACACCTTTATATCTATCTATTGGTATGTATTTGTACTTATTGTATGATTGCTTTCTTTATTAGTCGAAATCAAAGACGTCATAAGTACCTAACTGTCATTTTCCTATTTGAAAATAGAATATCTGTTGCATTGTCCTTCTTGTCCTTTCTTAGCCTGGTAATCAAAGGTAATCGATGTCTCTTAGACATTGCGGTATAAATAGTCTTTTGATCTTCAATTGTTGTTTTAATGCCATAATGATGATCCCTAGTGAAGGCTATTCGAATTTCCAAAATAAAATTATCTAAATTTAAAAAGAAAATTTACAAGAGTTGAAAAAAAGGACTTTTTCAATTAGGTAATTAGCAAAGGAATTTATTACTAGGAAAAAATATAATTTTATTAAAATTAAAATAAATGTTCCATTTTGAAAAAATAATTTTAACCTCTTTTTATTGTCGTCAATTTAATAATTTGACAATTTACAAATACCGTCTCATCTACCTATTTATTATTTCCTGTACCTATATTAAAGTGTTTATTTAAGCAATTAGGCGATGAAAACTTAGTTTTTTAAAGATTGTAACATTAAGGCTAGGGAAAGATATAGGTATATTTTATACTTACCTATCTATAAAAAAATACGACTTTAGCTCCGCAATCTCGCAGTTATATGTAGGAGGGCAGGTATATTACTTAATTTATCCTTATACTCGGGTACATAAGTAGGTAGATAATACAGCAAAATTAAAAGTAGGTATCTAGAATTTTCGATAAAATTCAATATCTGTTAAATTTTATTCATGGAACAGTACAAAGCGGAAAATGTAGATTATTCACGTTTTGTTTTATATTTTACGTATAAATTCGAATTGAATTTTTTCAAAAATACATTTACAAAAATAAACTATCATTTTTGTGTACCTACCTATGTATTTTTAATTGATTTTAGCTAGTGCTACATGTACCTACCTACCTTAATATTATTGATAGGTATGTTAGACATAAAAATAAATTCTCTACATACTTCGTTTCCAAAAATATCTGCCTTGTTGGTCAAGTGATTTTGGTAAAAATAGAATAAAAACTTATTGAGTTCTTGTCAAGAAAATCAAGGAAATTGTTCTTTCAACTAGTGTTTTGGAAAGCACGTAAAACCGTTGGACCTACGTACGCCTGATGTCTCTATAATCGTGTTAATTTGCCGTACGTAGGTACTATTGGTCTATGACAGTGACAGAATACCTGAAGAGTGCATTACAAGTAGCGCACACGCTTGAGCATTAAAACTATCGCAAAAATCTCTAGTCTTCGTTGAGATTAGCCGCCATGACCTAAAATTAGGTCAGGAGGACATTTATATTATTTACATTTCGTATCCAATTAAATTAAAATTGATAGAGTTACTGTTAATACCAACTGAGCCTCTATTCTTTGTAATTTTCATAGTAAAAAAACTGTTTAGTTATGTAAATAGAGCCCGTAATAAGTAGCTATATTACATTTGTTATACGAGCATAACTTTACCACCCAAGTCTATCAAACACAGAGCGTAATAAAATCTTTATCGACGCACATCAAAGACATCTAAACTGAGACGGCCATTTAGCATCACCTATTTCACCCACACTATACCTATAGGCAATAAGTACCTACGTATATATGCCAGCTCTCGATGCCAAAGCACCTGCCACATCAGACTCTGACAGACAAAGACGCAGATAATAAGGCTCATCCCATTGGTGCATCACGGTTGTAGCTCCGCCCACTGCCCGCGCCGACCAATCACGACGGCCGGCACAGATCTTGAGCGTTATCTAGTTATCTGCCGTCTCGCTTGGCACTTTCTACTGCCGATATTTTCATACACTGAATAAATGCACTGGAAAATTGTTACTTTTAAAGATTGAACGTGTTTGATTTTTTTTTTTGTAATAAGTGTTCGCTATACATTATTTGAATGTGGAATCTTTGTTTTTTTTTTGTCTTCAGAGTTTAGTATCTATCTTAGATAGTTCTATTTTTATATGCATCTACTAGCAGATATTAGGGTATAATTTTCTGAGCGAATTATACCTAAGGAGAAAATGTAAAGCTTTATTAGGTAGGTATAAAGGTTTACTTTTTCTACTTAGATGAACAAAGAACAGCTGCTTAGTTTATAAATAGTCCTTAAAATAAAAGCACAATACTTCGGTAGGTGCGTAACGCAAACGAGCCGCTTTATTTTTTAAATTTGAAACGTAGTGATGATTTAAATTCGCGCACAGCACAGTAGCGAACGATTGAATACGATACGATAAGAGTGTAAGATTGCTGGCTCACATTCAATCAAGTTTGTTTTCTTAATCGGCGCCTTGTCTCGTATCAGCGACCAACTACACTTGATCTCACTCTCCTCCCGCAAACAATACATTCACAGTATATTCAAAGGTGGTTTAGTAAAATGTGAGAGTTCCACGATGTCTGGTCGTGTTGTACAAGTGATTTGTTATAAAGCACCGTCGATAACTGAAGGGCCATTGTTTGTAGGTCGCTCCCGATGTAAAATATTGTAATAGTGTTGTTATTGTAATCATGTTATGAATTTATAAAGAAATACGGCCTTTCAGGAAGACGAATAAGCACCTTTTATAACATAAACATCATATTGTCTCAGGTTGTTGCCTTACTATTAAAAAAAACAAATTATTACAAAAATAGGCCCTGACTGTATGATCGGTAAATGATCATAGATAAACCGGCTATAAAGGTAAGGAACATTTTTCTAGCTACATACATAGGTACCTAAGTATAGAAATCATAAATAAAGTCTTCTGAATTTAAAAACAATAAAACAAATTGAAAATCGAAACCATCAATTGAAAAGCTGCAATTATTTTCAGACTGTAACCTTGTATTGCGACCCCGAATTGTGTGAGAGAGAGGGGTGTAACACAAAGACACAGGCGGGGCGCGGAGGGGGAGAGGCGAGGGGGTGTCCCGGGCGAGGGTATGTGATTCGGGATTCTAGGGATGAGCTGGGTCTCGCTTCCTCTCGCGTTATTCTGGCACAGTGCGTCGCCGTCGCCGCACATACAACCAGTGCCGCACTATCACACGCAAATCGTACGCGACAACACGACAAGCGCACATCACTACACATTTCATCTCAAATTGTGAATTAGAATTCATTTGAAACTATTCAAGAATCCATTGACACGCATTCTAGAATTTATTAAAACGTATTCTAAATTTGAACGTGGAGATAGTGCTGTGACAATTAGTGTTTTATTTTAATTATTTATTATAACGGCTGTGAGATAATTAATTGGGACATAATTAGTGAAATAGATATTTTTTATTTAAACGCAGTGACTTCGGACAATGATTGAAAATATTATTACGAATGTTGAATTTTGACACGAATTTTATGAGAATGAAGATGTCTGGTAAGTTTAAATTTAAATAATATTAGCAACCTGTAATTATGTCCCACTATTGGGTACTTTTCTCCTCTTCTCTATCAAGAGAGCTTTTCTGTCTGATTGGGGAATCTGATGAATGGGGAATGTCTATCTGAATTAGGTTCCATTTGAATTTATAAAAGATAAGTAAAACTATTTTTTGGAAAGTACTTTTACATTACCTATTATAATTTTACGTTATCATTTTAATGTGACTCGTTTTACGTTTTATCCAAAGCGTTTGATAATATTATCACAGGTGAAATAATGTTACACAAGTCACAGCTTCGTTTAGGCTTTATCATCGACCCAGTATCTTAAATACTTAGAAATTAGGTATTCATCGAACTGTGTTTTTTTATTGAATTATTTTATACCTAATTAAAAATGGGAAATTATAAGTCTAGCCACAAAAATATTTATTGGACACGTGATTAAACTTCTAATTTTATTACTAAGCAACGGGAAAATGACATAGCCTCTAATAAACTAATTCGTCTTTTTTACAACGCCCGCTAAATATTCTATAGAAAGCGTCAAGTAAAGATCATCAATTATTGTGACTTGTCCTTCTTATTTATGCATTACCACCTAATTTACTAACTCGGCCACGGATTTTACATCTCGTCACCATTTTACGTTTTACAGCTTCTACGCAATGTCCTCAAAAAAATATAATTCAAGCTTCTACAGAAAGCACCATTTATTATAACTTAGCATGTAAAATAATACATCATATTCTTTTATCGTGAAATAAGATACTGTAAATTCTAGCCCTGCGACTAAATTAATAGGTGGGCGACTAAATTACTAAGTGACCGACTAGAAAGTCATGCATTTGAATATTATTATATATTCATGCATTTGCTACCAGAAACGAGATGCTATCAGACAAGTAGGTTAGGTTAGGTTAGAACTGTGACCCTAACAACGCGCGAGCCGAGCGAGCGAAGCGAGCGTGCCGCGGCAGCGGCCGGCGAAGCGCTAATTTTTATAAATTGTGTTCGCCCTCAGTTTTTAGCTCACTTAGTATTTCTGTACCCCATATACAGTATTTCTGTGCGCCATATTCAGTAATGTTGGCACCCATAAATTGAATTTGTGTTTGCCCTTAGTTTGTCACTCACTTAGTATTTCTGTACGCCATATTCAGTAATTTGGACACCCATAAATTGAATTTATAGTCGCTCGTTTAAATACTAGCCCTTTTCATATGTTTCTATTATTTCTATAAGTAAAATGATGGTTATTCAATAAACAAATTGATTTTTCAAAAATAAAGTCTTTTATTTTGTATCTCCTCAATAGCTTCTGATAATATTAGTGGCCAATATACCGACTATTTGATGACATTTTTAGCAAAATTTTGACTATCGATTTATATGGGATGAGTTACATTTTAAACGTACTCAGTTAAAAAGTTAGATGCTAAATAAATATATATTTTGATGTCATTTAATAGTATTTTAGAAGTTTACTATTAGAATGCATGCTACAAATTTAGATGCTAAAAAATAATCATTATGCTGAATAGTATTTAGAGTGGTTCACATAGAAGATAACTAGTGGCTAAGATAGTATTATTTTGATGCTCGTTAATTGTGGCTGACTTAGTAATTTAGAAGGCAACATACATTTTTGGGGGCGAATAATGATACTAAAAAGAAGCCTGTTTAATTAGCACCCATTAAAAATTAGTATTAGATTTTTATATTTTAATAAAATATTTAGTGCCTAGATACTTTTAATATTATTTTATAATAAACCTTCTTGTAATCTGTTTTATAATACCTAAAGATAATTAGTTATTAGTAGTTTTATTATCAAACTATTTAATATAGACATAGAAATGTATTTTTTTAAACTCATATGTTCAAACTATTGTCCGTTATGTCGACACCAAAGAAACGCAGCGAAACAAAACAACCGTACAAATAAAACAAGGACAGTAATTATTTATTTTTATGTGTGGTAATTATTAAAAATAATATAATCTAATTAACAATTTGACAGTTGTATTTTTGACGTTAATTTCATTTTTATACAATGACGACTTGAAAGCTAGTTAGGTACCTAATAAAGTTGACATATTACGAAATGTCATATTAAAGATCGAAAATAAATTGCTATAAGGGCGTCATAAGTACACATTATAATTAAAGAACATAATAAATTCTTAACTTTATTCTGATGCTTGTATTTAACAAGTTTTTAAACACTCCATGACCGTAAAATTAGATAAGAGGATAACCCAAAGCTCTTCAAATTATTTCGCTTGTTTAACCACAAATAAACATCGCTAACCGTCTCTTTTTTATCTATGCTCTCAACAATTATCTGTGGTTCTCTCAAGGGTGTGCGAAAAAATAAAAAAATGTTTGTTGGTATTTGAAGCTGAGTCTTTTGGCGGGCACCGCCGGGATTGAAGTTTATTTGTTTCGTGTTTAAAACACCTTGTGCTGTTAAAAATCTTATTTACATCTAACTAGTGCGAAAAAGATTTAGTATATTTAGGCTTTGTTTGATTAAAATGGAATAATTTAGTCAGAGCCTTATCAATAAGGTTTATTTTTTAATAATGGTAAAAGTGTGCCTTAAATACAGCATGTGAACATTAGTTACCATAAATCAATCGTAATTATCAAGGCGATATGTCTAAGTGAACCTACCTTTAAACCATGTATTCTACACGCGATCTTTAAGAAGTTTAGTAGCGCTTGGTTGTAATGCGACCTTCTTTAGACATTGTAATGTAGGTATCATTCTTCATATTCATATCTATCATCTTTTATTTTGTTTTTTATTTTTGAATAGTTGTTATTATTTAATACTTAAAGTCTGATCAACCAGTGTGTAAGGGTTTTTTTTGGCAATAAATGTTTTTTCTTTCTGTGTATGTGTATATAATAATTATGTGCTTTCATACCTATCTATCTATTTATTTTCCGTCACGTAAGTATAATAGACACCAATATTTTTCTAAGTATGTAGGTAAGCCTAGTTGTTAAGTCCTGCCGATTACAAGGTCTAAACCGCGTCAAACTGTTAAATTTCATAAGTAATATAAAGGTAATCGCAGTGAATTAGACATAAGCTTATTACCATACACGCCATCATGAATATTGAGTGTTACGAAATCTTCAAATATGTCGATGAATGATTGCAACAGTGCTTGTAATAAAATAAGACTACACACCCACTTTAAGATACCAAGAGCCTTTCATATGATAATGTTAAAGTTAAAAGCATCTTTCAGTTAATTTCTTATGTGAAAATTTACATAAGCAACCATGGTTACAACCGACTCATTAAAGCGTACCGCACCTTAGTAATGTTAGAAAGTACAGCTTTCCGCGAATGGTTGGCCATTGAGTGTCGCGAGCCAAGTGAATTTCTCAACGGTGCCGCCGAATCTCCGATGAGCATAGTCCTTCACTCATCTAGCCTCGCATTCACCTGTTTCTTTGTAATCGACAAAGAAATTTCAACCTTAACTTGCACAATTTAGAGAAATAATTGTAATAGTGCGTCGATCGTGCGTCTTTTGTCGTGTTTTATGAGTCAACACAGCCGGGCCGTGAACTCTCGGTGACAGAGCGACGTAAACCGCGCTTATTGTCAGTCGCCGTGGCTAACACGTGAAATCGGCTTGCCGTGGGGTCTGTCGGACTAAAAAATGCATCCGATGCTCTTCAAATCTTCTTCTATATCACTCTTTATTCATCTAAAATAATAAAACCTTAAACAAAACTTTAAATCAGTAAGGAAATACTTATTACATAAAAAGCTCTTATCCTCAACCGAAAATTTTGTCTAACAATTCATTTGCACAATACTTAGTTATTGTTGTATATTATTGGTTCAAAAACTGTACAATTTATACCCAAAAGACTAGTATCCAAACAAAAAATTGAGCAAAATTTGCACAACTCCATGTTGTTCTATGTCTGTGCATGTTCTTATTTTAAATCTGTCGCGAGTTTCTGCGGAAACCGGAGATTTAACGACGAGTCGTCCGCATTGTCCGCGCACGAAGCGTTCGCGGTCAAATGGACCTTGCGACGGCTGATTTGAATATGAAATTCGAACATCAGTTTTATGACGCACCGTTCCATAAGTTAGCAGACGTCCTAGCTTCGTATCGGTTTTATTTGTTTTTGTATAAGACAGTACGAAAATACCTGAAATACCAATAAGTTGTTAGTGTGCGTCTCAGCGAAAATAACTTTGAATCAGTACCAGCTTTGCAATGCTACGGAAAACTATATCAAGATAAAGATGTCGATAATCGTGACAATAATAAGATATCTTTATTAGATGTAACAATTATAAGGCAGGTAGGTACCTATCTATTTTGTTTTATTTTAGTTTTATTATCCGAGTGCCTGTTTATGCGGTTGTTTTAACTTAGTGGAAATAAAACTATATTAGTAACTAGTGATTACTTACCTACACATGTGTTTTAAAACGCTACTTATCAGAAATCATTATTTGGCGCTGTGAAAATATTTTAATAATAGCAACCCAAATGTCCTACTACTGGGCAAAGTCTCCTCTCTTCTAACGAGAAAGAGAGAAGGAACAATTAATTAACACATACTGGCCAGACAAGTCTTTAGAATTTCTTCTATGAGGGTTGTGAAATTGTGAAAATATTACTGGTAATAAAATATAGCACTTCTTGTTTATGGTATCATCATTACTCACAAAAAAGTGCCTGAAGTTATTATAACCGCTTTGCTTAAATTAATCAAAACACGGTATGATATTAATCCTTATGCAACCAAATACTTTCATTATAAAGTTTAAGTTTTAATTCGGACATTTCGTTTAGAAGTTACGACGTGTAAAAAATGCTAAAACTAAAAAAATAAATTTGTTTCCTTTGTTAGTCATGTACTTAAAGTATGTTTCTTGATAAAATTACAACTCTAAATTGCACTCGTGCGAAGCCGGGGCGGCTAGTAATAGTACTATAGAAGTAAGTAGCATAGTCATAATGCTAAAGCTACTCAATTATTTATTGTACACTAAAAATGATAGAACAACATCCTTAAAAATATCAAGTACAAACGCAAGCTTACCTAACTCATATTAGAATTCATTATGAGTTCATCAAATATAAGAAAGAAAAAATAATGTGAGAGAGCAAATGAAGTGTACAACTGAATAAGAAAAGGAGAATAGGAAAACAGAGTTATTGCCATATGTAGTATACTATAGTGTATACTTTCATAATACCTATTATAATTTAAGCTTCATTATCCCCATTATTTCAGGCAAAAGACGTCCACTGCTGGACATAGGCCTTTTTAAAGGGGGAAATGCATTTCGCAAACTACACCGTCCAGGAAAGCTAGACGGTTATGTCCAGCTTTCCGTCCTAGACATAGTAGGCAACCCGCATACCGACTAAAACCCTGTGCACCTACAACCGCCTACGCAGATAGACCACTAAAACCTGATATGACATCTGTGGTCCACTTCTACTGGATAAAGCGCTTCCCCAAGGATTACTCAAAAATGACTAAAACAAACTCCACAAAGGCGAATTTATTTCATAAGATATTAACATGATTAGTTATTAAAATAAAAGTAACTTAACATAAACTACTTACAAACAATCAGATATTGTATTTAAAGGAAGACTATAGGCTATATAACATCATGCTATGATCAATAGGAGCGGAGCAGTAGTGAGATATGTTGCAAAATCGGGGAAAATATTCCAAATTACCACGCGTACGAAGTCACGGGCGACCCCTAGTAAAATAATATGATCGAAACTTTTTCATAACTATATAATATAATTTATATACTATAAAATCCTGCAACTAATAAAAGTAAAAATAATACGACAGGTGAGCAGGCATAGCAACAGCGCTTCATAAACACAAACCACTCAAAGACGCAAACGCACATCCTGCTTTTTCAATGCACTTTTATTATGCTAAGTAGTTATCATTACAATAGTACATCGTCTAATTTTATTTAGTTTTTTCCATTGCCACGTGCGAGGAAGACATCGACAAGATAGGGGGTTGTTTTAACAAGTATATTAGTGAATCATAGGGTAGGTTATGATAAATGGTGTGTCTATTTCAGCTGTATTTGTGAAGGGGTCGTGTTTATTGATGACACGCGGCACCCTGTATGTATTTAGTTTCCTTCAGTAAACATGGAAGTTATTTGGTTTTACAGAAACAATGTTGATACTTAATGAAGTATTGTTTTTTAAAGAAAATTATACGAATTAACTGGCAAAGAAGTGTGCGACTGGACTTGGGCCGTATCAAGACGTTCTTATAATGATTTTCTTTTTTATATCCATCAATCAATCAATCTATATAATATATATTTTTTCATTTCATTTAAATTTTGATCAATGACAACCAAAGCTATGTGCTAAAGTCGACATCTTACGAATTTCGAATCAAGATCATCTTAGTATGACCGTCGTTGTATTGTCTAAATTCAAGAATTAGACGTCGCCCGGTGGTCTAAATTTCAACCGTTATTTTAAAAAAATAAGTACATACAAGCTCATCAATAGCTACTGACTAAAACGAAAGAAAATGAAAATCGATTGCCAAACAGAGATAAAAGAGTATCGATAAGGTTAATATATTTTTTACAAATGTCCAATTGTGTACCTATCTAGTCCTAAGAACAAAATAATGTCGTAGGGTTGACAACATGCAAGTGCATGGTGCAAGGTAATTGCTTATTTATCGCTAGCGGTATGCAAAATTGAACACGTAATATTGACAATAAAAGAAATACAGCCCATGAGCATTTATCTGGTGGCGTTTTATAGTTTAGCAAAGAGCTTGATATAAAAAAGTGAAGACGTGTAAGATGGTGATCGCATTATGTCTGTTTCCGCTGCTCACAAAGCGTTTCCGCTTGTCTCTTGTCTCTCGGAGCATCCCTACATGCAAATCACAACATTATTTTAAATAATGAAAGCAAAATTCTTCAATGTTTGCTAACTTACTGTTGTGGGTTTTAGCAGACGTAAATTTAAATATATTTGATGATGCGCATAGTTTTCTAGCACTGTTACTATGTTTCGAAGGAATAAAAATGTTCTTTAAAACATAACTGTTAAAGAAATGTCTTCTACTCAACATTAAAGATTTTTTAATTTAGTAATAAAGTCCAAATATCGTGTGAAATGAAGACAGAGGTTTTTATTACATATTATTAATCCTGGAGATTGATTAAATACTGTTTGGCGTGATAAAAAATCATCTATGCGAGCAAAGCTGCAGGCAAAACCTGCTTCAAAAGTTATACAAGATGACCATTACGAGATGACTATTATTAAATATTTTAAATCAGTAACAGTTATTTTTAACTTCATTTTGTTACCATAAATAAAAAACGTAGGTATAATTAAAAATATAGCCACATAATCATCGCCGTTCTATTTGCTTATGAATCACGTCCGTCTACGAAGATAAACCTACAAGTGTCTGGCCGATGACTAATGTAAATATGTTTTGTCTACAGCGGCAGACAGCCAGGAGTCTGGCAGCCCACCGCCGAGTCCCACAGACTCTGGCACTTCTGAAACTGCACCCACCCTAGTTCACATCAAACAAGAAAACATGCCGCCTGGCACTGATATTAAAGAGTATTACGGATCCCTTGATTTTGGACTATCCGATACGTACCTATCCTCAAACTTCCCGGATTATGGACGAGGGTATTTACCTAGACCACTAGAGCTTCACAATCAAAGCTTCTTAGATCCAAAAAGTCCGAAGGATAAAGATGATGAAACCAAAGACAATGAACCAGACGAAATAGAATTACATTTACCAAGTGAACTAATATTCAAAAGTGGTGGAATTTTTGCGAGAGTGAATATTGCTAATGGGACTAAATATGGACCTTTTCTTGGAAAGTGGGAGTCGCAGCCATTAGACCGGAGATTTGCTTGGGAGGTAAGTGTTATAATATATTTTACTGATAGGTAGATATAACATTAAAATATAACAAACATGATATCGACTGGCCTGATGGTCTACTAGTGGTTAGTGATCCTGACTAATAGGTAGGTAAAGTAACTAGGTAATGCTAAGCCATCACCCAGGATAAGTCATAGTGTGCCAATCTTTATCTTTGTTCTGTTTCTGATTGTAATTTATAGATATACTTAATATTATAAAGCTGAAGAGTTTGATAGTTTGTTTGGTTAAACGCGCTAATCTCAGAAAGTACTGGTTCGAATAGAATTTTTTTTTTTATTGAATAGTGCATTTATCCAGGAAGGCTATAGGCTATATAACATCACGCTATGGTCAATAGGAACGGAGTTGTAGTGAGATATATTGCAAAATCGGGGAAATGTACGTTTCAAATTACCACGCGGACGAAGTCGCAGGCGACCCCTAGTATGTAATATTTATTTATTTATAAACATAATTACTTAATTGCTAGTTGTCTGGTTGCCGCAGTACAGGCTCTGCCTTGTCAATCATGCGTAGCATGTCATCAATGTCGACAATGCCTATGTCAATCAGGGATACTAATGTGTTAGGTACTTGTAAGATGTGATAACCCTTTCTCCTTCTACATATCTTTCAGTCAATATAAATCATTACTAACGATCCGCCTAATCTTAGAGTGGTTCAAACACATCACAAATCACCTAATATAGATGCATATTAAAAAAAGTGATGACAAAGAACCCATTCTTTCTCGTTCAAGTTAATTTGCGTTATGAATGAACCACTTGTGTTAGGTATATCAAGTGTTTTAGAGTGTCAAAAACGCATGTCGTTCGTAAATAATGTTCGAAAACTGAAGCGCTGTCAAGCACGGATGCAATAAACTGTCGGATTTATTGATCACTTTAGTTCCTTCGTGTCCTTTGAGTGCATTGAGACCTTTAAACGACTGCACACTTCATTATTTTTAATAAGTCAACGCTCGTTTCGTTATGACGTTTGAACAAACTTTTAAATCATTTTTTGGATAAAAAATAATGTGTCCTGTGTTACAAATGTTATATTGAACCAAATTATGTATATACGTATGTGTTTGTGGGTTTAACTTAAACTCAAAGTCATTTATTCATTTAGATCACATAGGTACATGATGATGTCCGTGTGGTGACGGATTAAGAATACAAATGTCACCACCCCTTCCATTCCATCCCGTGGGTGTCGTAAGAGTCGACTAAGGGAATAAGTCTAGCAGACAATATCCACCGCAAGAGAGGGAAAACTCGAAACAAAACCCTATACCAACCCGTCTGGCCAGCGTGGTATAGTAGGCTAATATCCCTCCAAATTTTTTGGAGGAGACCCGTGCCCAGCAGTGGGACGTTAATGGGTTGAGATAGTAGGTACATGATACTTATGAACTTCAAAATAAACAAAAGTCAGCATATTTTTTTCCTACAGACAATTCACTAACATAGGTAAGAATTGGCAAGAAACTTACAAATAGTCATTTATTTAGATTATCAGATTAAACTTTCACTTATATCATACTAGTTGTTGCCCGCAGCTCCGCCCGCGTATATGTCGGCCATCGCGATAATAAGCCTATATGCTATTCCAGACTATAATCTATCTCTGTGCCAAATTTCATCCAGATCTGTTCAGTAGTTTTTGCGTGAAAGAGTAACAAACATCCATACTCACAAACTTTCACATTTCTTTCACTTCCACCAGCGGCTTCGTCCGCGTGTTCAATTCCACGGTAACAGAGATTTATTTCGACACGAAAAAAACTGACAAACTATAAACCTGTCTCTGTGCCAAATTTTATCCAGATCCGATGATAGAGTTACAAACATCCGTTTATCAATTCTTCCAAACTTTTGGTATTTATAATATTAGTAGAATATGAAGTATAGATTTTGTGCATTTCGCGTTTATAAAGCCTGAACCAAGCTTGTGTAACGAGGAAACAGCGCGTCACAACAGTTTGATTTCGTATGATGGGTGTCGAATCCATACATTTAGTATGGTGAGATTCACATATGTGTCGTGGTGTGTTGTGATGTCAAAAGTATCAATCTGATGAATCACCAATCATAAGAGTGTAAATGATTCGTAACTCTTGTGAATCAACATTTTTATTACGTTGTGGATTATACAATAAAGAGTTTTTGCCCGCGTAAATTTTGTAACGGATCCCTATTTGAAACAAGAAAATTATAGCTATGCTAGTATATTCTACTAATATTTTAAATATGAAAGTGGTGGATGGATGTATGTACCTATGTATGGATGTTTGTTACTCTTTCACGTAAAAACTACTGAACGAAACTGGATGAAATTTGGCATAGAAATCGATTATAGTCTGAAATAGCGAATGGGTTACTTTTTATCGCGATAACCGGCATCCTCGCAGGCGAAGCCGCGGGCAACAGCTAGTAAAGGGACAAGGCGTTTATCTTGTTATACGATAACCATGAAAAAATCCTTATTATATTTAATCACAAATGTGTGCAAATCTTGAATGAAGACATGCAATGTTCAATTGAACGCATCAGATAATTCGCGAGGGGTGTGGCACAGTTATCTCTGGTCGGAAACGGAAATCAATTGTTGTCTCAGATTCCTGGATTGCGTACACAGTAAAAGTATTGGGTTACTAGCAAATTGTTTAGGGGAAGTAGGTACTGTGTCCTTATAGCGATTTATTTTCGATGTTTATTTGAAATTCGTAAGATGTCAACTTTATTACCTAGATTTAAGGTTGTCAGTGTTCGAAATTAAAATTGAAAATGAATCTCTGTAAGGACGTCATGGTACGGCTCCAGTTTTATCCTAAATAAGTATTAATTATATATATTAGAATATATCAGGTGTCAGAATTTAAATATTTTTTTAAAGTTAATTTTAATGTCATACCTAATATTAAAATCACTGAATTGTTTGTTAAAAACAATAAAAACTAAATCAAATTTGCACACAAATAAATAAAAAAGTACCTACTTAGTTCAAGAATATTTTGCCATGTCTTTCTTTTGACAAAAGGCCGGACGCGAATCGGACATCATAATAGAGCACTGAGATGCGCACACGCATCAAATATCAGTCTGTACGCGACAGATAACGAGTGTTTAAGTGTGGGTGTCGTGTTGCAGTCTAACCACACTATTGTAGTATTGTAGATATGACGGACATTTAGTTCCGGTAGTTTAGACCCATTTATACTGCTATTACATGTTGCAGCCATTGTAAACAATTCTTAACGTAATTTTATTGTGAATTGAAGTATTGAGTGTTTACCCGACTGCGGTAAAACGTAGTCGGTTGTTTTATTGCGTAATAATGATTGGCGTAACTTGTACAATGAGAATTATGGAGTAAACTAAACGTAAACAATTTAAAAAAATCTTTAGATTCTTTTAATCCTACTGGGTCATTTCTCTTCTTTAATGAAAGCTGAAAGCGTTTACACTATTTTATACACTGGTTCTACCAATGAAATTATAAAGAAAGATAGGCTACCCTCATATTGAGCAGCGTTCACTTTTGTTTCCATGTATTTGTGCGTTGCTTAAACATTTCTTCAAAAAAGTAAGAATGAGATAATTGATACTGAACATAATGATACATAAATGATAAATAAAATTAAGCTAATTTAATACTGTTGACGGCAACAGTTTTTACACGCTAGGGTCATATCTACGTCTTATTTAGATAATATAATATAATTGGGCCCAATGCAACCGGCGTTCGACCAGCGTGGTCTAAATACTTTGGTGCATTAAACAGTCTATTAAAAAGACTGTATTAACCATACAAAAAAGCACCAGTATGCCAAAACTTAGAAAATTAAGCGCCTGTTATACCTTTGTTATTGCCTGTTATTTCGTTGTGTTGTTTTCTGGTTACGTCCCATCGGGCTATGAAAGTGAAGGAATATAGTGAGAGTTTGCACATATATTTGTGCACTACAATATCTCTTATATGTCTAGTGCCCATCCAGATTACTAGCCGTGACCGAAATTCGGTTAGAAGGCCATTAATACTGATTGCAAGTCTCAATTATAGCATATTAACACACATAACAAAGTCATTATCTTGTTATTGTCCAACAAAACTGCGTTTAAGGAAATAAAACAAGATGTTAAATGTGACGCGTTTCTAGGTTTAGTTGGTTTACGTCCAAAGTAGAAAGCTTTAACCGTTAGTTTACATTTTAGAACATATTTTAGCCGCGTGTCTGTGTTTCATTGAGTACTACTTACTTGCATATGTTACCGTTAGAATGCGGAATGCGATAATATATACATTGACTAGGTTATCTACATTCGTAGATATGATCCGTTAAAAAACAAAATTGAATTAAAAGTAGTAGGTATCAGCACTATCTCCATAAAAATGCGTAAGAGAGAACAAGACAGAACTTGTTCTCTAGTGCGGTAGTAGAATAAAACAATGTCGCGTTCTGCTATCCGTGTCTATGTCCGCTAAGACCTTTTAAAGTGCACAATAGATTTTGATATGGTTTTTATTTTTTTTCGAAAGGTTTATATAATACATATACATACCTATTTATTATAATAGAGAAAATCCCAGGTATTTAGAAAAACGAAAGCGAAGCGAGGGCGGCTTGCATATGCAATTTTTTTAAATACAACTTCCGAACTAGAGAACAAGCCCTGTGTCGCGAGGGACTTTACAAAAATACAATTAACGGACACAAAGTTCAATCAATCAAGATTCACAAGTTAATCTGCAATATAACTGATTTATACACATTAGCCGTAACATTTAAACTGTATTTTCTAATTATGCTTCTCAATAATAGGCGTATGAGGAAATGGAATTCATTGGTAGTACATAGATTAGGTTTTAGAATGTGTTTGTGTGCGTAATGAGGTGTGGTAGTTATTACTGTTTAGATTTTATATGGCACTTAGTAGTGCTATTGAAAACTTAAAGCTGATTTTGTCGTTATAAGCTGGACTATTGTTATTAAAAGCAACGAGTTATTGCTCGTGACTTCGTCTGTGGGGATGTCGGCAATCACGATTAAAAGTGCCCTATGTCGTTTTCTAGGATATAATTTATCTCCTAAGAGACGAGGTACTAAGGGAGTAAGTCAGGCAGACAACAATGACATCAAGAGACCGAGACTCGAAACAAAACCCTATACCAACCCGTCTGGCCCGTGCCCAGTAGTGGAACGTTTGTGGGTTGAGATGATGATAATGATGAATCTATCTCCTTACCAAATTTTATTAAGATCCGGTTAGTCGTTAAAAGACAAACACAGTTACTTTTTCTTTGGTAGAGTAGTGATTATTGTATAATTGCCTGGTCTAGTGATTCCCAGGGCAGGTGACGTTGCGCTTTGGGTTTATCTATTAAGAAAGTCATAATGGCTCCCTGAAGTCTGCAAAATTGGCGGTGTTACACCACTGTGCCTCGGCAAGTCAGTAGGATTACTTTTGTGCGTTATCTTTTTATATCAACAAACAGGAATCGCTGATCTGTTAGTAAAAATAATTACTGTAACAATTAAAATTAAACAGAAACCTGTCAAATTAGTTCAAAAGTTCATTAACGTGTAGAATATAAGTAATTTTTTATTACTTTCCGATTAAGAAACCCTTGAAATTTTATCCGGAGTGACGAAAATGCCAAAACTTGGTAAGTAGCTACGTAAAGGAAAGTTTCGACTTCCGACTATACGAGTTTACAAGTCAAATGGATTGTATAAAGTTGTTATTACCTTTTTGCTTGTTTAAAATCATATATATATAAAATCATTTGTCCTGACCGACGTTTAACGCACAGCCAAAATTACTAAGTTTAGAAAGCCGAAATTTGGAATATTAGTTTATTTAACGTAAGTATCCGCAAGGATTTTTGAAATTCAATCTCTAAAGGCGAAGTTGGGGCAAGCTGCTAGTATAGAATAAGATAACAGAACATCACGACTTATGCCTTAAGTGGTTAAGCAGAGGTGTAGGTATGACATCCACAGTATATCACACCGAGCACATTACCAACGTAATCTTTAGCTAGGTGGAACCCAGGACCTTTCGATCGGCAAACATAAGCAAGGAATTAATACATTGTCTTTCAAAAATACATTTATGGCTTGTTTAGGGCACGTTATAGATAAAATAAAATCATAAAATATATTAATACCAACTATATAAAAAAGATCACTCATCTTATACTCGACTGTCGCAAAATTGCTTAACCACCAATCAATCTATAAATTCCCCAGTTATCCAAGGGCACAAAAATAGCGGTAACCGATCATTATATTGTTATAAATCCAAGCTTTCTTCTCCTTGATGTCGTACGTGCGTCGTACGTGACACGGTGTAAAAGTGCCAATTGTGACGACGACGTGATTAAAACGAACGCTGACCACGTTTCCGACTCGCTGGCCATAAAACGACCCTTTGATGGCATTTAGCTTCTAACAATGTTGTAATGACTATCCATTTTGTACTTTTCTGTGAAGTGTTAAAGATAAATCTACTAATTGGAATAGATAGAGATTGAATTACTTTTAATACTTTATTTGTTAAAAACAAGTATTTTTACAAAAAGGGTTTAACAGTGGTATACCTATTAGCCATGGCGTCTATGTACAATATAGTTATGTACTGTATTATAATTCAGGTTATTATATACTTAAACAATGACAGTACATTATTAAGTTTATAAGTAGGTATACGTACTTTTAGTAGTGTAATTTCTTTCTTTTCTTTTCTTTCTTTCTTTCTATTATTGATTTAATAGCTATCGAGTGGTGGTGGCCAATCTGGTGAGAGATGTTCAGATCACCTTTGCCGTGATCCAACACGTAGTGAACTTACTCCAAAACAAGATGACGCACTCTCAAATGAAATAGGTACCGCTATGCGTCTACTAATCTATTATGCAACCGCGTTCTTAGTAGCTTTACTCACTGATCACACTTATCGATCAAGTGCTATAAGTGCCTTAAAAATAATAAGAACGTCATACAAGCGAGCTAGCCCGACTAAGAAAGGATTAGTTAGTACAAGTCTCCAGTGCTTATTTTATTAATTTTCAAACTCAAACTCTAACTCAAAATTCATTTATTCATTTAGGTTACAAAGTAACACTTATTAAGTCATCAATTATGAATAAGCCAGAAAGATGTTGTCAGCTAAACTATCTTTATGAGAAGAACTAGCAAGAAACTCAGGCCACTCTTTTTCCAAAGCAAATCAAAGATATCTCAACATACCTACTGACTGAACGAAGGGGAGATCGGACCCAAAGTGACAATGACGGTGTAGCAAAGATAAATTTCTATCACGCCCGGGATTAGCCTCTATTGTATACGGCAAGATTAAATGATAAGTGCTTGCTTGTTAATAATAAGAGTAATGTTTAGTTATGAGTATAGGGTGCAAACCCCAATGTTGTCAATATTTATGAAGATGTTTTTTTTGAAATCCAGCCTGCCAATTAAAAAGATAGTGCGGTTGCTAGAAACTTTTTATGCAATAATTTAGTTGAATAAGTTTTTTATTGATGGCTAGTCTTTTTTACTACTAAGAAGGCAAACAGGCATTTGGCACGCTTGATAGTTGAAGCAATTATTATGGACGCTTGAAATACCAAAGGTATTCTGTGATGTCGATCCAGTAAAATCCTTTTAACTGATTTCCTGAAGTACCCCATATTTTTTTTTTATTAAAGGCTCATTATTTGGCTATGTTACTTGTTTAAATAACATTTTTAAGTATAGCATACTATAGGCATAAATGTATCACAAAATGCAAGTATTTACCTGCAATTTTTTTACGAACATTTTAAATTTTAATAATCTCAAAACAGATTCAATTTCAAAGGTGTGATGTCGATCCGATCTATGGTGTCGAATAGACCAGGTGTCAATTTGACAGCTACTGTCTGACATAGATGCCGCATTGATGTGTCTATTTGCGATATGATGCAATGAGGGACAAATAAATAGTTCCAAGTTATACTGACCATTTTTTACGTTATTTTATCAATGCGTGTAGGTTATACGTTGTTCTACGATAGACAGTTCATCTCATTGTTGAGATAATATTATTTAAATCTTTTCATCACCCTCATACTATGTGATACTCTATTTAATATTACTAGTACATATATCTATAATGGATATAGAATATGAAAGTAATAATTATTTTAGTACGCAAATGTAAATAGTATCCCTTAATTGTCAGTAAACCAAATAATTGTTTCCTAACAGGCATGTATTACAACCGTCACTGGTCAACGTAGTAAAAAGTATTTCTACTAATCATAATAGGTACATTTGTTTATAGCCTCCTTTAATTTATTTATAAGGTATGAAACATTTTGTCCGCCACTGTTCTCGTAATACAATGACAGTCCGCATTCGCATCTGTATATCTCTTTGTCATCAGATATCATGCATGGATCACATAAATATTATCAATAGAGGCAATAAACATAATAACAAATTTTATTATTGTTATTATTATTAACAATATATGGGGTATGTCAGCCACCCACCGTAATGAAGATGTAATAGGGCCGCATGTATCGCTAATCCTTTTTCGAAGGGGGTGACCAGCTATGAAAGGATGTCACACGAATATGACAGATATTTTGACAGTAATGCAACGGATTCAACGCTACTGACTGATGCATGGCTTAAAATTAACGCTTTTTAATTTATAGCCCCACGAGATTATAAAATATTTTAAATTTCAATTAACAAGTTTAGGTATTAGCTCGACAAATGTTGTTGTCAAATGTTTCTGAATTAATTGCAATGTTATTCATGTAAGATTTTTTTGCATTGATAGATTTTCTGCTAGTATTGGAAGCATATTACCTATTACGCATAAGTCGAAACATGAAATAAGAAATTTCTTTTAGTGATGAGGCCGCCTTTTGTGCGTTAGGCACTGTTTTAATTTACACAATTATGCATTTGGATATAGAACAAAGAGCTATCTATCTATATAAGCTTTCTGAGTAACAATAACAGCTTTAATTAGCATTTTTTCATTGAATAAAAATATTATACCGCAGTTAAATTTCTCATGTAGATGTTCAAATTAAATAAACATCATTAACATATTACTCGCGCACCAACGCTTCCCAACGAAAAATCAACAGAACGAAATTAATCATTCATAACCAACCTTTATGAAGCCCAAGCCAAATATTATCGATACAGTTTTTTAATTCACCACCGAATAAAAGTTGCATATCGAAATAACAATTAACGGGATCCATTACATGCCAATTTCACATCACGGGTGACAGTTGTCCCCACACTACCCTAAGAAAGAAAGCACTTCGATATCTGTTAATTCTAACTTGATTGACATTTGATTTGAGATGATTCTTTTGTCATAAACTAGTTTGTCTCATTACTAATTCATAGATACCTTATATTAATAAATAATATCTGCAGCATTATTAAATAAACATTTCTTTGTATTAAAACTTACATCCAGCTTACTTGTAGATACCGGTATAACTGATAGAAATAATCAATAAATTGTTATAAATTTTTAAGATCTGTGAGAAATTTATTTAAACTTTATTTCGAGTGGTAATCGAATGAAAAGAAGTTTTATTAGCGAATTCAAAAGAAGATGCGTTTCAAGAGATTTGGTGACGTTTTTATTGAAAAAAAAAAAAACTTACCAATCAAGTTTTCATTTTAAAATGTGTATACGACATGTCTTTTATACAATCCACCGTTACTTTTTTGGTTAAAAAAGTGTGAATTTGTTAAAAAAATTGTTGACGGGGGTCACGCCTTAACCAAAATTAGGGGTTTTTGCGCAACCTTTCATTGCACTTTGACACGGGATGTTCATATAAAGAATTCATTGATTACCCAGATGTTTGAAGATTTTGTATTGAGATATTGACAGTTGGGAAACGGTGGTTAGATAAGGTAGCCATCACTGATTTAACAATGGGTTTAACCCCTTGAATTTACAATCTGTTGTGAAATATTGGAATCTAACGATTTTTAACGATATGAGTTATAATTTTTTACGTTGCAATAATAATAATTCTTTTTATTTCCTTCTTTTCGGCTTCTCGCAACCAGCTGCTGCCAGCCACTTTAAAAATATCGTCGCTTAATTTTTATCACTCCTATCCACTGAATGCTGGACATAATTATGGCATGATAGATAGCAGATGGAAATACCAATGTCGCGATACTTATGAAATAAAAAAATTATGTACTTTCCGCTTATTTTTGGAATTTGGAAGGAAAATTTGAAGATAAACCCACGTAATACAAATTTAAATGCATATGTGATCAAATTAATTGTATTGAACCAATGTGTGCGGATTTCCTTTTTAAATCGCCACTACAAAGGGGATAAACAAGCATGACACGTAATGTTACGCAGTAAAGTAAGCATAGAGTTAATTAATAAAAAAAATAATTTAAAGGAAAAATATTTGACAAAATATTTTCGGTCAATGTTATTCATATTCATATCATTTATTTGCATTCCACAATGTGATATTAGGTGGTAAAAAGTGGCTTAAAGCTATGTACATTATGGACCCTGTCGGGCACAACAACATTTAATATTTTAACTCTATCCTATACAATAATAATATGCATTTAGAATCTAACACTTACTTTCTAATAATTGAGATCAAATTTACAACAAAAAAAAATCATAAAATTAAAAAGAATATTACATTAAAAATAAAAATAACACTTGAAGTTCTTTATCTTTTTTAACAATGTGTATTCGTTGTTTTATTGCGCACAGTAAAATTTTCCAAGTGCCAAAGTCTAAGTACAGTTTTTTCCATTTTACCTCAAACTTTTACCATACATACCCTTATGTACCTATTGTATAGGTAATCTCATTGCAAAGTTTACTCACGAGTCGTCTCTGCGGCTTCTTATTTGCTCCAATATTTTTCCCAACAAATTCGTGTTCGCAAAACAGTGCGGGCGTGCACAGTGGGGCAATATTTCATCTGAGCTGGCCAGAACAATAATAGCCAGTGGAGTTGAAGCCACGGCACGTTCGTGCCACAATGTTACCCACCACCACTGTAGTGAGACCTCCCTCGCCCTCGCTAAAACTTCGATAATTACACGCGTAAAGAGGATGGTAACGGAATACGAAGTTTCTTTAGTAACTGGTCGGGTGTATACCATCGCCAGCATCCGTGTAGACAAAATAACGAAATACTCCGAAAGCAATGCGATATACCACCGGTTATTGGGTTAGGTTAAGCGTTGTTTATACTGAAAGCTCGGCAGAGGCGATTGTTGATGCGTCCGATGCCAAGTTGCTAACTTTGACGCTGCAGAATAACAGTATTCTATTTTAAAACAGGTCAGCAAATCACGAACGTATTTGTGAAAAACAATTTGTAAATAACAATTGCAAAATTATTTAAACTTCAGTTCAGTTATAATATGAGAATACATTTCTGAGATGTATTAGGGATCTAGGATCTAGTTAATCCAGAAAATGTAACAAATATCCTTTCTTGGAAATCAAGGTTACTCCATACCAAGTTTCATCAAAATTAGTTTTGTGGTTTAACTGTGAAAGAGTGATAGACTAGCAGACAGAACAATGTTCCCGCGTTGATGTCAGTTATCGTGATAAAAGGTAGCCTATTCGGTATTCCAGACTATAATCTATCTCTATGCCAAATTTCATCCAGATCTGTTCGTTTGCCTTACGTGAAAGAGTAACAAACATACATCCATCCATTATCACAAATTTTTACATTTGTAATTTTAGTAGGATAGGATTTATAATATTAGTATGGATTCTCTTCTATTTTATTTTAGCTTCGTCATATATACAGAAATAAACTATTCCAAATATAAAAAAACGCGCACCCTAAAACCTATTTTATTGGTCTACATTCGACACCAAAACAGCATCTATGATCTCCAAAAAAACTATTTGGAAATAACCGAATAATTCCGGATCCCACCAATTGTCACCGTGACGAAGCCGCCGGTGTCTTTGTCACACTGTGTACGGTTTTTTTCTCTTGTAATCTTCTAGTTAATCCGTTTTAACGCTTCCAGATGTGAGGTAGCACATCTATGCGCGATTTGCCCTTATTCGGCGTATTCCCAAAGGATTCGATTGCTCTATTTATAATTAGTACGTTACTATTTTTTCCGTTTTTTACGGTTTCGTACAGTGGCTTGTATAAAGGGTTAAAATTGGGTAATAATTTTACGAGATTATTGTTACTCTCGTTTTTTTCAAAAGACAATGTAAATTGGATAGATCATTTTGTAAAGCTATCGAATAAGTAAGAAAGTATTGTGTTTGTTGACATAAAATTAGTATAATCTGAATTCTTTATTGTACACAGAAATAAACATTACAATTGACTTAAAAATAAATATCATGAATGAGTTTTCTACTAGCAACCTTAGAGTGGAAGAGGAAAAGATAAGGCGAGAGAGTAAATGAAGAAATGAAATAATAACAAAGGAATCAAGAAAAGAGAGAGAAAGCAAGTTATTACTTATCTATGTAGTATTATAGTCAATTTACTTAGATGATGAAATTATTTTAATTGAAACATCTGAAATTGCTGCTTTGACCATTCGTGAAAGCATTGTAGCGTATTATTCCTAGATATTTTAATGAAATTATCTTAGTAAAATAATTGGTATTAATTGTTGTTTTAAATTCTATTATTATTTTTGTGACGAACGATTATATTATTTCACCATATGTCTACTGTTAAATAAGAATAGGTACCTACGCATTCTGTTATATACTCCGACTACGTGACAGTATACAAGTTAGTACGTAGTATTTTTAAAAAGTAACTCACAGCGCATACCGCCCTTTCAAATATCATGTTACTGTTCGACTGTTTGTGTTATTTTTACAACAAAACAAAACCGAACACACGGACAATTGGCAGCGGTGTGATTGTTCACCGATCACTGAACAAACGATAGATGTCCTTTGTGCCAATCAGTGGGGTGCTGATACCCGAATAATAGCCACACTATTGACACCTACAAGCACCTCCACAATATTAAAATAGTTCTTATTACTTATACCATAAAGTCTTATTTAACATTTCACATCTGCAATAGAATCTCATTGATATATATTTTTTGCGCAATGATAGCGACCGTTCGTGAATATTTGGTGGTGTCAGGAATTAGTCCGTTTTGTCTCCATGTTAATGGTCGAAACGTGACCGTATAAGGTGTTCCTAATTTTACAATAATGTGACAATGATGTACGGTGAAATCCTATTGAGAGTTAAGGGCTAATTTATGTGAGAGAAGAAATTGATGAACGTTCTTCATACGAGCTAGTTCAGAATGGCTAATCTCTGATAAATGGTTTAAACTGTTCTTTGAATTGTTAATAGTGCCTTCTTAATACAATTTTAGAAGAAGTTAAGCATGCAATCATGCAAGAAAGGACCTCTACCTAACAAAAGACCATAGCACAGATTTATTTCTGAGCATGAGTATCTTTAGCGCTGCTCAAATAAGGATGCATTTTTATAGAATCGTTTTGTCGAGGATTTCCAAAGCATTCGTTCTTGAGCTGTGTCTGCTGCGGTCATAATTATATTTGTTCATCGCCTCTTATATAGCTTCGTTCTTACGCAAGTTCTAATAAGAAAAGGGCGTGGCCCGACGTTACCATAAATTTGGCATTGAGATAGATTATACTCTGTATTTTTATCGCGATAACCGACATCTACGCGGGCGGTTCCGCGGGCAATAGCTAGTAAAAAATAGATTACTTATTTTAGTTTATTTTTAAATTCTTAGTCATCATTTTATTAAACCAAGCAGTATCGCGAATAAAGTCATTGTCGACAGCACAGCATAAACATAAATACTTTTTCATTCGCCCTCATGACACATGACACAAAACAAGACACTATCAAGCTAATCGCTTCTGAAAAAAAAACAAAGAAATAAATAAAAAAGGTATAATGAATAAACCTTGGATAACACCGGAAGCCATGCCTTTCCGCTGCTGATAAACCAGACAAGTGAAGGAAACAGTGGAAATGTGAGCAAGATGTATAGAACCTTCAAGAGGGTTACTTTAACCGCATTTCTTTATTTTTTCGGCGAACGGAACTGTCGGAAGCCTTCGTTAAGTGATTTGTTAGGGTAATTAGATGGGGTTTTCGATGTCTTGGATGTTACCAATGTATGACGAATTTCTAATTTCTTTTATTGCAATAAGGAAATCACGCACAGGTTCGGTAGTAAGCAAGGTCGGTACTGCTGCTTCGGGATGTTTAGGAATGATTAGACATAAAAGAGACAAGAGATACTATTATTATCTATATTAAAATCAAACTCAAAACCTTGTGAAACAAACGGAAAATGTTTCCTCAAGTGATGGTCTCAAGTCTTTTAAAACAATGTTTTCGTTACTTTATGTGTTAAGACTTATTAAGCCCATCGTATTTGTTTATTTTCTATCTGTATCTAATATATTTTGTTTAAATTTTATAATGTAGTTATCTATATTTGTAAAATCTTTTTGCTGTTCTATAAGCGAAATATCACCTGTAACCAAAAGTCGGCATGTTTTAGGACGAAACATAATTTATTTATAATTCTATTCACATACTGTTTAAACCAACCAAACCTGTAACCCAAATCCGAAGACACACACTAACACAAGGTAGCTATGTAACTGCGGGTCCAATTTGGCACAGGCGTGTACCTACGGGGTAAATAAGCGCTCACATTGCTCGCAAATTGTTATCTTGTGAAACGAAACGTGTGATTCGGGCAACGACGCGTGATCCCTGCAAACCGCGCCGAGAAACGCTCTTCAGTTAACGATAGTGATGGGATAAGTTTTATATCGATATCGGTAGTGATACAAAGATGATTTTCGAAGACGAAAAGTGTAGTGCCATATAGAGAACTAGCAAGAAACTTAGACCGCTTTATAATCTTCAGATTGTTAAAATATTTGTCAAACTAAAATGAAATTGTGATAGCACACTAACTTGATACAGCTAAAACACATAGGCAGTATTCCTTGATAACATTTTATTTTAAATGCTACTTGAGCATACTACCAACGCATCCTTAGGTAACGTCATGTCACGATGACGGACTCAATAATTATTGAGTCTAGTTTTTTCGTATAGCATACGATATAATGTCTAATCTTTTTTCACCTTTTATTGCTTATGGTTCTGAAAAATTATACAACATACCTACTCTATTGACACAGACAGTAACCAGGTTTGAAAGTCAAGCAATCAAGTAAATCGATTAATTTGCATTTAAGTTTTTTTAATAGTAATGTGAGATTAAAATAATAATATCGATGTAATAACATCACTAAAATTTATGAAATGTAATTTTCTGACGTGAACGAGTCACGAACATTTGTAGCTTTTCCGAGTGTACCGGGAAATTGCGATCTCTGCGCTCAGCGCAAAATATGAGATCTACCCGCAGTTCGTTTAAATTGCGGCCGAGCTTTTTATAATATACTGAAGCTGGAGCTTTGTGCACTCGCTCTACGAGAACTACTGTAATTGGGATTTGAACAAATATTCCACTGCAGTTTACACCTTACACGACATTCAGAATTATTGAACTGAATGTAGTTTCTATACACGTTTATTCAACCGAAATATTAGAATATAGAGAGAGAGGTAGGGCACCATACTAGCGAGCAAGCCCGACTGGGGAAGGACCTCCACCTTACAGAAGACCACAGCCAAATGACTACACACAGCGGTGTAGTTGTGTTCCTGTGTGTGAGTACAGGTCTCCAGCGCTCATTTAGGAATGCGTTTTGAAAGATACGTATTCCTATCCCAGGGTTACTTCCATCTTGAAGCCCTGGTGTAAAAAAATGGGTTGGCAACACGCAAGTGATACCTCTGGTAATGCAAGCGTCTATAGGCTACGGATACTGCTTAACATCAGGTGGGCCGTATGCTTGTTTGCCACCCAAGTAGTATAAAAAAAAAAAAAATTGCTTTAACATATAAGTACACTCTCTAGTTGCCTGTTTTTGGGTGTATTATTCAGGGATGTACCGTCGCACTAGATTGAATATAATAACATATCCCAATGACAATACTATCTATCATCGGCCAACAATTGTTTTTGCCTATATTTCACGTGTCGGGGTAACCCTAGCAGTGCTTGTAACAAGTGTCCACGCAATCGTCATCCTTGACCGGGCGGCATCGATGAGTGATTGCGAACACATGCCGTCGGCACCCGCCAACTCATCGCCCAAAGCAGCCGCAGGGTTGAGCCAATTTTCATAATCGACCATTTCGGTAAATTTCGGTAATATTCGGCTCGCTGTATAAATAGTTTCAGTCGTATATTGCAATATTTTGCGTCACGTTTGGCTACGGTGATGTCGAGTAGGTAATCACTACGTTGTGTAGTTTTAGTGCCCATTAAAATCTAACTTGTATCTCTGTTATGAACAGTTAATAGGTGTTCTTTTAGATATATTTTATGTTTTACGATTCATTATATTTCAATCTTACTTTTAATCCCTATTATATTTATGAATATGAGCTTGAAACAATGAATTTGTATGACAATATATCTACATAAATGAAGTGTCTTAGAATGTATGTTAGTTCCGTAAAATAATATTGTAGACAATATTTGTATTTGGATATATTTTTCGCAAATAGTGTATAATCGCCAACCCTAAATAAGACGAGGGTGCTCTAAGATAATTATCTTTTTTACTGAGCGCAGCCGACGCAAGTTTTAATAACGTGATAAATGCCGCGGAAAGGCTTGCCGGTGACGCGTAAACCGGAGGGTTTCCGAACGAATCCACGTTTGATTAATACCTCACTTGTTATGTTACTTTCATTGCAACAGATGCTTTTTATTTTTCAAGCAATTTTCTTCAATTTTTTCTCTCTCCCCGTAAAGATAAAGCGGGGATCGTGTTTTAATTTTACGCCAAATTAGCCACCTTGTTCTGTCGTATTAATACGTTGTCAGATGTTGCGCTGTTAATTTGTTTATGGACGGAATACGTGACAAATTGTCACTCCTAACGCGCAATTGTTTTAACTGTATTTGAAATTTGAATTTATCATTCTAATGTTGTTGACCTTAAAATGCGTTATTTTGAAAAATGGAATAAGTATAACTATTTGTCAATGACTTGACAGAAGATAGTCGAGCGATCATTTTAATTATGGAACGCGTTAGATCAATATCACGCACACCCTCTATGATTATTTACCAAAGCAATAGATCAAGTTTAAAAGCCCTAATTTAACGCACAAACATGGAGCCCCTGATGGTAAGGTACACATCTTCATAAAATACCGTTATTGGTATTATGACTCAATCGAATGCATATTGAAGGGAAGCACGAGTGTCCGTCCGCAAATTGTACGTTCCGCACCCCCTTGTTAAACTTCCAGTATTTTTTATGTTGATACAACCCTGTTATTTTAGACAATTTACGTGGAAATACTTAAGGTTAGCTTCTTTAAAATGATATGGCTTTCGTGTTATCGTAATCGTAAAATACTAACGTTGTTTTAGAAGTAGATACCTACTACATAAGCTTTATGTACCTAGATATACAAACTCATTAAATACTTAGTAGGTAGCATTAGTGCTATCAAGATTAAGCACTGGACAACGTATGTATAAGGTACCATCCTATCCATGAAACTATGACGTTAAGGCACCCTGCACAGGTGTTATTAGTTGGCTAGTAGCTGCTACGACTGCCTATTTATTGTAGCTGGCCACCAGCTCCCCTATTTTGCTATTAAATTCTAATTAGACCAAACGCCTACTTTCCCTTTAAAAACTTCCGAAAAAGAAATGCTAGCACCCCTACAGTCGAAAATAATTTTAAATTCAAAAGAATTATTCAAACAAAGCACTAGCAATAAAAAGCTGATTTATAATCCTCGAATATAGATATTTATAAAAATTAATTCGTCAGTGCAAAGGGGTTCTGTTAGGATTGGGGAGGTTAATGACAAATGGACAAGCTGTGACATCGGCGTTACATCGCGACGTGTACTAATGGCGCCATCTATTGCGGTGAAACGGTGTCCGTTCGCTAGTGTCTGTGTTGGTCGCGAGATGGCGCCGGAGTGATGGTTTATTATTATATTGTAATGAGTTTGTTTAATTTTTTCGTTATTATTGACGTATCTTTGCACTAATTTCGATATCATAAAGTTATTAAAATATAATTATTAGTGATGTACTTCTATATACAATCGTTTTGATTTTAATTAAAATTAAAGATATCAATAAAAAAACTGACTTTTTGGATATTTAACATCTTTATGCCACAAATTATTTTATTAATTTGATAAAATAACTTGACGTTCAGATTTTTCCGTTAGATGATTTTATCAAAAACACGACGCACTCAATTTTCATTTACGCTCAACTCTTTGTGGTAAAATAGAATAAGTTCAATATAATACAGGTAGATGGCGCTTGATCAAACTTCTGTATTAGGAGCTCATTACAATAAGATATACATTATTTCTAGACTACAGTTACATATATAGATATTATTTAGTTACTGTAATATGCAAATAGATGATTATTATATTTCGGTTTTGCAATGCCAAATTTTAATAGATTTGTCAAAATTATTTATTTTACCGTCACTGGAAAGGCAAAATTACTTCTGTCATACAAAGTGGGCATAATTGAGTTATATACATATTCGGAATCAGCGATTTTTTCTGCGTCGATCTGCCTAGGAACCATTGCAATCAGAGCATTTTTGTGGCGTTTAAGTAACCTAAAAAAAGGTGCTGCTTTTTTTTCCTAATTACTGAAGCGACGCGTTTTTTGGCCAATTTTTCACTCATGTCGCTCAAGAAATATTTCCTGAATATTAAATATATTAAGTTTGGCGCTTGAGTAAAATTGCCTTTGTGTAGCCTAAAAAAGAATGGCCTTTAAGTAATTTGTGCTTACCTTTTATGAAATAAAAATTCAGCTAAAGAAATTTTAACTGATTACGAAAAAAAACATTTTAAGTAATTTTAGTTGAAGTTACTTAGTTATCCTATCGCCTCATGAGTCAAAATCCTAGACATGAGGAGAATAAAATATTTCCCTTGAAGTTATTTTGATACACCAACACGACACTAAAATTTATGCTAAAGAAATTTCATCCTACTCAAATTTACTAATAGTATTGTGTTCAGTACTTTTAAAATACAATCGTTGTTTACATTGGTGGCGTTTAAGAAAATTTGGCTTACTAAGTTATTGGGTCAAAATTACTGAAGCGCCACTTATCTTGGAAAGTAGTAAAAAAAACGAATTTCAACCACTTCCAGTAAACGCATGCTACAAATAGAATTATTTATAAAGTTATTTCATTGAAATCGGATGATTGTGTAAAAAGATATGATTTTTTTTCTAAAAATAAAAACTTTGATCGGCTTTATCTCGAAACAACCTATTTTCACTTCAGTAATTTTGCCTTTCCAGTGACGATAATATTTATTTTTGTTGTGTCTAGGTGCTCGGCAAAAAAGGAGTGCGCGTTTGGCTGGATGGGACAACAGCGAAGAGCAACTGGCTGAAGTTGGTGCGCTTCACAAACTACCCTCATGACGTCAACGTGCAGCATGTTTTGCTGGCAGGCCAAGTATGATCGTCTTCAATTTATTAACTTTAGCAGCTAGATATTATAGAACAAATTCATTTTTTTGTGGCCTCTTATTGCAAGGACTCTTTAGATCGCTACTAGCGTAGTATCAAATATAATTTCGGCCTGTAAAACTTACCTTCTATTTTAAATAGTTTCAACGGTAAAAGTACTAATAGGTCTCTGGTGTTTATTTAGGGATGCGGCTTCAACATTCTCAGGGATACTTAATTGTTATCCCATCATTAAAAAATGAGTCATACTCGAGTGATACCTCAAATATCGCAAGCGTCCATAGCCGGACCGTATGTTTATTTGCCACCTTAGTAGTTAAAAATATAATTTAGCATTTTGTTTGCATTATGCCTTTCGGAATTTAAATTTAGTAAAATTCTACATTTAGTTTAAAAATATGTAAACTTTTAAACTTGATTTGTAAAAACCCACAGTACTCTAATTATGTACCCACGTCTTCTTTCTTCTAACTGACAAATTAAAACTAATAAACGAACGATTATCACGAACCGTTCTCATTTCTATTGTAAAACTACCCCAATTAAATTTGAATGTGGAACGTTGGTACTTCCGGTGGCAGAAAATCGGTGTGCTGAACAACTGTGCGGTACATCCGGTCAATGAGGGGAGCGAACAGATGCGGTGATTAGATTCACTTATTTAGGGTATTAAAATGTTTTAGTCGAGGTTAAACGTCGTTTGATATTGGAATACACCATAGATTTTTGATTATAGTAAGCTTTTATCAGCGTACTAAATGAAGGTTATAGCACCAGTAAGTATTTCTTGTACCTAATTTATGACGTCGTTTTTGCTCGTGGGCTTCGCTGTTATGTTGGTAAACATGCCTCTGTAATAGAAGTCGTTAGAAAAAAAATTCATACAAGTATGGCTCTTAAGGAAAACATAAACTGAGAAATCAGACAAAGGAGTGGCTTATTGTTGTAAAACAGATTGCCATAAAGCAGAAACACAAAAAAAAAGTAGTCGTTGGGTTGAGTGTGACTGCTAATCATAGGGTTTAATTGAAGGTCAAAGTCTAAATCATTTCGATCAAATACAGGATACTTATGAACGTCATTTTTTTCCCTACGGCCAATTCGCTGACTAGGGTAGGGCCTCGAGAAAAATTGGCATGAAACTTCGGTGTTCTTTTTAATCGCCAAAGTATAACATTTACAATTTGTTATGAGTTACAATATGTATTTAAGGTAAAAAAAAGATCATGGCAAAAGTGGATATCGGGCTTTTATACTTTTTATATCAAGAGCACGTGGAATTTCATTCGAAAAACAAACTCGAGAAGTTTGTTTTTCGAATTAGGCTAAAAATAGACATTGTTTGGCTTGTCAAGAAATTCACAATAGATGCCCTAAGTTTAGAAAATATCGGTTTTAACAGTATCGTGCCTCTAAAAGCACGTAAAGCCGTTTCTTATTGTATGATCTGTCTCCAGTCGTGTTTGTACACACACTTGTGCACTTTAATATGTCCCACGCGGATAGCTTCTAGTCTTTCGAGATTAACCACCGTTATCGAAACTCCGGTTAATAATTTTTAAATCTACCATGGTAGGTCTTAACATTAGCGCATTGCATTTTCCAGGTATGGTACAAGGTGGTCCGCGAAATTCCTTCAGGACAAGAGTTGCTCTTGGGACCCCGGACACCACTGCCGCTGCAAGACGTCGCTCCTGGTAAGTTCATCTAAGACTATATATTTTGTTTTTAATCTAGTCTATCTAAACCTAGATTTAATATTTCATCATTTATGGAAATTGATTTTGTCGCGTCAAACAAAATTCTGGTGTTACAAGATGTAGGGCCAAGAACCCGCAAGTTATTTCCCTGGTATGGCAAGCGTTTACATGCTAACTGATTACTTGATTAATAAGGGTGATCACTAGTGACCATAGTAATATAAAAAAACCTAGTTTTTATTAAATAAATTATTCTTAAATTACTTTTACACAAACACCACCCACCCTGTTAAAGTTCTAAAAATATCAATATTAAAACCGGCATTGAGCTTATTCCAACCTAATCGTAGGAGGAAATTTCTCCGGAATTACACTGTACATACGGCACGATAGTTCTCGTTACGATAATAATGATTATCAAATTACATTTCAGTTGTTTTTCTCACAAACACACAAAAGCTTCTGGTTCTCACATATGCGTCCGAGACAGTTGAATCACGGTCACGCGCGTTTACGCTTCGGCAGTCACGGGGTGGCACTTAATTGGAGTCACCTGCCCTCTACATTACTGGACTTTCGACCCCAGGTCATATACCACCATTCATATACAGGTCGATTTTACATACATTAATGAACTTAATTCATTGTTTTACCCTTAAAATATTCAATAATAATAATAATTACTACCTGAATTACGGTTATAGACATGTATTCTCAAAAAATAATTACAGAAATTCACTTAACATGAGAACATGAAATTTTAACGTAAGTAAAATTAAAAAACTTGCGAACATACATAGGCGGTAGTAGAATAAGAAATAATAAATGGCAACTGTGTCTACTCCTATCTCCTACTGTCACAGCCGCGAGCGTAGATGGACATCGCACTACATATCGAATCGAATTCGATTAATATAATGATTAAATTTCATAAAGATCAGTTTAGAAAATCACGCCAGAACGGTGTGATTTGAATTTTTTTAACAAACATCCATCCATCCAAAATTTTGTATTTATAACAGTGATAATGATTAATAATAAAAAAAAACAAAACAAGTAAGAGTTAGGCCTATTTCAACTGCTTTATTCTGTCTGATTAAAAAATAACATTAATAAAACTATGATCCTCAGATCAATCAAGCAAAATATGAAACATATCCTCATATTGCGTCGTTCGTTAAACAGTTTTATTTTGTGTATATTATTATAATTAATTATCATTAAGGAAAATTATGTGTAAATTATGAGAATTAAATTAGTCATAGGCGGTTGAATTTATTCACTTGTGAATTGTGGTCTTGTTACACTACGATATTTATAATTCATAAATCAAATGACATCATCTTAGTATACGGTCAACTTGACATATTTATATAAAGGTTCGTAATTTATTATTCAATTATTATTGTCATTATTTATTTATTTTATCATAAATTTACATTTAACATATAAAAATTGTTGTTCAATTAGATATTTATATTTTAAAGGTATTCTATATTCAAAATTTAACACATAGAAAACCGCTGACGCTTATTTATAATTTATTAATATAAATATTATTTGATTATCGTTTTTTTTATATTTCAATTATATAAATACGACTTGTTTGCTTGTTATACAACAATTTTTTTTCTAACATGCTGTATGTTAAAAAAATCGGGTAAGGGTTTAGACACACCGGTGCCACGCGCGCATGCGATATTTAATTTAGATAAATCGCGACGTACGCGCCGCGCTGTGACCGGGTAGTGAAAAATCACGCATTATGCTTTGTTAATGCGAGGGTGAGTGTTCACTGTTTATGAATGTATTAGTACTAGAAGAGATAACTACTGTTTACCAGCAGTATATTTCATTGGTTCAAATGGTTTAAAAGTATCTAATGTTTTTGGCAAGTCAAGTATAACAAACACATTTCCTTTTATTTAATTACTTTTAACTATAGTTCATTCTAACAACAACATGGATAAGAAAAGGGAGGCAGTGGGATAGATGATGGTCATACCTGTGTGCAAAAAGAAACATTTCTATTGTAGGTATACTCATAACGTAAAACTTTAGTGTTACGAGTATTAGCATACAAAAGCTTCTTTGTCTAGTAACTAAGGTTCACTTCGCTCTATCTCGCTCTCGTCGAGTTCTATTCCCATACGGGACAAAGTTTAGATATGTTTAAATAAGTAAATGTTCGAGGTTAGGCGTAATTTGTATCCGTGAATTGCATGTTTGGATAGTGCTTTACGACACGAGGCTTAAAATTAATATTTTCCTTATGTTTGAACAAGTTTCTCGGACTCCCCGAACTGATTAACTAGTGAGGGAAAAATGCTATCAAATGCCCTTATCCTAGCCATATCCAGTAGACCTAAAGCAATATCGTTAAGGGTCTTCAGTGCTTCCTGTAACGCCTTCCGGTGTTGGCGTCGTGCGTCGCAGCCGGCGCATGCGGCACCACGCGTGTGATTTATGCGATTACAATTGCACGTAATTGTCGCCGTCTATAATTACGTTACACACCTATTGGGAACTTGACTTTAGGTAATCATAATCATTTGGTTAACAATACAATAATTACAGAGTAGAAAAAGTTAGATAGGTTGTCATTTCTCTTTGGTTGAGTGTCGTTGTGTTGATTAAAAACATCAAAGTTATACTTTCTATGAATTACACTGTGACACTAAGATGTGCAGATCGATGAAAAATGGTAAATGAGACGTAAGCTAATTTGCCTACTGCTAGATTCGCTGACTAAATAGACAAGGGTAGAAAGCCTAAGGAGTGAACCGGCAAGTATCTACTGGTGCTCATTTCAATTGTCAGATGTTGTGTTACAATTTGTGAGAACCCTGAAAGTGATGCATTACGTATCAATGAATCATAACGTGCGTCGTAACTTATCCTATGAAGCAAAAAGCTACAACAGAAACGTCAGAAGCTTGTGTTGATTGTAAAAAATAATTAATTTGATAATAATGTCTGAAATTCCATACAAATTTAATCGCTGAATAACTAGCATTATGTATACTAATATAATAAAGAGAAAAGATTTATATTTCTGTATGTTTGTAATAAATAAAATAAAATACTATTGAACCAATTTAATAATTACTGTCACCTTTAGAAAGCTACATTATCAACGAGTAACATAGGCTATATTTTATATAAAAAAGTTTCGGGACCTCCCCAAAAAATAAAAAAATGTCCACCGTTAGTAGAAAATAATTTGTTGACCATGTATAACGTAATTATTTACACTAGCAACACAGGATTTGAAAGGGGACACTTTCACTTTAGACCACAATACCCACATACGTCTGCACAAACACACGTTGCATGACGTTTCATTTCCACAATGACTCCTAAATATCCACAATTAGAAACAATTTGCAGCATCAAACATTTGTCAAAAGTCATAATGCTTCGACCATTGTACTTACTTACATTGCACAACAGAATGATTGATGATACCTCTATCGAAGACCTCTAATAGCTCAATTCATTGAATAATTTCTCGATAACAGAACATTTTTGTTAAAGGATTATTTTGGTTAGAGTTAAATTAAATTTGTGAATATGTTTAGTTTTACAGTGTACCCTGTACGAGTTAGTGTTATTAAAAAAGTTTATTATGATTATCTAGCTAGTGACAACTTGTACTAACAAGATGTAAAAAATGACTAGAAAACTATTAGACCAAGAACTAATATTGCGAAGTGCTAAAATGTATGACAAGAAAAAAAAAACGTGTCATAACAATTAAAGCTCTTACAAGGAGTACATGTTCTTTCAGCGATTCGTTTTAAAGAAAATCGTTTTCTTCCTCTGGTATTACATGCATTCAAAAGATTTCCATTAGCTCCCTGTCTAGGTTTTCCCGAAAGACTTTATAGCATGCGATTTTTCAAGAAAGGAGATATAAGGTTTTTACAAAGCCGACAACTGGCGAGTGATACCCGCTTCCATAGGCTACGGTAACTGTTTGCCTACTTGGTATTATAAAACAAATAAGTTACTATCAAGCAGGCCGTATGCTTGTTTGTCACCTAAGAAGTATAAAAAAACAAAGTTGATCGATTAGTCTTTCACGACTAATTTATGACTAAATATTTACATACGTATGTTCTTTAACCATACCGAGACGTTACATCACCTCTGGCCACCTTAAATTCTCTAGATAAGACCAGATAATAATACTTCATAAATTATGACAAAGATTTATTGATGCAGATTTTCTAAAAGGTCATTTTAGTAAGTCTAGTACTAAGACCATTCCTAAGATAGGCTGGTGAAGCATTTAGTAATGTGAATTTTAAGTAGGTTATCAATATCACTTATTTGCAACATGTAGTAGAATCTTGGGATATTACTGTGTAGTATAATGTAATATTGTATTTTGATTTTTATATCTTTTTTAATTTTAAGCAACAACCACTACACCATCACATGTTGTCAATCTTCTGGTCATTCCTGTCCATCCTAAGGTTGCCTGGAAGAAATCGCGCTTAGCGATAAGGCCGCCCATTGTACTTGTCTATTTTCTGTATATTTCTAACATATATTTTTTGTTATCATTATGGTGTACAATAAAGAATTATCTATCTATCTATCTATCTATCTATCGCCTTGTAATAAATGAGCTATTGCTAGGACGGCTTATAATTACGTCATATTTTTTTTACTTCTGTAAAATTTCCTAGAAAGCTAAAACATATTGATGATTTTTCATTTTTAATGGCGACTTATAGGAGAGTTACGAGTAGGTAGGTACCAACTACCGTATTAGGGAGCAAGTTCGACCCAATCAATAGCATTCTACTGATAAAAGAATTTTTAAAATAGGTCCTAGTGGTTTTTTTAATTTATTCATTACAAATAAACAATCTTTTTTTTTCTCTTTAAATTTGTTTAACTTAACCTTAATATTATATTTTATATATAAAATAATATGCTATATTTTATTTAAAAAACAATATCCTCGCGGGCATACGCGGACGAAGCTGCTATAATATACAGTACTGTATACAATCTTTAATTTTTTTTCGATAATCTGATAGGGTTAGGTCAGATTTGACTACAAAGTTTTAAAATATCATATCGCAAGTAATCATAACCACCCATCTCCCGTCATACGCAATAACAATAATAGAGAGTTAACCCTTCATTGGCTGTACTTTTTTCAAATCGGCCGCGTGCATTCGTGCACGTAATGAATGAGTGTCGCGCGCGTTGACATTTGTCATCGTGCAATTGTCGCGCAGATTAAAATTGATGACGTTGCTTTGTCCGACGGCACACGCACTATTATTGTGCTGTAGTAGACCTGTTATCTCACTTCGTGATTATTATTTTTCATATTGATAAGAGAAACCGATTATGATTACTTATTTGTTTTTGTTCTGTTTGTTTCCAGTCTGGTTACTTGTATGATAATTAACTTTATAAAATAATAGTTGGATAAACTCCAAAAAACTTGTCAGTCTTATTTTATTAATTGCTAGCTACTTCCCGCTACTACACCAATGTAAATATTGTCACAAATTTTAATATTTTTTATCTTTCTTGTCTTTTATCCAAAATAAAGTGAAACCTCAAGAACTAATATAAAATATGAACAGAAAAATCAAGCACAAATAGTGTTTCATAATTACGTAGTATAACGCAAATTGAAAGTACACACAAATGCAACGATCCCTCGCAAACAGAATGATTAATCAAGAAATTAACCAACAACAATAACTTCACCCCCATTTAACCGGCGACAATCGCTCGGCGTCCCACATCGCATATTTATTTAACAATCAAATAAATATTACGCACAATAAAATAGAAATATTTCAATTTAATAACACCGCCCTCAGTGAAGGGTTGAATCTGGTTCTCTGTCAGCTTTTTGTTAGGAGATTAGATCGTCCTTTATCTTGATGTTATGCGAAATTGAATAATTTACAGACCACAATGCACTGTGACTCGTGATTTCACAGTACAATTTTGGATTATACTTTTATCATTTAATATTTTTCTGCTAAATTAATTTTATGGATAGAAGTGATACGATTATAAAGATAATATTCAGTTTCGTATATTGTCTGTAATAATTCAATCTAAACCTTGCTAGCAATTGCTTTTTATACAATAATAGATTAATGTTTTGAATATAGGTACTAAATTAATACTTAATTCTCGTAGTTCAGAAACTCGATGTTAGTTTAGCCACAAAATATTTACAAATTATATTAGTAAAAACCTTATAAAAATCCGTTGCGTGGCTTAGAATAAGTAAGCGGAGAAACAAATTGAAAGTTTGTTTTATATGGAGATTCCCACTGACATGCAGCAGGCTTATCAAAAATGGCGAGCCGAAAACGCCCATGAAAATATAACATTTTGATCTCAATAACCAATTTAACTTTAATTTATTATTCTGTTGTACAATAACTACGGTTATCATTCTCTAACCCTTGTTCTCAAAACCGCAAATCTGAGATCAACACGAAGGTACCACGTTAACACCGCACTGCGACCGTTTTCGCTGCGGGGCGTAACGGTAACAAGCGCGTGCGACGCACCTGATGCGTTCCAAGAGTCCGCAGCGCGCCCGCCGCGAGCGCACGTAGGACTCATTTCGACGCAGGAAGCGAGCCCTGTATGCCTCCTAGCCCTGTACCAATAGATTATCGACATGATTCGCCCTTAGTGGTAATAGAATATAATTAAATTGAATTGCTTTATGTAGGCTCAAGATAAATGTGTACAAGAACTTGTCGCTATTTGGGAATTAATTTAATCGGCTTTTCTACTAGCGGCAACTTCACGAAACGAGACTTAAAATTTAGAGGGGCAGATAATTGTTCATTATTTAGAACATTATATATTGAAAGAATATGGTACCTTCTTGGTTTATAACTAATATATTTTTATTATTTCTTAAGCATAACTTATTAAAAATATTTACTTAATACATATTATATTGCGTGTGTGGATTAAAGCCTAGGGCTTATCAGCTCTCTTGATCGAGGAGAGGACGATGGCCCAGCAGTGGGACACATATAGTGGTTTACTATTATTATTATGTTGAAAATTAAATAAACGCAAGTCAAATGTGAAATGTATGACTTATAAATTGCGAGAAATAACAGGTGCAGTCGTTGGGGGTTGAATTCATTACGAAATCGGTAAGTCACCGTCACGGTGCGCGGGCGCAACTCGCGCCATTTGGTGACGTGCGTCGTGGGAAAACTTAACGATCGTGCACCCCGACTTGTGCGATACGAAAATTATTTGTAACGACTAGTAATGTTATGTGAACAATTTTGTTTGCTTATCTATTTAAGATAAATTTGATTATAACTTCCATAGATGCGTAGTTTTTTTCTTGATTAATAAAAAAATCTTAAATGCACGTCTAGCTTACTGGTTTAACTGTTCAATTTTCTGTGTTATGTGTCTTGTTGTGGGTTTGATTCCCACATGGAAAAACAATAAGTGTGTGATCAACAAATCTGTTCCGTTCTGAGTCTGAATGTTACTTGTGTCCGTGATTTTATTGTTTGTAAATCTCCCTGCTATTTTGAGTTTATTTCCTAGTTTATTAAAAAATAATACAAACCAGAGACGGTGGATGGTGGTTTTTGTTATGCGAGATAAAACTTGCAAATCTTACCACACCACCCTATAAAGCTCTACCAAAATCGTTGTTAAAAAATATTTAAAACCACAAATGGTGCCTATGTCACGCACAGATGATTTTCCATATTTCCCCGCATCGGTCGGGTCAAGTGAGCATATTAACCCTCGCACGGCAGGTGGGGTGGGGGTGTGACTGGCCCATGATAATTTGTAACAAACACTTCAGTGCTGTATTGACATCAGATAGTTCGGTTCACCTTTGGCCCCTACTCCTCTTGTGACATCCTTGGTGATCCTGTGACTCTTCTTGATAGATCTTCAACTTATATTCAAATTTTGACGACTTTGTTTCTGGTATGTAACTATTACACTTTTTATATGTGTGCATTTTTCAGGTTTCAAATTTCAGTATTTTTTACTATGTCTATTTTATAACGGTTTTGAAGTATGTATGTAAGCAATGTAAGGGTTGGGCTCCGTGCTATCAGATTCTAAGTCCAATTTGACGCTGAATTTCAGTGGAATAACAGCGTTTGTAAGTTTGTAATTTAAATTATTTTTAATTTTACCGGCTTCAAAAACGAATTCCTTTTAGCACAAATTGCTGACCTGAAACTTAAAAAACAGAAAGCCATAAAACTTAAAATTTGGTTTTTTTACTTTGGTTTTTTTATTTAACTGGCCTATTGGTATAGTGGTTCCCTAGTTCTTAGTAGTTGGAGATCGTGAGTTCGATTTCCACACAGGATTTTTTTTGTGTGTTAAACACGATTCTTTGTTCTGTGTCAGGGTGAAATTCATCTTTAATATTTACGTATTGCTGGTTAACATAGTTCAGGTCCTGCCCAGTTTAGAACTAAATGATTATGTGTAAGTTTGTAAAAAATACTCAGTGTTTCGGGGAAAAGTAAATAGGTAGTATTTACCTGAAATATTGTTATCTTTTTCTAATCTTCAGTCTTCTGATTGATATATCTGAGCATAAATTTTCACGTACACACAATTCATATTTAGCCGATGATATCACATCGTTATCTTAGCCTTGCCTTATCACGGATGCGGCTTGTTAGACAATGCTCGAGGCGTGGCTTCGCTCGTCGTGACTGGAATTAATTCTGCATGTGTCAATGCGAATATTTCCATACTTCCGACGTCGCGCGCGCCGGTCGTGATCCCATACGTCAGTTAGACGACAATACAGAGTAAATGTATGAAACTAGACGTACACTGTTATTATAGGGTTAAGTCCTTTTATGTATTACAATTTACTTGATATTTTATTTTTAGAACTGTATGTATGCATATAATGTGTAATGGTAGGCTTGCTATCAAAGGCATTATCTACCAATCTGCACTTACACATAGGAACACAACTACGTCAATGTGCTGTGACTCTCGGTAACGTAAAAGGTCCTTCCCCAGTTAGGCAAGCACCCTTACGTAGTACCTCTCTTTGAAATAATATGAAACGAGTTGTATAAAATGTTGTATTTCGTTTGTCTTTATACATACTAGCAGCCCTTACCGGTTTTGCACCGGTAAACATTTATTCAGTTTTCTGAGGGATTCCTAATGTTTTCGAAAATAAAGTATAGCCTGTGTTGCTCAGTAATAGTGTAGCCTTCTATAGGTAAAATAATTTTAAAATCGGTCCTGTAGTTTTGTGTTTATTTATTATAAAGCAGCAGCAGCGGGTTAAGCAACCAAGGGCACGGTAACCCTATAGATGGGTGGCCGCGTAGTGGTATTTCATCTGAGCGTCTCCGTGCTTCGGAGTGCACGTTAAAAGTCGGTCCCGACTGTTAACAGTCGTTAGATCACGACAGAGGCCTAAATATGGGCGATCTAAATAACTCTGTCACCAGGTTGACCACTAACCAAACGATAAGAAGAAGAACAATATATATTTTAGTATAAAAGTATATTTTAAAATAATAATGCTAAGCGAACCTCGGATACACAGTTAATAATTTCAATAGCACAAACATCGATGAACAAACTCGTTAGCTAGTAAGACAAGTTAACAAGCCATTATCATGTATAGACAGAGCCTGTGTACAGAACTAGTCAATGAATAACAAATGAAGTGTTGTCATCGCATCTTAGAGTTATGTGCACTCTTACGAAACTGTCCGCGATTTAATTGCGCTCTCTATAATTTACATAAAGCTTTATGTCCGTATGTTCGTACACTGTTAAGGAAGTGTAATTATCATACTAACAATGTTGAGAGTATCTATTAATTGTCGGCTAGACTTCAATAACTTATAACTTAGGAGTTATAAGGATTTTAAAAGGTCGACAACGCGCGAGTGATGAGCGCTACTTACCATAGCCTATGGACGCTTGCAACCATAGGCTATGGTAAGTGCTTACCATCAGGCGGGCCGTATACTTGTTGGAGACCTTTATATTATTATATATATTTTTTAATAATATATGTCTCTAATGAACAGGGTTTTTTTTTCTTATTACTTTTTCTGTTACACTAAATTGCATATTTGTTAAGTTAACGGAGATTGTAGCTAGATACTAGCCGCGCGGATCCATATTTAAAGGTTAAGAAAGCTTGCCGCGGTCATTTTGGAAATGAGGGACTTTTTTCAATAAACTCAGCGTGCCCTTTCTGTGGCAATTTTTTTTTTTCTATATACTTACCAATGTTTTATATGACTTGTTTCAGAATGTCAATTAAATGCCGTGAAGTTCAGCTCACTACCTCTAGTTAAAGACGAGGAGGCAGAGGACGCGGAGCCAAGGTGCAACTTCTGCGACTCACCTTTCCCAAATATTGATGTGTAAGTATTCCTTTAATCATCATCATGCCAGCCGAAAGACGTCCACTGCTGGACATAGGCCTACTTCAACGATTTCCACAGTTCTCGGTCCTGAGCAGACTATGCCTTTTAAGTCTGTAATTGTATAAAAAATAATCTTTGCTACGGTAGCTGCTTACTATTAGCAGATCTTGTCTCGTTAGAGATATAGAAATGTAAGAAGACCACATTGAACATTCGTGGATCTGATCTAAATAACTGACGGAAGACGGTAAGAGTATTCTGAGAATTCGTTATGAAAGCTCATCCATAATCCTCCTTTCATAATCGTAAATGGAGATAAATGCAAATCAGTAGTCTATGCCTACCCCTTTGTTAAACAAGTGCGAGTTCATAGATCATTCTTTATTGTACACAATTACTCTGATGGTGTAATTTTAATTGATATATAACTATCTATTACATATTATTCACAATACAATAATCATAATAATATACATACTTATTTATCAATCTTACATAATATTTTGCTGCAAAAGTTTGCCATTGCTTCTTCGATTCTTTGCTACTTTTCTCTTAGCAGAACTCAATATTCAACTAATGTCGTCCTATTTAGGTATTTATTATGATCTAATACATACATTATGCAAACATAAATACATTATATTTATAAATCCTACATGACATAGGTACATCGCTGCTATTAAAACCGGCTGTGAAGCTATGAAATTATCATAAAATATGCATACCATATCGGCTCGGCTTATGGGCAAATTAAATTGAAATCAGTCAATCAGGCATGCCATCTAAACGGTGCATTCAAGATGTCCGCCGGTAGACGTAGTGCTCTATCAATTTGAAACGTCTTCAGAATCATTAACCTCCTGCCATTAATATTATTCGGTCGACTAAGAGCAGTAACGATTTATTTAGTATAGTGATGTGCCCAATCGATAAGACGTTACCTCGATGATTTGTAGCGAGGCGGGCCGATGGCACGCGCCGCGATCTCGTATCTCCTTCGACTAGACTATTGCTTCACTGTGACACTGACCTCTGGATACAAACTTATAGCAAAAAATATCGACACAAACAAGGAAAAATTATAATATAATATTTGGAGAACTTACATACCAACGGCTTTTGATGCCAAACTAGGCAGAGCCTATATTACAGCCACTAGGATACCGGTAAACATACTAATTATATAGTAATTATATTATTGATAAATTACACCAAGATACATAGCAAATTATCGTAGTTATTCACAAAAAGATTGATCCTGGGTGGGAATAGAATCTATGAGTACCAGCTTAACAGTCACTTACCACTAAACAAACAGGCCGGCCAAAAATGCAGCTGAAAAAACCTCATGCAAAAACAATCATAATGGAAGCTAAAAAAATCACGATAAAATCAGTAACACAAACAAACTAAACGTCTCATCACGAATGAAAATATATCATGAATTTATTATCTATGTGACAAGCGATGGAAGGCCATAATGTCGTGTGTCATCATATTCTATCGAAGCGGTGCTAGCTCGTCAATAATGCAAGAGATCGAGATTATCGACATGCACCGTTTTAACGTATCCTTGTAGTCGTTATCGCGCCATCACTATTGTTTTAAACGTTTACAACGTTTGTAGGGCATCAGCAGATCGATTAGTAATTAGATGTACGTTACATTGTTGCTTTTTATACACAATAGACTGTTCAACAATATTATATTTGGTTTAATTTAGTGACTCCTAAATAGAGAATAAGTAAAGTATGTAATATCAACAAAGTTGGCGTTCAACTAATTGAACATTAATTTATTAAACACAATATAGTAACAACGCAAAATTGTATATGGTCTATGGCTAAATAAAGTGACTATTAGTGATTATTACCGTTAAAATGTTGTCGATAATACTTAGCTCACTGAATAATTTTTGTGTATTTTCTCGATTCTTAAACCATATTTTTTAGTGATTTAAACAACGAAAAGCTATAGCAAGTAATGAAAAACTATATCGGAATGCAAACGGTCCGAAAATTCTCAATAATCCTTATAAAAACCTACAGTTCTAGCCTTAGGCATACCTAGTTTTGTGTTTTTAGTAGCTTAATAGACTAATAAAATGCAGCCATAAACGCCAAGACACAGAATAATTTATAGATACCATAACTATAGATTACAGAAATACTTCCTTTGAGATGAAATCGTATCGTATCGTCAGGTAGTTCTGTTCCTGTGCGTCTGTGTAGTGCTTACTTCAGGAAAAACTATTTATTAAAAAAAAAAGCGTTATCATAGGGTGAATATCATAGGGTGGTGTAGAAGCTGTAGTGCAAAATGTAAGGTCGACAAAGCGCATGGTTAAAAACGTGGCAGTATATAAAAATAAATCAACAAAATATTATAAGTAATGGGGTTTTACGTAGTAAAAAATATGGTGGCTTCATTAATTCATTCATCATCAACTTCAGGTCTTCTTTCGTAGGCCACAAATGCCAGTCCTTTGCTAAGCTCACAGATTGCCTTCCGTAGGGCAAGCGCCTTGCTAGGCACTTACTATAAAACAACTGGTAATTGCATGCAATGTCATAACATGTTACACGTAGCTGTTAAATAAGCCATTGGCATTATTGATGTATTAAATTATAGTGTCACGCATGTTCCTAATACTTATTCGGGCGTATTGTAATGCATCATTCATATTACAACACACCATTGTAATCACTCTTATCGAATCTCTTACTTCCACTCTTACTTTCGTCAGAGCGCTGTCGCTGTCACAATTCGAATGATCATCGGCATAGTCACACCTTGAATCGATATCAGATCGATCAGGTAGCGATTGCGAAATCGAATACCAAAATTATAGGTGATCGTGATCAGCTCTTTTATACAACCATTATGATTTAACTTAAGTAAATTTATTTTTATTAGTATCTATCTAGTTTACTCTTAGATAATTTGATGTAGGTGTTGATTTTAAGATAATAAAATAGCTTATTATTTAGAAGCAAAAGCGCCCATAACCAGGTGCACTTCGATAAGTGGGTTGCTGCGTGCTTACGCTATAATTATGTGATCAAATATAGCACGGAGACGCTCAGATGCAATACTATTATTCGAAGTGTCTTCATGCTTTGGAGAGCATGTTGACAGTAGTAAGATTACTACAGAGGTCTATACAGGGGATCTAAATAACTCTATTACCAGGTTAACCATTATCCATATTGACCCATTACACTTTGTCCAATCTAGAGATTGAAAAAAAAACCTTCGTGACCGAAGGCAAGCACAGTATTATTGAATCTGCTATGATAATTTGATTTATACTGATTCAGTTGGCCTTGTACATTTTTTTTCTAATTTAAAAGACGAATTCTGCACTAAAGATCAAACTCTGTGTCGCTGGAGACTTTACAGACTGTATGTCTGTTTCAGGTACACAAAGTACATATAGATGAACTTAAAGGAGTAACAACTCGATATTAAATGAGTATCGAATAACATTATGCAGTAGCAATAAAACTAGGTCTATTCCCTTACGATGCACAAACAGACGAACAAATCCATGCTGATAGTTAATATCGATGCTATCTATTCGGACATGGAGTGAGCTACGGTATTTCTCAACCGATTGTTAGCGCTAGCCGGGATCTACAATCGATTATTAAAATGTAAGCACGTTCGTCGGTAGTACATCATTAGTCTAGCGGGGTACTAAAATGTTGCTTAGGAGTGTATCATTTTTATTGCATTTTGTTGTATTTAAGGTAGCACTATTTTAAGTGGATATAAGCCAACATATGGTCCATCTGATGGTTAGTAGTTACCATAGCCTATAGATGCTTAAATACCCGTGTTACACCCTTGTTGCTCACCCAAAATCTTTTGACACCAAGAGGTGTTGGGTAACCCTGGTAAAGCAGAATGTTTCTTTAAAAAAAACGCCTCTCTAAATCTAGAGACCTGTGCTGACGCCATGACGTGGTAAAACGTTCGTTCGTCGTCTGACCGAGAAAGAGGGATAGAGCTATATAGCGAATAAAGCTCCGTCCCTCTTTCTCACTCGAATTAGAGTCCAGATTTAGAGGTTCTGTCAGGTGAAAGTCCCTCCCCAGTTGAGCTTACTCGCTTGTATAATGTCCTACCTTTCTTCAATTTAACATTCGTAAATATTGTATTGCGAAAGCATAGCATCAATTTAGTGGCATTTTAGTATCGGTGGCTCGTGTGGGTGGAGCTTAATAGATCGGCTCGGAACGAAAGTTGTTCATTGGATGTTATCAATTCGTGAACATGTAGATTATTCCTATGATCGGAGGATATCGACGTGTACAGCGTGTTCGCTCTCAATCTCGACACACGTAATGTTATTAGAAGACAGAAGATTATTTATTTATTAGCTTATTTATTAGTGTAGAATGTTACGCAGGTTTGATTTATACGACTAGGATCAACGAAAGGATACTCATATTTGTGCGAAGGCTGCTTACAATTCTTTGAATATATAGATAATATTTTGTCAGTGATTTATGGTATTGTATCTATATGTTTAGAGGGTGCCTATTGGAGCTGATAATTTTTCTAAGCATGTGGTATTTAAACAAATAATACCTCAGGATTGGCAACGAGTAAAATATACCTCTAATATTGCAAGCGTCCATAGGTTATGGCAACCGTTTACCATCAAATGAGCCTGTGTAATTACTTTGTAAGTTTAAAAATAGTACTTATAGGTATCATCAGTGTAAATGGTTATTATTGCTTACAAAAGTATTATCAAAATATGCAAGTCATTGTAGCGCCGGGTGATACACAAAACACAACTAGTTTTATATCAAACAAAAGGAATGTAATACCCTTTCGATTGTTACCAAAAATTACGCAATAAGCTATTAAACGATACACAACTGTTCTTTAAGAAACGTTTACTTAGATGTTGTTGTAATGAAAAAATGCTTGCGAGGCTGTCGATGTTGATCGTATGCGCAGATAGAGTGCGCTGTTGCAAGTGAGCCCCGAGGCTATACGTTGTATCTGAGTTGAGCGTGCGTTGATTACGAATCTACTAAATAGCCACCAGATGAATACTACGCTCTCATTTGGATGATATATTGCAAAATTTTGAATTGATTCAACTAATTGCCATGCGCTCGTGTTTGTATGTGGTTTAGTGAGATATTGTAGGCTGTGTTCTGTTCTTTGTTTTAGCAATCGCATTGTTAATAAATAAATAACTTTTGTTTTATTGCTATCAAAATTTCGTATTTTACTGTGTCTATACTTATATTTAAATTGTATTAAGTTTTAGGTATATATTGACATTATATTACACATTATTATTTGATTTAAAAATCGAATTATTTCGTATGAGGAAACTATTTGCGTATTCAATACACTCACTACTTTATTAAAATTTGTTTCTTATAGCAATATTTTACTAAGGTAAGATTTTGCATGTCCTCTGTCTATGATGTCACACAGCTGTACTAGAGAGAGTAGCACGACATCTCAACGAATAGACAGACAGCATGTAAGCGACGGAACCATAACTGACGGCAGATTTTATTCCTGAGATTAATTAAAAGATACGACGACGGTCCACCGCCGTGCGCAACAGTGAAAACGTTCAATCGCAACCTCATGACGATCACGACGCTTTCAAACATATCAACATAGATCTACTCGCTCGTACAACTAGCCAGTACTATTTCCTTAATAAAACCAGCGATGAAATCTGTGCTTATATTAAAATGTGACTAACTAGATCTAACAGGTGCACCGCTAGAAAATCGCCGGCGGCAGTAAGGGTTGCGTGTCTCAGACCAGTTATGCCAAGGAGAGTCACTGAGACCGTTTTTGCAAATGATATACGTTTTCCATCAAATGTCGGTATACGTTGTTATGGTGGTGATAACAATATTATAGATTCGAAAGACATTTAGAGAATGAGGGCTCCTAGGAAGTTCTTAAGTATGGGACATAAAATGGCATGTCTATCGTGAATCTCATAAAATGCTCCATAAAATTTATTGCTTATATAAATTCCTACTAGAATGAATTTTAATTCATTGGCATCTGTTAATCTACGTCTCTATGTATTATGACATTAAAAAAAATTGTATTGTTCTCTTTATTCATGCTTTTTCATATAAGTTAAAATTATAAATAGGTACGTTTATATAAAAATTAAAAAGAAATTGGTTTATCTATATATCTACAAAATACATGCTTAAGTATGTTTACCAGTTTTTTGGTTTTTATTGGTTATGCTTTGTTTAGGATCAGATTTATATGACTTGTTCCAAGCTATAGGTATATAATAGTATATCGATTCTAAAAAGATGCGAATTATATAAATGTATTTCTGTATAAGTATGTGTTAGTGTATAAGTTATATTATTTCCGTAGGCGTCCACATAATTATATTTTATTTAGTATTTTACTGTATTAACTAGATCTAGATAGTAGTAACCTATTCAAGTTCGTTAGCGTAATCTTCTCACTTTCTAATAAAGTTGTTGTTGGTTTGCGATAAAATACAATTAGAATATAAAACGAAGTTAAATTACTACCGGTATGAAAATGTCGTTTATATAAACTACCATAATTTGTGAATGTTTCTCATTTTAATCAGCAATTATGTTTCTTAATCTTATTTTTTATAAACTGTCTCAAAAACTGGTACGGCCTTTTACTTACAAGAAAGCCACGCCCACAGCCGAACGCTGAAAAACTACAGACAATATTTTACTACATAATTTTAAACATGTTTTTAAGAATATTTATTACACTATGTAAGGAGGCCTAATAACAAGGTTCCACAGTTATATACAATTTAATTTTTAGAACATGTGTTTGCAAACTAAGACCATGTTTTATTATTACAAGGAGCTCTAACGATCAAAATTTGACCGACAAATTTAAAAATTCGAACAACCGTATTTTTTTTTTATAAGTTTAGTCTAACGCACTCGGGAAACTCTGAACTCACTTAATACAAAGGAAGACCTCTGTATTAACTTTAACTTAGTCTAATCCTTCACTCATTCAAGCTAATTTTTATCTACAAAAAGCGTTTATTATGAGAGACTTTATGATAACTAAAGACAAATTTTAGTAGGCAAAAGTTGTATAGTTAATAAAAACACTATAACAGTTACTTATTGTTATTCGCTGCCTGGTTTGGAGGACATCGGATCACTGATATAGATATCGGGTCAACAGTATCAACACACATGACAAGGTTAATGTCACAGAATTGTTTCAATGTCGACTGCAACGCTTTGAATAACGTGGAAATGCCCAATAAACGACGGCGACGTAAAACTCATTACACAAAGAACTCACAAAACCAAATTCCTATATGGAAATTGGAATGCAACTATCCTTGATAAAATGTACTAAATCTAAACGACCTTCCGCATCCCAGCTACGTCATGTATTTTCGTACTAACTTTCTCTAGAAATATACACGGATGTCAATATCAAGGGGAAATTTTGTCAGCCTTGACATTTAACGGCGGGTCGATGTTATTTTTATATAAGGTTTTGTTCAATTTTGTTTCAGTCTTGATCGCCACTTGATTCAGGAGCACGCACAACCGGCAGCGGCTTTTCTTTGTGAGCTCTGCAACCGCGCCTACAGCACCCGCGCGCTTCTATTGAGACACCGTGCGCTTGCGCATACAGATATCAGAAAATATCCCTGCGAGAACTGCCCTAAGGTGTGAATTCAGTATTTGTATATGGATGATATGATTTCATATATGATATTACATAAGTATATTTACAATCAATAAATTAGTATAGAAAGACATTTAAATTCAATCTAGATCAATTAAATTAAAGACCTGGTTAATTTCACCTTAAGTCCCTTGCATAATAAGTAAATACCAAATCAATTTTAAAGTTCAGTAACTGGGTCATTCTCTGTGGTGGTTTATATTTCACCGTTTGCGAAACCTGATGTTATTTCAGGTATTTACCGATCCTTCCAACCTCCAGCGCCACATCCGCGCGCAGCACGTTGGAGCTCGCAGCCACGCCTGTCCCGAGTGCGGCAAGACCTTCGCCACCTCCTCCGGCCTGAAGCAGCACACCCACATACACTCCAGTGTCAAGCCGTTCCAGTGCAAGGTCTGCTTTAAGGTGAGTTTTTTTTAATTTTCTTAAGCGACAACGCGGGATGAGATGGACTCATTTAATGATGACTGATCTTTAGTGGCCCTAGATAGAGAGAGGTGAAAGAAGAGAGAGTAGAGAGCCTTTTGCCTTGCAATGGGACAATACGGGTTAATAATTAATATATATCCCTATATCCCAATCTAAAGTATAATATTCTTTTATCGGCACTTACTTTCATCGGTTATTATTTTATAATGTATTTTTAAAAGTGTAATATTTCCTGTTTCCAGGCCTATACCCAGTTTTCCAACCTTTGCCGTCACAAGCGAATGCACGTTGCTTGTAGAGCGCTCGTTGAATGCGGAAAATGCGGTCAGTCCTTCACATCGTATGCATCTCTAACTAAACACAAGCGATTTTGTGATACTGCTGCTGCTGCTTCAGTGAACCTCCGTGGACAGATGCCACAAGGACTGCCACAAATACCGTCACTACCAAACGTCGGGATGAATCCTCCAAACAATTCAAATCCATTCCCAATGTACAGGGGCCCGACTCTACCCTTGCCTTATAATACTTTCGCTAACTACCCAGCTTTCTTTTCTGCGGCAGCAGCGGCTGCATGCCCACCAGAGTTCTTGAACCCTTTGCTCTTCAACGTACAAGGAGCAAGGCTCGCTATGGAACATGATATGGCCATGTCTAATGCCAGTTTAATGTCAAAGCAACCAGAAGGGCGCTTATCAGTAAAAAGTATTGATAGTTCAAACTCTTTGGAGGAAAAGAAAGCTAAAGATATCGATTTTGATAACAAGAGAGACAGCTACAGCACAGATAGGGCAACACCTAAATCACAAAGTATGTATGCTAAACAGTCACCTCCTTCAATTGAGGAAGCACCTTCTCAACAACGGCCATCACCAGTAATGCCCATGACTACACCAATTGTACCATTTAATTTCTCAAGGGATGAAATGAAGCGAAAGTCTCCGTTTAATTTTTCTATCAAGCTCAACAACAATGACATTCAGGGTAACAAATCAGAATCACCATTACCCAAAGATTTATCCAAGAGCATTGTAAATGAAGACAAGGTTTCAGAATATTCGGATGTAGAAGAAGACACAAAAAAAGATGAAGGTGACCAGCCTTTAGATCTATCAGTTGCAAGGAAACCGCATGACAAAGATTCTGAGGTGGACAATGATGATCGCTCCTTCCGCAACTCTGTTAAGTCTTACTCGCCTCCTGAGAGCCCCGCAGAGCGCAGTAAGACTCCAGAGAATGACACAACTGACGTCGACGTCGAGGGCGTAGAACCTAAAAGAGAAGACTCACCACCGCAGCTTGTTTCACCACCCATCGCATTCCCAATGCCCGTTCATCCACAGCATCGTAACATTATTGACGCTATGTATCGCCCTCGATTTCCGTCTTTCCATTCTTCGGAATCGCTCTTGAGCTCAACACACTCGCCCTACGTTCCGAGTCCTTTCAATTTTTTATCCCCACTTCTCGGTACTGACGGTCCCGACAGGCAACCTAGCGCATATGCTAAGTTTCAGGAGCTAAACTCTGGCGCTGGAAAATTGCGCGATCGGTACGCGTGCAAGTTTTGTGGTAAGGTGTTCCCACGAAGTGCAAATTTGACGCGTCACTTACGTACACACACTGGCGAGCAGCCCTACAAATGCAAGTACTGCGAGCGCTCGTTCTCAATCTCTTCAAACTTACAACGACACGTGAGGAACATTCACAACAAGGAGAGGCCGTTCAGATGTCCATTGTGTGAGAGATGTTTCGGTCAGCAGACAAATCTCGATCGTCATTTGAAGAAGCATGAAGCTGAGGGTGGTGATTCACCTAGTTCAGCGGACACTGAGCGCGAAGACGCGTATTTCGATGATATTAGATCGTTTATGGGTAAAGTGACGTGTTCACCGGGTACACGTGCGTCGCCAGCGACGTCACCACACGCGCCACACGCCGCGCCGCGCCCCTCACTCGCCATTTCCACATAGCCACCGGCCTACCCGCTGCCGCCACCGCCGCCGCTTTGGACGCAGCCTTTTGACTAACAGTTCTAATAATAGATGTTTCGGGCAAAGCAAATTTGTGCATGTTGCAATATGCATCTCCGGTACTATTTGTGATGCCGACCCGAAAATTGGTTTGATATTGGCGAATCGATATCCATAGAGCGCAATTACGTTTCAATATGCGGGTCTAAATTACGTATAACAACGTCTCTCTAACGTTAACATTGAGAGCAATATAAATTAGTACCTACTTATAGTCTCCACAACCGAAGTTCATTTTAAATTAATTTAAAATTAAATTATTTTTGTGCTTTGGCTTACCTATCTTATGGTATGCTTTGTTTGTCACCAGAATACGCTTTAGCACGCGTTTTGGTTTATGACAGAATGTAGGTATTTTATGTTTGAATATAATTTGAAGTTTGTTTGACAACTATTACACGTAGAGTTAAACAAATCACACAATTTTCTTGTTGTTTATTGTAAAAAAATACCTATTATAATAGAGGACTACATTTTAAGTTACATGACAAATCCCTTTAGTATATATTATAATAATATTAATTTAAGGTGTAGATTTGTTAAGGAAAGATCGTTTTGATGATAACTTAAATATTTGTTCCTAGTTCATATCTTGTGATTTAAGGTTGACTTAAAACGTATTTTCATTATAACCTGTAAATAGTTTTGTTCTATCGTTATTGTGTAAAGTACATAGAAGATTAAATCAATTAATGTTTAAAAAATATAAAATACTTTTTTTCGATTTGCTTTCTATTAAATTGATTTTTAAAGTATAACACATTTATTTTTAATATTTTTTAAACATTAAGTATTAAATATAAAAAATACGGTATTGGTATTTTGATTTTATCTTGTAAATTTATTAAAATTGGTAAAAACAACGAGTTCTCTCGTTCAGTCAAAAAGTACTACCAAAGTTTTTTTTAAACGAAATTATTTAAAAATTAATTGGAAAAATTATTTAAACGTAATATAAATAACACAGTGATTGGAATTGTGAATAGATCGTTACTTTATTGCGTGCCTAGAAAACAATAAAATAATATTTTGTTAAATTTGTTATTTACACGGTTGTTGTACATAGGAGTTGCGATACAAAATGCATATCATGTGTTTTATATTAAATCGAAGCTCAAAAGTTTAAGCTATTGTAATAAGAAGCGTATTAAAAGTTAAATGTATCTTTAGATAAAGTAATAAAATATTATAAGATATAACTACTTAATATAATTCTGCAGGATTTCGATCGATTGTCACTTTGCTATTCATTACCTATCGTGTAGGTATTTAACTTAGTAAACGTTGAATAAGCGATTGCATCACATTTGTAAGATGGTCACAAAACAAATAGTTACATATTGATGACGTCATACCTATATAAATAATGTCAATCACAATCCTCCTTAAATCACACCGAAATGGACTTATCGCCGAATGTTTAATCGTCACTTAGGGTTTATTTCATTTATTATGACTAGAAAAAATAAGAAACCTTTGATAGCACCGCTGTATTTTGTTTTCTAGCAATATTGTGGAATGATTTTTTAAAAAATAGTTCCACAATTTGCCACAAGACGTCGCGGTTTCATTATTTAAAGTGACGTTAAACATTCGACTGTAAGTTTATAAAATGTATATTGAATTTTAAAGCTTATCTTTATTCAATTGTAAATGTAATATAAAAGAAACAAGCAATACTTGTAAAATTAGATATTTGTAATCATATCACTTGGAGGCACTATTGTTAAGGTTTCGACACAGTAAACTCGCGTCTATTCTAAGTACACTTGTACCTATTTAATTTCAGGTTCAATTAAAAAATATTAAATATTGTAAACGCATTGAGAAATAAAACAATACAATTAATTTTCTTGTATTATTACTTACCTACCTTATACTTGATTAAATCACATTTTTTTAAAAATATAACTCCCGCACTAAGGAAAAAGCCCTATGTCGCGAGGGACTTTACAAACATACAATTCACGGACATAAATTACACCCGGGTAAACATTTATGAATCACATAAAGTTTTGTCCCGTGTGGGAATCGAACCCACGAATCAGGGTCACTAACCATTAGATCAACAGGCCAGTCAACTTGGAAATGGTTAGGAGATTTACAAACAATAAAACTAAAGAAATTAATTACACCAAGTAGACATCTATCTTACCATACCCATCTATAATCACAAATTAATATATATTTATTGCAGCTTAAAGACATACATATGTGTTACAAAAATGTTTACAGGAGAAAATTATTTCAAGGTTACAATTTTCCATAGAGAACAGTGTTACAGAAATTATTTATCTAAAGCTGAGGTTCGATTGTATATAATAATGTTACTGGTGATCTTCTCACTAGGCTAGCCTGTATCGAGAAGAACAGGGTAATGTTTGTCGTTTGGTGAACACAGAAAAGTCACACGTATTTACTTAGCTATTGTAAATTATAATGCATATATAAAATCTAAAGAATAACGACAATTAATTAAATATTGCCATTTTACAAAAAACAAACCTTATAATCTAGCTTAAAATTTATTAAAAGGTTCCGCTCACAACACTAGATTCATCGCTCACTCGTAAGGTGTAAGTCAAAAAACAGCGGAATATTTTTGTATTCAAACTTGGCAAGAAATCCAAACTAATACACTCAACTTTTCTTGCTTAATTATACACCATATTTTAAAAAAATAGGCAATGAGCTATGTACATATTATATTTGAAAAGTTTTAAAAATATTTTTTTAAATATTCGTTTTTTATGCCATTATTTAGTAAACAAATTTATACAAAATACTTAAAAGCTTAAAATATTTTTAAACAATAAATATAATATATATACAATTAATAATAATGAAACAAATTACTTTATAAATTTGTTTACAAACATTTTTTATTTACTCACAAGAAAGTCTGTTGTTTAGGCGTCAAAATAATCCTTAACATCACTGTCTACTTAGGCCAAGGTGTTCCACATCATTCAGTTCTGAGCTTTTAAGTTCATCTACGTAAAATTTTAAAAATGACTATGCTATTAATGATATTCCGTATTTTTAACTATATCGTAACTCTTGACATAATAAACAATTTAAAATTGTCGAAAAGCTACTTTGTTCCCATTCACCTCATTTGATAGTAATGTAAATAAAATAACTAGCGGATATGAGCTTTTAGATAAATTCTAGTCATACCTCTCAAATGACTCATTTTTGTAGTGAAACTTGAGCCTTTTGCAATATACATAGCTCTATAATAACGAGGTTGGAATTACACAAATATGTAATAAAGTTAAGTCGTGATGACCCTACGTCAACACTAATGTTAGAATTCCCACGTCTGCATTTAATTACGCAGTAAGTACTTACCTACCGAGGTATGGTGACACGATTTTAAATATCATCACAGAATCACAGCAGTTATGTTATACGAAATTGTGTTAGTCATCGTGGAATGCTTTGTATTTAGTTTATCACGGCGCAACTAAACAGAAACATTTATTTCATAAGTTATTTACAAAAATAATAATATAATAATAAAAAGTAAAACTTAAACTTTTTACAAACAATCAGATATCTGTAGTTAAATAATATTTACCTATAAATAAAATATCTGATTGAGGCCGCAGCTTTGAAGGAAGGTGCCCAAAAGACTGGCCACATTGTCACGCTGGATACCTATCTTGGGACAACTTAGACACAGCTACTAAATCTAAATGTAGGCACAAACTTTACTATAGTAACCAGAAAACATAAGAAAAATGTTTTATTTTAATAAATACTAAAGAGAGATCTTTATCAAGAGAGAGAGAGGGTGTAGGCCTTAATTCACACACGCTGGCTTAATGAAGTTTGATGAAGCAGGCATGTCTTTAGAATTTCTTTTAAGACATGTGGGTTTCCTCACGGAGTTTTCCTTCAACGTCAGCTGCATGTGGTTATTATTATTTTATTATTTATGTTCTGCATAAAAATCGCTTATTGTGGGGCATCGTTTATAGATACTTTATGAATGTACAAAGAGTACCTTACTGCACATAATAATACACAGATAAATGTTAGTACTCTATGTATATACTGTACTTCGTGTATACAATCACGCTTGCATGCACATTATAGGTTTATTTTAAATGCCATCAATAGTTTAATTGTGTATCCACCAATCATTACATGTCTCTAATGTAAGATAGTCACTTTAAAAGGACACGATATCGTCGCACCAATAGGAAGAGCCTCGTGATGTTCACTTAACGTTTATTGGTTGAAAGATCTCATCAAAACCGTTTATATTATGACTATATTCATTTGAAGGGACTGTTTGACCTACAAATTGTAAGCTTTACTTGTAGAATTACAACATTAAACAAATTTAACTCTGAAAGTATTACGAAAAATTGGATATGTCAAGTTTCCTTTACAACAGTAGCTTTAAAACTTAATTTACGCAACAAAGTAAAATTCGAAAGTAATTTTTTATATGTATGTAAATTGTCATGTCGTCCTTGAACGGATCCGTCAAGATAAACGTGTAATCGATCTTCAGTAAAATGTCAAAAATCAGTTCACTGGCGCAAGGGTCAACAAAAAAGCTTGACCTTTTAAAAGATTTAAATAAGTAACTATATTATATAAGAGATAACCTCGGTAAGCGGCGTTATCAGTGAAAGCAAGGACGGAACAAGGACGCAGATAACGCAATTACACTTATTATCGAGCGGCCGGTGACTGCGCGTGCGCCGGACGCGGTTCTACCCTATAATAGTGCATTAAGTGGGCGATTGAGTCCGCTCCGTGACACGCCTCATTGTCTAGGATAAGAACTGGCGCACCTTGCTTACGTTCATCTTTTAGATTCAATTAATTGATATTGTAATTAAATGTTAAAGAAATATTATAAACTAGCAGTTGCCCGCGGCTCCGCTCGCGTGTATGTCGGTTATCGCTTTAAAAGTCTATGTGTTATTCCAGACCATATTCTATCTCTGTGCCAAATTGCATCCAGATCCGTTCAGTAGTTTTTACGTGAAAGAGTAACAAACATCCATCCACCCATACTTCCAAACTTTCGCGATTATAATATTAGTAGGATTATTAATTCTGCACATCGATTTTGGTCACTGTCGCCAATTACAATGGTGATTAGACAACTGCGCAGGACTTAAAAATATGCGCAGTGATCCACCAAGACGCGAGAAGTTAGATCAACGGCTTTATGTGCTTTAGGAGGTATGATGGGGTTTTAGAAAATGTTCAACTTCATTCATGTAAATTGTCAATGTAACTGTATTTTTTTTTTGTTATAAAAAGGCAAAGGATAAAAGGTTGCGGGCAACCGATGGACAAGGTCAGCTCAGGACCGAACGATGTGGAAAACCTTGGGGGAGGCCTATGTCCAGCAGTGGACGTCTTATGGCTGAGATGGATGGATGGATAAAAAGACAACTCCCGCACTAAAGAACAAGCTCTGTGTCGCGGGGACTTAACAAACATACAATTAACGGACGCAAATTACACCCAAACTTAGGGGAATCGAACCCACAGACTCGTGCACAGCAGGCGCATACTGGGGCCACTGGACCACGAAGGCAGTCAATTGTCCTAAATAAATAGAAAAAAAGGGTCACCCATCTACGGAAAATGGTGAGCTTGCTTAATAATAATAATATTTTTATTTCGGATCAATAATATACATCCATTTTGTTAGTAACATTATTAAAACTTACACAACTATGTTAGTAACTAAATTAATTTAATAAATTATTTTATAAAAAATCATTTCCTATAGAGAGGAGGCCTTGAGCACCGGGTAACAATATGAACCTTTACCCAGTGCTTAATAAAAGGATTGTCCATTTTCATTGTTAACGCCTTCAGGATAACGTTGGAACTGCCGCGCATTCTGTGCATAATTGATGCCGCTCTGAGTCTGATGACTGCGTAGAAGTCATCAACGCGAGCCTCAGCAAACATCTGAGATGCACTACAAAAACGCGAGAGCCCCAACAGCACCCTAAAAGCGTTATTGTACTTAACCTCGGAGGTCTATTGATACGTAAAGTGCAATATATGGTTATATGATGATACTTGAGTAATTAGTGGTGTTTTGATTTTAGGGGAGCTGAGACGCTTATAAATAGGTATATATGCACACGCTAGAATAAGCTACTAAGGCTTAATTACCCTATGGGTGGATAACCGCTTAGTGGTATTTCATCTTAGCGTCTTTGGGCCTCGAAGGACACGTTAAAAATCGTCTGCTTTGCAATTAAATCACGACAGAAGCCTATACGGGCGATCTGAATTACTCTACCACCCGGTGACACTCGATACAATAAATACTAAAAGCAAATTTATAAACATAAATTAATCTTTTTAGTGATGTAAATAAAATACGCATGTGACCACGCTGCATTTCCAAGTCGTACATTCTCAATAAGGTCTTGCTTGCTAGGAATCTAGCGACACTATCGCGACATGTAGTCACTGTGCTGCCCACTCTATACATAAAGATACGTTTACATGGGAACATCTGAATACTATTATTACTCATATTTATTACCTAGGAAAAAATACATTAGGAGGTAGTGTAGGACGCCCTCTGACTAAGTGAAGCGTTGATTTTCGCAAAGTGGTTGGTAGCAGCTGGATGCGAGAAGCCGAGGATCGTTCCAAGTTGTGTACGCTTGGAGACCTTGAAGACCTATATTCAGCAGTGGACTGTGATAGGATCATGAAAAAAGGTAATATTTTCTGAAAACATTTCAGCGTAGCTGGCGAAATGCACAATTTACGAAGCTGGATGCCGATTTTACTGCTTCTTTATAATATCTTGCAAATACTTATCTATACTTATATCTATCCCAATATTATAAAGCTAAAGAGTTTGTTGTGTTGAACGCGCTAATCTCAGAAAGTACTGGTTCGATCAGAAACAATTTTTTTTTGTTGAATAGTGCATTTATCCAGAAAGGCTATAGGCTATATAACATCACGCTATGATCAATAGGATCGGAGCAGTAGTGAGATGTTGCAAAATCGGGGAAAATATTCCAAATTGCGAACGAAGTCGCGGGCGACCCCTAGTGAGGCTATAACTGTAAGATTAATGACAACATCGGAAAATACGAGGACACGTTACTCATTTTTTAATTAATTCAGCAATTGCAAAGAAACATCATAAAAAGTGTATAAATACTCGTAAATCAAGCCACTTCCTTATAACTATACCAACAATTTCAATTCAAAGAAATCAATGAATTCACCGCCCACATTTAATTTCCATGTAAGTCTACGCTAAAGTGGCTTGACACCGTAGCCATTGTCCGTCCTTCCCCACACAAGGCGCCACGGTGTCCCGTTTTACACAATCGCGGGTACACCCTACACGAGAAATGTGTCTTATTAGCTGGCCCTTGCAAATGTCATAGTGCGGTCAAATGGCCCTTACTAAATAGAACACGTGATATATTGCACAAATTCTTGATGTTCGTGTTGAAATGCGTGTGTTTATATATATTTGGATTTCATCCGATTAAATATAAAATAAGTTGATTTATTTAAAGTGACTTATTAAATAGCAACCCATATAATTATATCCCACTGCTGGGCACGGGTCTCCTCTTCTCTATCAACACACAGAGAGAGAGAGGATTTAGACCTTAATTTACACACGCTGGCCTAATGCGGGTTGGTGAATAAGAAATGTCTTTAAAATTTCTTCTAAGACATGTGGGTTTCCTCACGATGTTTTCCTTCACCGTTAGAAGATAGTGAATCATTTAATTAGTACATATAAACTGAACTGTGAAATTCACATTGGTACTGCCACCTGAAATCCGCACCTTTTACGAACAATTCTGTTAATTTTCCACTCAGCCACCTCCGCTTTGGTGACTTAAGTTATATATATATATTACTTATTAAAATTTGTAGACGTTAAATATGACAATTGGAAACACATTTTCGCAATGCAAATCGTAAGACTTCTTTGTTTTTCTGGCGTGTATCTATGAATGTATTTTTTGAAATGTATAATATTCTTAATCAACATCTTTTAATAGGCTAAGTCCTCGTGGGCTGAGCTAAAGTGACTTTAAGTTTATGGTACAAAATATATCAATTTTATTAATTAATTTGTCTGTAAAAGGTAATTTGCTTTATGTAACGTAAGTAGCATATAATAAACCATAATGGAGGCAATTTAATAAATTGTCAATAACTTTCAAAGAGCTTTTATGACAGCCCTAATGTGTCTGCTGATTTCATATTTGTCTTTGGTATTACCAAAACAAATGAACGTTTAGTGGCCATAAAGTATTTCACTCTATATTTTATGATGTCAATACAAATTGCAGTGGTATTGTTCAACGTTCGAGGCTCGGCGCAGGCGCAGAACTCGCTTACTGCAATTAAATCCCGACCTGTTCTTTGTGTTCTTTTTTCTTTAACCACTGGTCATTAGCAAGGCAATAAATCGCCCTTCTGTCCATTCCTCGTCGTTAAGAACTTCATTAACTTCTCTCTGACGGGAGTTTTTCAATTGAAATCATGAGAATGGGAACTCGAAACATTTTAATACTGAGTTCGAGATGTGACAAAGCGCCACGAAATTGATTCAGCTTATCATTAACCGCTCCAACATTAGTCGAGGCTGCATTTTGATATGAATCAGTTTTTTGACATTATTGCAATAGATATAAAGTTCAAAATGAATCTGAGCCAAAAGTCTCGCCTGGTTTATTTTAACTAAAAAAATATTTAATGCGATTCTTATTTGTAATTATACCATAAGAATTGTGCGGTGGTTCGTGGAACATTCTGTTATACACTGCAGTAAGTAAAAATAGAGCAGATAAATATGAATGAATTAATTGGTCGTTATTGATTACTTGATACAAAAGCCTACACCCACTGGCGTTGAGATAAATCAGAAATGATAATTTTACGAACCACATCCGTTTTAATTATAAGCTGACCAGCATTGCGTTATGAGTTATGACGTGGCATACAGTGAACTGTTCAGTACTAGAACGGACACTATGCGACATGTTGAAGGTGCGCAAAACTTGTGCATGTTTGAGTACTAACGGGAAGAATCCATATCCTAGTCGGGTTTCCGAGTGGTTCCGAGTGTTGTTACCTTTTGGTCCGTGAATTATATATTTGTAATAGTCCTCTGCTTCTTCCTTTGCAGTTCATATGCTGACAATAATGTCTTCCATTCGTTTGCATACACATCAGGCATTGCTTTTAAGAGAGCTGTGTAGATAGATAGTGTTCGAGGATATATTATGATAATGTTGGTTCAAACTGTTTTCTATTTTTCTTTTTTGTAAGACGACTCCAACACTAGGGAACAATGCCTGTGTTGCGAAGAACTTCCCAGACACACAATTCCCGAAACCCTATTATGTCTCGTGTCTCTTTCGAAATTTTATTCTAGTCTCTATTCTATTCTGTTATTAATTTTCTTTTTTGTATGCTATTCTATTCAACCGTCTTCGCCCAATGTTTACGACACTTCATCAGCCTGCACAATATCTGTTCTAGTTTTAATAGGTCAGTGTAATAAACGTATCGTAGAACATTGCGGATGCAAAACGGTTCGGATCATACGTACTGAGCTACTTATCGTGCGTTACGACTATTATTGGGTTGGGCTAGGCTCCAATGTTTTTATTACGTATGGTTATAGTGATGTCATAGCTTTATATAGGTATGTATATCATTAAATGTTTAATGATCGATACATGCGATTCCATCTCAGCCATAAGACGTCCACTGTTGGACATAGGCCTCCCCCAAGATTTTCCACATCGTTCGGTCCTGAGCTGACCTTGTCCATCGGTTGCCCGCAACCTTTACCAGGTTGTCGGTCCACATGCGATTGCTGAACATGAAATCCTGGGTTTTATTTATTTTTTTACTTCTAACCATATCAGGTTCCAGTTCCGTGAAGGCGGGTGTAGTTGTACAGGCGGGTTTTAGTCGGTATGACAGCCGTCTACGACCTTTAGGCCGTAGAGTCCGACATAACCACTTCGCTTCCCCGGCCATAATTAGGATTTTTTGTTAAGAAATTCGAAATAGATGCCTGAAGTTTGGACATAAGCGATGTTTATATCCCCGTGCCTTGGAAAGTATGTTAAGCTGTTGGTTTTGTGCCTGATCTCGCTAAGGTCTTGTCAGATTGCCGTCCTATCAGACTATGAGGGTGTAGGAATAAAGATTGCACTTGTGTTCAACATACACACACACTGGTGCACTATAAGCAATTTGTTAGTCTATGTTGTGTTATGTTAATTTTAGTTATTTTTTATTTGCTATGCTAGCTGAAAACCGTCCACAAGTTCACATAGACCTAATTATAATATTTTAGATTCATCATCACTGCTGGACGTAGGCCTCTCTAATTATGAGCAATAATGTAAACTAAAAATTACCTCTTATTAAACTAAACACTTAACTAATTTAACAAATAATTAGGAGTGAAAGGAAATGAGTGTGTAGTCTTTACCCACCAACGCATTTAGTACAATTAATTGTACTTAGTGATGGATTCTGTGTGGCCTGTAAGGCTCTGTAGGTGTTGGGCGGTTACCTAGCGCACAATAAAGATAAGCTACCGTAGGCCTATAGTGGGCTTATAATAGTGGTGGAATATCAGCAGTGGGTGTTATCTGGACTAGCAATTATTAAAAGCTGTATTGCAGTTTAAAGTTGATCTTTTTGTTTTACAACTACCACATTAGAGAACAAGCTCTGTGTCGCGGGGACTTTACAATCCTTCAATTTTCGACCACAAATTACACACAGAACTAACAACCTCTTGCACAGCAGGCGTATACTGCGGCCACTTGACTACCAAGGCAGTCAAATTATCTGAGCAAAACCACGCATACAACTATCTTTTTTTATACTGCCTGCCTTGGTGGCTCTTTAGTTAACTGATCCCGCTCTAAACTGGTCCCGCGGGATGAGTTGACTAAATCATTAATTTTATTATTTTTCTTTGGTCGACTGGACCCGCTTTTAAATCAGGCAGAATTCTATTGTATATGTGTACAAGCGTGCGGAAACCGTTTAACGATATAAACACTTTTCTCGGTGACTATACAAATTATAAAATTTATGAAACGGGATCAGTTGACCAATTCGAAATATACATTAGGTCAACTGAACCCGCGGGATCAGTTCGAGCGGTATCAATTGACTAAAGAGCCTCTTGGTAACAAGTAGGCGTCGGTACGGCCTGCCTATGTCACCCGGTAAGGCTTGTTCGCTTGTATGGCCTTACCATCTATTCCTAAACTAGACAAATCCTGTACTATGATAACTAAAAAAAATCGCTATCGCTCGCTATTATAGTACTCTATAGAACCTTTTTCTTGATGCCAAAGGTAGCAGAGGAGCCAGCAGCCTACGTAATGGTAAGTGGTTATTGCTGCTCATGGACTTAATGCCAGGGTCACACTTTTCTGCACTAATAATAATAATATATATTCACTGACTAAAATACAGTATTACATTATTTACTATTATATGTAATTAATGTTTTAAATCTAGTTAGTTGTTTTGCACAGTGGAACATCACTGTTTGCTGTAGAACACTTTAGTAACCAGTTTGTTGGTTAGGTTAATTGTCCTTCGACTTAGCCCCCCTAGTATCTTCTACTTAACTTACCTTCAAGTCTTCACTGCTCTAGAAATTTTTTGAATTACTTAATTAATTAATCCTTAATTAGCAATAAAAAAGCGAATTAAAGGCACGAAAATATATAATAAAAACACTATAGGCCGCCTGCGTTGCGTATTTAAAATTAAAACGTTTCTGTAATACTACTTCCATTACGAACTTTTAATTAGCTAATTAAATATACGATACCACGTTAATGAGATGTAAAAAAACATGGAAAACATATGAAACATATGGACTTGATTGAGTGCTTTTGACAGGCCAGTGAGTGATGGATGGTGGGCCAGTGATTATGTCGTTATACTCGTACCAGAGCGGGAAAGAAAGGTGTGGACTGATTTTGATACCATGTATTTACGGTACTTTCTGTAAACAAAAAAACAACATTATTGTACTTTTTGAAAATGCACTCGTTTGTTTTTATACGACTAAGGTGATGGTATACGAGCATACGACTTTCCTGGTGATAAGTAATTAAGCCCTTAGATTAGCAAATGGAGGTAATATAATAAGATGTAACATTTTTGGCACAACAGTTACACTCAGGCTCGCAAGAAACATCTATGAATCACACAAAGTTTTGTCCCGTAGGATTCGAACCCACAACCTTCGGCTTAGTAGGGCCACAAACACTAGACCAAGAGACCAGTCAAAGTATATTGTAATGATTTTTTAGATATTATATAGAAGTTACAATTCAACAGTCTAACCTTTCAAAATGACAAAATTCTATCACAAATGGTGACATTAAATGATGCACTTCATATGTGTTCTTCTTCTTCTTCGAATGGAGTTTCCTAGCGATGTTTTCCTAAACTCCAACACACGTAATACGCAAGTGATATTTCTGGTAATGCAAGCGTCCATTGGTAACGGTGACTGCTTAAAATCAGGTGGGCCGTATGCTTGTCTGCCACTCAAGTATTATAAAAAAAATCTTCGCAAAGAAAAACTTAAATTGGTATATTTGGCCGAAATTAAACTCAAATCTTATTTACCATTACGTAGGCTGCTGGCCCCTCTGCTACCTTTGGCATCAATAAAAAGGCTTTCTCTCATAGCCGGGTGCCAAGAGAGGTAGAGTACTATACTAGCGAGCGATAGCGATTTTTTTTGTTGTCATAGTACAGGATTTGTCTAGTTTAGGAATATATGGTAGGGCCATACAAGCGTAGTCTATAAAGGCAGGCCGTACCTACGCCTGCTTGTTATAAAGGCAGTATAATAAAAAATGGTCGTATGCGTGGTTCTGCTCAGATAATTTGAAATTGAACAACACAACAACAACAGTTATATAGGAAATACCATATGAACTCATCGATATAAACTATCAATCGGTTATACCTACACGACAATGACACAACAATACGTTTGCTCGTGACACACAGAGCCTTACTGAGATCCTGAATACCACATAAATACTCTACATTATTCTCGAAACTATAAAATATGATATCTTAATAATATGACTTATGACTTGACTTATAAAAAATAATAAGTGTTATAATCTTGGGATAACTCACACGTAACTAGTCTGTACTTTAACAACCAGGTAACTGGTATACATGTCGACTAGTATGGATAGATTACACGCAGACATAGAAAAATAAGAATATTTAAATATTTGTCATTTAGGGAAGCGGTTTTAAAGAAACGTTTTTCTATTCTAGGGATAGCGTCTTTTAAGATGCTTTCCCAACCCATTTTTGGGTGTAAAACACGCAAGTAATACCTCTGCCCCTCTATATAAGTGGCATAAACTGTAATCGAATCGAATAGAATAAAAAGCAATGTATAGAATTTAAACTTACAAATCCCATATAATTGCTATATATTCTGTTCGATTCGACTACCCTCTACGCTATTGGTCTAGAGGGGCTGGTATTGCAAGCGTACATAGGCTACAGTAACAGCTATAAAACAGGAGAGCAGTATGCTTGTTTACCTTCTTAGTAGTATAAAAAAATAAATAAAAATAATAACACCCAATCAATGTCGAGACTAGTCGCTAGTAATTATATAAAATATGTAATACTAACACTGATCATAGCGCTAGCTGTGTCATAAATATCTTGATATAATTATAAGAGGCATATCTAATTTATTTATTGTAAGGTATAAATTATTTTAGATTTTAATATAATATGTATGCGTGTGGATGCCAATATGCATTCTTTCGATGATACATTTTTCCCGTAATTTGTTAAAAAAGTATTACGCATTTTTATTAAGTTGGTACATACGTAACAAAACATTATATTTCTCTCTTAACCTGTATATTGACGTCCTGAAAGAGGAACTGCAGAGGACAGGAGTCGGCTGTCACTTGTGAAAACAACCAGTAAAGGTAGGTAGAGGTGTATGTCATCCACGTTTCGTGTGCCTTTTGATGGCAAAAGGCACGCGAAACGTGGATGACATTATGTCCTATACCGGGCCACAATTCTGGACATTATGTACTCCGGGCTGATTGAATACTACCCAATCCGGGATCGAACCCAGAACGTATGCACGTAGTCGTATGCACTACTACTGTACTGTGTACTTATGCAGGGCTTGTCTAGTGCGGGTTTTAAAAAAAAACACCGTGCCACGATATAATATTATGTTTTATTGCCAAAAAGGTAAAAAACATGCAAGAATGTTTAAAGTACCGAGTTTTGGTTAATTATTGAAATATATACTTAAATATCAAAGCAATGTGTAACAAGACGAGCCCATCGCAGGATTCGAACCTGCGCCTCTCGTGTTCCAGCCCAGCGTACTACCAATTGTGCCATCCGACCTCCTACTCCAGAGTTTGAATTTGTTCACCTTATTGATTCCATAGCAAAAATGCTAAAAAAACATTTAATATTGAAATATAAAATATGACTCATTATCAAAACCCGATAAATGAAACGGTTTCAGTATTAAAGTTAACACATAATTACTTATATCTACTAGCTGCCGCCAGCTTTCCTCGCGTGATAAGTCAATATAAAAAGTAGTCCATGTCACTCTCCCACCGTTTTTAAAAAGTTCTACCGATATATATATAGTCTTGACACTACAAAAAAAAAACATTTGCACCAAAACAAGCGATCCGCCCCGGCTGCGAATCAGGCCATATGTTTGTTACCACGGCCACCTAAGTGATAACAAAAAAAAAACAATATTTAATGTGACGGCAGAACTTTCAAACATAATTTCACATATTTTTATTTAAAATCCATCCAAATATTTAACAAATTTCATTAATATCCGTTCAGCCGTGTAGTTGTGAAAAGATAACAAACAAACAGAGTTACATTCAAATTTATGTCATACATAGTATGGATTTCTTTCCTTTCTTTTTAGAAGTCAATTTCCATGAGAACGAGATCCTGTGTCTTATCCTCCTCATAGATCCTGCGAATACATAGTGAAAAGTCTAGGCTCGTAACAATCAGTTGTAGATCAGAAATTTAGCCGGTCCACATGTAGTTCAAAGATGGAAGGAATTACTACAAGAAAATAGAATTACTATACACAATCATAGTTGTATCTTTACTTTTTGTAGAAAGCTTGTAGACATAGGGCAGCGCGTGCGCCGTTGCGAATACATACATCTAATTGTGCTATCGCTCCGTATTATAGTGTTGTACCTCATTATAATAAAGTGATTAATAATTATTACACTGCAAATAATATACTGTAATAAAACAACGTTAACTATACTGTTATTGGTATTTTATTGTTATAGGTTTCCGCAAAGTATCGCCTGATTGCATTACCTAAAATAACTTTTATAGAAAAAAAAAACAATTATTAAAAGGTTTTTATTAGTAATGATTTCGTTACTTAGATTGAAAGTAAATCGCTTTAAGGACTCATGGCGTAGTACCTGGTTCGTTTAGCAGTTGCAGTCTCAATCTTGCAGTTGTATATTAGCAACCTATCTTTAGTGCAATTTTCAGGTATGGCAAAATGTTACGGATTGAAAAGTCTCAAATTATTCCCGGTGAATTACAGTCTCCTATTACGCGAGACCTGACATAACCTGCAAAACGTAAGTGTCATGCACCTTTGCCTATTCCTTTGAAAAAGGCGTGATGCTATGTTATGTAACAGTCACAGATCAACGCTTTTCACACTATAAAACATAGCATAACAGAAACAAAAAGTGAAACTACAAATTGTTTTAGTTACATTAATATATCAATTATCTAACCAACACACGATACAAAAACTACCCAGTAACATATGCCAAACAAGAGCAATAGGCGAGGAAATGAAAACCGTTACGAATGGCGGTCGATATCGACGTCGATAGCGGAAGTGTGTCGGATGGCGATCGATATATATTATCGATATTGTTAGACGCACGCACATCACTGACTGGGCGCGGCAGTGTCGCAACGGCACGCGAGCTCGTGTGCCAAGTACTTTGATACTCCCGATTATGTTTTTGTGTTTGAGCTGAGTAAAAATATACATCAGTAAAAAAAATATACCTACTTTTACATACACATAAAACAAAACCGTTTTACTCCTTTAAAAAAATGCGTCGACAAAAAATGAGCACTGGAGACCACTGTCAGTAGTCATTTAGCTGCGGTCTTCTGTAAGGTGGAGGCCGTTCCAAAGATTTTAAATAATTTAACATTTTTAGCATTTGAAATTGAAAAAAGTCAAAAAGTTGAAATAAAATAATGGTGTTGGCGATAAATAAATTTTGTTTCGTGACAAAATTAATTTATCGCCAACGCCATTTATATCACTTTTTACATGCTAATACTTCACAATTCATACTCCACAACTACTTCCTACCCATAAACATGGTATCTAAAGTATCAAACGTTTTGTCCTTACCGCGAGTCTGAAACTGACCTAATCTCCGCAATCCGCATGACGTGTCGCCGCTCGCGATCTTATTTGTAGCCGTGTAGTGCGCCACTGCACTATTGTGTACCATGTACCTCGGTACCACCGACTGTCCTAATATAAATACATATAAAACAACCAGAATAGCCTGTGCTGTGTTTAACTTAGAATAAACGTAGTATATAACGGTGAAGGAAAAGACCGTGAGGAAAGCCAAATGTCTGAGAAGAAATTGTGACATATCTGATTCACCAATCCACATTAGGCCAGCGTGTGTGAATTACGGCCTACACCTTCTCTCTCTCTCTCTCTCTTGATCGAAGACAGAGAAGGGACCTCTGCTCAACAGTGAGATATATATGTGTTGCTATTATATTATGTATGTATTATACACGTACATGAAATTGATCTGTATTAGCTGCTTTTTTTAAGATGACAAACTTTTCCGTGCCTCGGAATGTTTGTCATATTTAAGGGGTCCTGATCCTGATTTCTCTCTGGTCATGTCAGATTGCCGTTCCATCGGACTATGAGAGTAAAGGAATAGAGAGCGCATCTGTGTTTGCGCACACACTTGTGTACTATAAAATGTCCTGCGCTTGAGATTTGCGACCGTAACCGAAAATCGGTCTGTTTGACTATTATTATTATAAGATGAAAAAAATAACTCGTAGCTTGTTCGAAAAACAACTATTGCATCATAAAATAATTGCAGTAGGTAGGTTAGCAAACCAGCTTTCGGTTCACCTGATGATGAGCAGTTCCGTAGCTCATAGACATATGTCTACCACTAACAATGTAATTTGGTGTCACAAGTTTTAAAATAGCCTACTTATGTATGGCTGTTTTAAAAACTTGTGACACCAAAACACAAACATTTACTATCATAGGTTCTTCTTCTTCGTTCTTCATTTACAATCCTAGTATAATAAAATGTTTCCTTACAAAATGCATCCCTACTTAGAGACTAGTTTTCCGTTTTTATATAAAACTAGCGACCTGTCCCGGCTTCGCTCGGGTGGACATAAAGAAAGACGTTTTAGGGCACTTTTTTACACCTTGGGTAACGTTACATAAGTTTAAGTAAGGATCCCTAATCTTTTCTAGCAATAAATATAATAAATTTTTATAATATTTGTGTCCGTTAATTGTATGTTTGTAAAGTCCCCCGCGACACAGAGCTTGTTCTCTAGTGCGGGAGTTGTCTTTTTAAAAAGAAAAAAGAAAGAAATATGTCACTCAGGGTGAATGTAGCTTTCCAATGGTGAAAGAATTTTTGAGTTTATTCATTACAAACATACACACACACAAAAATACAAATCTTTTCTCTTTATAATATTAGCATATTTATATGGTCACATATCCATCCAAAGGTTGCCTGGTAGAAATCGCTGTTAGCGATAAGGCCGCCCATTGTACAGACTTATTTATAAAAAAGTTTTTGTAAAATTATTGTAAATGGTGTACAATAAAAAAATAAAAAAGAAATGGTATAGATGAAAAGTGAATACATTTTTTTTCTTCTCCATCTTACTTTTGATTAAATTCCTTGTAGTAGGGTCCAAAATTGTAATGATGACTTCCGAATGTCATATAGTGATAGGAGCAACTACATATATTATGTAAATAATTAAGATGCATTTAAATTTATATCACGTAGCGTTAATTGAAACCTCATTCAGATTTAGTAGGATGTTGCATCGCTTAACCAAATATATCAGCTGAGGTAAAAAATATTTTAAGGATGCATTCTCGTAAATATTCATAGTTAAACAGAAGCGTCTGGCGTTATTCGAATTGATCTACCAACATTAAAGTACCTAATGGGGCCAAAGTAGTTTTTCTAAGAGTTTTTGTAACTGTTAAATATATATACTTCTTAAGACATCTCCCGCACTAGGGAACAAGCTCTGTGCTCGGGGAACTTTACAAACATACAATTAACGGACAAAAAAAGAGGCAGGCTCGGGACAACTATTTATTAATCACACAATTTTTTGTCCCCAGGACGATCAAACTTACAATGCCGCTCAGTGGTAAATGGCGAGGTTTCATATAGTAACTATCTGGTGATATAAAAGTGCTTGCCAAATCATTTCTTAGGTCCAACCGCTGTCTGGTTAGTCAGCGAATCTGGCAGTATGTAAATAAGGCCATGTATCATTTGGTACTTTTCATTGATCGATCGATTTCATCGGTGTATGAAATGGTTGATCTGGATCGTAGTGTAGCTTTTTTCTATTAATTGCATATTTTTAAAGCACCCCACGATATAGGGCTTGCCTACAGAGCGCCCAGACGGCAGTTGTTTCCTTAAAGAAAAAAAAAAGGGATTTGCTTTTAAATCTTATAAGAAAACTAATATAATTTCTGTTATTTACCTAATAGGAAAGCTATATATCATATTAGAATATCCTATTTCTTATTAGATGTAACTTTTTAGATGTTAGAAAATCGGTCATGTATTTTCGAAGTTTTCGAGTGGTTTTTGAACAAATTTAGTCAAAGACTGTTGAAATAGCCTATGGTAAACACATATTCAGTGATTATTTCAACTAAGATTAGTATCTATTCAATAATACAGAATAATGATAAGTGGACTAGTTTTGTTTTTATAAATGTTTATGTTATGTGCGCCGATAACGCGCGAAACGTAATGGCCGCGGGAGCTCAAGTTACATTGGTGGTCGTTTTTGACAGTTACTTCCCATTTGCAAGGGTTAACCACAAAGAACATTTTTTTTGCCTTTAAATACCTATCTACTCCAATCTCCTAAAAGTGTAAAAATAAAAAAATAACTTGCATTTTTTATACTACCAAGGTGGCAAACAAGCATACGGTCCGCCTGATGGTAAGCAGTTACCGTAGCCTATGGACGCTTGCAACATCAGGGGCGTCACTCACGCGTTGCCGACCTAACTAAGAGCGAAAATAAGAGTGAAAATCTCGATCACAATGAACACATCTGATACAGTTTTTCTACGCTTCCTTTCTTGCATCATATATTGCTTCAACAGAGAAATAAGGTTGCTTCCGATTGTGTCACAATAAAGGCAATAAAATACAGTTGTGACTCACCGGCCGGCGCGCGTCCTAGCGGCCCAGGAACTGAGGTCTTAAGGTCGAATTACTTCAGGACACGGCGTAAAAGCGATAAATGACAATAAAACCCTTATTTGTTTTAATATGGTGACACTTGCCGGAGATTTAGAGCACATATCAATTGTGTTTTTTTGAAAATTGAAGACATTCCATTTTATTTCGTATAATTTTTGTATTGAATTTATGATTTACTAGAAGAATAGATAGATATTGGCGGAATAGATAGATATTGGCATAATGCTCTTATACCTACTCATATACATTTCCTCTATCACTATTGGTTTGCCGTTAGAGTTAAGCTCGCCTTTGTTTCCTCTTTCATTAAGTATTTTGTATTGTTATTAAAAATTGTAAGCAATAAAAAATACAAGACATTCATCTGTTGTTTGCCATTTTAATAAGGAGAAGAAAATGAGTGTGAGAACAGATCTTCAGCGCTCATTTAAGGATGCGATTTGAAAGACATGTTAGCCTATTCCAGGGACACTCCATCTTAAAGCCCTGGTGTAGAAAAGGGTCGGTAACATGCAAGTGATACCTCTAGTATTGCAAGCGTCCAGCTATAGTAACTGCTTAACATCAGGCGGGCTTGTTTGCCACCCAAGTAGTATAAAAAAAAATCTAAGAATAATCTTCACTGACTCAATAAGATTCTATTTTCTTACCCTAAAAGGCTAAGGATACATTACAAAATAGCCACGAGACCACGCAGACGAACACTCGACCTAATTAATGTGTGGCCATAGAAAAAACGCATTCTCTTCAAACTGTAACGGAAACGAGTTGACACATTTTTAGAGATCCATAATGTGGATAAGAAAACGATGGATGGATTTTATAAAAGGACACTATAACAATTGAGACATACAACATCAAGCAGAGTGGTAACCATGATGTGTTCAAAAGTGAGTAGTTCGAGCGAGAAAGAGAGACGGAGCTATATAGCCTGTATAGTTCCGTCCCTCGTTCTCACTCGAAAGGCTCACGTAATATTAAATTGTTCATTTTAATATTACTAAGTACATACCGATAATATCCACTGCAAGAGAGGGAAAACTCGAAAGAAGATACCAACCCGTCTCACCAGCGTGGTATAGACTAATATCCCTTTCCTATCCTATGTATGAACGTGTCACTGCTATACATGGGTCTCCCCATGTACAGCAGTGAGACGTTTATGGATTGAGATGATGAAGTACATACAATAATATATTTAATAACTATGTATAACCTTTTGTGGCTTACTTGTAATAAAAGCAAAAATCAAATACTGTGTTATTACAGGAGTCCGACGCCATAAAACAGCAGCGCTGACACCACAGGTTGACACATCCAATTTGTTATCAATACAAGAAATAAACTTCTTGTTTTCCATTTTCGACATAGGTGTCTTTTATGTTTTAAACAAAGAAATAATCACATATCCTATTATCTGTAACATCAACAATAGTTGTTTTATATAGAAATCATCTCATAAATAATAATAATAGCATCCCATACTTGTCCCACTGCTCGGCACGGAACTTCTCTCCTCCATCAAATGAGCTGAGACCTTAAACCCAAATCACCACATGAAAACTTATTGGTTATCGCCCGTGGCTACGACCACGCGTGCAATCCCATGGGAACATTGCGTTTTCCCGGGATAATAAGCCTATGTGATATTCCAGACTATATATCTATCTCGGTGTCAAATTTCATTCAGATCCGTTCAGCTGTTTTGGCGTGATTGGGTAACAAACATCCGTCCATCCAAACTTTCGCATTTATAATATAAGTATAGATAAATCATAATTATGCTATCATAAGTTCACGTAAGTACCTATGTACTTACGTGAAATTACGAATAGACCAGCAGAACTAATCTGTAATCAAACGGTCCGAACTTAACATATTTTTTCCCAAGTATCGCTAGCTATATAAAAACGGCACCGCACCTAAGCGCGCGGGCTAAAGATGTTATCGCATCAATTAGTGCAGTTGACTGTTTAATTGCATTGTAATTAAAGGCTATATTCGCTCGGCTAATCAGCACGCCTGCCTCGTCGCTCTATATGGTAGGGAGACTGCGGTATTGGGCTTTTGCTCGACTGGTAGCGGAGATTCTGTTAACCGCGTAAAATTGGATGAGATGGCTAACAAGCTGTTTTAATATTAACCATGGCTGTAGACGACATGACAATGAAATATATATTGTGTCTACATTACTGACCGCCAAAGGATTAAACTTTACAGAACGACCTTATTACTTTTTTTGTGATCGTTGTGTACGACTGCTGATCACGAAGTCCCGGATTCAGATCGCGAGTTAGTACAAAATTAGATTTTAGATTTTTTTGTCAAGAGTTCACATTGGATGTCTGAAATTTGGAAATTAGCGGTTTTTTCACTCCTGCGCCTCGGAACGCACGACATGTACCTGATTAAAGCTGTATACATGCTGCACTGACTATTACTTCTACGTCTGATGGCTCTCCAATTAAATAGGAATACTAAGATAGCAATCAGGGTCGTTGTTTGGCTGTGGTCTTCTTTTAATGGAGGCCCTTCTTTAATCAGGCTTGCTCGCGTGTATGATGTCCTAGCTCTCTTACCTCAGTGTGATAAACACAAACTCCACTGAAGCATAAAAAAACATTTTAAAAATAAAACTGAAAGTGATTTACCCGCTAACACTCGTACCTTGCTCAATAGTATAAACCAACTCATTAAAAAACTAAGCCTATAAAGTGTGCGGTATATTTTTTTCCCGCCAGATTCCCAGTGCTGGAACGTATTCCAGTAAGCAGCAGTTTTGTAACACTGTGTCGATATGATGGGAAGACCGGCTCTTCGTCATCGAGAGCCGTACGTATTTGGATTCTAACACAGTCATGAGCCATCTTAGACTTCGGAATGCACATTCACATGTTTTTTTTCGTATTAGAAAACAGTGATAGGGTTTAGTAGTGGTATATGTTTAGGTGGCGTCTGCCTTGTTGGTCTGATCTAGTGATCGTTGAGTGCTACTGGTGAGTGCGAGGTCGCGTATTCCAATCTCAGGTCTGGCCAAAATTTGAATTTGGGTTCTTCTGTAAAAAAATGCAAAAGATGTCGGAAGTTTGGAATTCAGCAGTATTTACATTCACATGGTATAGTACGGTGGGCTGATGTCCGCTATTCCACGCTGGGGTGGCTCATCGGAGAAGTCAAGCAGACGTCTGACGTTGACGACCGCTTCCCATATGGTATGTGGGGACTTCTGGGTAGTGGAATAATACGTGCGCCGTCGTTGCGTCTTCCCTTATGCATTCACTCACATTTCTTCTGCTTAGTCTTTCTCCAGTCTTGTCGCATTGTCGTCCGGTCGTTGATGAATAAAGATTGCACCTGTGTTTGCGCGCAGATTTGAGCAAGAAATATTGTTTAATATTTTTAAAGGACTCCCCCCATGAATGGAGATGTCAGTAGACCATCCTAGATACAGCAACCAAATAGGGAATTTGCTAAAAAAGGGCCAAATAAAAGCAACCAGAATCAATATTCATGCATAAAAAGATTGATTAATGTAGAGGAAGCGAAAGAAGTTTGTTTGGATTGTAGCAATTTCTCCAATTGTTTGTTGTTTCTCCAATGGGAGACGGGCGTGATGATTATATATGTATGTACTAGCTGTTGCCTGCGGCTCCACCCGCGTGGATGTTGGTTATCGCTGTAAGAAGATCCGTTCAGTAGTTTTTACGTAAAAACAGACAATAAACATCCATCCATCCATCCATACTCACAAAATTTCACATTTATAATATTAGTAAGGATGTAACTCCCCTACTGTGGCACAAGCCCTGTGTCGCAAGTGACTATACAAACACAATTCACAAACATAAAGTATATCTATACCCGAAACAAATATTTATAGATCACACAAAGTTTTGTCTCGTATGGGAATCGAATGTACAAAGTGTGTAACTTGACGGCTGGCAAACATAACGCGCCTAGGAAGCATTCAACGACCACAGAAGTTTACCTCCTACAACATCGTTGCAAAGTTTCGTATCAGTTACATGGATGCCATACGAACTTAAATCGCTTGTAAGAAGGAATGTTAACTCTCTTTAGCCTGACATGTTTAACACATACTTATTATTAAATAGGTTTTTTTTATATATACTACCAAGGTGGCAAACAAGCATACGGCCCGCCTGATGGTAAGCAGTTACCGTAGCCTATGGACGTTTGCAACACCAGGGGTATCAATCACGCGTTGCCGATCCTTTAAAAACCTTATTACTCCTTTCTTGAAGAACCCCATGCTATAGTCTCTTGGGAAAACTTCGGTAGGGAGCTCATTCCACAGCCTAATCGTACGTGGTAAGAAATTCCTCTGGAATCTGTACCGTAGTACGGCATGTTTGAGGTGCAAGGATGTCAGGATGAACTCCCTGTCGGTGGCGAGAGGTGCGTTGATAAAATGTGGCCGTGGGCATCATCTCGAACAATTCCTCAGAACACAGCCCATTGTACAGGCGGTAGAACACACACAAGGAGGCGAAACTATAATGCATCTTCTTCTTACCGTTTGTTTTTTATTTATTTATAACTTCATACAATGGTTTGTATAGGCGGACTTAATGCTAAAAGCATTCTCTACCAGTCTACCATAGGGTGATGCAGAGATATAAAGAAGTAGGTGCATAAATAAAAGTTAATTAAAGAGGTTACTAATAAATAATTATACAAACTGAATACGATATATAACACAAAATATAGGTAAACAAATAAATAGAATATATATTATCTTTACTATAAAATATATATAAATAATATATATAATATGACAAAGGTGAGACGAATCCGCCAAATTATTTAATTAGATAGATAGAGGTTCCGAACTTTTACCTTAAATGCGTAACGATTAGTGGACTTCCTGATTTCAAGAGGGAGGGCATTCCAAAGAAGGATGGATTGAATAGGGAAAGAAGAATGAACAAATCCAGATGTATGAGAGGAACATGTGAGGAGGAGATTATTAGAAGATCGTAGCGTTCTGTCATGGACAGAGCTGCGATATTGAAAGTAAGGAGTTAAGTAAGAAGGGGGATTGGGTGATGTTAGGATAGAATAGAGGGTAGTGAGAGCACGCAAACTACGGCGCTGAGTAATAGGTAACCATTTTAATTGAGTTTGGTTAGTGGTTTGGGCAGAGTTATGTAGATCGCCCATATTTCGGCCTCTGTCGTTATCTAACGACTATTAACAGTCGGGACCGACTTTAAGGTGCTTTTCAAAGCACGGCGAAAAACTTTCTTTCACCTCCCTATAGGTTACCGCAACCTGGGTAGCTGGCATTGCAACATATTTATTTATTTATGTTATACTTTGTACCAACTAATATATGATTAAATGATTTGATTTTGATAGATCTCTCTAAATACAAGACACTTTTCACATTCAGCTATCACGTTCATAAGCTAAGGTAACTACTTGCTACCAGACAAGCCGTATGACTTGTTTATGGCCATAGTAAACATAGAGGTCAACTGTGGCCATAAATATGTTAAAAATGGATTACTTTGTACAAATTTTGTCTAATTTGTCATTAAATAAGGCAGTAGATACATTAAACGTTAGGCCAGAAGCGACGTTTTTCAAATGCTGACCATATTTTGAGCATGTAACGAGACTATGCTTGCTATGTGGAAGATGTCACAACTAGCGACCCGACAATGCCGCCTGTTACCACAAAAACGTGATAAAACATCAAACATTTGTTAATACTCATCGTTTAATATACATTACGTTTTTGGTTTTATAGTGTCAAAGTATATTTAAAGAAACACAGCAGTGGATATGAAGTTGGGTTTATATCGTTTTGAAGTTGGTTTCTTGAGGAGGCTCTATCGATTCTAATTGGGTAAATCGATGCTGGACGTGCGTTACTCACTCGATGTTTACGAGTTCTTGTTAAACGCAGATACACTGACTGATGGATTATATGTACTTGTTAGTAGAATTTAGGAAAACGATCGTTAAATTGCCTATAAAGTATCGGCGTTTATCTACTAAGTAATTTTGTACGAGTCAATATTATAACTATGTGTAGTACTTATGTATTTATATAGTCTGATGTATTTTGTATGATCAGTACTAGTAACTATGTAAGTAATCTGTTTTGATCATATTTTATGGGAGTGTTGTTGTTGATAGTATGTTTTAATTTCTTCATCAAGTTTTATATCAATCGATAAAATGTAAAATGTAACGGAATGAACTATGAAGGTATCTTTGTTATTTGTCTATTATTATGGCTCTTACTGAGCGATAAAATAAAATAGGTAAATGAAAATTTAAAGACTAGACATACTGCTACTATTATTTAAGATTGATTTTGCTGTGATTTTGTATGTGAAATTTCACAGGCAATTATTTTTTTAGCAATGCCTTAATAACACTTACTACCAGTTGCTACTGATTTTTTAAATTGAATATGAAATCATGATTAATGATGCTTTTGAAAGCTACTGCAATTAATTATTGCAAGAAAATTTTCGCCATATGGCAACAATTTTCTTCTTTCTTTAATGTATATTTTTATACTACTTAGGCTGCAAATAAGCATAAATACGGCCTGCTAGGCAGTAAGCAATAACGGTGCCAATAAACATTTGGAATACCAAAAAATCACTTGCATTTTACCGACACAAAGCTTGTTGCACAAGGGGTTTGTGATGAAGTATCCCTGGGATAGGAAAACGTTTATTTGCAAACTAATCCTTAAATGACACAACTCGTAAATCATTTTACAACTGTAATTAGAAGGCTGAAGACTACCATGGCGGTCGTCTCTTTGCGCCACCGTTTGCTACTAGATACCAAAAACACTTTTTGGATGCCACACTATCTTCAAACTGAATAGACCAATATTTTATCAACATATCACACGATAAAAACGGCGGGAAGAAACTATTATTGTACAGTTTGAAGTGCGTTATTTAACAGATACTTTAGTGATATGAGTTATATATGATTTATTTTATTCCTTGGCCAGGAATAACTGGATTCACTACTAGCAAACATAATGTGATCGATATACAGCTCGCAGTTAACGCCTATTACGATAGTTAGTACCAGGATATCCGCAACCCATAACCCTGGGGTTATCGATGTACTAAAAGGATAGTGCATTTAGAAAATAATCGCCTTGTAAATTATCCAAGTAGTTGAGAAGAGCGTTCAGAGTTTGATCACTTTATGTGAAAAATAACTGTGATTTGGTTCTGGGATTTAACTGGTGATACAGTGATTAAAATTACCTAGTATATTAATAGTAACAATTTGCGATATTCTTATTTGATATATTAATTACTATATGATAGTGATTTCAATATTCGTAAAGAACAGTACAGTATTCCGTAGTAAAACAATAATCTTTGAATTATACTGACGCGACGGACTCATTAACAGCACCAAGATAGAGATGGACTTTTAAACTATCAGCTTTTGCTTTAATTATTCAAGATTGATTAATTGGTGTAAAAGCTGTTAGGTTGGTAATCCATCTCTATCTTGGTGCTGTTAATGAGCCCGTCAGAATAATTCAAAGATTATTGTTTTACTACGGAATACTTTAGTGTTCTTTACGAACATTAAAATCACTATCACTATGCATATACACATGCCTATTTCTCGGAGGGATGAGCATATTTTACTGCTAAAAATGTTTGCTATATTTTTAATTAATAGTCATTCTGTACTTTAACTCGTTTAAATGTGTTTGTCAGTGCATTAAGTGCCAGTAAAATTAATAATACCTTAAATAGAAAAAATATGTAAGATGAAATACAATTTAACAATTTTCACTTTTTATAATTGTGTTCTCTGTGGCATTATAAGTGTTTTAGTCAGAATTAACTAAGAAACAGTCTGACTAAACTATGAGTCATCAATACACATTTTAATCCGATTACATAACTAAGCAATTAATGCTGAATTTCAAAGACACTTTCCTTATTTGTAGAATTATTCGATTACTACCACTTCTGTCTGTCTCATTAATATGTATGCGCCACAAGCTTCGCTATATAACGAGTGTGAGCCGGACGAATAGGGGCAAAAACTATGGAAACTAACGAGAGACGTCTAGTAGACATGAAAAACTCTCGTGGATGTGATTCAATGCGTAATAAGGCAAGTGTTGGAATACTTACTACTGAAGAACTGAATTACATAAAAACTCTGAACTAATTTTCGGTGAAGGTAGAGGCTAGCTATCTGCGCGGGAGATATTATAACGTACACAATTGTGCCCAAACGCAGGTACACTCTTTATTCCCTGATTCTCATAGCCCGATAGGACACCGATCCAACACGCCTGGAGAGAGATTAGGAGTAGAACCAATGGCTTTATCTACGTACTTTCTAAGGCACAGGAGAAAAAACACCGTCAATTTCCAAATTTTGGGCATCTCAATGTAAATTTCTAGACAGGACCTATATCTATTTTTGGCTTACCGGATTTAGGCTTTTTTATTATTGCTTGGGACTCTTGAATTGGACAACTAGACAGAAGCACTTAACCGACTGTTATTCAGTCCAAAACACTAACGTGTAAAATTAAAGTATACAATCAATACGAGCTTCTGACGTCTACAATAGTTACGTTAATTACATAGTGAGTCAAGTAACTTGTCACCACCTGTAGCTTTTTGCTCCACAGGATAACTTACGACTTTGTGATTCATTTGTACGTAATAATGTTAAACGATTATTATCTACTTAATGACTTAATTTTATTTGCTTTAGAATTCTTTGTTAGTTATATTGCACTTTTTTAATTATAACATTTTTTAAATTATAATTATCTATTGCTGGACATGCTGGACCTATGTCCAGCAGTGGACGTCTTTTGGCTGAGATGATGAATTATCTATTCGTGTAGTTTCTGTAGAGTTATGACAAATTATTATAATATAGAAATGTTTTTGTGCCCGACAGGGTCCATAATGTAGCTTTAAGCCTCTTTTTACCACCTAATATCACAATAAATGGTATGAATATGAGTTAATAACACTACACACGTAAAAATTGTCAGTATCAGCTCGCCTTCTATTAAATGGTACTTATAGCTGGTGGAATATCACCTCTGTCTACCACTTAAATTAAAGAGAGGCAGAGCATCATACAAGCAAGCAAGCCTGACTAGAAAGGACCTTCAAGTCACAGTAGACCATAGTCAAATCACTACAGCAAAGTAGTTGTGTACCTTGCGTGAATACAGATCTCCAGTGCTCATTTAGGTATGCGTTTTTAAGGAAACGTTTTTCTATTTCAGGAATATCCCATCACTAAACCCTTTTTTGATAGGTAGCACGCGATTGATATCCTAACATATAATTATCACAACATAACATTATGCTGAGTGGTAACCTCATTGACACGACGTGTCTATAATTAGTAGATCCTACTAATATTATTTATAAATGCGAAAGTTTGTAAGTATGGATGGATGTTTGTTACTCTTTCCCGTAAAAACTACTAAACGGATCTGGATGAAATTTGCCACACAGAGATAGATTTTGAGCTGGAATAACACATAGGCTACTTTTTACAGCGATAACCGACATCCACGCGGGCGGAGCCGCGGGCAACAGCTAGTATATAATAATTATAAAGTACAGTTTGTAATATACCAAAATGTCACTCTGTGATAATAAATGTTGTGTGCCTAAGCTTTCTTTCTTTTTTAGTGCCAAGCGTGCCCAAGATACGGTAACTGTTTAACTTCAGGGGAGCCGTAAACTTGTTTGCCACCAAAGTTCTCCCAAGAGACTATAGCATAGGGTTCTTCGAGAAAGGAGTTATAAGGTTTTTAAAAGGTTGGCAACGCGTGAGTGACACCCCTGGTGTTGCAAATGTCCATAGGCTACGGTAACTGCTTACCATCAGGCGGGCCGTACGCTTGTTTGCCACCTTGGTAGTATAACAAAAAAAAAAAAAGTAGTTTAAGAAAAATCAGGAAGCATCTTCTATACAAATATCTCATTAAAATCAAAAGCACCAAGTAACAGTGGAGAGACAAGAGAAACAAAATAATAAATACCAGTTTATCTAACTAAGTGGTCTATTCAATTGAAACATTGCGAAAACGAACGTTGTTGCGTTACAAATTGTGTCTAGTTCTACAAAACATTAGGAGGGGAAATTCTAAGGAGCTTGGGCTTCTATCTCTTAAGGGGTTTTTGTGTTATGGAGATTTATGATGCGATTATTTAGAGCATCTTGATGCCGTATTATCTAATAAAGTGTGACGAATGCTATACGCTGCATGCAAAATGGCTAAGCTTCTTTTTTATACGGTAGGTACATATATAAATAAAATAATGATATAATTTTGATTTTAACTTTATGTTGTATAAAAATTGACAGTCAAAATTTTGTTTTGCTACAACATATACCTAAATCTTTTTTTAAATATTATCAGAAAAAAGAACACTAAGCGATTTTTATTTTCTTCATCAAAAATATTATGCAATAAAGTGAAAACGTTAAAATTTATTTATGCAGCATAATATTAAAAAAGTAAATAAAATGGTAAATGTATGTATAAAAAAATGACGTCATTAATCCAACTCAATGCAGTAAGTTCCTTCTAAACTGGGTGTATTCTGTGTACGTGAACTGCATAATTATATAACAACCCGGCAACCACCTTTAAAATATAGGTATCTATTGTCACATGCACTTGCGTATTTACATTTATATTGATTGGTCGAAATCAATAGTCTATTTTTTTAAAGAAAACTCCCGCCCTCGAGAAAAATCTCTGTGTCGCGGGGGATTTTATAAACATACATTTAGCGGACACAAATTACACCCTGGCTCAGAACAATTTCTTCTTCTTAACGTTTGGTTAGTGGCCAACCTGGTGACAGAGTTATTGTTTGTACCTACTTTAAGAAAAATCAGGAAGCATCTTTTATACAACATACATCTCATTAAAATCAAAGGATCGCCCATATTTAGGCCTCTGTCGTGATCTAACTTTTCATGTGTCACACAAAGTTTTCTCCTGTGTGGTAATCGAACTCACAACCTCGAGCACAGCAGGCGTATACTGCGGCCACTGGACCACCAAGGCAGTCGGGGTTTATTTTGGTATTTTCTACATTGCAGTAGCTTAGAATTTCACACTAACTCGTAAATCGTTCATACCTATTGTCTGCAGGGAAAGTAAATTCAATGTAACTGCATCTTAACCATGGACGTCGCGGCCTGTTAGACCAGTTCCATTACAAAAGCTTGGAGATCTAAGGGGCCGCTGTGGTTTTATTACACAAAATCTTTATACATACATATCTAGATATCCATATACATATCAAGGTATGTTTAAGTGCTCTAATGAGGTCAGGTTAAAGCTTTTTACGCAATAGGTTAGTCTTAGATAGCTTATTAATAACCGAGTAGAATTTAGGGAGTTACCATTCATGCGTGCAAGCCTGACTGAGGAAGGCCCTTAGCCTTACAGAATACCACATCCAAATAACTACTGTGGACTTGATGTGGTTTTGTCCCTGTGCGTAAATAGAAACAAGTCTCTAGTGCTCAGTTAAAAAAAATGTAAAATATTTATACGTAATACATATACGTGATCTTGAATAGCGATTTATTAAAGCAGAACATATAACTTAAATGTTGCAAGATGTAGTGTTGGTAACGCATACTGTTGCGACTCAGATACCTTCCATCAATTCGAGCTCGTAAAAACTGTAACAGCGTCTTTAGCCTATCAGTTAAATCGAAGTCTTTAAACCTCTACTATATTCCGCCGTCGAAAATATTTATCACTTCTACATAACATCACATCTTCTTGGGACAACTTAGCAGATGGTCATCTTTTGTCAAATTAACCAGAGGCTTATTAGGTATAAATAATTTACACCAAGACTCACAACAAATATAATCGACCTCATCTCACAAAGATTTGTCCTGAGTAGGAATCGAACTCACAACAGGCCAGTCAGTCCAATTATCATAGTAAACATGAGAAAGCATGTCAACAACAAACAAATGACGATCTATGAACATAATCACAGTACCAATGTATGAATCACGACAATTTCAAATTCAAATTCTGTGTGGAATATTCAAATGAGGAATAATTATGTCGCGCGCGGCCGATTAGCAGCGCACTCGCGTGTAGGATGCCTAAGCTTTCACTAATAAACTCCATATTACTCAATTACACTGTCAATACTTTGTAACTAGTAGAATCTTTTGCAGGAGTCTTGTTTTGAATAATTAGATAAATCTTAGATTACGCTGGAAGAAAGACGAAACGATGTATGAGGCTATCTAAACTTTTGAACAGTGATATTAATGTGTTTTCCGTCTATTCAGGGACAGATCTACTTAAATTTTGACACACAGATAATAATAATAAACTATAAAAACAATTTATAAATATTTTACATAAATGAGCGCGGGAGACCTGTAGGTACGCATACACAGGGAAGCAACTTGACCACTGTGTGGAGTTATTTGGCTGTGGTCTTCTGTAAGGTGGAGGTCATTCCTTAGTCGGGCTTATGGGCCTATATGGTGCACTACCTCTCTCAAAAAAAAAACACTTAAAATTCATTTATTCATTTAGGTTACAAAGTAACACTTATGAAGGTCATAAATTATGAATAAGCCATAAAGATGATGTCAGCAAAATTCTTACGGCTAGTTCGCTGACACTTTTCTTTTTGTACCTACCATGTAACAGAATATACATATAAAGGCTCACACGAAGTAAATATATTATTTTAAAAGAAAAATATTTATCATGTAAATCAATGAAAGAAAAACTGACTTCGTTAATGGCAGGTATCGTTATTCCATTACTATTTTAGTTTAATGAGATATGTTAAAATTAGCGGTGTAGGTTTGATTCCCAATTGAGTGCAAATAAGTGAACACTACCAAAACTAGGCTATCTAATTGCGGCTAGGCTGTATGTGCTTAGAATTAAGATAGCCACCGGATATTACACTAGATTAAATGTGGATTAGATACATATAGTTTTAGATAGGGGCTTGTACGGTAGGCAACTGAGATAGCACTCTGAGGTAGTACAGGACTACTATATGAAGATTAGTTTTTTAGGAAAATATATGAATTTGTGTTAAATATTTTTTATTTGTAGGTTTAGTCTAATTGTACACTGTTACGTAATTCTACAGAAATATATACAATGGTTTTCTTAAAAAAACTTATCTTTATATAGCGGCCCTGTACTTAAGTAATTAACTTGCGAGAGGCTCAGAGCCAGGTGCACTTGTTTTTCGGTAAACTAACAGTGAGTTAGGCTACCAAAGGCGCGGGAACCCTAAAGATGGGTGACCGCATAGTGGTTTTTTTTTTCATTCGAGCGTCTCCGTAGGTCATCGAAAAACTCTGTCACCAGCCCCTCTTAAACGTTAGTTGACTGCTAAAAGTTAAAGCTTAACTTAATTATATAAAAATAAATCCCTATTTCCTTTGGTCACGCCATAACTGTAGAACGACCGATTTCATTCATCTTTTTTAAAAGATTTCTATTAGTGTTTGACGGTTCTTATGGAAAAAAGTTGCGTAACTAAACTAATATTAAAAGAGGGAAGATTTGATTTTTGTTTGTTTTCTTGCTTGTTTGTAATGACTTAATAGGCTATATTTTATTGAAAAAATAAACTAATGACCACCCGTGCGAAGTCGGCACGTCCGGCAGGGGTATTCTGTAAGAGCAAAAACCGAGCCACCGCAAAAACCGAGCAAAATCTGTCTGTCAGATTGAAAATCGGTATTCCGTAAGAGCCCTTTTTGACGTTTAGTCAATAGATTGTGCCGTCACCGAGCAATCACAACTGTCAATTTTGCGATCACAACTGTCAGTTTGCCATCGCTGTTTCTTAGAGAATTAGCCGGCCGGTCACCAGTCGGTAATAATGATGAAGGCCTTAGGCGATCTGGACTTGGACCAGCTATAGAACTAGTCCAAAACCAAGCAAGATCAGAGTAAAGGAATCGAGAGTGTACCTTCTCCCATACTTATTACTTTCGGATAACAGCTTAATCTAAATATATTAAAATAATAAATTAAAGCGTTTAATGTAGTAGTAATAAAATTGGACTGGCAAAAAATGAAAGTTTATAAGGATAATAAAACTTATTTTATGGCGGTATAAGGTTTACTTGGTTATGTAAGCGAAGGACATAAATCATTTTTATTTATTTCTTACTTAAAAATATTTCTAAAGACAACTTCAATACCTACTAAAGAACAAACTCGATGTCGCGGGGACTTTATAAAGATAAATTAGTCCATATACACACTATACACTAAGACTTAAAACAACTATCACACGTGGGTCTCACAAATATTTGTTATTAGAGGCATGTCCTAGTTTCGCACGGGTGAATATTTATTCAGCTTTCGTAGGAGCCCGTAATTAAAAATAAATAAATACAGTCTTACTTGGCGATTATGTAGATATGTAATGGTGAAAGAATTTAAAAGATTGGTCGAGTTTGAGTATTTAACTTTTTTTTTAAGACAACTCCCGCACTAGAGAATAAGCTCTGTGCCGCAGGGGACTTTACAAACATACAATTAACGGACACAAATTACACCCAGGCTCAGAACAATTCATTGTGGGTTACACAAAGTTTTGTCCTGTGTGGGAATCGAACCCACAACCTCGTTCACAGCAGGCGTATACTGCGGCCACTGCACCACCGAGGCAGAACTCAAAAACTACATTTTAAATTTTCGTAACAAACGAACAAACATAAATCTAAATCTTTTCTCTTTATCATATTAGTTATTACGAGTAAAAATCAAACCTACCACATTCAGTCGCAATTTAACCAACGTAACGTATGAACCCGGTATATACAGGGTGTTTGGCGCATGGACCGACACAATTTTTTCCTGGATTTGGGGGGTTACCAGCTAGGTTCTACGCATACACCCTATGCCCTAAGTGATGCGGTTGGATAAATATGTTTTTTTTTACGTTTTTAAAAATAATACCCAAATTCTTACCTTTAATACGAAATAACTTTTTTTTAAGTGGGCGTAATGGTACAAAATAAATTTTGTTGTATTTGCCAATGTCTTCCTAATCTAAATAACTCATTATTTTATACAACTGCTTTCAAAAAGAAATGTTACGTGCTTCCAAAGTTTAAAAAAATGTTTAAATGTATGAAACATTGCAACTTTTAAATTCATTTAAAAAAAAACTAATATCCATTTGGAACTTAGTTTTATTTTAAGAAGTTCTTTAGTTTATACCCTTTCGAACGGTATGCTACATGTCATAGAATACAATTCATTATGCAGTCAAAATACTAGTTAAAAGAGTCAGGGTTTAAAAAAAGTCTTATAATGTTATTGTGTTTTATTAAACTACAGTTAAAAATCTTGTTCAAATAGACCTTTATTTCGTATACAAGCATGACACCTGTTTCTTATTACAACAATCGTCGTATGTAGTCACATTTCTGCCTTCATTACGTTAAACGCGCCGGTTATTCTTTCAATCAGAATCTTCCTAGTGGGCACCTCTGTCTGGTAAACTAATACCTTTACACGACCCCAGACGTAAATATCCAAAGGTGTCAGGTCCGGTGATCGTGCCGGCCAAGGTATAGGGCCACCCCTACCAATCCATGAGTTTGGAAACTACGGCAACGTCGCCGTGTTACGGCGCGTGGCGTCGTCGGCCGACGTCGCTCGATCCGGTGCGCTTGCTCAGTTAATGCTTTATTGTCTTAGCGATTAGTTGTGATCTGTGATTAAAAAAAATACAAGGCACGGCGACGTGCAACGTTGCTATGTCGTGCATTTTTACATTACGTTTACGTAAATTTGCACGTCAACGTACAGTGCCACGTTAGCGCACCGTTTCACGTTGACGATGTCGTGACGTGGAGATGTGGACAGGCCCAACCGGCGCGTTTAACGAAATTAAGGAAGAAATGCGACTACATACGACGACTGTTGAAATAAGAAACAGGTGTCATGCTTGTATACGAAATGAAGGAGGTCTATTTGAACAAGATTTGTAACTGTAGTTTAATAAAACACAATAACTGAGCAAGCGCACCGGATCGAGCGACGTCGGCCGACGACGCCACGCGCCGTACCACGGCGACGTTGCCGTAGTTTCCAAACTCATGGATTGGTAGGGGTGGCCCTATACCTTGGCCGGCACGATCACCGGACCTGATACCTTTGGATATTTACGTCTGGGGTCGTGTAAAGGAATTAGTTTACCAGACAGAGGTGCCCACTAGGAAGATTCTGATTGAAAGAATAACCGGCGCGTTTAACGTAATGAAGGCAGAAATGTGACTACATACGACGATTGTTGTAATAAGAAACAGGTGTCATGCTTGTATACGAAATAAAGGTCTATTTGAACAAGATTTGTAACTGTAGTTTAATAAAACACAATAACATTATAAGACTTTTTTTAAACCCTGACTCTTTTAACTAGTATTTTGACTGCATAATGAATTGTATTCTATGACATGTAGCATACCGTTCGAAAGGGTATAAACTAAAGAACTTCTTAAAATAAAACTAAGTTCCAAATGGATATTAGTTTTTTTTTAAATGAATTTAAAAGTTGCAATGTTTCATACATTTAAACATTTTTTTAAACTTTGGAAGCACGTAACATTTCTTTTTGAAAGCAGTTGTATAAAATAATGAGTTATTTAGATTAGGAAGACATTGGCAAATACAACAAAATTTATTTTGTACCATTACGCCCACTTAAAAAAAAGTTATTTCGTATTAAAGGTAAGAATTTGGGTATTATTTTTAAAAACGTAAAAAAAAACATATTTATCCAACCGCATCACTTAGGGCATAGGGTGTATGCGTAGAACCTAGCTGGTAACCCCCCAAATCCAGGAAAAAATTGTGTCGGTCCATGCGCCAAACACCCTGTATACCTACACGATGTACAACCAGTGAATTGTTGAGTTGCAAATGTAATAAAACAAATGCTTAATATTCAAGTACTAGCCACTGCCACCAACATTTGAGGTAATCATAAATTGTCTGTCACAGATAACACACTAAACGCGTACTCAGTAGAATCCTGTATTGGTGCCCTACCAAGTACCGTACAATCGTTCGCCAGCTGCACGGTATCACCTCCCGTCGAACAGCCATATTTCACCGGCCGCCTTGTTATCACCTGTCAAATCGTACAAGTGTTTCGCCCGACTCGAAACCTATTTAAGTAAATATCAACTATTTTAAAGGCAAATACTTGGTCTTTGTCTTACCATTATGTAGGGTGTAAAATGCTAATTGTTGAATGAAACTTGTTCAATTGGTTGCATTTAATTATATTTGCACGTGGTTTAGCTCCGTTTAATGCTTATTGACATTTTGATGATCCAATTGATAAGATTTTATTATTATGTTTTTGTAAAGAAGCGAGTAGCAAAATAAATATTTTTGGGTTGGACATCCTTACTAACATTATAAATGTGAAAGTTTATAAGAATGGATGAATGTTTGTTACTCTTTCACGTTAAAACTACTGAACGGATCTGGATGAAATTTGGCACAGAGATAGATTATGGTCTGGAATAACACATAGGCTACTTTTTGCAGCGATAACCGACATCCACGCGGGCGGAGCCGCGGGCAACAGCTAGTATAATAATAAGCTGTTCTGATTGCCGTAAAAGTCTGTAGAGTAAAGCTAGGAATGCTTTCTGCCCATAAAACGTATCTAAGTAAAAATGTCCTGGCAAAGGACACGCTCTAAGTAACTAATTGATACGCTATATACATATGTTTCGCTTTTCTTCAGAACATCTTCAGGAGTTGTAGAAGTTTTAATCGTTAAAGCACGATTTGAAAATATATCTCTCTCGTTGGAGCTCGCGCTTATAATTGCGGCCAATCGTGGAGCAGAGTTATTAAGTTTTGTGTTTATAAAATTCTTAGTAAATAGCAGCACGGAGGCTGTAGACTTACATATTGTTATACGGAACCAGTGCATAGTGCAAAACAGGTCTAATACTGCCTACCCCTTCGGGGAATTACATTGCTAGTGTTTAGTAAACAAAACTACTGTCGAACATTTTGTATTACAATCATTCATTGTCTATTTTCTCTTTTAAAAACATATTTCATAACAAGGTGACATAACTTTACATACATTTACATCCATTTTGACGCATAAAATACAGTCGGATGTATCGACGCGTGACATCCGACAGAGCTTTCAAAACGCCGAGTGTACGACGACTTAGCCATAAGAAATATTTATAATGCTTTGTATGCAAAATTACCTAATGCATTTCACTACACATGACATAGTGTAACTTTAATAGACACATTGTTATACACGATTCTCGACCTTACAGCTATGCGGCGTCAAAGTCCTTTTATTGTTTGACACCGCGAATCGAAAGGCGAATATCGAATGCGAATATCATCACGTGGGTGAGCCCGACAATCTCACTCGGATTTAAATAAAATCTGCATATGGCCCTTGTAGTTTTTGATTGATGATATTATATTGTGATGTAATGTTAGAATCTGCGATGTGTTTACGGTGTGAAAGGTGACTATATGTAGATTAGTATCACGCGTACCTCGTTTGATTCGTCTCGGATTGACACGTATGTCAAGGTCGTGGTTTCACTTATACTGACTTGTCAAATATTGCTTTGTTCGATATTTTTATATTGTATCGTATGCATCGACCATTTGTTTGGAATTTTTATCGAGTCACGAGTGCGAATCATAATCATAACGTTGGACTAAAAAGGATATAGTTGTAATAATTACATAGGTATTATGATTATGACATACTTACAAAGGTGTGAACACTTTTAATCATAAATAATTTAACACAGTCGGATATCTAATAACATGGTGTCAGAGCTAGTAATAAATTCATGTAGTAGGATATAATTAATAAAATGTGAGAAATAGTTGACATATTGTATCGTGTATGGATGTGTTACGCATATATTTTTGTCCACTTGTATGGTGGTATACCATTTATACTTAATCGGTGACTATCTGAGTGTCTATAACGATAAACATCAATGAGAGTTTCTATTGAGTTCTACATAATAAATTCCGATGGCTACATTATAAATTGTATGGTACAAAAGTCTGCTTAAGTATCTGAGGCCAGCGCACGCAAAATATATCCGCTTAAAGACAGAGGGCATTCTTGTTGGCGAATAAGGTTCTTCCTAGTTATTTGCTGGTCCTATTGAGATGTTCCGTGCGCGGCCAGCTGACAAGCGTATGCTCTGCGGCACACTGCAGCCAGCTATTTCAATAGAATGTTAGTGATGTTCACAGAGACCAGTTACAGACATCGAATAAGGCCTGCTGCACATTCAAATAGCATTTGCGTGCACCTTTGGTAGCGGTGTCTTGAGATCTGAAAATTTCTAAACGCGATGTGCTAACATAAAATGTACTTAGGCATTGATATGGAATAAATGCGACGATAAATTTCTCAGATTATTGCTTATTTGTTGAATTTGTCCTGAAAAAATCTTAAGAAAAATGAGTTTTTTGTGATATATTTACAGAAATGATCAGAAGACCGAAAATTTTGTAATTTTGTTGTATCTTGCACAAACACAGCATTTTCTTAAAAGCCATACAATAAGCACGGAGAAATCAGTTCAGGGGCTTGTACCAATGTCCTCCAAACCGAATTTTGGTCAAGGGGCGGCTAATCTCAACGGAGATCTGCACGGAAGATATATATGAAAGTGCACAAGTGTGTGCGCAAACACAAGTGCATTCTTTATTCCCTCCCTCTCATAGTCCGATGGGAAGGCAATCCGTCATGACCGGAGAGAGATCAGGCGTAGGACCAACGGCTTTACGTGCTTTCCAAGGCATGGGGGTGTACCGCCAATTTCCAAACTACAGTTATCTATTGTGAATTTCTTGATAGAAAAATCCAATATAAATTTTTTGCTCGACTCGGGATCGAACCCAGGACCTCGTGATCAGCAGTCACGTACGTCGACCACTGAGCTACCAACTCAGTTAAATAATTTGATGTTCCTAAGATGTCAACTTTGCTATCTAGCTAGATAGCAAATATTCTATTTTTTCTAATTCTAATTATTTTCTGCCCCAAACAACAATGGATAGGATTTACATAAGTTTACGAATTACATGTCGCAAACTTATTTTTTACATTAGGTTTTTTATTCTATTCCATTTTACTACCATTTATGCCACTTGTCTAGAGGAGTTATTTGTCAACTGAACTACAATATACTTAACAAGCTGAAAGGGGGTTACAGTTGAATTTCGACCACCTAGTTTTTTTTTTTTTTTTTTTTTTTTTTATACTACTTGGGTGGCAAACAAGCATACGGCCCACCTGATGTTAAGCAGTATCCGTAGCCTATAGACGCTTGCATTACCAGAGGTATCACTTGCGTGTTGCCAACCCATTTTTTTACACCAGGGCTTTAAGATGGAAGTAACCCTGGGATAGGAAAACGTATCTTTCAAAACGCATTCCTAAATGAGCGCTGGAGACCTGTACTCACCCACAGGAACACAACTACACCGCTGTGTGTAGTCATTTGGCTGTGGTCTTCTGTAAGGTGGAGGTCCTTCCCCAGTCGGGCTTGCTCGCTAGTATGGTGCCCTACCTCTCTTTTTTAAAATAAATAAATGCTCCTGATACATAGACTACATAGCCTTTGTTATTGTTTGAATGTCCCGCTATATCGCGAGTGGGAACGCGACACATGTCCCAGGACAAAGGTGAGGGCCATTGTAATTGTTTACACGAGAGGTTATCAATCGGCTGCAAGGTCAAAGGTCGTAATGAACCTTGTTGAGTTCATCATGTGGTGTAGTATGTCCCTTGTTTTGATGAAACATTTTACTTATAGATAATAGTTATAGCTTTTTCAAAGTCATAGTCAAACTCATTTATTCATTGAACTAGCAAGCGAAGTTCTTCGAGTCTATAAGAACATTTCTTCGTTTGTATAATTTGTGTACATTTTTCTCTCATGATAACTCGAGTATCTCTGATCGGAACATGGTGATTCGGAGGGCGAATTGACATAATTTATGAAAGTCATATAAATAAATATTAAGAATTTGGTATGAGTTACAATTTGTGGGAACAGAAAGGAACGGGAACCAATATCAGGCATTAGGTCCACCTTTATCCTACTTCCTACTAATATTATAAACGCGAAAGTTTGTAAGTATGGATGGATGCATAGATGGATGGATGGATGGATGGATGGATAGATGGATGGATGAATGTTTGTTACTCTTTCACGTAAAAACTACTGAACGGATCTGGATAAAATTTGGCACAGAGATAGATTATGGTCTGGAATAATAGGCTACTTTTTACAGCGATAACCGACAACCACGCGGGCGGAGCCGAGGGCAATAGCTAGTATATCATATGTTTGTGTATAATTAAAAAAAATATACCATACAAAAATATAATTCATTTTTGTATGGTATATTTTTTATAAGTTAGAGGGTAAGTAAGAAAGAAGCAAAAATATATTTATTGCACAGTTTAGCTTCAAGCATTTTGGAAACGAGGATGTTTGTCTCCTCCTTATCGTTTGGTTAATGACTAATCCGGTGACAGAGTTATAGAGATCGCCCATATTTAGGCCTCTGTTGTGCTCTGGGACCCACTTTTAAGAGTCGAAAGCTAAAACAAGGTTCGTTCTATTTTATAGGGATAGGGCACATGAATGTCGTTATTACAAATTACATTTTCAGGTGTTTATTTTTGAGAAAAAGAAATCCTATTCCAAAAGTTTTAGGTCAGCAACGCGCGATTTACTGTTTTGTCCTAGGTATTGCAAGCATCCATAGGCTACGGTGATTGCTTACCATCAAGTAAGCTGTGTTGTTGTTTGCTTGATTGCCACCTAAATAGTATAAAAAAAATATTGCCGCGTTGGATGGCAATGCTTATTCGTTGGTCACCTAAATGAGGTATTCCCCGAAGCGCTACTATTTTTAGGCGCACCTAATGAGGCGCTCCTTTTTTATTCCTCGGAGCGCACTACCTCATCTAAATAAATAAATGCGTTTTGAAGCATTGGTAAATACATTTTGCTGCATAATTTATATTGACATCATCGACATGTCTAACATAAATCTGTTGATTAATAATGTTTTATTCCTTTAGTACAGTTTAATTATAAAGTTTATGTTAGCCAACAGGAAATTAATTATTTTAATTTACTTGATTTGATCTGAATCCCACCAATCATAGATATCTCGCATCTTAAATGGCCTTAACGTGTTACCAAATGCCTGTGTCTGTGCCTGATTAATGTTATTAGTAATTTAAAGCCTTAATGTCAGCTACAACGTTGGGCAGTAGAACGTGAAGCGTTATTTAGGTTTTCACACTGACATACACACAAAATGTATAGGCATATAAAGACATTCAAATACCTAATAAGTTTATATTTTATAAAAATATTTTCAAAATCAAGCTTTTTTAGTGTATTTGTGTAATACATGGTCGTGTATGAATTCAATATTCTTAAAAGAGCCCAAACACGACACGGCTGTCTTGTTTCGTTGAAAAGTTTCTACGACTACCTTTGAACATCATCATCACATACTGAACTCCACCTAAAAATAATATTAGGCGTCAAGCTACATCAACAAATCCAAAAACGACGCGTGTATCTTGTTTCATTGAAGAGTTTCCATGGCCATCTTCCGACTTCATCATCACGTCCTAAACATCCATCTAGGAATATAGTACTCGTCAAAATAAATCCAAAACACCCAAACACGACACGGCTATCTTGTTTCGTTAAAGAGATGCCATGGCTGAAGTTTTTTTTTATGCTACCAAGGAGGTAAACAAGCATACGGCCTGCCCGATGGTAAGCAGTTTCCGTAGCCTATGGACGCTTGTAACACCAGGCTTGTATCACTCGCGCGTTGCCGACACTTTAGAAACTTTATAACTCCTTTCTTGAAGAACCCCATGCTATAGTCTCTCTTACGTTGGTGTACCAAATTTCAGCTCCATCAAACACCGGGAAGTGCTTCAAATCTAGCTTACAAGATTTGAGCCTAACATACAGACTAACTAATATACATTGCAAGCTAAATAAAAGCTTGTAAAAATATCCTCTCTGGGAAACAAGCGTGAGTCTATGCATGTATGTATATATGTATTGTAATTGATGCAAATACTGATAGTAAAAAGTCCAACTTTAGCTTAATGTGCAGTTTATGTATCAATGGATCAGTGTGTCGAATATGGCACAATGATTATTGGTGGATCAGTCAGATTTCTTTGGGGCCTTAGCATCTAGTAAATCCTTTGATTCGTGATTATTATGAATTGCAAAAATATATTTTTTCCTTGCTTGTTAAAAGTTGTTTTTCTGCTCGGCTACTCCATGCAACAATATGCACTGTAATTTTAATTTGCAAATTTTGCAAGGCAAATAACATGTTCAATCAATCAATCAGCCTATTGCAGTCCACTGCTGGACATAGACCAGCTCTCCTGACACGCGCCACAGCACACGGTTCTCGGCCTTTTGCATCCAGTCCGTACCAGCAAACAAAATTAACCAATTAACCAAAAATATCAGTCTTGGCCACACCGAGCCGGCCTAACGTGATTTCCAAAGCACGAAAATAACAAAGAATGAGCGCGTCTATAATTTTTAATAATTTAATCTATGATAATTTTCAGCCATTACAATCAGGCTTCCTTGTACCATATATACATTATCTAAACGCATTCTGATCTAGATAGGTTTAATAATATTATTGTTTTCATAGCATCCGTGCGCGATGCACCGCGATGTATTCGTTGCATCCGATATGGAGTACAATCTGATAGCTCGCCGGATCGCGGACGCACTTACAATAGTAAGAATACGATCTCACTTTGCGGAATGAGAGTAGCGTATTATTTGCTGAGACACTAACTAATACTTTGCGTAAACAAGGAATCAAGACGAGGACCTCAATGTCATTTACATAATGGAGACTTTTTAGTTGCGGAGAGATTTTTGCCGATTATGCGTGTTCTATCTTATGTTCTATGAAAAATCCTATAGAGAACTGTTTCATCTGGAGCCATTATCACTTTTCTAATAACACACTACTCGAGTCCATAGCAGAGTTTAGCCGTACCAAGTTGCCGTCGTACTATGGCCGCGGTATAGATTTTTTGTTCAAAGACACATTAGAACAAATACGTTTTCGTTGGCTATCTACAGTAAGTTGCAAACTGTTTGCCAAATCTGAACATAATATTAGTTGCATATAATCTTTATCTTTGCCTTCTTTACTGTAAATAATCATCATATAAATTGCTGTATTATTCCTCTATTTAACGGTAGAATCGTTTTCAGATTGCAGTTTTGTATGTAAGTGTATAATCTGATTACGACGGTCGGTTATACGAGTATTTTGCATTTGATAAAGAACTTCAAACTAACAAGCCTTGTGTCGTAGTGGGCTTACAAATAAAGTACGGTATTTGATAACAAATGAAATATTTACCGACTACTTTATCAGTAAACTCAGCAAGCTGTGAGTTTTACCCTAGGTATTGCCGTCAATATGCTACGGTTACAACTTTGCCAACCAGAAAGTATAAAAAGGTACCTAAACTCGGGTGCCTTGGTTGGTGGTCCAGTGGCCCCAGTATGCGCCGGCCGTGCACGCGGTTGTGGGTTCAATTCCCACACAGGACAAAACTTTGTGTGACCCGCAAAGAGTTGTTCTGAGTCTGGGTGTATTTGTGTTCGTTAATTGTATGTTTGTAAAGTTCCCTGCCACATAGACCTTGATCTCTAGTGCGAGAGCTGTCTTTTTAAAAAGAACGAAAATAAACTAAGATTAAAGAATAATTAATAATAGCTAGACACGTAAACAAAACGGTGGCTTAAATAAGAAATTATAAAGTTTAACAATTGGTTTATTACTGTTGCTTTTCTGTAAAACTTGCATAAATATACGACAAAGCTACTTGGTAGTAGGACGTCATTAATTAGCACTGTTTATTCAGTCTAATTATTGATATAAGAATCAAGTAATTTTGTTTTAATTTTTGCATCTATTTATCAATAAAAAACAGATTTAAGTACGTAAGTTATTTTTATATGACAGGTAGCCGAAGATTTTTAGCTGCAGAAATCAAGCGACTTGTAGAGAATACTTTAAAAAATACTACTACAGTTATCAAATCAAACCTCACATACTTAACAAACAAAGCTTGCCTTAAGTCTAAAACAGCTACATTAAAGTACAATAAGTTACCGTCACCACATAAAACAGTAAAAGGATTTATCAAAGCCGGGAGCTGAGGAGTTTCCAGTTATTTATGCGCCTGAGCACAAACAGATGTGCACCGCGGGACTCTTGGCCCACGCGCGGTGCTCCCACAGCTAAGATTTACTGACCATTTGAGATAGATATGTCTACGTCATTGCGAAAATATAATGACCTCTTTATCACGTTGATTGCAGCTTAGAAGAGATGAAAAACTACATTTTGTTATAAAAGAGTATAGAAGGAGCAGTTTAAAATAATTAATAGGTTTTACTTTGCAATATAAAATATAATGATAATAGTATTTTGGGACAAGTCACACACGGCTATCTGATCTCCCAAGCTAAGTATAGCCTGTATCTATTATGGCAATCAGATATGGTAAACATTATGAACTTATAAATACATACATCATCATCATCATCATCTCAGCCAAAAGACGTCACCTGCTGGATATAGGCCATACATACATATTATACATAAATTATACCTAGACACAAAACAGAAGCTCATCACACAATTATGTATTCTGGATGGGATTTGAACTAGTCAAATATGCGAAAATGTATTTCCTGTTCGTGATTCTTGTCTAGTATAATAAATTTCAACACGTCATAAAACAATTAAAGACAATAATGATCGTATTCAGAGCGGCATGTATTATACATTATTTTAACCACGAAATTGTATGAAGTTATATTTAAAACAAGATACTATTAAACTAAGCAAACTGTAAGTATCTGATTTTGAAACTGACTGTCATTAAAAATAGCTAAGAAGCCACTTGCCTCCGTTTGGGTGCTCCTTGTGTTTCTCCACCTCATTGTCTTTGTGGAGAAGCCGTCGACAGTCTCGGACACCATGGGCTATCCTGCAGCAAGAGCGCAGGCCGCATATCGCGACACGCCCAACTTAACGACATTATCCGTCGAGCTCTTGTCACCGCCGGCGTACCAGCCGTACTTGAACCAAATGGTTTGGTACGTGACGATGGGAAGAGACCTGATGGTATGTCGTTATTGCCTTGGAAGATGGGTAGGCCTTTGGTGTGGGATGCAACTTGCGTCGACACCCTTGCACCATCACATCTTCCAAGTACAGCAGGTTGTGCTGGCGCTGCTGCTGCAGCTGCAGAGTCCCTCAAACGGCGAAAGTACAGCAATTTAGTTGGAAACTACATTTTTGAGCCGTTTGGGGTGGAGACTGTAGGTTCATGGGGTCCGAGTGCTCGTTTCCTTTACAGAGACCTAGCGAAACGACTGATTGACGCTTCTCGTGATCAGAGGGCTGGCTTGTTTCTCGCACAGAGAATAAGCATTGCCATTCAACGTGGCAATGCCGCCAGCCTTCTGGGCACGTTCCCAGTGGACAGTGATGTTGAGGAATATTTCGACGCTTAAACAACAGTCTTCATTTGTATTATGTTTTTCCTTTCTTTTTGTATGTATGTTTAAATTAGTTTTAGGTATATAGGTAGTAAAATATATATACATATGTGATTAGTGTAAAAACATGTATATTGTTTCTGTAAATAAAAAACATTTTATGCTAAGAAATATTCTAATATCTAGTCAAGAGAAAAGAGATATCATCAAAATATCGAAATAAATTACTTTTACTAATTTAAATACTTGTAGGAAATCAATACTATATCATTACCACTAGACAGGCTTGTTGGTTTTGTGGTTAGTGACCCTGATTGCTAAGCCGAAAGTCGTGAGTTCGATTCTCGCAAGGGAAAAAACTATAAGTATGTCTACCAGTTGTCTGGTTGGTCGCGTGTGAGTAGTCCCAAGATATTATTTACCATTCAGTATTTCAATAGTAACTTGAACGGTCAACGTAGTCAAAAAACAACAAAATAATACGATATTCCTGTTTCTACAACAAAACAAGTACATGAAACACTGCATAGGACGGTAGTGCGTGAAGAATCCCATTATTGCAAGGCACATCATACATTCCATACATTAAAGTGTACGGTATGAGTTAATGCGGCCAATGGCGGTGAATAGCCCTATATCTGCCCGGTGAATGCAAAAGGATAAGCTACCTTAACTGTACTAAAGAATGTGGTAGACTTGTTTTAGACAATATTCTGAATATATTCCAATTTTGCAGCAGTGCGGTGGTGGCAAACAGGCATAAGGCATTTTAAGTGGCAAGGTAAAGATGAAATTAACATTCATTATTGGACTTATACGACATTAATAATGTCTTCCTAATCGAATTTCGATCACGATCAATTATCACGGTAAAAAGATTAGCCCTGGGTAACAATTGAAAGAAAGAAACAAAGAAAGAAAATTACATTTATTGACACAGTACATTTTTTTGGTATGAGTACATTGTAGGTACCTTATAACTACTGTGTCAATGAGGTTACCACTCAGCATAATGCTATGTTGTGGTAACAACACAGCGCTGATTTTCAGTGGTAACCCCAAGTGACGAACGGACATTAAGCTAAACTAAACTAAAAACACAAAAAAGTAAACGTATAAAAATGCAGTTCAAAATATAAAATAAATAAATACATAAGTGAGTATAATATATAGGTATAGGTAACATAGGCAACTCACACACGGCAGGTTGTATCGGCCCGGGTGACGCGACGCGGCGCTCCCGTATCATTCTGCCGGCGCACGAGATGGACCTATGTCCTCCGGCTTACCAGGGTTATTAACCATCTATAGTCTATTTCACATAGCATGGGTACTGTGACGTTTGACATTTGTAGATAAATATCAATGAAAATACTCTAGGCTCTTGATCGTTCAATTAGCCAATTGGTTAGAGATTGATTCAATCATTTTCTTTAACCTTCATCGTTAAATATGCAACGTCACAGTACCCATGCTATGTGAAACAGACTATAGTGGTTCAACAGGCCAGTTATGGAGTGAAATATTTCTCACGTTAGTTTAAGTTTTCTAAAATAAAATTTGCTACATCTGACTACGGCCAGCGATAGACATTTACGGTCTGGTGATGATAAATTAGGTTCCATATAAAGCTGTTTATACCACACACTCTTATTATAAGTATTTTAAGTGTTACAAATTGTGAGATCCTTAAAATTTGTTGTGACTATGTCAGGCTAAAATTTATTTGTTTGAACTTTCGTTTTTTTAGAAAACTGCTGGTTTATGACTTAAGGTGCCGAGCTGGTCATGCCAAAAAACAGGTGGGTATTGGAGTAATCAAGTAGTGAAGTGGAGACTGTAACTCGATATGTGAGGTAGGATGCCTCCAAGCCGGGTTGGCAGCAAGGTTTTCAGGAAGATTGCTGGCAAAAGACGGCCACTGTTGAAATAGGTCTCCCTCAAAGTTTTACACAACTATCGTCCTGAGCTGACCTTGTCCATCGGTTGCCTTTACCAGACCGACATCGTCTATTATTATAATTTTTTTTATACTACCAAGGTGGCAAACAAGCATACGGCCCGCCTGATGGTAAGCAAAGTAGCCTATGCAAAATTATTGTTATTATATTATTTTAAGTTGTCAATTTTCTGACTCATCCGCGGCTAGGTACTTATGTTATCCATTTTCTATTTGACACAAGTTTTTCAAACTCAAATTCATTTAGTATACAAAGTAACACTTTATTTTACCTATTCATAAAATTATATGAATGTTGCAAGTAAGCCAAAGATGTCAGCCAATTTACCTTCAGCTCAAAATAATTTTATTCTAATTATAAATATATTTTCGTCCAGTCTTATCGCTAGTAGCTCTACATTCATTTGGCAGCGCATATCTCCTGCGCAAGAGTGCATTGTTTATCTACCGCGGCGTGGGGTCGGCCAATAAGGTAGCGGGTTCGATCCCGGCTGCGCACCACTGTTTATTACCGCACCGCTATTATGTACTTAGATAAAGATGTTCCTTCCACGTTGGTCGACTTTGTTATATTAAAGGTGATTTAATTTTGTTTTGCTCTTGAACCCAATCAATGCGGAAAGAGGGTTATTATAAGTTTTAGTCTATCTTTGACTTTATAGCACCTAAGAAAATATATTTTGATTGCTTTTGTTGATGATGCATTTTTAATCTATACTAATATTATAAAGCTGAAGAGTTTGTTTATTTGGTTGAACGCGCTTATCTCAGACTTCAGCTCAGCAGCAGAAGCTCTGGTTCGATTAGAAAAAAACTTTTTTTTATTGAATAGTGCATTTATACAGAAAGGCTATAGGCTATATAACATCACGCTACGATCAATAGGAGCGGAGCAGTAGTGAGATATGTTGCAAAATCGGGAGAAATATTTCAAATTACCACGCGGACGAAGTCGCGCGCGACCCCTAGTAATTTATAAATTTTTCATTGTATAAAAATAATTACCGACCCTGTAATTTTTTTTTACAGGGTCGGCAACGCGTGTTATACCCTTGGTGTTGCAAGCGTCCATAGGCTACGGTAACTGATTAACATCAGGCGGACCGTATGCTTGTTTGCCTCCTTGATAGTATAAAAAAATACAATTTGAACATATTGGCTACTAGTCACGCTAAAATAAAGACGAAACGAAAATTACTTACTTTATACAAACTATACCTACAAAATTTTGGTTCGACTGTCTTGTTGGTCCAATGGCCGCAGTATGCGCATGCTGTAAACGAGGTTGTGGGTTCGATTCCCTCACAGGACAAAACTTTATGTGACCCACAAAGAGTTGATCTGAGTCTGGGTGTAATTTGTGTACGTTAATTGTATGTTTGTAAAGTCCCCCGAGACACAGAGCTTGTGCTCTAGTGCGGGAGTTGTCTTCTTAGAAAAAAAAACAAATTTGAGCAGGTTTCTATATTATTTAAACGCAAGCTCAATTTTAAACTTTTGTAGTTTTGGTTCAATAGTTTTGGTCGTCTATCTGTCTGCCTTTTTGGTCCGAAGGCCCTATCTATGTATGGCTCTCGTGAAGACCCTATCAGAAAAAGAGTTATGTAAAAAGTCAGAATGCAGCAATCCGACGCGACAGTAAAAATATCTAGCACATAAACAAAAGATGAAATCTCACAAATATGCTCGAGAAAATAAAATAACGATAAGTACTGTCCAGATAGCATCTTGACGCATATCAATCTTATGTTGTCGTGTTCAAGAATGTTCTAAATTAAATTGGAAAGCCGGACGCATCTAATTTGCGTTCTCAAGAACATTATTAATACGCGTAGGCTAATTGTCGGTGGCCGGTCATCTCTATTATACTATAGTACAAGAATATATTCACACTGGATAAGACTTTTTAAGAAAGGTAGGGCGTTACTGGTGAGCAAGTCCGACTGCTGAAAGACCTCCACCTTACAGAAGACCACATCCAAATAACACAGACAGCGGTGTAGTTGTAAGACTTTTTAAGAAAGTTAGGGTACCTTTCTATCGAGCAAGTCCGACTGCGAAAGGACCTCCACCTTACAGAAGACCACATCCAAATAACACACACAGTTGTGTGTGTTGTTCCTGTGTGTGAGTACAGCTCTTCAGACCTTATTTAGAGATGCGTTTGTAAAGAAATGTTTTACTATCCCAAGTATACTCCATCTTAAAGCACTGGTGTAAAAAAAAATCGGTAACACGCAAATGATACATTTTGGTATTGCAAGCGTCCATAGGTTACGGTAACTGCTTAACATCAGGCAAGCCGCATGCTTGTTTGCCACCCAAGTAGTATAAAAAATCCGAACTCATCTAAACATACTCAGCACAATTTATGACACATCTAGCTTCTCTACACCTCACCTATGCAAGCCCACACATTTGGTTGATAAATACCAAAGCAGATTCGCTTAGAGGTAATAAATTTCACAAGATTACCGACGGCATGATTAATAAACGTAAGCTGAACAAAAATGAAGAGTCGGTGCCAATCGATCAACGTGGGTGTTTAATATGCGCGTACGATCATTTATCTTTATCGATTAGTACCGAGGCATGGTAATGATACGTTCAGAATTCTGCTATGGTAAGGAAAATTAGTGTATGTTTTGTTTTATGATATGTCATAGGTCAGGGTATAATACTGTTTGGTGTGTTTGATGTATTAAGGCAGGTGCTTTATTGGATTGAAGCGGTTGTTATATTGACTATAAAAGAGGTTGGGCATCACACAAACAAGCAATCCGACTATAGTGTATTTCTCATAGCATGGGTACTGTGACGTTTAACATTCTACGATGAAGATGAAAGAAAATGATTGAATCAATCTCTAACCAATTATCTAATTGAATGAGCTAAAGCCAAGAGTATTCAATCGATAGGTTTTAATTTAATCGTTTATCATTTTCATTGCAATTTATCTTCAAATGTCAAACGTAACAGTACCCATGATAAGTGAAATATACTATAAGGAATTACCTACAATACAGAACACTATAGCTAAATCGTGTAGTTAGGTCTTCTATGCTTATTTAGGATTCCTTTTTTAAACAAAAGTTTTCAGATGCAAACGTGATACAGCTCGCTAGGTGTCAATCTTTACACACTACGACTTTTTGCATCGATACGATATCAACGCCTTGAATTGGGTACTAATGCAGTAGCGCTTTTGAAATATTCGCATTTAAATTGACGCCAATAGTTATAGTGTGTAGATGCTTAAATACGCTCGCAGAATACTGGTAAGTGATTATTGCTGTACAGTTAGAAAAGGTTCCGACTATGTAATTAGATCCCGGCACAGGTCTTTATGGGCGATCTGAACAACTGGGGAAGATCACAGCCAAACAACTACACACAGCTCTGGAGTTGTGTTCCTGTGTGTGATTACAGGTCTCCAGCGCTCATTTAGGCGTTATGCGTTTTAAAGCCTTTGGTGTAAAAAATGGGTTGGCAACACGCAAATGATACCTCTAGTATTGCAAGCGTTCATAGGCTACGGTAACTGCTTAACATCGGGCGGGCCGTATGCCAATAATATTTAATAATATTTGCCACCCAAGTAGTATTAAAAAAACCCTGTCAACATTCGGAACAATAAGCCAGAAATAACGAAATTATATTTTTTTTTATTCAACTTTTGTTTATAGAATCACGTCTCCGATCCACTTATACTAATCCAAAAATGGAAGCAGCATGTATACTTTACTCTTCATTAATTATCTACTTCAGTAAAAGAAAACCGTCGCCACATACATATCCATAAAGCAGATAATCATTGATGAATGACGCTTTTACTGTTTTGATTAATACGACATAAATTTAAATCACCTGTACGTTGAGGTGAAGGGTCCACCTCGAGGCCTGACCGACCTCAATTTGATAAATCTCAGTCCGTCTCAACTTACGACTAATTACTGAAAAGTCAAGTAATCTTTAATTATTGCAACACTGAATAATGATCGGCATTAAGTGTTGCCACACTCTGCACTTAATATTGTAGACTGTATTTATGTTTGTTTCTGTAAATATCTTAATAAAGATTTTATGTTTCGTTTGGTTATTAATATTCGTCATTTTAGGCCGGGTAAAATATTTGCATACAAGTATTGGTCACGATTTTGTTTTATAGATAGTTGGATGTCAAAAGCAACTACTTGTATGGTATATAAATTCATTTAAATACATAAAATGAATCGGTTTATTTTATTTAAAAGCCTTTGTTTATATTTATTGAAGTGCCAATACACTGGGACTGCATTACCATGGATTGTTTAATGATGTCATATTTCATTTTAACATGATCTTTTTATCTTTAAGATTTTATATTTGTCGATTATTTAAAAGTGTAATATTATATGATCATGATTAGAAGATCACGACGAGAGGGAAGAAATAGTGTTATGGGTGCGAATGGGGCAAAAATGTAGTTTCGGCATGCTTTGAAAAGTGCGTGTTTGCGCACATACCTGTTCATTATATTCTCTCCGTCGAGATTGGTCTTCGTGACCGAATGTCGGTTAGGAGAACATTATTAAATTAATTTAAATATACTACAGTCAAAGCTAAGCAAAGAGAATATTCCTAAAGTACTGAGTACAAAAGATCAAATCTGCAATTCATACAGCTGAAAAGGATTACTCGGTTCTAAATTTAAATTCTAAATAATAAGTAAGGTTGTCTGGCCGCTACGCACGCAACAGCGCACGCGCACCGCCCGCGCGTGCGCTCAATCCGCTCTAATTTCGCAACGTGGTCACACTGCTGAGGTTATCAACAGTAGGTCAACTTTATACTGATAGTAACACCTGCGACAGGGGTGCTAAATTATCTGTTAATTAATGAATACTTGATTAAAATATAGTAGTTTGAAGAGATTTTCTCGTTAAAATTAATTTATAAAACTGATATAAAACCTTGCAGTTATAATAACAGACAGGTAATCCAGCAGTAGACGTTATTCGGTTTAGAGACAGTACAGAGAGAGGGGATAGGATTTCTGCCTATTCTATAACTTAATAATCTCTTTAGACTCAAATTCCTATGAAACCATCCTGAACGATTACTCTACTACTACTCTACTCTCTAGAGTTTTCCTGTGAAACGAATGGCATAGAGTATCTTCAAGAAAGGAGTTAAAAGGTTTTTATACGGTTGGCAACGCGGCGAGTATCATTATAGCATAGTAGGCTAATATCCCTCCAAATGTATAGAGGAGACCCGTGCCCAGCAGTGGGACGTTCGTGGGTTGAGATGATGATGAAGAGTGATACCCCTAGTGTTGCAAGCTACCCCAGACTATGGCAACTACTTCCCACCAGTCGAGCCGTTAAAAAAAGTTCGTATTATATAAACATCTCCTTGACAACAACAGTATAAGACAACGATCTTTCCTTATCAGTGTAGTGTTGCTAGGAGCAAAATTACTGCGTTATCGCTGGCACATTGGCGTAGTTGTAACGTCGCTTCGTCGGTGCACTATATCACAGTGGATATTTACCGCCTGGCCACCGCCCGACGGTGACAGCCTTATCTGTTATCAGTATATGGATAGATACCTTATTGGATGCCTGCCCGTATCTATAGTCCGGATGCTGGCCTTGAGATTAATGAAATTTATTTAGCTTTTGTTTGTGGATGATGGTTATTGTGATTTAAATTATCCTATGTCTTTTTCCAAGATACTATCTCCTCGCCGAATTAATATGCTTTTAGCTGATTAGCTGTTAAAACGCAGCAGACAGACAGAGTCATTTTTATTTATAATATAAGTAAGATTTACACACGCTCACGATTGCAAACAGGGGGATTAATTTACCAAATTTAGGATTTTGACTGCACGTGTTGTCGAATGGTTAAGGTGGTCAACTTGATACTAATAATGCGCTGTGTGTTGTGTGGACATAACTTTGTGTGACCAATCAATAGTTGTAAGTCTAGATATTATTTTGAGTCCGTAAATTGTATATTTGAGAAGTATAGTATAGTGCTAAAGGGCTTTAGTGCGATTTTTTATAAAGATTCCTGCACTTCCAGCCATGTTCAGATTCGGGAAAGCCATTTGCGAATCACACAAATGTTTGTCCCGTATACAGATCGAATCTACAACACGCTGCATAGTGGTATAGACGAGATAACCACTTAAGCCACTAAACCAAGAAGATAAACTACCACTATCAAATTAAACTAAAACAATCTTAACTATAACTATGGCACTGTTACGCCAGTGAAAGGGAGGGTGGCCATCTATTTTAATAGACCAATACACCGCCATCTTTTGTGTGTGTGCATAATAGTTGCGACAAGGGTTAGTGGCCTGGGTGTGGCTGGCCAAGGCAGGGTATTGATAGCGGTGCAAGTGTTCGTTGGTGATCGGGTATGTTCGGGTTTGTTCGCTCCAGGTTAGATAGCATGCGGAAGCTGTTGTGTCAACGGTCGTGTATTAATTTATGTGGTTTATGATGTAGTGTATGATGGTTGGATGTTGCTATGCGGTAGTGAGGAATGCTAGCTAGTCATCGTAATTTAAAAAAAAAAATTACTACTTGGGTGGCAAACAAGTATATGACCCGTCTGATGATAAGCAGTTACCGTAGCCTATGGACGCTTGAAATACCAGAGTTATCACTTGCGTTTTGCCGATCCATTTTTTACACCGCTATCCTACTATATGTGAAAGATTGTGAGTATGGAGGTATGGATGTTTGTTCTCTTCCACGTAAAAATTACTTAGCGGATCTGGATGAACAGAGGTAGATTATAGTCTGGAATGGCACATAGGCTACTTTTTATTGCGATAACTGACATCCCCGCAGGTAAAGCCGCGGGCTACAGCTAGTGTGATATATATGTATCACCTTTTACTGTAAATTAATTAAATATGTTAATGGGCCATCTGATTCCTAATTGTGCAGAGCCTTCTTGTGTCGATGTATATTGTATCTCCTTATTTATCGAAATCCTTCTCATTTTCCTCCTAAACGAATTTAATCGCGGTGGCTATCTACACGAGAGATAATATAGTGCTCAAATGTGTGTTGAAACACAGGTGCACTTTTTACTTCCCATTTTTAGTCCAGTAGGACGGAATTCAAACCACGATCAGACATAGGATCATCAGCTTTACGTGCTTTTAAGACAAAAGTGCAAACACGGCCAATTTCCAGACTTTGGATTTTTTATATTTATTGTCAGAAAATCCTATTATGTATTTTTATCCCGACCTGGGAATCGACCTCGTGATCAGCAGTTGTACTTAATGATCTTTAGACCAAAGCGGCAGTTATCTCCTTAATTATACAGAGAGCACAGCTGCGATCTGTTACCATAACAATGAGTCAACAACCCATTTAAGTTCTCGATGGTACCTATTAGGCACAATGTAAATATCGACACCAATTAAACGTACAGTGTCCGTACATAATGCCATAACGCATGTCGAAACATCTCACAATTATCACGAGTCACTACTACAATGTCAGTAACGTATACAACCCAACCCTGAACCTCAAGGTTGTCCCTAATTATAGCTTTCGAATGAGACGTCATTTCCTTACGCTTACGAAACATTAAAATGTAAAAAGAGGCTTTTTCGCGTTTCAAAGGTGTGAATTTAAATAATTGCAATAATCGCGGCGTCAGACGGACATGCAAACTTAATGAACGGGTAAACGGTGAATGTGAAGAAGACAACCGTGTGGCCGACAAAAAGACTTAATATTGCCCGTCTGTATCATACTTTAGTGCTTTTACATTGATGGATGCGAAGGCGATGCGACGTGACGTTTTACTTAAGCACTCAAAGTCGTAACGTTTAGACTTCTTCTTAATTACTAAAATAAAATATAGCCCATGTTACCCGGTGATAAAGTAGCTTTTTAATGGTAAAAGAATTTAAAAAATCGGTAGAGTAGCTTTTGAGTTATATCGTTACAAACAAACAAAAAATATAACCTCTCCTTTTTATAATATTAGTTTAGATTTTATAACTATCGCGTTACTTGAAATATATTGTATGTACCTGAAATTGGTATGAAGTTACAGATACCTAGAATAAATTAGGTATTCCTTGAAGCGCACCCATTTTGAAACACACCTAACGAAACGAGGAATACCCCGAATAAATCGTATTTTTATCAAAAGATAGCTTGCCCACGGTTATTTCAAGAATCGAGTCCACAAGACTATACCTACTGGCAAGAAAAACATTAATAATTTTGGTGAATATCTTGGCTGGCGGGTGTTATTGTAGTGGACTGAAAGTTATTGATTGATTTGGTAATAAGGACTGTTTAAAAAAAATAATTTGTTCTTAACTGTTTTTCGTTAGTATTTATTTGCTTAGCAAACCAACGAGTAAAGTGATCAAACATGATGATCATGCAATAACAATAATATATCCTATGTGAAAGTTTGTGAGTATGGATGGATGTATGTATGGATGTTTGTTATTACTTCACGTAAAAACTACAAAATAGATCTGGATGAAATTTGGCATACAGATAGAACCTATTCTTACTTAGGTTATTTTTTATTGATATAACCGTCATCCACGCGGGCAGAGCTAGCTAGTAATTGTATAAAATCGGCTTGTGTAAAGACCCCTTAAGTTTTGGTTTACACACTTGACGGAGGAACAATTATAAATGAGGTCGATTCCATATTCGTAATTCTCGCCTCAGGTATTCACATTTCCCTTATGGATGTAGGTACTAAAATTTAAAAAATATTTAAAATGTGTAATATTCACCTCTTTAAACAGACGCATCCTGCTTTTATATTCAATAAAATCATCTTACATATATTTTTATGACGGACGTAGCTTTAAAAAGTTATTACGGAAAGAGATATAGAAATAATTTTTAGGTTTCCACATTTATGTGTGAATCTTTAATATTTAAATGTATAAAATATATAATGAGCTTGAGAACGATGCCGGCAGAACCGTAGGGGATATTCGCCGTAAAATTGTATATTAAACAGACACCTGTATTCACAAATATTATTATGGTGCTCTCGATTAAAAGGCTATTAAGTGGTGGACCTTTTATTAAGAGGGCCGGCTGTAATTGAGTACCACTGCAGTACCAATTATTATTCTTCAACCATGTAGTAGTAAGCAAATTGCGGACTACTTTGTTATGATATGGAGGGTGCTCGAGTTAGTAAGCATGCGAGATTTGTGGGCATGCGAGATTATGCGAGATTATTGGACATGCAATATTCCTAACAAGTAATGCTTTCTGTATTGCAAGTGTCTATAGGCTATAATAACTGATCTGTTGACTATGAAATAATTTTAACAAAAAAACCGGCTTCTAGATTATAAAATTTTGAAAAACCGCTAAATCCCAAGTCTGAAGTAGGTATTTAAAAAGTTCATTCGAAGTCTAATCTCACTTTTCTTCTCTTAAAGACGGTTTTTTTTTTATTTTTAATGATAAAAATTAAAAAATATATAATAATGGTCATGAAATACGCTTTAGCTTTATGAAAAGCTAAAGCGTATTTCATGACCATTCAAATAAGCCCAAACACGGCTAGATTACATTGTTTAATTATGGAGTCCCGTTACCTTCCGGTTTCATCATCATACATCATCACGTAGCAAATGAAAATGGTACAATTAAACTGATTTAATTGTACCATTTTCATTTGCTAAGTAATAGTTCCTTATCAACCTTACTCGAGACTTATCTAATCGCCACCCGTGAAATACTTATCATTGAGAAGTTCAGGTGGCCACTTGAGGTTTTCTTCATCAGTTTCCCTTCACCATATTGCGTTTTCTGAATGCAAATATTTGATTTGTTGTAAAAACAATTGAAATTGATATATCGATGGTCCAGAAGACAAATGTGCTAATTACTATAGGCATGCTCATACATTTGGCATTAAAATGTTAAATTATCAAAATTTTGTAATTAGCACATTAGTCTTCTAGCCCATCGATATTGTGTGACTATAAATTCCGAAGAGTTCCCTTAATTCCTCATGGATCCTATAATCAAAACTTACCAACTTTTGATAAAAATTGGACCAAACTGAAAGTATGTCCTCTCAAAAATATTATTCAAATCGGTTCATAAAAAAATACACACTATACCCTCCTCTTTTTGAAGTCAGTTAAAATATATAATATGCTACTACGAGTACTACCAGTCTACAGAAGACTGCAGCTCGGTAATAGTACCTGCGTAGCATTGTGAGTCTGTTTGAGGGTATTATTGTTTGGAGTGCCTTGAGAAATTGCTATTCAGGCAGCAAGAGAGATTTGGTCTAGGTATTAGGCCGCCAGCATAGTGATATCACTTTTTTCAAATTCAAATCACTTATTTGCGAAATACGGGTTTACAGGATTCTTAAATTAATATAGGGTATTACCATACTCAGCATCTTAAGCATGCAAAACTTCATTATTAAAAAATATCGGTAGGTATTTAAATTCCAAAACATTAATTAGTCAAGTTTAATAGAGCACATATTTATGTAAGATATAACTTAAGAATGTCAAATAATTACAAGGAATGTCAATAAATTACATAATTAAAATAGAATAATATAGAAAGGCAAATTAAATATGTTATAAAATTTAAATAATGTCACAGTTTTTATATTTTTGTTATAAACATTGATTTCTTAACATAATAGTAAATTTAGGCAAGCAGTAATTTCTTTACACCACGCTTAAATTTAATAAAATTAGTAATGTTTAACAATTTATTTGGTAAATGATTATAAACGCGTGGGGCATCATCATATATTTGTGGTAGTGGCAGTGTTTTACTGTAGCATTTCTAGGCAATTGAAAGAAACGTTTTCCTATTCAGGGATACGGCATCGTAAAGCCCTTGAGTTAAAAAATAGAATGGGGTGCCGATAGAAGTGAAAACTAATTAACTTGTCAATTTTATTGTTGAGTTATGAAATTCCATATAGAATTATTTAAAAAAAATGAGTATGGAAAGCGTTTGGTCGCAATGACGATGACGCGAGTTCCATGATTTTTGTCAAAAAGTGCTCAACGCGCCTAAAGAAGTTTTCACTTTAAAAATAGATCGGTAACATGCAAGTGATACTTCTGGTATTGCAAGCGTCCATACTGCTACGGTAACTGCTTTACATCAGCCGTATGCTTGCTTGTCATCTAAGTAGTATAAAAAAGCAGTAACTGCTTCCCATCAGACGACCCACACTCTTGTTTTCCACTTCAGTTGTATTATAAAAAAACAATTTATTTCTTGACCTACTGTTTGTGCCTTAAGAAATAACCATAAATGATTACGAAGGTGTTGTTTTATGAGAAGTTAAATTCTTATCCGTCTACATAATCAAAGGCTTGCATGCATGTCGATTGAAATTAAGTAATTAAAGTTCATCTCACAGTAAAAGCTCCGTATATGGCAAGAAACGATTCATGGTTCACACACACTATAGACCACGGGTATCAACCACTCAAGTACCGTATTTTCGCCATTGTAAAATTTTATTACCCCGAATTTGCGACAATCGTATCAACGCTTGAACCGCCGCGATTTGTTAATCAAGGCTTCAACCTTTCTGTACTCGATTTACAGACATTTTCCATATCATTTTCTCAGTTTTATTGCCAGTAATAAGACATTTATGTTCTGGAATATTCGATTAGTGCAGTAAATAGTAGAAAGAGCATCAATTTTGAATACACGAATTTAATGCAATTAGCACGTACTCGTATTTTAAGGTACTCATCGCATTATGTCATGCGTAATTATTGTATTTTTCGGTAATATTCTGTTGTAATGACGGCAGGCGGTAAAATTAAATTGGCTTGAATATTTTTAACCAATATGGATGATGTTACTTGCGTTTGGGGTAGTTTTGTATGCATTGTCTTCGATATCTACTAGATTAGATTTGGACGAAGCTTAAGCACTTTAATTATAAACGTTTCTTATAACTATTCCTTTTTAATTAGCTTTGCACACCAACCGTCAAATAGAGTTGGTGTCTTAAAAGTACCATCGTGTTTGCTTTAGTTGCTTGCTTTACATGTCTACACAGATTTTGCAGCTTTAACATTTGATTTTTCGATGTAGTTGCGCTATCATTTTATTGACTATGTGACTTGAAGTCTAGTGCCATCCTAATGCGCAGTAACAATTGCTATCTATTATTGATTTTGCTATGTGCGGCCTGACTAAAAGGCAAGAATATGATAGCTTTCCTAATCTTAACAATAGATGGCGTTGACATTTTATCGTATAATGAAAATCATAGTATAACTTATAATTAGTAACGTCAGCAATTCGACGTCTTTATTTCTGAATTCAGATTTCCATTCAGTTCACCATTTAATTAATGAGCTTCACAACTCTCGAGATACTATTATGAATATTTATATAGAGCATAGTAGTTTATTGACAACTCTGTCAGGCCTATGTTAATAACATGTCAGCATGTCAGCACTCCCAGTCAACAACAATATTGATGAGATTGACAGTCTCTCGATACAACGGACTGAATTAGAACTTGATAGATTTATTATCAAAATGGAACATGGATAATGACGTAGAAACCTTGTTACGCACGTTTTATGTTCTATACCTATGTGTGTGTATGTGTGTGACATGTCAAATGGTGATCGAAATTTGAATATTGAGCGGTAGAATAGTGACACTTATATGATGTCTGTAAACCATCACTCACCAGCCAGTACTCAACATGTCCATTTAAACCTGTCTACACACGGCTATCGCTCAGACTCCGCGCAGCCTCTCGCCTGCCGTCCGGATCCCAAATGATGAATGTCCCGACTTAACCCACTTGACAACTCATTTTCTCGTAACAGATACCATTACCAAACGCTCAAATAACATAGTAGCAACGATCACCTTCGCAATAACAGACCATAATGGTAGCCTTATTCATACGACCATCATTATTTTCTGTCTGGCAGCAAGGCAAAAACAATCAATAAAAATAAATCATTTAAATAACCATAAACACGTATTACAATGCGCCGACATTACATCTCCTAATGATTTCGCTAACGAATCATTGAAAGTGGTTGGATCGCGTGCGCGTGCGCTTGTCCGCTGCGATCTAATCGTTGTGTTGTGCGCGTGTGCGGGGTGTATACGTTTGTGTGCGTGCAATGCGGTCGTAATAATATGAAAGTGTTGTACGGACCCCGCCCTAGCCTCGGGCTCGCTCTGTGTTCCATTTACATCTGCTCGAATATTTTATTAAGCCTTCTGTCGAGCGAGCCGCACCACTGATTCTGTGCCTTGTCGAATTACTGATAACGATAACAGTTACCGTAATATTCTTGCTCCAAATATAAGAGATATACTTAAACAGGAGTATTCTTAAACAGGTGCTGTCTTAACTGGATCGTTTTGGACTCATTAAAATGTACGTAAGATTAAAAAAAAGATAATCGAGGATCCGAATTGTAAAGTATACATAGCCCTGCAAAGGAAGCAACATTTTATTATATTATTTAGGTGGCAAACAAGCATACCGCCCGCGTAATACATAGTAAACAGTTATCGTATCCTATGTATGCCTGTTATACCTGGGATATTACCGCGTATTGCCGGTCCAACATTTTCTAACGATCAACATTTTCAACGCATCCCGGACAACTTAACTAGTCTACCAGAGAAATGCATCTATAACCCATAAATAAAAACGCTTTTTTAGAGTTCCGAAGTAAACAAGAAACCCTTATACCCGAAATGTATTTTATGCATTGCGTTTTTTTTTATACTACCAAGGTGGCAAACAAGCATACGGCCCGTCTGATGGTAAGCAGTTACCGTAGCCTATGGAAGTTTGCAACACCAGGGATGTTACTCACGCGTTGCCGATCCTTTAAAAACCTATTCTTATTCTTTATTACGCGGCCCAACCAAATAAGCAGCTCATTTATAATTTAGCAGACTGCCTCGGTGGTCCGGTGGCCGCAGTATGCGCCTGCTGTGCACGAGGTTGTGGGTTCGATTCCCACACAGGGACAAAACTTTGTATGACCCACAAAGCGTTGTTCTGAGTCTGGGTGTAATTTATGTCCGTTAATTGTATGTTTGTAAAGTCCCCCGCGACACAGAGCTTGTTCTCTAGTGCGGGAGTTGTCTTTTAAAATAATAATAAAATAATAATAATTTGCCTGAGCTTGCTCAAGTGGATTCTCAAGACATTGATATAGTAATTATTTAGATGTACCTAATCATAACGAGAGGTTAATTTTCTATCATAAAATTTTCAATAATAACCTAATTCTTCCAAGGTAACTAAATACGAGCTACATTTTTTGACTTACGACTAATCGTGACTCAACGTCAACCTGCTGTGATGCATTGTTACAATTTATAAGGCAATTATTAATAAACGGTATAATCCACTACGATATTAAATTGACAGGCAAAACAGTAATAAATCGCAATAATTTCAGTAAAAGGACCGTTTATTAGAATAATCAAGGGTTATTTTCTAGTTACACTTGTATTTTGATGTAACTATCTAAACGAGATCGAGATACTTGTCTTAGATTCACTAAACGATAGATACTACTGTTTTTGCGGTATTATGTCTTATTATTGAATAACTTAGTATACAGCGGTCTTTAGACATGGGTTACTGATAGATGGGTTAAGCAACTTGTGTTTTAAGGAGGAAACGGTGCGGCACGGCGTTTACCCCATTTAAAACATATAAACGTATTCCCTTGTTTCCTTTTTTTATTTGTAGTTTTACTTAGGTGGCAAACAAGCATACCGCCCGCCTGATGTTAAGCAGTTACCGTAGCCTATGGACGCTTGCAATATCCCTGGGATAGGAATTCGTTTCTTTTAAAACGCATCCCTAAATGTGCGCTGGAGACCTGTACTTACACACAGAAACACAACTACACCACTGTGTGCAGTTATTTGGCTGTGATCTTCTGTAAGCTGGAGGTCCTTCCCTAGTCGAGATTGCTCGCTAGTATGGTGCCCTAACTCTCTTAAATTATTCCTTCCTGGATAATTATATGATTATTTTCTTATGTATATCGCAGGTTGACATTACATTTTTAATCAAAAATCTTGGGTTTTGATCAAGAATAGGAGCATACAAAATGATTATTTAATTTTATCATAACCTCCGGGATATGATGAAGGAAGTTGTTTGGGTTTATGATGAAATTACTCTTGTCACACACATTCGGTTTTCAGATTCTGAATTTGAATCTGACAAAATCATACAAACAAATTATTTCATACGGAAAAGATGAGTGTGTTCTTTTCAATACTGTTCTTTTTATAACCGTATGTGTGTGTTTAGTTTTCTGAATTTTAATTCAGATCTGAATCTGACAAATGCCTACAAACGAATGATTCCGTACGGAAAAAATTAATTCCATACGTTTTTTTTTGTCATACATTTTTGTACCATTCAGAATCTGAAAACCGAATGTGTGAGGTGGCTCTTAATGTGGGCTGATATTTCATTACAAATATATATAGGATTTTTTGTTGAAAAATTCTCAATAAATGCCCAAAATTTGGTAATGGGCGGTGTTTACACCCCCGTGTGTCACATAGCGCGATACAAATATTGGTCCTACGCCTGACCTAGGCTGGTACCGGTATTGCCGGATTGTAATCCTGTCGAACTAAGTGAGTAAGTGAACAAAGAGTGCACCTGTGTTTGCAAACCCACTTACCCACTATGGTCCCACAGTCATGGCTAGTCTAAATCTCTGACTAAAATTAGTCTGGGGGACTATATATCAGCACATTAATTACACTTTTTACCTCGGCGAAATATCTATGACTCACAGAGTACATACTGTATGATATAGCCATGATACAGCAATGTCTAGACATGTTTAACATCCTATTCATTTATTTTTAAATTAGTACATAATAAGTTCTACGTATTAGGAATTCCAATCTACACTCGAGTGACTACACATTGTCTAATATAGTCTGTGTACAAATGAGGCCATAAATATATACACAGACTATACAGTTCACAGTCATGTGTCATTATTAATACAATAGAACGTAAATCAATCCAATCCTATTTACTATTTTTTATTTTACATTGACACCTGGAATTCGTTGCATCATAGAATAAAATGAGAATTTAAATATAAATATGTGAGCTGTTATTGTAGAGTGTTTGCTTTGTGACGATAGAATATAAGAATATATATGTCTTTATATTTTTTTAAAAGGACTACTGCACAAGGCACTAGCTCTCTGTCACTTTAAATATATAAATCATTAATAATTAGCGCATCACATATTTTTTGTTCTGTGTGGGAATCGAACCTACAACACGGTGCGTAATAGTCATCATCATCATCATCTCAACCCATAAACGTCCCACTACTGGGCACGTGTCTCCTCCATAAATTTGAATGTGCGTAATAGTAAATGGCGTTAACCACTGAAATAACTAAGCAGTCAAATTAAAGATATAACGACTAAAATTACAATGCAAAACATAGTATATTTCATATATACATATGAAATATACTATGTTTATAACTGTTAATTAACAGAAAAAATTGGCTCCTAAGCGCGTCCGCAAGTGTATCATGAATTGTAGTTCGCAATAGATACGATTCAGTTATTCTGCGCAGGATCACGTCTCAACGTTGAGACACCAAATGTTGGCCTGTGCGTAGCATTTACGCAACTTATCGTAAATAAATAGAGCAGATAGATGCGGTGGGCGCAATTTCTACGAAGCCTAACTCGCAATTTGTCCGCAAAATTTGTTAATTACGCAACCTTTTGGAGGTTCAAATGCTCGTTCGTGCTTGAAAAATGTACAATCCGGTTTGCCGGTTGTCAACTTGTCATCTATATTTTGTTACGCAGAAATTCTTGATCATTAAGATGGTAAAAAATGTATGAAGACAATGTCGTCACGCGTTTTTTAATGATGATGTTGTTTGGATAATGATCGAGATCTAGTTTTTGTTTGAATAACGATGACTTTGACTTTTTTGTTGGGTATTCGTCTTTAAGAATTTCGTTTATTTGCTCAATAATGCTAAACTAGATAATTAATTTAGATGATCTTATTAGTGCGTTATTATTTGATGCTACTAAATGCGAAACGATATGTAGTTATGTCTTCGCTTCAGAATTATGAGTTTTGCGAGTCCCACTTAAATAAGAGCGATAAGTCCTACACCATAGTAATACCGCTACGATGTCTTGCATTGTCTCATGATGCATTAGAATAGTCCCGGCTTTTTGCAGTTAGGTAGTGTGATGAGATGCACATGTTTATGCGTTACCGTATGTTGTTATAACTTTTGTTCTATAAAATTCTAATCTATCACGACACAAGATAACGTCATAGCAGAGGAATTCCTGCGTTACTGTAAAATACAGTAGTACATCATTCATTATGATGTACTAATGTATTCATCTCAGCCAAAAGAGGTTCATTGCAGGACATATGCCTCCTCCAAGGATTTCGATAACTTTCGGTCTTAAGCTGACCTTGTTCATCGGCTGCCTGCAACCTTAACCAGGTCGTCGGCCCACCTTATTGGAGACCTGCCCACGCTTCGTCTTACAGTTAGTGGTCATTTCTGGCCCAGCAGCATTTCAGTGGTTCTATGAGCCGTGTGCCCTACCTATTCCCAGTGCGTTTTTCTTTTGTTTATAATTTCTCTGAATCCTAGTGCGTTTTTCTTTTGTTTTTAATTTCTATTTTCAAATTTATAATGAAATAAAAATAAAATCTATCTCTGAATTACGAAATATAAATCTGAAGTGAATAAGTTATTTTATAAAAAAGAAGAATAACGTGGCACTATTATGAAATGACAATGGGTTGAACTGAAGCAATTTTGATGTCACTGGACAAAGACAAACCGTTGCGTTACGTTTCATTGCGTAAACGCACCGATCACTTTGATATAGTAAACTCAACCTTGACTACAATATTATTGATATAAGCCTAATTTACTATTTCAGTTCCTAATCGTATTCTGATTAATACAAAGATAATTTTGACAGCTATTTTAAATGGTAATGGTTTTTATGAGGGAGTTATTATAATATTTATAATGCAAATAATAACATTTATTAAATGTATTATAAATGGTAGGTAAGTTAGATAAGTTATTACTTAGGTCTTATATTAAGGTCTAGAAGTGGACACTTTTAGTGATAGTCTATGCATTGTGAATACGCTTAGGTACATTTTTTTTATATATAATAATATGGAACATAGGATGTAAAATAAAAAGTTTTATTATTAATTATCTGTATTTGTTCTTTTTACATTTCAAAATATAAGAAAAAAATCATCAGTTTCAGGACTCAAATCCAACCGGTGCGGTATGGTTTCCAGATTTTTAATCTGCTCATCATTCTTAGCCTTCACGAGATTCTTATCATAAGGGATGGTAATAATATATCTACAATAATTGCAAGCCGCCTTGATGGGTCCAGCATCACAATATCGGCCGGCTGATTCTCTAAGAAACAGCGATGGCAAACTGACAGTTGTGATTGCTCGGTAACGGCACAATCTATTGACTAAACGTCAAAAAGGGCTCCTTCGGAATATCGATTTTCAATCTGACAGCCAGATTTTGCTCGGTTTTTGCGGTGGCTCGGTTTTTGCTCTTACGGAATACCCCTGCCAACTTGTTGGCTACAACAGTCCGTGATGCGTGTTCAACAGAGTTAGTCTACGCGTACCCTGAAACACGCAGTCCATACAAGGTATAACAGATAGTTGTTTTGGTCATTAGCAATGTATCATCAAGATATTAAGTAACTTCACTCTGATTGTGCATAGGGTTGCGACAGCAGTGCACGTGCGACTGTGGTCTCAGGTCTCACCGTACATAGTAATCATTGGTAAAGGAGAAAACTTACAAATTACAGCAATAATATTTTATATTATTATAATTATTGTTCATTTAAAGTATTTTTGTGAGTGAATATCAAAATGCCATGTTATTGACACCGTGTTGAATGGTCAAGGAAACGCTTCGATGTGTGATAATTACAGAATACCAGTTATTTTTGTTTACGTTAATAAAGTTGGGAGACGATACATTGGTATTGACCGATTTATTGCATAATTTTATAAATCGTTTTTTTTTAAAACAACGCCTGCATTAGAGAACAGAAAAGCTTAAGATCGCAGGGAAATATACAATTTACAGGCACAAAGTACTCGGGACAATCATTGATGTTTAATAAGGAGGATATTTTAGGTCTTGTTTGCTCGTATGATGCCTTACGATAAGATACGTATGTGATATTTTTTTTATAGACGGTTGGCTAAGTGATATCCCACTCTTTCAAGTTTGGGTATGCTTTAGGTCCGCGAAATTCAGTTCATAATCCCTAGCAGTAGGTACAGGACTTTAAAGCGTTGTCTTTAACAAAATATTACTGTATTGTAGGCAAATTGGTTTATATATTTATTTACTTACATAAGTATCTCAAAGTGACCGGCATAAATTAATTAACATTAAACTTCACTTAGTGTTCGATTAAAATTTCTCCTTCGCGACAAAAAGTATTCCCGTCTTATTTGGATTTAATTGTATCAAAATATTCTAAAGCCTTTTTAAGGTAAAGTAATTATATATAATAAGTAAAGCTAAGTATTTTTGGAGTGGATTGGGTTACTTGGCCATTTCTTTTATCGATACAATTGATATAATTTCGGTTCCACCTTTCATATCCGAGTTTAACCCTTGAAAAACACTTTGGTGTATTTTCACCCACAGTGGTTACTTGGTAATTAATTTAGTAACATTTTTAATAAAGACGAATGGTCGGAATCCGAGTGTTTTGCATGGCTTACTATATAATTTTCTATGCATTTTTCTAAGTAGTGGTTTCTAAGTAATAGGGAGTACATTCATGCCCGTTTTAATATAAAAATAGGTTATCCAATTAAATATGAATATTGTTACATAACCGCTTTTAAAAATAAAAATATATAAATGATCAAGTTACTATAACAAATGATGACGCAATTAAAATATTGAATTAGAAATAAAAAACATGAACAATTAAAACCGCCGGTGATTTATCACCCACAATGAACATAGCGGGTTAAATTACTAATTCATACAAACTTTTTAGGGTTAATTAAACGTAACGTTATCACACATACTTATTTACTTTCTTTTATTTACCTAAATTGCTTACTTAAACAAGTGTGTTTTAATTAACAATACGTAAATAAAATTATAATAAACATGGACACTGGTTCATTAGCCTTAATGCACAATTATTAATGGTTTCGTTAAGACTGTATCGGCTATTTCCACTAAAAGTACAGTTTAAGGTGTCGATTTTGTATGTAAATGTAACGCGAAGAAATTAAGTACCCGACTGTCCTTTCTCTTATGTTTAAATAAAGAAATGGTAGATAAGTATTCCCAATATCCTTTTTTAGATTTTATTTATTTTTTTAAGATATCAGGTGAAATTTAATTCATTAGCATAGTACACGTAGAAATTAATTGAAAACCTTTCGTTAAGCTAAAAAAAGCCATTTAGGTACATGATACAAAATCTTTTTAATATCGTGCGGTTAAATTTGAACAAAAAATTTAAAAAAATAATTAAAAAAACAGGCGTGTAAAATGCCTTGTAGTAGGCACGAGTCGTCACACAATGGGCCTCTGAAGATGGGCATTTCCAGGTCGGGCTAAATATTAATATTGGGATTTTCTGTCAAAATATTCACACGTTGGTCCTACGCCTGATCTCTCTCCAGTCAGTCAGTCAGTAGGGGAATAAAGAGTGCACTTGTGTTTGCGCACATACTTGTGAAGTATTATGTCTTTAGCTAGTCTTCGTCGAGGTTAGCCGTGACCAAAATTAATTTAGGACGACATTATTGTTTTTTCTGAAATAAATTATTTGAATATGATAAAAGCCATTCAGCAATACATCACCTGATATCCCTATTATGACTCAATCATGGTAATCCTTATAAACACGAACAGTTAAAGTCATTAAATAAAGATACAATACGATGCCCGGGGCGTTCGCCTGGGCGGGCGGAACCGGGAGCGGCAATTAGTCCTAACAATGTTGCCTTTGTACATTATCTGTGATTATACGATACCATCTGTTGAGTTATTGTGTTGTATCCGTGAATGTAAGAGGATTTTCTGGAAGGCTACTTGCTGAATCAGTTAAGTAGCCGACTCATGAAACAATTATATAAATATGCACACATTTTTTCAATTTTATTTTTATTTCTAGTGGTTAGAGACCCTGACTGCTAAGCCCGGAGTTTGTGGGTTCAAGTCCCATACGGGATAAAACATTGTGGGATTCATAATGTCAGTTCCGAGTACGGGTCTAGACCGTACAAGCGAACAAGCCCGATTGGTAAAACCTTCACCTTATAATTTCACAGGGATGTAGTTTGTATTTTCCTGTGCGTGAGTAAAAGTCTTAAGAGCTTTTTTAAATATAGTGTTTTTAAATAATCATTTTTTTAACGGGTTTTTTTAAATACCAGGTATTGGAAGCGTAGGTATAGGCTACGGTAACTATTTACCATCAGAGCCTCTAGACAAGTGGCATAAGCGATAGTCGAATCGAAAAGTTTAAAAAGCAAATGTATTAGATTTGACGTAAGTTTACGACATTATATCGTAGACTTACGTTAAATCCCATACATTTGTTTTTTTGACTTTTCGATCCGACTATCGCTTATGCTACTTGTCTAGAGGGGCAGGTGATTTACCAACATAAATTTAGTCAGCACTCATATTTTTATAGCAACATTATTTTGAGAATCAGTCCACAAATGGGTCGACATAAATAAAAACAAAATACATACAGTCGAACACAGAACCTCCTCCTTTTTTGAAGTCGGTTAATGAATAAATGTCTTTGAGTTTGAGTAATCAGCCCATATTTATAATTATTGTTATTTTATTAACATTGAAGAACTCAAATAATCCTACTAATATTATAAATGTGAAAATTTGTAAGGATGGGTATGGGTTAATTTATATGCTTGTTACTCTTTCACGTAAAAATTACCAAACAGATCTGGATGAAATTTGGAATAGAGATAGATTATAGCCTGGAATAACGAAAAGGCTACTTTTAATCGCGATAATTGATACCCACACGGGTGAAACCGCCGGCAACAGTTAGTAAATAAATAAGCTCGAAGGAAATAATATTATATCTGTACCTACATAATAATATATATTTATCGTGATCAAGTAAAGTAAGTTTAAGCATTATTCTTGTGAATGGATGCGACAACCAACGCTGCACCATCGCCTTTACAAATCGCAGATAATAATAGTCGGAGGCGTATCTCTGATAAATAATACAAGAAGGTAACCGAATGCCGGACATTAGGTTACAAGGATAAATAAATATACTGCCACTACAACTGAGCTCGTTAGTGACCTACATATTTAGTTAGTTACGGAACAGACACTTTATAGAAAATCTGATTTTCTGACGTTTACTATTGTAAATGCCGTCGCACATGATCAGGAGCCGAATAATCATATCTTTATCTTTACCTTAGTCCGGACTAATTGCACGATGATTTGAAATGACTGGATTTTTTGTAAATAATTATCAGCTATTTCTTTATTTTTATATTTTGCTTGTCATTTGACTCCGTCTATACAACGTAGAGGTCTATATAATAAACTCTGCCAGTAGCAAAAGCAAGGAAACCCTTTAACTTTTTCTAAATATTTTAAAAATACGTTTACCTAAGATCGCTGGAGACATATACTTTACAAACTGTATGTAATATGGAAGTCTCCTGTAAGGTACATTTTCTTTCCAACATAGACTGCTGCTCGTGTTGTGACTAACCCTCTTTTTTACTTGTTGAAAAAGAAACTATTCCGAAAAAAAGACGTGTGGCACTCGGGGACTGCCGCGGTAAAGTTATTGCATATTTTTTATTGAAACAAATAAAAAAATACTTTACAGAATTATCTAAATAATTTTATTTTATTCTCAATGATTCATAAAAATATATAATAATAAAAATGAATACTTGTAATAATTCCTTAAGACTCCTTATACTATAATCTTTTTCACATTAATATTCTCTTAGATCAAAACCTCCTTACACAAATTTGACATATTATTATTGGCCGTTTAGAGAATTTGTCATTAAAAAAAGTATCACCCCTGTGTCGGGTGTTAGGTTTATTATTTTCGTTACGGAATTTCTGGATTCTGTCTCCACGCCCAGGGCCCGCGATAGAAGCAATAGCTTAATAAATTGCTTTTCTTTCTTCTCACTATGGAATAAGTCCTATGTTGTGGTTTGAATGAATTTTATAAACTTAGAATTTATGGACACAAAGTGCACACAGTGTCAAAGCAGCACAACATACCATGCAGTGGTAAACGGCAATGTAACTTTTTAAGCCACAGGACAAACGGTGCAAAGACTCCATGCTGACTGATTTTTAAAATTGAATATTTTGTCAGTCAGTAAAACTGATCATGTATGTTGGTCTTAACAGCTGTGTACCTGTCATCCCATCTTTCACGGTGTATTAGGCAGAAAGTGGGATTGTTACCCGCCCACGTTTAAGAGATGTCGTCGACACCGTATACTACATAAATCAGTCTTGCTTTGCATCTTGTTCGCTTTATCGATAACATGGATTTTAACGATGTAGGTATAATTGTTTTTATTATGGACAGGTTACTGACATATTTTAAGATATGATGTTTTTAATTAGTTCTTGTCCCGTTTTTCCTGCCCGCGGGAACTATCCCACGGGATAGGTAAGTGTTTTTTTCAGGTTAAAAAGGTAGCCTATGTGCTATTTTATATTATATCTATATTCTATCGCTGTGCCAAATTTTATTCCTACCAGTTCAGCAATTCAGTGCCGTTGTTGGCGTGATTGATTAACAAGTATGTATCCTGTTATATCCATCCATCCCAAACTTTCGCATTTATAACATACCTAAGTATAGATAATATCTATTAAAATTTGCAATTGAAAGTTAGTGGCACACGTGCTGAATTATAGGTACTTACAAATAATAACGTTATGGTATTGGAAATTTTCAGTTTAAAATAAATTAAATAAACGCAATAATACCTACAGGTTACATCCCTAGTTTAGAATTACATGGCCGTGTGTGACCTGTTGTTTTTTTTTGTTTATTAATTCATTATGTCCCACTGCTTCTTGGTCTTGTCTATGGTTTTCTACACCTCTCTATTAGTTGTTAAATCTACTCACTCAAGGCAACCAGCTCATCACGCCAGCGTTTTTGTATGAATCGTCCGAGTACTATTAATTAAAAATTTATCTCTAGAAATCTTTTCTTAAAACCTCTTTGCATTAATTTGACTCTGTATTCAATTGTGAAAAAAATAAATCGAACTTTTAAAAATAAAAGACCCTTTTCTCACTGTTACCGTTCCTCCGTCTCCGTTTGCAATTAAATCTACCCACATCCTCATTACAATGTTATACTGTAATATATGGTACAGTTTTGTATGTCTGTATATCACGAATTACTTAACGGTTTTTGGTGAGATCCAGATCATTGTTCCTGTTTTAAAATTAACCTCAATCCCTTGTCTTCCGTTATTTGAAACGGACGTGGTGACGTACTGATAAGGATATTTCATTATTTTGTCGTTCTAGAGCCATTTTATTTGGGTACAAGGATTTTTAACAAAGTGAATGGATTCATTACATTATTTACTAAGCTTTGGGCTCCTCGGTAAATTTAACATAGTCTGAGTTTGATAAAACTAATATACCGATGGCCGTTGCGGCAAAATGAATGATTGTTGCGACCACGAACTGCAAGACGCAGCTTGGGCAGGCTTCCAACAAGGTAGAGCGAGGACCTAGTTAAGGTGCCCAAGTACAACTCAGCACAGTTCTGGAACTTCTTGCGGGAAGCCTATGCCCAGCAGTGGATATCTTTGGGTTAAGATAATGATGATGCTTGTTTGCAACCTCAATAATAAAATAAATATTCAAAGTCAAACTCATTCATTCATTCAGGTCAAATGCATGATACTTATAAACGTCATAAAAATATATGCCAGCATTTCTTGTCCCTACCACCAATTCGCTGACTAGGGGTAGGACCACGAGAAGTATTGGCAAAAAAACTCGGGCTACTCTTTTTAATCGCCAGAAATTGCTTACTTCTTACGCTTGTATCCTATAAATATACTTCTACGTAAAGGTATCTTATCAAACGATCGTATAACAAATCCGGTATAGCATCCTGATCATAAATTAATGTGTACAATATATACGAGGACCTAGTACAGAAAATGTGTCACTTTCCTTCCTCTACGTACAAATGCCCGCGGACATAATTATACAATTATGTTTGTATCAAATTATATCGCATTTTTACCGTGTAGTGTATCATATCCTGTCTCAATATTAATTATTAATTTGTTTTATTATAAAATCCTGTAGATACACATTTTTATTATAATTCTTGCCGGTTCCGTTATTGAGGAACTGACGATCTGAAAATTGTTGAATAAGAACAAATCCAGGGCAATACAGTTACCGCTTTATTTTCTTATATCTTTATTTTACTTCTCTTCTTTCGAATGTCAAATTACTGATGACAGAATGAGAGATTATATTATAAATTTGATAAAACTAATATACCGATACTAAATTATAAATTCTAAAAATATCTTACTAACATAGCTTAATTTTACTAACATAAAATTGTATGAAGTATTTTTTCCGAAATAAAAGTTTATTATTATAAAATTACTATTCTATGCCACGTTTATTAATAAGGCTGTTTATTTCTGAAAGTCATATATGTATATATCATCCTTTTGGGTTAGGCAGAGACTATGGTACGCCAATTGCTTCGATCCAGACATACTTCTTTCGCTTCCTCAACTTTCATCAACTTCTTCCGAGGCTTATTTTCTCCAGCAATGTCAGGGATACAGCCACGCTACGGTCTACCATACAGTTAGTCCTATCCTTTAAACCTAGTCGGAAGAAAGACATGTCACAAAACGCGAGGTACTATCCCTGGTACCTATTGCATGCGTCCATATGCTACGGTAGCTGCTATATGAGGTGGGCCATTTGCATGTTTGCCAACTAATTAAATAGTTTAAAAAATCTGAGATATGATGCACAAGCAAATACTATAAAGAAGACTTATAAAATTGATTAAACAGCTGCCTAAATGAGTGGCCAGTGTTTTGATTCGAATATCTCTTTTAAATACCAATAAATATGGACCTGTAGAAAGAGAACAAAATAAACTCTTACTAGTGTCTTTAAGGGGCTGTAGAGGTCTAGTTATAATGGATAACGTACTTAGTACTACAATCGTGACTAACCGTATGTATGCAAATAATTATGATTGATGTATATCTTTCGCCAAAATGTTAAGGCTTGTCGTGGGCGCGTCCTTGTTTCGTTATAAAACCACCTGAAGCTATATTTTCTAACAATGGTGCGCAGGAGTGCTAATTTAATGCTCGCGTGCTGACCGAATGTGCAGAAGTTCATATAATTTATAATGATAAAGAGTGCACTTTGACAGGTAGTAATTATAAAAATACAGATAAATTAAATACTTGTAGGCATACATGGTCAAACAGATGGACAAAACAATTAAGATAAAGAAACTATTTGGTGCCAGCGGGCATTTTGACAAGACTACTCGTTGTAAGGCATACGTCACTTATATGTCGTAACAAGTAGCAATGTATTCAAAATTCTCATATGAAGAATATATATATATATATATTTATATAGTTTCGTAGACAAGCCCGTCTATATGCAATATTTTCCATTTTTGTATGTAATTGTATTTCTCAGTCAATTGTGAACTGTTTTTTTAAAATTTTTTAATACAGCCTACATCAGAAACCTATGTGATAATGTAGTATTCTACTTGTAAAACAATTTTTCAAATCGTTGGTTAGTTTTTAAGTTTATTCATTACAAACAAATGTATAAAAATCTTTACTATTTATAATATTTTTTGGTTAGTGGCCAAACTCATGACAGAGTTATTTAGATCGCCCATATTTTAGGTCTCTGTTGTCATTTAACGACTATTAACAGTCGGGACTTTTAACATAACTTAAGCACAGAGATGCTCTGATGAAATACCTAATGAATAAATAAAGTATCAAAATAAATAAAAGCGTCTTATTTTTTTTAATTACGACTTCGACCTGAGAACGAGTATTTTAGGGTTGGCAACACGTGACGTTAGTAATATACATAAAAAAGTATAAAACTGTATTTTTTTGGTTAAACAACTGCACATAATTTAACGGAAGTTTTATGTAATTAAAGTAATTGTGCTAATAATTTAAGCTCGTACCTACTAATTTAACGTGAACAATAAATTAACTGAAGGATAATTTGCATAAAGGTCACCTTAATTGCCTAGGTCACACGTACGCCTAATTAAAACTAAAATATATATTATTAAAATTACCATTCATATTTATAATACTAGCAGTCCGCTCCGACTTTTCTTATGTTAAACAATTTTCTTAATTTTCATCTACAAAGTATTAGAAAAGATAAAGAAGAAATGAAATCCATTAAGACGTTCTCATATATGGCGTGACCAAGGAAAACGGGGATTATATTTTTATTTAATTTTCTGTTTTTATTCTTATAGTAGAGAATGTCTTTGGCATTAAGCCATCCAATGTACATTATGTGCATAAAGTTCCAAATAAAATAATATTATATCTTGGGACAACGTCACATTCATAGTATATGCTCTGTTTAGTTTGAGGTATATCTGATCCCAAACTAAGCTTGTACTACAACCAGACAAATGGTAAACATACTTACATGTTTATAATATAATAAACATCTACATAATAATAAATAAACTAAGGCGCTTATAGCCAGCAGCACTTGTTTTTCGGTACACGATCAACGGGTTAAACTACCAAGGGCGCGGTAACCCTATAGATGGGTGACCGCATAGTGGTATTTCATCTGAGCGGCTCTGTGCTTCGGAGGGTAAGTTATAAGACGGTAAGATCACGACAGATGCCTTAATATGAGCGATCTAAATAACTCTATCACCACTAACCAAACGGTAAAAAATAAAGAAGAAGATAGATCATGAGGTCGTGCTCATCATATAAAGATTTTTGCTGGGTGGGAAGCAAACCCAGCTAGGCTTAGCATTCAGGACCACTAGACCAAGCAACGGACTAAGCAAACAACAGACGCAGACATTAAAAAAACATATGAACGACAATGATCTACACTGACCTAATAATACAAATAAAGTGACACTAATACATTACGATTGACAATCTACATATTAACAACCCACAATTAATTATCATTAATAGACACACGATGAAAAAAATTCGGATCCTCGTGGCTGAGACGGCATTGAGATGACAACGGATAGGATTATGTAGTAACTAATTTAACAAGAACTTCCCACCCCCTTTGACTCTACAGTGTATACAAGAGAAAGAGGGAGTGGTATAGTAATTTGTGGTTCAAGTTATATTGGATACTGGGCTGGTTTGAGTCACGCTTCGTGTCGCGACCGGCCACGACCGGCGCCCTACCGCTGCATTCCTCCTGTCAAACTCTTAGCTTCAAATTTGAACGGGAAAAATACCTAGAGCTCGCAAGGACAAATCACTAAATTCTATGGAATTAAAAAAATACACTGACATATATGCTTCCATTTAACATCTAGGTATTGCAATCGCAAAAAAGCAATTCATTGAATGCATCGATAAGTATCAATTTGCAATTCAATATATTTTTCTGTTGAATATTGAACTGGAAGACTCAGCATGGTCAGCTGACCTTCAACAAGTTGGACAAACGATCTGGTGACAGCCGGACTGTGAAAATTCTTACAGCAATGGATTTCTTTCAACTGGTGATGATATGCAACCAATTTCGTAGAATCAGAAATAATAAATTATAAAACCATAATTATCAATTTCTATAAAGGAATCTTCACTAATGGGCTTGAATTTTGACCCAAACAAATTTTAACGAAAACTCACAACATTGTATTTAAAATCTCTTTTGCACTTTTTTGTACTGAACTTACAAAACAGTGCAAAAGATATTCTAACCAGAGACTAAATTGCTCATATTAACATGATCACGCAATTTCCAAATTATTTGCCAAAGATTATTTTTACTACTACACTTAGAAACTGTTTTTAGAAACAATACTAGCAAAAGACATCAAAAGGCTTAAATTATGCAAATATCATTTCCTCTTATTCTTTGTATTTAGGAGTGTTGAAAATGGTTTTGTGCAATATCTCTTTTTTGCACAAAACTATTTTCACCACTCGAATCGGTAACAATATTACCCAATAGATAAAATCTGTACAAAAATTATACAATGTACTCTCGATCTCAATTCGCGCGCACACTACCTATTATTATTCAAAACTAGTTCTAAAACGCATTAATATTTTATGAATTTTTAATATTCAAAAGATTTATTACTCGTCGGTCAATAAATTATAATTTCTTCAGATTAATGTTCACTCGATCGACTCCCATTAAGTAGCCGACTACTTTATTTGTAAAAAAAAACCGGATTTGAGCTTTGGCCTTACGACAAAGGATCCGTATACGATAATATAATTATTCGGACTTTAGATTTGTTCATTATCTTATTAAATCTGTAATATTAAGCCATTATTATGTGTGTCTATTATTAACGTAGATAATAATGTGCTAAATGTAATAAAGGCAAGGGCGTTTTTGGCGTCCACGACTTTAATAAATTGGCACGATCATGTCTATGGCTATTACTTATTTTAAATGCTGGTATTATTCATACGACGAGACTATGACCTTAAGGAATAAAAACACAATAGAAACAGACAATGGATGATAACAAAAGTCTTCATAATTATGTATTGAAAGCTACCCTTACCAATATCGCACGGTTTTCCAACTATCTCTCGACGTAACCGACACTACCATCGTTGATATAAAATGAGGTGACAGAAACATTCTTTTATAATACAAGTAGCTAAATATTTAATTTGCACACACTGCTTTGCTAAAACTTTCAAATATTAATCAAATAAGACAGTCGTAATAGAAAACTTATAATCGTAATAGTAAACGTAAATTCACGTTGGAATAATTTTAACAAAAAAAACCGACTTCAGTACGGCAAGGTTAAGTTTAAAAAGGAATTCCACATAAAGCTATATTAGAAATATTTATACATAATGAAGTTAATGGAATATACTTTCTAATTCCTCCCATAAATCGAATATCTTGTGTATCATTCATTATATGAATAATAACTCCTGCACATATAAATAATAAAGCTTTAAATATAGCATGAGTTAATAAATGAAAAGAAAATTTTCAAATATTTGTTTGTTACAATCGAATAAAATCGACTGAGCGTCGGGCTGAACACAGGTCAAGTAGGTATTAAAAGCAATATTTAATCTGTGCAATCCGCGCTCAATTCATTCACGTCATTATTTCTTATTAATAGTTGCTTAGCAACAATAACCGAAACTTATCTAATCGCCATCAGTAAAATACTTATTATTGAAAAGTTCAGATGGCCATCTGTGGTCTTCTTCATCAGTTTTACTTCACCAAATTACACTTTCTGAATGCAAATGATTGATTAATTGTTAAAAATATTGAAATTGCTATATGTGTGCCTATAACTTTTGAGGAGTTCCCTCAATTCCTCATGGATCCCATCATCAGAACTTTCTTTTGATGATAATGGGACCAAACTGGAAGTATGTCCAGCCAGACAAAAAAAGAATTTTTCAAATCGGTCCATAAATGACGGAGTTATGCGGTAACAAACATAAAAAAAAAAAAAAAAAAAAATACACACGAATTCATAACCTCCTCTTTTTGAAATCGGTTAAAAACGTAGGTACGTCTACGTTTCGCCAACGTGCAACGTTTCTTAAAGCTTTCATATTAAATTTAGTAACATAGGCAATTGTTTGTTTTAATAACCGTTTTCTATGAGTACACATAACGCACTAGATTTTGAAAGTACAAAAATATTTCACCTATTTATACTAATGTGTGAAACACCGAATTCCAAAAGAGTCCTGCCCAGCAAATTCTATAAACGGTAGTCGAATTGAATAGCAAATTTGACGTAACTTTACGACATAATGTCGTATACTTGGGCTTGTGTGATTCCCACCGTGCACCGTGGTGCGAACCGCTCGTGTGAAATTATGAAGAATCTATAAGGAGTTAGTCGAGTATTTAATACTAAGTTCTATATAGCGGAACTCTAAAGTTATCTGTAATAATCATTAAAATTGGATCAAGTGAAAATTGACAAAATATAAAATGTCGAGTAACAACCTTGCTCCAGACACGTCTACTCAATTATTTGCAACATTTAAAGCATTTTAAAGCATTCTACTTTCAGTTTTCGTCACATTCTTAACATATTTTAATAATTATTATTACATGCATAAACTGCCTCGTTAGTATAGTGGACGAGGTCTCAGATTTGAATTCCGGGTCGGACCAAAAATTTATATTGGTTTATTCTGTCAAGAAAATAGTAGATGCGCGAAGTTTGGAAAAGAGCTGTGTTAACACCTCCTTGCTTCGGAAAGTAGGTACGTAAAGCCGTTGATCCTATGGCTAATGTCTGTCCGGCCGTGTCCGATTGACGAAACGACAATGCTGTCCCATCGAACTATTATAGTGAGGGAGGAATAAAGAGCGCATCTTTATTTTGTGCACTTGTATACATACTATAATATCTCCCGCTCAACCAACTAGTGTCTGTCTCGATAAACCGACGAAACAGAAATTCCTTTAGATGGATTCCATTATCATAACATGGGTTAACCCAATCCCTGTACCTATGGTACTTTCCCAATTTATGGGTTTTAAAAAATCCCAAGTTTAAATGCAACGAGTTATAAGGAAATTGATATGTATATAATATGTTAATTTGTATGGTTTGTCTGGGTAAGTACTGACAAACTTTTTCGGTTATTAATCCGATATATAAATAGGTTCATGATATTATTATTATAAACTTGAATCATGTTTTGACGTGAATCATAATTTCGTAAAATATAGAGAAAATTAAAGCTTCTATTCTTTATTTACTTAAGGTTGCTAAGTTAAAGTGCATGCATGGAGCATCGGTTGTCACGCAATTTGGACTGGCCCATGTCCAACAGTGGACTGGCAGGCTGATTGATTGATTAAATTAGTAAAGCTGCATCCATAACACACAGAATCCAGTTTAAGAAATTTTTTTGATATTATTAATCCAAGTTTTTCTTTCTTAAGTTACTGGCAATCAGCTACGTGACACAACCTGATTTAAAAACCGTGTAATATTTTAAATAAAAAACTTACGTTTCAATAACAGTAATTTGTTTAAAAGTCAATAAAACCCCATTAATTACACAAGTTATTATATTATTATTTATTGACATTTATATAAGTACAACAAACTATAATTATTGCACTCCGATCAATCAAAAAGCAAGAGCTTCGTTCGATTCGAATAGCTATCTGTGATCGTACGATAAGGCCTGTGACCTCGTCACTTTGACGCTCGGATGTCAACCGATCCTATAAGATAATAATTAAAAGAATTACTTTGTAAGACTGCAAGGTCACCAAATTATTTAAGACTTGAATTATTCGGAGCGAGGCTGCGACGCGACGACGGACTTTTCACTCTTAAGCAACACAATCTTAAACACGCACATATGCCAAAGACATGTTATTATATTTTCGTTATGGACAGAGTAATGATTGTTTTATTGCAGACGAGTTTGATTGTATTGTGACACTGATCGTGGCTCCTAAACCTTAATATACGAGTGTAATCTTTGTTATGACTACTCGATTAAAGGTTAAGCAGCTTTATGAGTTCGGATTATTGTGTTGCCGCTGTAGGTAATACGGTTAATCATTGTTTTTATTGTAATTGTGTTTTGTTTTTGGAATTGTATCGATATTAATTTTATTCTCTTTTTAAAAGATTACTGCCGCTCTCGAGAACATACCTGTTTTGCAGGGTACTTTACAAATATACAATTAACTGACGTAAAGTAACTGACTGCCTTGGTGGTCCAGTGGCTGCAGTATGTGCCTGCAGTGCACGAGATTGTGGGTTCGATTCCGACACAGGAAAAAACTTTGTGTGACCCACAAAGAGAGAGAGTCTGGGTGTAATTTGTGTCCGTTAATTGTAAGTCCCCTGCGACACATAGCTTGTTCTCTAGTGCGGGAGTAGTCTTAAAAAAATACATTCAATACTTTTTATAATATACAAAAAACACTTGGTGTGGTGTTGATAGCGAGGTGACTACTTTTTAATTAAAGGGAAAACGTTATATTAAATGTTTTGCTATGCAATAAGCTCAAACATAAATATTAAAGCAATGTGGAAAAACCGCTGGGCCGGAATCCGAGAGGCGCAGGTTCGAATCCTGCTCCGGGCTTGACTTTTTCCACATTGCTTTAATATTTAAATGGAAAGCGTTTTGTTTAAATGACACTACCATTGGTATTTTTACTTACTGATCTATTTGTTGCAATGTATTCTTAGAAGTTATGAGTTCCTGTTGTCATTCTCAGTCGACTTGACCAATAATATTATTTGAAATTTCAATTCGTATAATTTCTAAGTATAAACAGTTCTATGTTACAAATACTAAATAAAGTAGGACATTTTGTAAAACGTCTGTGTTAGGGTTGTATTTACTGATGCGAGTGTGTTTGCAGGTATATAAAAATAGAACTACTGACTATTTTTAATTCGTTCGTCTTTTTGTTGTATGCTACTAGGGTAACTGGGTGTAATTTATCTATAACTAGAGACCCGCCCTTGCTTTGCTTCGGTTTATACTGGATTTCTCTATATTCATGAATTATACCTATAAACCTTCCTCTTGAATCACGTTATCAATTTAAAAAAAACCGCATCAAAATCCGTTACGTAGTTTTAAAGATCTAAGCATACATAGGGACGGACAGACAGCGAAAGCGATTTTTTTATACTATGTATTGATATTTATATAAATAGTTAAAAGTAAGTATATAAGACTGACCTGTTGGTCTTGTGGTAAGTGACTCTGACTACTAAGCCGGTGGTCGTGGTTTCGATTCCCATCCATTCCAATTTTTTGTGTGATGAGCAGGATTGTCTGTTCTGTGTCTGGGTGTAATTTATCTACAATATGTATATATGTTTATCAGTTGTTTGGTTGCTATAGTACAGTCCGTGTGGTGACGGATTAAGAATACAAATGTCAACACCCCTTTCCATCCCGAGGGTGTCGTAAGAGTCAACTAAGCGAGTAAGTTTTTTTTTTTTTGTTTTTTTAAAAAGACAACTCCCGCACTAGAGAACAAGCTCTGTGTCGCGGGGGACTTTACAAACATACAATTAACGGACACAAATTACACCCAGACTCAGAACAATTCTTTGTGGGTCACACAAAGTTTTGTTTTGTGTGGGGATCGAACCCACAATCTCGTGCACAGCAGGCGCATACTGCGGCCACTGGACCACCGAGGCAGTCGCTCATATTGAAGATAAAGTCAGGCAGACAATATCCACTACAAGAGAGGGAAAGCTCGAAACAAAACACTATACCAATATCTAATATCCCTCCAATTGTGTGGAGGAGACCCGTGCCCAGCAGTGGGACGTTTATGGGTTGAGATTAGAGTACAGGCTCTGCGTAGTTTGGGATCAGATGGTTTTGCGTGAGTTGTCCCGAAAAATATTAAATAATTATATTAAGTATGTTCTCTGTCCAGATGTTCGTTTGCGAATTGTCTCAAGAGTATATTTTATTTTTATTCCATTAGTCTCGGCTTATTCATTAAACTGCACCAACAATATGACATCACACTAAATTTTTCCTATTAATTACACATCTCACATAATTTCCATCGGCATCGACAGAATACCGAACTATACTCATAAGGCATGTAGCCGTCATTATCGTGTCATCAGTTATTTCTCATAAATGCCGTTTTTACTATAAGGAGGTAAGGATTCACTTGCATGCAGGAAATAATCAAAAAGCAATGATGATTGCCGCCATGTTTATCATAAAACACCATAAAAGTTCATTAGCAGGTATTATTGAATTGATGATAAATGATTCCCATATTTTAACTCCTTTGCTTATATGATTTATTTATGCTGTTCAAGTCATAGATATAATAATGATGTGAAGCGGTGGTGGCCGAATGGGAAAGTAGCCGACTTGCACCCAAGAGGTGCGAGTTAGATCCCGGGCAGTACCAATGTCAATTTCACTTTGTGGAGTTTATATGTACTAATCAAATGATTCGCCATCTGCTAACGGTGAAGGAAAACATCGTTAGGAAACCCAAATATCTTAGAAGAAATCCTAAAGACATGTCTGATTCACCAACCCGCACTAGGCCAGCGTGTGTGAATTAAGGCCTAAACCGTCTCTCTATCTTGATAGAGGAAAGGATACCCGTGCCCAGCAGTGGGACAGATATGGGTTGCTATTATTATTATTAATGATGTAGATGCGCTCATAGCCAGGTGAGTTAAGCTATAGAGGGTTCGGTTACCCTATTGAGGGACGACCAAGCAAGTGATGCCTCTAGCATTGCAGGCGTCCATAGACTATGGTAACTGCTTAACAACAGCCAGCAATCATAACTTTTATAGATACCTCACCTGCACTTTATACTACTGGGCGGCGTGTTGCAGTTCGGTGACATTTTGGGGTTGAAAAAGAGGTAGGGTATATAATAGCGAGTGAGCCTGGCTGGGGAAGGACCTCCACCTTACTGAAGACTACAGCCAAATAACTACAAAAGGCAGTGTTATTGTGTTCCTGTGAACTATCAACTAAAAATGGTGGTAACTGAGGTATTAAATCAAGGTTTTACCAAACTTAAATTAAAAATTATCTAGTTCAGTTAAATGAAGTGGATAAAAAACTATAGGTAGGCTATTTTCTTAAATTCAAACCTTGTATTATTTGCTGCACTGTTTTTTGTTACTCTATTCCTTCGTGATGTCATAAAAACAAATAAAAAAAGATTCTATCTTTTTCTTGTGGTTAGCATTTTTTATGGTCAATACCAGTAGCTCGCCGAGCCATATGTTATATTTTAATGTATGATTATAACGAAATATATATTTAACTTAGTATTTTTTATCACAAAAATAATATTGGGTCATCAACTAGACCGACAAGCCAGCAAAGCTGTACATTTACTGAGGAATTTATAATTAAATTATAGTTTTCTTCTTGAAATGTTTACTTTGTAAGATTTATATGATACATAAGTAATTAAAGTTAATTACGTCTCATTAAAGAACATTACAGAATCAGTTTATTTTAATTGGGAAAACCAGAATTTTATTATTTAAGGCAGTCCCATTTAAAATGAAATACTTACTGGATTTAGTTACTTAGTGTTTGTAATAATATGTCTTATCTCCATATAGGGGTGGTAAAGATAATAATGATAGCCATCCGTGTCCCACTGCTGGACACGGGTCTCTTCTCCTTTATCAAAAGTGGTGTGAGGGTTTAAGCCATATTCCACCCAGGCTGATTTAAAAATTCTTAGGAGCAGCACGAAGTTTGGAATTGTGCATGAAAGGTAAGGTACATACATACATCTTTTCCTACTTCTTCAGGAAACATTATATTTTATCAAATAATTTAAACTAAAATAAAAGTAACTTATCCTAAACTTTTAACAAACAATCAGATAGTATTTACCTATAAATAAAATATGAGATTGAGGTCGCAGTTTTCGATATTAATTTGAAATTTGAAGATGTCGACTTAACTAGCTTCAAAGTTGTACTTGTTCGAAATTAAAATTAAAATATATATTTTTTAAAGGTCATCATGGTTTATCTCCAGGCTTGTTTTTCAAATCTATCGGTCGTCCTGATAAAGACACAGCAAAACCTTACATTAATATAAATTATGTTTTTTTTTTAATACTACCAAGGTGGCAAACAAGCATACGGCCCGCCTGATGGTAAGCAGTTACCGTAGCCTATGGACGTTTGCAACACCAGGGGTGTCACTCACGCGTTGCCGACCTTTTAAAAACCTTATAATTATAATCTTTCTTGAAGAACCCTATGCTATAGCCTCCTGAAACTATATTTATACTCCAGAAAAGAGCAGTACGCTCTATTTACAATTTAGGAGCACGAGTTTCACTTAGAGAAAGGTTTAAAGAAATAGGCATTCTGACAGTTGCATCTCAGTACATTTTAGCCAACATCATGTTCGTTAAACAAAATTTACACCTGTTTTGTAAAAACAGTGATATTCATTCAATAAACACAAGAAACAAACACAAACTTGTTGGTACATATCACCGCCTACATAAAGTCCACAATTCATTTGTGGGACTCGGGGTACGTTTTTATAACAAACTACCTCTTGAAGTTATGAACCTACCCTTACACAAATTTAAACTAGCGGTAAAAAATCATATTTTAAGCAAGGGTTATTACACTATTAATGACTTTCTAAATGATAAAAAGTCATGGGGTTAGTTGCTAATTTTGATACAGAATTATATAAGAATAATAACTACAAAAAAGCGGCTAGCTTACATAAAAGCGGTGGTGGCCGAGTGGGAAAGTAACCGACTTGCACGCAAGAGGTGCGAGTTCGATCCCGGGCAGTACCAATGTGAATTTCACTTTGTGGAGTTTATATGTACTAATCAAATGATTCGCCATCTGCTAACGGTGAAGGAAAACATCGTGAGGAAACCCACATGTCTTAGAAGAAATTCTAAAGACATGTCTGATTCACCAACCCGCATTAGGCCAGCGTGTGTGAATTAAGGCCTAATCCCTCTCTCTCTCTTGATAGAGAAGAGGAGACCCGTGCCCAGCAGTGGGACATATATGGGTTGCTATTATTAATAACTACAAATTTGTAAGGAGACGTTTTGTGATCATTATTGACTTTCTATTTAGTTTTTTTTATTTTTTATTATTATGTCCTGGATTGTCATGCTCACTGAAATGCCAATGCTTGTGGTGTCGTATTGGCCGGGTCATTTCCTTCCCTCTAATATGGCGAAGGAAATGATGGCTGGTCCGTGCGTAGAGATGGGCGGGTGGGTAAAAATCGGGTGGGTAAAAATGGGAAGGAAAGGTAAAAATGGGTAAAAATTGATTTTTACCCATTTTTACCCGGTATGTATTAAAAATACCGGGTATAAATTAATTCAGTATGTAATTTGGTTAATTTTCATATTAAAAAGACTGTAAAATGCCTTTTTGTATTTATCTTGACGTGTACTATATTCCGAGATGGGTGTTTAGGACGTGGTGATGAAGTTGGAAGGTGGCCATGGCAACTCTTCAACGAAACAAGATAGATATGTCGTATTTTGGATTTATTTTGACTTGTACTTATAGTACTCGTCAAAATAAATTCAAAATACGACATATTCATAATTCCTAGGTGGGTGCTCAGGATTGATGATGAATTCGGAAGGTGGCCATGGCAACTCTTCAACGAAACAAGATAGTCATATCGTATTTTAGAGTTTTGGATTTTTTTTGACGAGTACTATATTCCTGTTCAGGATTGATGATAATGTCGGAAAGTGGCCATGGCAACTCTTCAACGAAACAAGATAGCCGTGTCGTGTTTGGGTATTTTGGATTTATCTTGACGAGTACTATGTTCCTGTTCAGGATTGATGATAATGTCGGAAAGTGGCCATGGCAACTCTTCAACGAAACAAGATAGCCGTGTCGTGTTCGGGTGTTTTAGATTTATCTTGACGAGTACTATATTCCTAGATGGGTGTTCATGACCTGATGATGAAGTCGGAAAGTGGCCATGGCAACTCTTCAATGAAACAAGACACCCGTGTCGTGTTTCGGTGTTTTGGATTTATCTTGACGAGTACTATATTCCTAGATGGGTGTTCATGACGAGATAATGAAGTCGGAAAGTGGCCATGGCAACTCTTCAACGAAACAAGACACCCGTGTCGTGTTTCGGTGTTTTGGATTTATCTTGACGAGTACTATATTCCTAGATGGGCGTTCAGGATTGATAATGAAGTCGAAAGGTAGCCATAGCAACTCTTTCACGAAACAAGATATCCGTGTCGTGTTTGGGTGTTTTGGATTAATCTTGACGAGTACTATATTCCTAGGTTCAGGACATGATGATGAAGTCGGAAGGTGGCCATGGCAACTCTTCAACGAAACAAGATAGTCATGTCGTGTTTGGATGATTTGGATTTATCTTGACGAGTATCATATACCTAGATGGGTGTTCAGGATTGATGATAAAGTTAAAAGATGGCCATGGCAACTTTTCAACGAAATAAGATAGCCGTGTCGTGTTTGAGTATTTTGGATTTAGAATTTGAAGAGTACTATATTCGTAGGTGGGTGTTTAGGACGTGACCATAAAGTCGGAAGGTGGCCATGGTAACTCTTCAACGAAACAAGATAGCCGCGTTGTTTTACGATTTGTTGATTTATCTAGACGGCTAATATAATTCCAGGAGGTGTTTAGCGTGTGATGATGATGTTCAAAGATAGTCATAGGAACTTTTCAACGAAACAAGACAGCTGCGTCGTGTTTGAGATCTTTTTAAGAATATTTAATGCATTTACACAAAAATAAATTAAATAAATACACTATTAAAGCTTGTATTTTTTTTTAAATATCGTCGGTCTCTACGTACGAGATTAAAATAATGATTTATATAATTGCAGAAAAAAACATGAGTTATTTTGTAATATAATTTTCATTTTAATATGATGCTTGGATGATACCCTCTGTAATCTATACTAATATTATAAAGCTGAAGAGTTTGTTTGTTTGGTTGAACGCGCTAATCTCAGAAAGTACTGGTTCGATTAGAAAAAATAGTTTTGTTGAATAGTGCAGGCAGGCTATAGGCCATATAACATCACGCTGTGATCAATAGGAGCGGATCAGTTGTGAGATATGTTGCAAAATCGGGGAAAATATTCCAAATTACCACGCGGACGAAGTTGCGGGTGACCCCTAGTGATATAATATAGTAAGATCTCATTGCAAAAATGATATCTTTTTATTTAAAATTCAGAGATGACCGTTTGTGAGCTGAAATTTAATATTCTTTACTCAGTCACGTCTGACATGTCAGCTTTTACACAAGAGATTAATATGAATATGAATCAAAATCATTTTATTGTGTTAAAATTTAAGAAAATAGCACTAAATAGACTAAGTAGGTAACCTAATAACATTTTTTTACAACGCGTGAACGTGAATGTCGATGAATTACCTAAGAGAAAATAAACGATGTCATATGTGACATACCCGCATTTACGCAGAGTAGCGCACATTTATGTCCTCATCTACGACACTAATTCTTTTAATTTACTACACATGTCATAATTTACGTTTATAGTATCTAGTAAACTATTTCATAGATTTAAAAAAGCAATATGTGATAACCTGAATCAATTTATGCAATAAAAAATGGCTTTTTCGACATGCCGCTTTGTACGTAGGGACCGTCGAGATAAACTTATTTATTATTTAACACAATTTTTTAAAATTTTAACAATTAACACAAATCCGAAAAATCAGATCATGAATAGAAAATTATTGTAGGTATAAAGTAGATACAAACGTGTCTCTTTTAGGTACTGAAATTAGTTTACGTTTAAAATATTTATTTTTCTTTCTTTCTTTCTTTTCTATCTTGAATATTTTTTATGAACATTATCAGCATGTTATATAATTACATGGAAAGTTCTTCCTTTTAATTAATACCCGGTAAAAATTAAAAATGGGTGGGTAAAAATGGGTATAAATGGAAATTTTCCCGAAGGTCGGAAATTTACCGGGTAGACGCCCATCTCTATCCGTGCGTCATGCTCGTGAACGGGTGCTACTTGGGGTGGCTGGTCAATCTTGGCATGATTTATTTTTAAATAATAAAGATATAGTTTTTAGATTCTTATTAAGAACGCAATGTGATCTCGACACGTTTCTATCTTATACATACAAAAGGAAAGGATCCCTCATTGCCATACAGTGGAAAGCTAAATTCATTTTTTCCCTTCATTGTTTCCTTATTAAAATTTTTTTTTTACTTAAATTTAATTTTGTATGGAATATTGGGTTCCGTCCCTTTTTGTTAACACTAATATTGTAACTCATACCAAATTGTAAATGTTATACTCTGGCAATTAAAAAGAGTGGCCCGAGTTTCTTGCCAATACTTCTCGAGGCCCAACCCTAGTCAGCGAATTGGCCTTAGGAAAAAAAGTATGCTGGCATTTGTTTTTATGACGTTCATAAGTATCATGTATTTGATCTATATGAATAAATGAGTTTGACTTTGACTCTGATAAAACCTCGGCAGGGAGCTCATTCCACAGCCTAATCGTACGTGGTAAGAAATTCCTCTGGAATCTTACGATACTTCGTTTCCCTGTATTTAATTAACACATCAATAAACGCACATAGATACCTACATAATAAGTACCACAGATAATGATCGCTCTAAGAAATTCATATAATAAGACGACTTTATACATAATGCATATGTACAAGAATCCATGATCTCTATAATTTCCATATTAATTTGCTATTGGACGTGTTTGCTTCACATAAATCTGTAAGATAGCCTGCTATCAGTTATTGAGCTTCCGCAAACTGATATGTAATAATAAATATGACTTATCTATGTACTCGTATAAGGTACGGTACGAATAAGGCACGGTAGGTTTAACTTGTTCAAACTCAAACTCATTTATTCATTTAGACCAAATGCATGATACTTATGAACGTAAACAAAAAGGTTTTCATTTTTTAAGCTATTGCATAGCTTCTATAGCGGGCCTTTAGCGTGGGGACCGAATCCAGAAATTCCGTAACGAAAATAACCTAACCCCCCCCCCTCCCCCACCACTCCGACCGGCATAGCGGTGATACTTTTTTTAATGACGAATTCTCTAAACGGCCAATAATAATATGTCAAATTTGTGTAAGGAGGTTTTGATCTAAGAGAATAAAAAATAAGTAAAGAATAAATTATAGGTCAAATAGTAGCCTAAAATTCAATCCTACCAACTTGTAACCATCCAAAAATAAGGTCGCCTACTATTTAGGTACTAATATAGAATGAAGTACTTAGTCTAAAGACGCTTACATTACTCATGCGTTGCCGATTCTGTAAAAACCATTTGATTCTTTTCTTGAAGAACCCCTTGTCATAGTCAAAAGGTCTGCTGAGGTTTTCTACATTCTGCTCATTAATTCCACAACTTAATCGTACGGTGTGGCGTGACACCGATGCGGCGACGTAGGCTCTGTGTTTCAAGTTTTTGAATCGGTCAACTGATGCTTCAGATATTGCAAGCATCAGTTGGCTACGGTACAGCATCAGGCTAGCCATATTTTGCTTATTTACCACCTAGGTAGTATAAAAAACTTGGTAAATTGACAACCCTAACGAAAAACCTAGGAATATCATAGAGGTATATACAACCCTATTCGATACTCTAAGGCAACACTTACAAGTGGAATCCTATCAGGTCATAACGCGCATGCGTTGGCGAAATGCAATGTCACTGATTGTACTCGAATGCCGGAACTGTACACCAGTACTGATGGCATTGCATTATTAGGTACATGTAACCATAGCGTGATATTAACAGAAGGCAATATTGTTTAAGATAACCAATCTACAGCCGTAATAAATAGACTAATGAGTGTCAATATCAAGTGGACCAATCGTGTGCGCGCGCGCTGTACGAACTTTATAGAGGTGTTGCTACCGCTCTTGTAATTTTGTTTAGTACTTATGAATAAAAAAGTTACTAATGAATCATCATAAATATGAATAAATGTTGAGATATAATTATCATGTTGTCAGAATAAAGGCTATTATTATAGTAATATTATTAAGCTAAGAAAATTGTTTGATTGTTTGAATGCGCTTATCTCTGAAACTGCCAACAAATTTGAAAAAAATTTTTTTGCACATAGCCCAATTTTTAAGTAATGTTATAGACAATTGAACATCGCGCTACGACCCAAAAGCAGCATGGCAGTAATAATAAATTTTGTCATGGCATGAAATCTAAATTTAAAGCGGGTAAAATGTAGCTTTATTTATTAAGATGAAGAACTTAAATTTTAAAATGCTATCGGTGGTATCAACAACTTTAATAAATACAGGGTAATGGTCAAAAATCGTGCGCCGGCGTCGCCCGAAGGTCGATACGAAGCTGAGGCCGATCGGTCACCGCGAACAATGGCCATCTGTTGTAATTACTATTACTTATAACTTGTGCAATTGATAGTACTCACCGATATAAGATACACGGGCCTATCAGTCATGGGTTACGGCGACGGTAGGCGCGATTACATACTTCAAATATCCGAGTGAATGAACGAGTTTAAATGCTGTAGGAGGCTTGTAGAGAAGTTTAAATAATAATGCCTCTTTAGGCACAAGGTGGACATTATTATCTATGTGGTCACAATTATTGTTGTATTCAGTCATATAAAAGTGGAGACCTTTTATTGGCCTTATGTTGCATTTATTAATTATTATTGTTGTTATTGGCTGTTGGTCTTCCAAATAATAAATAAATAATTCTCATCAGATTATCATCATTATTACCTAATTTCGGTTAGATTATTAGCCTTTAGCGGCGGCTCTTATAGTGCAAAAGTGTGTGCGCAAACACAAGTGCACTCTTTATTCCTTTACTCTAATAGGCCTATTGGAAGGCAATCCGACACGACTGGAGATAGATGAGGTAAAGGTTCAACGGCTTTACGTGCTTTCCCAGGCACGGGGTTGTAATCCGAGAATTTCCAAACTCCGAACATCTGATGTGGATTTCTTTACAGAAAACTCCCGGGAATCAAACCCAGGACCGAAGATTAAACAACATTGGCCTGAAGTACTGCTTTTTTTCAAGCACTCACTGTGTGGCCAACTATGTATATTCACATCCTATATATGTTCTTTACTTGGATCCACGAGACGTAGAAATTGAACTTGAAAAGAAAACAACAAAGTGACCCTTATTATACACATCCAATAGCGCTGATTTTGCTGTTACTCTTTTACATATCACGAAGTAATTAATTTGCTTTTCAACAATAAATAATTAATGCAATTTTGGTTTTTAGTCTTAATTAAAATTGTCATAAACTAAATGCAGTAGTCAGTTAATGAAAATAAAAGTATATTGCAGAAAGTTTATTCCGTCATTTATCACGTAATTAAAATTATGACATATCATTATTTTTTTAAGTTGATGATGACATATTGCCACTATATCTTTTTTTGTTTTGACAGCCAAATAGAACAAATTCCTTTGAACTATTACTACTAGTAGGTAAACAACACTAAACTGAGGTAGTGATGTTCGGCAGGTCTACTTTCCCAAGTGGAAAATCTCACTGTGCAGGGGGCATGGTGAGATTTTGTAACTGTAGCAAATAATGACATCAAAGATTAATCAAAAACAATATCGGAAGTATCATATTTATGAATAGGATCGCGTCGGCACCAAATGGATCAATAAATCGTCGCACGCTCTTAGGATTGCATAACAATATCTATTATTCTAAACCTAGGGTTGTCAACTCATTAGAATAGGATGACTTAGACAAAACAGTGCCGTATGTTTGTCAACCGATTGTTTTATTTTTCTTTCTAGCCAGTGACGAGCTTTAGTTTTTTTAATAAAAATAAAATGTTTTTGTTTTATAAAGATTAAAATAATTGTTAAGGTTGACTAATGTTGGCCTCTTCCAATGATTCGGTTTTAAACTGACCTTGTCCATTGGCCTTGGTACTATGTCGTTGGTCTATCTTGTACAAGACCGTCAATCATGATCGTCACTCCAGAAACTTTCTGCACCAGCGGTCATTGGTTCTTCCAGCTTTGTGCTTCGCTTATTGCTACTTAATTTAGGCAATCCTTCGAGCTATGTCAGTCACGTCTACAATAATGTATAGCAATTGGTTCTACAAGATATAATATTGTAAGCTCACCACAAAACAGGAAAAGTTTGAGCTTTTAGTGGAAACTGTAAAGCAATTATAACATTTCAAAGAAATCAATTAGCAGTCAATTTATATTGGCTACTGTGGCTTTAAAATGTTTATATTATGTGTATACAAAAGTACAAAGTAATTGCCGCTATTATAAATATTTTTATTATTTAAATAAGTACGCACTTACGTAAAAAGTGAGATTGATTTCTGTTGCCTAGCAACAAATACACACAATAACATTTTATTTGTCTATGAGCTATGGGATAACATAGCCATGTATGGGTAGTCATAGGTAAATTTTTTTTTTGTAAGTCTCTAGAGCTCATTAAAGCAAAACTCTATTAAAAACCTTGAGTTAAATTTTAATGAGCACTGAAGTATCTTAGTTTTCACTTACATTACTGAAAGCTACTTAATAGCAGTTTTTATATTGATAAAATTATTTTATAGACTTTCAAAAATTAATGAGTAAACTAAGAAGACGTAGCAAGGACAGGTTTCCAACAAGGTGGTTTATATATATTCAGAGAAAGACTTTGAAGCTGTGTAGGTACGTCTATCGGCTGATATTATGATAATAAAACTGAACGGTGTTTCTTTATTATTATTTATAAAACCTGTTTTGTCCCACTGCAGGGCAAAGGCCTCCCTACTCTTCTTCCTTCGTTGAATGACTTCAACTTAGCCCGCCTTCTCCATCTGGGCCTAACGCGATGTCGTTTGCGATGTTACTTGTCATTCGGTGTCTCTTCACGTTTAACAAATTTTTCACAGTGCAATCGTATTAAACCGAGAAGATTGAAATTGTAATTGAAAGTGCCTGCGTGCGACGAATCACACAATTCTGTAATAAATAATGTACGCATAAAATAAAATCATCAAATTGCGTGTTTGTGTAATAAGAGTTTGACCGAGATCTATATAACGAGATAACGAAACGTTCCGATCGAATATCAGTTTCATTGTTGGCGACTATACGGAAGGCGATTGGACCCAAGTAATTACTGTTTTGCACGTAACAATTGTGTAATAGTTATCGATATAAAAAAATATATCGATTTATGATCGAATCTATTTGTGCGACGAATGACGCGATGATGTGGTTTCTTGGTATTTTGATTAAACAATTGTGTAATTCTTTGTATTGCATAGAAGGACGATGTTGGTATGCGATGTGGTCAAGAAAGTGAAGTGCTAAGTAGAGGTATTGTTATGGACAAGACACATTTTTTTCTTCCACATCAGATTTTCATCGATTATGAGCGGGACATTTAGTTATAAAAAAGTGGATACAGTAGGTGCTAAGGACAGATGTCGTCGTCCCGATAAATTCCGAAAACGCTGGATGTATTTGCGGAGTACTGGACAGATTTTATACCCAATATTGACGTGTGTAAGACAACTCTTCGCCCATCAGTGGCTATAAGGGGTAAAAAACTATGGAGTTAAAATGTGTACAGAGTTTGGTAGTTTGTTGGTGACCATTATTGACTTCCTATTTGGTTTCTTTTTTATGTCCTTGATTGTCATATTCACTGGAATTTCATTGCTTGTTCTAATTCTAATTCAATTGATAGAAGAGGAGAAAATCAAAGCCAACAGTGGGCCATATATGAGTTGCCATTATTATTTCATAAAGGCATTTCAAATAAGGTGATTGAAGTCTGAAATATTAAACAATTGTAGGAAATTACTATCATTCCATTTCGCTAACCAATAGTTCACTTTCAATGAACTACTTGTCGAAGGTTCTTAGTTCAATCAATAAAGCCATGTACATAAGCAGCTATGAATTAATGATCATGATTGATGATTGTTAGGATATGAACATACAGTCGGTATCATTATCTAATGTTATGTCAATATTGTTCTTGTGGTTAAGTCTATTAGTCTGTATACGTCATCAATTAGTGGTTATTTAGTGTGCATATACACATCATTAACAATAAACTATTTTTATATGTACATTTGTGTGTGACGTCATTATCCATCTTTTGACAGGATCCATTTAATAAGAAGGTCACATATTTCTCCAATATTTGAAAAAGGAAGTCAATACCACTTTATTTGATTCGGGAATTCAAGTGTCATCGAGACTGTCAATCCAGTAGTTAGTAGTCAAATCTACCTACTGTTTACAGTCGGGAACAACTTTTAACTTGCCGTCCATAGGACGGAGATACTGAGATTTAGTACCACTGCGATCACCCATCCACAGGTTAACCGCGTCCTTGTCAGCTTAACCCGTTAATTGTTTCGAAATCTGCGAGTGCACCGGGCTATGAGTGCTTCAGAAGTAATTTTATATCAGAAGTTTACTTTATCAGCCATAATTCCAAACCTACTACTAAACATGTTTTGTTGGATAAAAAAACTATCACTTGACCCGGGGATGGTACTTAAAGCATTCTTAATATAAACATAATTTCATTTTAATAAAGTGTCTTTGGACGTTGTCTGGCTGTCTTTGTTTGTTAGGAAGTAAATAAGCGTGACTTAAATTTATGTTTTGATACGAAGCCTACACTTAATCGAGTTTATTTTTGAGTATGTCTAGTTATTGGTTCTGTAGAAATAATTCAATTTAAATGTTTTTTTCCCGTTAGTTTGATTAGTTTGGTACATGATCAGGAATGAGATGGATGACTGATGATGAATGAGGATAATGGAGACGATCCTTGGGAATTCCCAAGGAGAAAATTACGATTTAACTCTAAAACTAATTTACTAAAAATCAAATCATCTCAAATCAAATATTATAATATTCGTTTAAATAAAATAGTCTTCTATTATTTGCACAAAATAAAATATTACCTCAAAATTTAACTACCAGTTATTTAATTTGATTGTTTTCATAAACTATACCTAATATATTATTAACACCTTCTATGGATATTAATTTGTATTGTACTCTAAGATTAATAAGTAGCATACGCCTAAGGAATTAACCTTGTACAACTTTTTACAATTTAGTGCAAAATTTTAAATAAATAAATGATTTAAATTATTTTGTCACAACATTGGTACCACCAATATCTACGTAGGTAGCTATTTTTAATGTGCATGTACAAAAAATATAAATTGACGCATCGGCCCTCTCGTGAACAAAACAAAGCACATCAGACAATATAATTGGACTGTCAAAGGCGCCTTAATTACTTCCTAATATTGACAAAGCTGGTTTTTGTAACTCCCGGACCAACTGATGAAAAACTACACATATTGATTCTCTTTGATATAGCCTGTTATAATCATATTATTATTATGATTGCTGTTTCGATCATTTTTTTGATGGGCAACACTCGGTTGATGCCTCAGGAATTACAAACGTCCTTAATTGCCTTAACTGCTTACTCTCATATGTTGTCATATACTCTCATCATATTCATATGGTTGTTCACCACCGAGTAATATAAACAAAATTGAAACTAAAATGGTACTAAAATTTAAGTACCTAAATTGAATTCGTTAGCCTCATTTTTATTCTGAAATCATTAGTTATTATTTAAACGCGTAAAAAGAGAGGTAGACTAGGGAAGTACCTTCACCTTACAGAAGACCATAGTAAAATAAATACACACAACGGTGTACTTGTGTCCCTGCGTGTAAGAACAGGTCTTCAGCGCTCTTTTAGGGATGCGTTTTGAATGAAACGTTTTCCTATCCCAGGAATACTCCATCTTTAAGCCCTGGTGTAAAAAATGGGTCGACAACACGCAAGTGATACCTCTTGTATTGCTGGCGTACATAGGCTACGGTAACTGCTTAAGGCAGGCAGGCCGTATGCTTGTTTACCACACATGTAGTATAAAAAATAGGCGCATACATCCGATCACAAATTCCACTATGCCTGTCGCATAATATTGTAATACAAAACGCTTTCGCTGTAAGATCAAAGTAAGTCGTATAACTAGAGCACTGGGTGCTCGTGCCTGTATCCCTTGTAACAAACTAGAGCAACTGGGGCAGAATACAATGAGTGAATTATTCAAGCGCTATCTGCGCTCGCGCACGAGCCACACAAATTGTGCTCCCGCGCCATCACTACGTAGCGTCACGATGTTAGTGTAAGGAACTGATGTGATGGATCGAGCCGGATTGTAGAAAGTGATGTTATATCAACATGCTGCAGCATTTTTTATTTATTTACCTTAAGAAGAGGCTTTTGTCATTACCTACTTTATTGTTAGAGATTCTCGACCATATTCCCAAATTTGTTTTAGCAATATTTGACTGATACTTCCAATATATTTTAAAGGGTGATTTCCGCATTAGGTTCTGTGTCGCTAGTATTCTGGATGTACTTCGTGTCAGTGAATTACAGGAAAAGCTAAGCTACACAAATATTAGCCTTGTTTGGGAATCAAACCCTTAGTGTTAACCAAGGGTATGATAACATACGTGCAATAGTAATAATATTTCTATCAATGAATCATTTACGGTTCTATAATTTCTTTATTCATGGTAAATTAATGCTATATATACAAGAATAATATTAGAAACTTATTTAAACTAACTAAACCTAAATATGAAAAACTAATTTAAACATAAATATTAAAAAAGGAAAAACATAATACAAATGAAGACTGTTGTTTAAGCGTCGAAATAGTCGAATATTTTTCGGTTCTATGTCTGATATTGGATTAAATATAAACTATAAAAAAGGTCAATAAATCAAAAAATCATAAGTAATATATATATATAACACAAGTCAGTACGATTTTATTCTCGTTGTCAACGAGTTTTACTAACAATTAAATTGATACTAATACCCTTATATATTAAAAAGTAAAATATAATTTAAGGTTTAAAAAAGCCCTACGTAAACTAAATAAACGTCGTTGTACCGCGCGAAGCCGGGATAGGCTGCTAGTATTATATCAGTTGTTGTGACATACAGAGCAATAAAATAAAGAAAATACTCGAGTAAATTAATTTCTGTACAGTCCGTTACGGTGTAATGATTCCACAAATTACTTTCATATTTGGATGACGTTTGTATTGCTGACATTAGCTTTCATTGCAAAAGCTTTACAATACCATATTGAAGTCCTTTGTTGTACAAATTATAAGTTAAATATACTTGCTATCAATGAATGGTTAAGGATAAATTGCTTAGTTAAAATCTTCTGTGGTCATTTTCGTTTAAAAATAAGTATAAAAAAATCAGACAAGTGCAAGCTAAACTTGCATGGAAAGGGTTCCGTACAATGATAAGCCTATCTATATGTTTTGTGACGGATGACTGCGGCCATATAATGACGTCCTTAAAGCGATTTATTTTCAATCTTAACTAAAGGTTGTCACTGTTTGAAATTTACTTTATGAACGTCACAGTACGGTCCCTGGCCTAGAGTTAGTGTTTAGAGTTTGGTCGTACACGTTCCCAAAGTCGGAGTTTAAGAATACTGCGCTCCATGGCTCACTGGCTTACCCTGAGTCACGCCTTTTGTTGATCAGTTAGTGACCAAGTAGGTAAGGATTGGAAGATTGCCTATGTTAATGAGTCATTTCTTAAGTATAAGTGGAAGTTTACTTTTTATTGACTAAAAGCCCGAGCATTTCTGATGCCTATAGATTTCCATGTTATAACCACAAAAAATAATATGACTACTAAAATTCAACTTAATTGAACCAGTAGATTTTTGAGAAAATAAATTGTGTCAGACATATGAGTGTGTTGTCATTTGGACGTACGGAACCCTAAAACTGAATACTCTTACTTTTTCTCAGTCGCTCCGTATCAAATGGAGTTTTATGCTATCTACATTGGATAGTTCACTTCTATCTATTGAGATGATTACTTTGTCATCTATTTCCTTTTAATTGTGTGTTTATTGATGGGTAAACTAAATGGTCAATGGCTGAGCGGTCGATTCGGTGTACCTTACAAATAATTCAAACAAAAAGACTGCCTTGATAAAGTAATGGTAGTGCGATTGTTTTAGTCTAAACAATATATTTTCAAACAAGCTTTTAGTTCTAAAGTTCAATAACTGAATAATGAGATATTGACTGGCCATGTTAGTGGTAAGTGATTGCAAAGCCGGAGGTCGTAGGTTGGTTTCCCATTCAGGACATTTTATATCTCGTAGGTGACTAAAAACCACACGTTTCCTTAATAAAAACACATTCCTTTTAAATGATAAATTAAATGTAATGTATCCATAATATGTATCTATTTATGACTATTTACCAGTTGTCTGGGTACCATAGTTTACGGTCAGTCTTGTACCTATGGGATGGTAGAGTAAAGAATGAAAGAATGAAGAAAGAAAATGCATTTAATTCCAGAGAAAAAAAAACATACACTGTGGAATACAAAAAAAATGGATTTTTAATACTTAAAACTAAACAAACAAAAACTATATATATACTTTTTTTGTACCCACTGTATGTCACATCTAAGAGTAAAAAAAGACTAAAAGAACATTCGATAGACATTGAGTTTTGAATGCATAAACTTACGCAATTGACAGTCAGTTGTTGTATTGACTACATAAACCCGTCTTTATACCTTTAACAGAAGCTTTTCTAAACAGAAAAACAAGCGCGCCTTACCTTAATAAACAAGAAGGTACGTGACAGCTAACGGAAAAGCTCTTAGAATAAAGTCAATCTAAATAAACAATCGGTAAGTTACCACAACCCACTTTCTTCGTTATCTCTTGAACCACCTGTCGGGGACGGACGCGACTTGAATCGAGTACTCGGATACAAAGCAAAGATTATTATCGAAATGCTTCATAAAAAATAAGACGCGAGTGAGAGTTATAATATTTTCATACAATAGTAGTCTGAATAATCGATTTTATTCATTAAAATTGGGGGCTCTCGTCGTTGATAGGTAAACGATCAAGGGGCTAATTAGGGCACAGTTACCCAATGGATGGGTGACCGCATAGTATTGCATCAGAGCGTCTCAATGCTACAAAGGGTACCAAAAGTCAGACCTGACAGTTAACAATTGTTACAACACGGCAAAGGCATACTAAAAAAAAATATATAACATTTCATCTGTCAAATAAAACATTTGTTTACAGATGAAATGGAGGATTACGGAAACGTTTTCCTATCCCTGGAATACCTTTTCTCAAATGGCTGTTACAGTTTTTTGTAACGACAACACGCGAGAGCTGCCCAGTATTGAATGCGTCCATAGGCTAGAGCATGCCTGTTTTCTACCTAAGTAGTATAAAAATGTGTTTTTTTTTTAAATTATATATGCAAAAACAATGTAAAAATACAAAATAGATGAGTGATTATCTGTCACAAAAGCAAATGATGATAGCAAAATTTATCGAGTTTTTGTTCATTATCGAGAACGGAGTGAGTTTCTGAAATGAGTTTTTGTCGTTTGTGACGCGAGCCGATTCTAGTTCACTTTTTTCGAGGCATAGTTACCTCTTTCTTAGATTTCCGAGAATAATATTTACTTTGTGAACTAAAGAAAAATGCCACAGCTGTGCTGATTAATGTTTGATTTTTTATTATCTACAATGTTGAGGCGTCGCTGATGTGAATAACTAGGTAAAAATAGTCTATATTATGTTTTCATTAAAGAACAAATTACACATAATTTGTTCTTTAATGATAACATAATATAGACTATTTTTCACAAAGCTCAATAAGATTCTCTAGACGGTAAACCCTTTTATACACCCACGGTAGCACAACACGGAAACTGAATCAGACACTCTATTAGGATTTCTTCTAGGACTACGAGTAAGCGGGGCAGGAAAAGATAGTTTTCTTGCTCCGCAAACAGTGAAAAAAAAGGCACCCTTAGTGCGACTTACTCTGAAAGAAGAGATATTTAAAGACAATAGAGAATTTTTAAAATCCGTTAAGTTACTTTTAAATTTATCAATTGCAAATAAACTATCAAATCTTTTCTCTTCAGAAAACCGTTTGCATAATTTATTAAACATGCCATTCATAAATAAAAAGAGATATTCCTAGAAGAACACAGCGTAATATGCTTCGGTAACAAGCGCCAAATAAACCGCATATACTTATTTGGCCACTATCAACGCCATCATCGACCACAATACATCTTATGTAAAATAATCTGACCAAACAATACGTTTAATTTTGTTATATATATTAAACACAGCGGGCAGGAAGCCTTTGTTGTATCGCCTAGCTCAAATCATAATAAGCCCCCGTAATCAGATACTAAAACACTTTTAATTTTGTGTCGACCTTCGGTGGCGGCCGTTCACGAACAGTGAAAACGAGAGGCAGATAAACAATCGTAATCGTGCACTACCAACCACCGATTGAAGAGTTTTATTGTTGTACTGTCGGTGAGAAAAATACTGGGCGTGGCTGTTTATATTTTATTATAATACCTTTTCTACCGAGGCCAGAAGACCACAGCCAAATGACTAAACATAGCGGTGTAGTTGTGTTCGTTTGGTGTGAGTACAGGTCTCCAACGCTCATTTACGGATGCGTTTTGCAATAAACGTTTTTCTATCCCAGAGAAATTCTATCTTAAAGCCCTCATGTAAAAAAATTGATCGACAACACGCAAGTCATATTTCTGGTATTGCAATTGTCCATAGGCTGCGGTAACTGCTCAACATTAGTTGTTTGCCACCCAAGTAGTATTAAAAAAGGCTATCTCCTTGTTTGCAGCTGATGATCAAGAGGTGCCAAAAACAGATTTATCAGAAATTGAATTATACTGCCAAGAAATTCACTATAGATGCCTGAAGCGTGCGTTGGAAACTGGCGATGTTTACTAACTCGTACCTCAGATAACATGTAAAGAAATTTGTGCTATTCCTGATCTTGCTCCGATTTTGTCTAATTGCCGTTTTATTGGAGTAAAATAATAAGAGAATAAAGAGCGTGCTCTTGTGCACTATTATAAGACATGCGGAGATAAGATAGTTCATAGTGCAAAATTATAATATTGCACTGGGTGATTCACTAACGATTTTCACCACGACTGTACTGTGCCAATAGACGGGCGTCGCAACGAAGCCTTCGACTGAGCGGCACGTGCGCGTGCGACGCAAAAAGTGACGTTATTCCATTCCAGAACAGTTTGAATAGGGTCTTAGAAATGTGGGTAATTTGATAGTTATGTAAATTTACTTGACTTCTTGGTGTTATTTAGTGTTTTAATTTTATTGGTTAAAGATAAACTTTACATTGTATAGTATAGCAATCTGTTCCAAGAGGTTTTAGCCACACGTATTTAAATATGGATCACGTTAAATTGTTACTAGACTTATAAATTAGACTGGACTGAAAAGCGGAGATCCTGGTGTTGTGGCGCAAAAAATAGGAGAGGCTTACTTCCAGTAGAACTACTGAAAGACTGAAACAGGTTGAACAATTAATTGATTGCTATGACTGTTATTATTCCCTTGGGTCGCAGCAGGATAATATATAGCTTTCTTCAATAAAGCGTAAAAATATTATTTTTAATATTACGAGGTGTCGTAGTAGGGTTTAAAAGTTCAGAGCCTCTAGACAAGTGGCATAAACGGTAGTCGAATCGAAAAGTCAAAAAATAAAATGTATGGGATTTGACTTAAGTCTACGAGATAATGTCGTAAACGTAGGTCAAATCCCATAAATTTGCTTTTTTGACTTTTCGATTCGACTATTGCTTATGCCACTTGTCTAGAGGGGCTGGTAGCAAATCGCAGTATTATTGATAAAGATTGTATTCAAAGTTCAAAGTATTGTATGAACAATAAATGAACCTACTGTGTGTCCGTGATTTGTATGTTTGGCAAGTCTCTCGCGACTTGTTCCTTAGCGCGGAAATTGCCTTTAAAAAAACCTTTTTATTTAATTATGAATATAATTTGAAATGCAATGCTATTTTTTTTTTTTTTTTTTTTTTTATACTACCAAGGTGGCAAACAAGCATACGGCCCGCCTGATGGTAAGCAGTTACCGTAGCCTATGGACGTTTGCAACACCAGGGGTGTCACTCACGCGTTGCCGACCCTTTAAAAACCTTATAACGCCTTTCTTGAAGAACCCCATGCTATAGTCTCTTGGGAAAACCTCGGCAGGGAGCTCATTCCACAACCTTATCGTACGTGGTAAGAAATTCCTCTGGAATCTTACTGTACGGCATGTTTGAGGTGCAAGGATGTGAGGATGAACTCCCTGTCGGTGGCGAGAGGTGCGTTGATAAAATGAGGCCGTGGGCATCATCTCGAACAATTCCTCAGAACACAGCCCATTGTACAGGCGGTAGAACACACACAAGGAGGCGAAGTCTCTCCTGAGACTTAGTGGATCAATACCGCCTGTGAGCTTGGGATCGTCAACAATCCTCACAGCGCGTTTTTGGATGGATTCAAACGGTCCAAGCTGGTATCCAGGTGCTCCCGCCCAAAGGTGGCAGCAGTACTCCATGTGGGGCCGGACTTGCGCTTTGTAGAGCAGCAGTCTTTGGCCCGCGGTGAAGTACCACTTTGCCCTGTTGAGCACACCTAGCTTTATAGATGCCAGCTTAGCCTTGTCTTCCAAGTAATGGCGGAACTGGACGTCGCTGGAGATGTCGACGCCGAGGATCCCAATGCTCTTGGATATTGTAAGGGCTGTGTCTTGGAATCGTGGAGCCATAGCAAATAGGGCTTTCTTAGCGGTGAACGCGCAAACTTGTGTCTTAGTGGGGTTGAATTGGACTAAATTTAGTCGTCCCCAATCAGAGACTCTGGAAAGAGTGCTACTGATTTCAGACACAAGTTTTTCGCGACTTTCATCCACAGTGGAACGAGGGATATTTGCTACTTATAAATTAAACTTTAGTTCCTTATTTAGGCATTCAATTTACATTCTTTTACTTAAAATTGGATAGGGACTTAAAAAGTACTTATCAATAACCAAAGTTATCGACTTTCGTTTTTATTTTGTACCTAAATATTGTAACAAAATTACTGTAGAATAATTTGTTCATAATGATTCCACTTAACATTTTGTAATTATATTTTTCCGCAAGGTTGTCTCAAAATGAGAACAAATTAAGTTAAAATGTTAAAGTACTGCTCGTAAAATGTAGAGAACGGGGTGACCTCTGTACCACAGTTAAAAGATAATCTTTCACCATTATTAATTTATGAGACTTTATAAGAACAATCTCATAAATTTTGTGTTAATATCAGTATAAAATTACGTTTGGTATGTTACTGAATTTTAATGTAATGATTATGAAATCTCTTAAATTACAGAAAAGCTTTTAGGCAGCATTAACGTCCTAGGCATATTTTGAGTTTATATCCATCCATTTTTGGTTTCTTCTAGCCATTTTTTTAGCAAACACTTCTACCACTTCATTAAAATTTTGTTAAAACTTGAAGTATATGCAAGATTGACAAACAAAATATTCCAAATAGGGTTTGCATTAAGTATATAATTAAAATAACCAGCCAAAAAAGGCAGCGATCTGAAAAAATATTTCCTACATTTATTATTATTACCCATGATGATAAAATTAGATTACAGTATCTTCTTCTACTATTAACTATATTTCTTTCTTCTTTTGTAAAAAAAAATCAGGTATTTTTGTAGATACTATACACATTAAACACTTCTATGTTATTATTGGTAAATTTTGAGACGAGACAATTGGCGGCAATAATGAATGACCAATTGGAATCTATGAGATTTTGAATTACAAATGTTTAAAATAAATAATTGCAATGAAAAGTGATTTTTTTAACAATATAGGGCTTGACTAAATATTATTACACATTTAATATAATTAAATTTATAATTTTATTTTTTGTTATTACAGGCCGACAAAATATTGAGAAGACTTTGATTTCATGAAAGTAGTAAATGTATTTCACGATACATATACGTGCAATTTGCATAATCTATATGCGTATGGTTATTTTTCAATTGCGTCGCAACATTTGGCCGCACCTGACCAGTTACAGATAATCTCGACTAAATACGCTGTTAAAATGTCGTTTTAACTGATCGAATCCGGCTCTTTGTTTCTGTGCAACAACTAGTTATGTGATCTTCTAAAGATAAGTAGGTACCACCATTATTGTGTAATGAATAGACTAGACATATCAAATCAATGTTACAATGACTAAATGACGTACGAATCTTTTTATTGGCCTTGTTATAAACACTAAACAGTCAACCAATAAATGATTTCATTTGTCATTTTTTAAATTTAGAATCGATAGATTGAGATAATGACGTCGCTTATTTTTTTATTTGTGTCAAACTCCTGCTTAATAATGTTGCCAGAATTTTTTAGTTTTATTTCAAAAAAGTATGTGAATTATTTTTAGGATTATTTCTTCTACTCAATTGATTTTTTATTATATATAAATGTTTCAATTATTATCAATAATTATTTTACTGTAGGATACTTTTACTTTAATTTTGAAAATCGTATAATCGTAATTTTGAACGAACTATTAATTGCCTCTCAGATTTAGAGTGGTATTCACGGCAATATTAACCTTTTGAGCCAAAGGCATTCTTAGCTGACTAATGGAAAAATATGAAACGCCTTTCAGTTGACCCTACTGTGCGCACATGTGGCGAGCGCTTAAAGGAAAATATTTTTGTTTTGTCATATATAAATTTAAAATTGTCTTATCATAATTTAGCCTTTGGTTCTCTTACAAATTTCTGCATTTCTGATTTAATCTTGCAGCGAAACTCTAAGCATAGCTCGAAATATTTACCCCAAATTGTAACTCATACCAAATTGTAAATATTATACTCTGGCGATTAAAAAGAGTGGCCAGAGTTTTGCCAATTCTTCTCTAGGCTCTTCTCTTGCCAGCGAATTGGCTGTAGGAAAAAATATGCTGACTTTTGTTTATTTTGACGTTCATAAGTATCATGCATTTGATCTAAATTAATAAACGACTTTAAATTTCATTTTAAATTAATCAATGGGCAGGGCACATAGCTCGCAGAACCCCATCGGTTTTGCTGTGCTCTGTCTCAGCTGCAGAAAGGATCTTTAATATCGAGCACAAACTGAAAGACGCAGCGTGGGCAGGCCTAACATGATAGACCGACGACCTGGTAAAAGTTTCTAGTAGCCGCTGGATGAGGTCAGCTCATGACCAAATTTTGCGGAATTTTTCCAGTGTTTTTCGGTTAAGATGATAAGATTTTCCTTATTATTAACTTCTGTCCCTATCTTTTATAGTCCACTTTAACAAGCGTGAAATTCGTGATCTATATAATAATGAAACGCGGAAAGAGGTCGGTGAATCAGAGCCCTCGGGAGCGAGGTCGCGTAGCGAGCGGAGGTCGTGGTAACCTCCATCATATACCGCTGCGTCGTACGACCACGCCTCTGCGTAATTGTTATTTTAATCTGTGCACCCTATAGATTCGCGATCAATTGTTTCAAGTTTACACTTGATTTTTAGTTGTTTTGTAAAATGTACGGTGTTTAAATGTAGACAAACCTTGAATGCGTAGTACTTATAAATTATTTGAAAAATGAATAGAAATGTTTGGTCAAGTTCAAATTTATTTACTTACTAGTTGATCCCCGCGGCTCCGCCCGCGTGTATGTCGGTTATCGCTGCAAAAAGTAGCCTAAGTGTTATTTCAGACCATAATCTATCTCTGTGCCAAATTTCATCCAGATCCGTTCAGTAGTTTTATCGTTAAAGGGTAACAAACATCCATCCATCCATTCTTACAAACTTTCACATTTATAATATTAGTAAGGATATAGGTCATTTAAAAAAAATGAGCATTGGTGACCTGCACTCCCACACAGGAACACAACTACACCACACATCCTTCCCCAGTTAGGCTTGCTCGCTTGTGTGAGCAAGCCTAACTGGGGACGGACATACACTTTACAGTTATAAGGCCGCAGCCATATAACTGCCTACTTCTCTTATCTCTCTTCTACAATTGCATAGAGTACCTACTTTTATAAAAAGTTGCTATATTTTTTTTGTTTTTGACATAAAAACTTATTGTACAAGGCATATGTATCCTTGTCTCGTTGAAAAAAATGTATCCGCAATAAACAAAACTTAATCAGATCTCAATCAAACGATCGGGATTAAAAATTAAATTTAAAATTCAGATCGGCAACCATGCTGACTACAGTTGAAATTACGGATATCTATGGTACAAATATAGACGAAGCGGTGTTTTGAATTTTTTATATGACAAAAGAGGTAGGGCACCGTACAAACAACATTACTGGGGAAGGTCCTTTATCTTACAGAAAACCACAGCTAATTAATTATACACAGTGGTGTACTTGTGTCAATGCGTAAGTTATACATTTCTTTCAAAACGCATCTATAAACGAGCGCTGGAAACCTGTACTCACACACAGGAACACAATTACAACGCTGTGTGTTAGTTATTTGGCTGTGGTCTTCTGTAAATTGGACGTCCTACCCCAGACGGTCTTGCTCGCTAGTATGGTGCCCTACCTCTCCCAAATGTTCAAAGCTCTGGTATTACATGATCGAAGAAGAGCGAGTGATACTCCTAATATTACATGCGCCTATAGACAATGGTAACTGCTTACCACCGGGAAAACCATACGCTTGTTGGTCACTTTAGTTGTATATAAATACCTAGAAGAACAATAAGGAGACTTCTGTGACAGTTTTTTTAATAAAAAGAATGAATGAGAGGTTCTCGGTTGATGCATAACTTATAAACTTTTTACTAAGTAATCAAATTTCTTTTGTCACGTAAACGACGCCACGCACGCGGCCTGTATTTGATATAATAAATATTATAATGTTAAATTTATTTTTATTATCTTGGGATATTACACACGGCCATGTGATTTTAAATTAGACAGAGCATTTTTATAGGTATATTTCTAAATAAATACATATTATATTATTGTTTAATTATACCCTGACGCAGAACAAACAATCATGCTCATGCCACAAAGATTTATCTTGAGGGATCGAACCCATAACCTCCGTTTTAGCGGCCAATGTCACTAACCACTAGAGAAACAGGCAGGTTCAAAGTAATATTCACTTTGGCACCAAACTGTCATTTCCGTCACTCAAAACGAATGAAAGGAAAAATGCCATTAGAAATCTGATTAGAAGACACAATAAAATCCTAATAGCGTCGAATACAATATACGATCACTTTCATCTTCATTTCGATTCACAAATAAAAGAGCTATAGACAGCGAAAGCGATCGAGATAACCACTGAACATTTGTAATTAGTTCTTTGACACAAAAAGGCCTAAATGATTTAGGAAGTATTGTTGATCATCATATTTCTCGTTTAGCATTTTAAGATGGCTACATCATTGTAGTTATTAAACAGAAACAATGCAATCTGATGCTGGTTCCACAACATCAAAGAATGTTCGATGACAGATTTATAAAAATGAGTCTGTCCTTACGCAGAGGAATACAACTATACCACAGACTAAGTATTAGTGGACAACCTGTTTAAGTATCGTTGTGACTTATGTAAATAAATAACTTTTAAATTAAAAATGGATACTGAAACATTTTTTTCACAGACTTTCGGCTACGGCGGCCAATCTCAACGGAGATTGGCTAATTGCGCAGGACAGTGTACATACTGTACATAAGTGTGTGTGTGCAATCACAGGTGAAGTCTCTATTCCCTCACTCTCATTGTTCGCTATTCCCTCACTCTCATTGTTCGATCACCAATCCCAATCCGACATGAGTGGAGAAATCAGGTGGAGGACCAACAGCTTTACGTGCTTTCCAATTCACGGAGGGTCCTCACTGTATTTTTTGAAAATGGTCACCTATTTACTAAGCAACTGTACCACTCTCGCTTTACCTTGTAAATGTATAAATACACGCAGTTAGTACTAACTTAGCTATAAGCCCTTTAAAATTATATTATAATACCCATATTAAATCCCCGAAACCCGACTTCGGCGAAGTCAAAAGGAGGGTTATCCTTTAGGCTTCGCCGAAGTCGAGTTAAAAGAATTTCACTATTTGTTATAATTGTGCAAATTTTATTTATTTTATTTTAATCATTATGACTATGCTAACATATAGACAAGAATAATATTAAAAACTTATTTAAAGTAACTAAACCTAAACAAGGAAACCTAATTAATTAAATAAAACGTTTAGGCGTCATAATATTCCTCCGCATCACTGTCAACTGGAAAAGTGGCCAAAAGGCTGGCGGCATTGCCACGTTGATTGACAATGCTGATTCTCTGAACGAGAAACAGTCCGGCCTTCTGATTGTATACACCAACAAATAAATTGATAGTCCACAATTTTTGAACAAAATATTAGGTAACATAGTAGGAACTACGGCCATATTGACCGACAAAAAGCAGCCGAGGTTTACAAACGATTGAATCGTAACCTGTTAAATTAAACGCTGTCTCTATTAACAATTAGTTCAACTTAACAGTACCCCGTCTTTGTGTTTTAATACCACCATAAAATTACCTAGAGCGCTACAACGTCATAAACAATTACCCACATACCGCGCATGCGGGGAGTCATTGACAGGTAAGAGGTACAATTTCCTTCAACATCCATTGCTTGCCCGACCGCCCTATTGCACTTAACCTAATAACTAAGGCAATCTTGGCCGGTATTGCTGACGAAATTGCGGGGTCATCTATCCGGGCACTAATTGAGACAGTTTAGCTTAAGACACTGGCCGGTCGACAGACGTCCGTAAATTGGCCGTTTATGGTGAAAGTCGAGAACATCAGGGGCCCTATGTGGAAATGTTAAAGTTCATTGTAGCTCCTGATATTAGAGCCATGTTATGGTGTTGCTTCGCTCCGGGGCGCTGGTCGTCGTTATAGCCGCATTCGCGTTAAGGTCGCTAGATTCTACCTTTAACTTACTAATATTATATTATAAATGCGAAAGTCTGGATGAATAGATGTTTACTACTCAATTGTGCCAAAATGGCTGAAAGGATCTGGATAAAATTTAACACAGAGATCGATTATAGTCTGGAATAGCACATACATACTACTTTTTATTCCGAAAAATCACTTTTTGATCGTATGCGCGAGCAAAGCTACGGGTAGTAATATATTACAAGGATTCGAAGTTATAATATGCATGTTTGCCTACTAATTTTGTATTGCGTACCATCTAATTATGTAATTTTTACCCCTAATAACATAATATAATTATGTAATTTGAACACTTAATAATACTAAAATGAAGGTTGCTTTTTAATGTACCTAATTTAAAACACAACACTTTAGATGTCGATTAAAATTAGATTAAACAAAACATATTCTATATAATCTATAGCAATATTTAGAACTTACGAAAGTATTTTGTCAACATTAGATCTAGTACTTTGAATCAAGATTCAAGGTTTGCTCTCACAATTTTTTAAACTGAATTCTAAAAATAGCGTTTTTACGCTCGCCTGATTCAAGTTTTTATATAATTTAAAAAAGTGTATGTTTATTGTGTCTTTCTTAGAATTAAACGGACATTGCCTAATAATGCATAATGCATAAAAGGGCCTTTAAGGAAAATAGTTTCATAAAAGATTTGTCACGCTAAATGCAGCTTCCTGCAGTTTAGTTTAGTGTAAAAATCAATGAGTTATTCTTTTGTAGAAACATCAAAATTAAATCAATCAATCATTTTTTTATTTGTGACAATAGTGTTACACTTATAGCTGACGTACAAATAATACTTTGTACCTTGAATTTTGTGTTCCCAAATGCATCTTTAAAAAGGAACAAACATTTTCTAAATAAATAAAAGTCAGACACACAACAAAGACATTTCACAAAGATTCATAACACAAAGATTTGCCTGTATAGGAATCGAACCCACGACCTAAGCCTTAATAATACGAAAACGACTAAAAAGTCGGTCCAATTTTATTTTGTAATCTTATTGTGACAAATCCTTCTTTTCAATAATTATATTCCTAATAAAATATAATATATATTTTTATCTAAATATCCACTATTTTATTTAATTATTGATTTTGTTCCCACTGGCCCGCATCCGCTGTTTGATTATAATTATTATTGTTTCGCCCCACTTTAAAGTACTGTGGAGGCTGTCACACACCTCCAACGAAAAGGAAAGATCCTCCGACCAGGCTAGGTGATCGTGCCTGGCGGGCCGCGGCCCAACGGTTAGTCGTTTGGCGTTGTATATATACTGAGTGTCTCTGAAAACTTCGATAGTGCGATTTACGATTTCGAACATTTTTGTTCTGCGGTTGCGTTTCTAGGGATAGTGACATCTATGTTTGCTATGTTGAACTTTGTTCAACTACTTTAACGTGGGGCAAAAGAATAATGAAATTCAACGTGGGGCAAATAAAGTTTTTTTTGGAATCGTATTCGTATTTTAGTTTAAAGATGACTATACCTCGAATACACAACACCTTAACAGGAACCCGCCGATACCTCGAACTGTTCAAAATGGTGTAGTGTCCATGCAATCTGATTTACGCGCGCCGCTCCGTTCCTGAAGCTAGTGTCTACTATAAAGTATTCGCGCGCCTTTTTAGGAATACTAATTCCTGTACAGATTATTCATTGCCGCTGTCTACATAAATTTGTTGATCGTAATACTCTGTAACAGGCGGTGTCGGTGACAATGTTAAATAAATACAATTATAAACATATAACATCACGTCCTTTTTCCCTAACGGGCTAGGTAGAGTAATAAGGGTTGAACGTACTGCTGTGTATTGGGCATAATCATATGCAAGACTTTGTGCTGCAAACCTATTGCCATATCCGAGACTCCTTCTGCTACTAAGAATTTTCTTACAATAAAAAGGGCAAATGAACTTCATCATCATTCATCATCTCAATCCATAAACCCTCCACGTAGATCGTTCCACGCTCCTCCATAAATTTGGAGGGATATTAGCCTACTATACCACGCTGGCCAGACGCGTTGTTATAAGGTTTTATTTCGAGTGTTTCCTCTCTTGCAGTGGATATTTTCGGCCTGACTTATTCCCTTAGTTGACTCTTACGACACCCTCGGGATGGAATGGGGTGGTGACTTTATATTCAATCCGTCACCACACGGACAAGGAATTGAACTTCTGACCTCACAATTGGCCGCGAAACCAAAAGCGTGTTTTATTTATCTCAATAATGATTCGATTTGTGTGGATTTATGGTGTAATATCTAAGGGACATCGTGTTCGGTAGCTAACCTTACCTCAGGCCTACAAGAGAAATATTATTACCTTCATAATGTTGATAAAAATAGCTATAAACATATAATTTGATTGCAATGTTAATAGCGAAGACCTTAGTCGAAAATATTCAAGGTTATAAATTAGCAATTATTGTTAAGATAAGATACATAATTATTTTAAACGACTGTATATTTTGTTTGTTTTATTTGTAAAATAAGAATAAAATAAAATTATATGGAAAAGGTCTTTCAATTGAGTTATCAACTATTTGTAACTTGCCGGCTTCGCCCGCGTGGATGACGTTGAATGTAGTAAAAGGTACTCTTACTTAAGTAGGATCTCCTTGTCAAATTTCATTAACATTCATTCAGCAGTTTCATAGTAAAAATGTAACAAACAAACGATTCCAGAGGAATTCCTTACCACGTACGATAAGGCTGTGGAATGAGCTCCCTGTCGAAGTTTTCTCAAGAGACTATAGCATGGGGTTCTTCAAGAAAGGAGTTATGAGGTTTTTAAAAGATTCAGTCCATGTTCAACCCCCAAAGTTTCTACCCACGGCCATATTGAACTCCTAAACGTTGTCTGCGTTTAACCCCTAGGGGTAGAACGTGGATTTCAATACATTTGTAATTTTTTCTTTGTCCACATTCAACTGACACTTACTGAGAACAAAAGTGTATTTATTTACTTTACGATTATTCTTTTAAATCAGTTAAAAGAGATATGTTTTTTGTTAAACAATGATGATGAAGGCAATTTGGCTTGAAACACCGCAAAACACTACGTGTAAAATGTTTTAAAATTAAATGGACTCAATTTCTCCAGACAAAGATTTTACCACTTGTAAACGATTTACAATGTCACTACTTGTAGACGGAATATCAGATCAAAAATTACAAATAACAACTGTTAATAAAGTAATGCACTTGACAACAAACAGACAACTACTAATAGAATAGAATTCGCTCATTTGTTTTGCAAATTAATAGTAGAAATATAGGACAAATAGTCAGACGTATACAATTAGGGAAACAAATTCAAGGTAGATGCGAAAAAACTTTTGTATTTTACTGTACATTGAGGGTTAAACGTGGATTAAAAAAATGCAAAAAAAGTCCATGTTCAACCCCTGGGGGGTTGAACTCGGACAACATTTAGGGGTTCAACATGGCCGGGGGTTGAAATTGTGGGGGTTGAACATGGACTAAACCTTTTAAAGGGTTGGCAACGTGCGAGTGACACCACTGGTGTTGCAAGCGTCCACAGACTACGGTTACTGCTTACCATAAGGCGGGTCGTATGCTTGTTTGCCACTTCTTGGACATTATTAAAAAAAAAAGATTTTCTTTCGTGTTCTCGGTTATCATCACTAGGTGATCAAACTGGATGACATGATGCACATTTTGCATACACTGAAAAAATATGTAGGCAGGTATAATTATAACGGTTATGATGCCAACTCTGTTATTAACCACATCGTTTGTATATAAACCAGTATTATATGACCGGACCTCACGCCGAGGTACATTAAAATTAACTTTTTTACTGTCTCTAAAATAAATGGGTGGAAATTCAACCTGCGTTAAATGAGCGTTTATTCAAATTATACCGTTATTGAAATATACAAAAGATTATGCCATAATCTTTAAAAAGTTAGTTTAGTTTTTTTACATGGATCTGTACCTATTTGTCAGTGAACGCAAACCAGTCGTGGTAGGTAGTTCAACAGGCCAGTTAAAAATCTAAATATTATCGAGTTGCCGTAGTACAAGCTCTGCATAGTTTGGAATCAAATGGCCGCAATAATTATCCTAAGATATATTTTTTTGTATTGACCCTTTTTTCCACACCAGAGCTTTAAGATGGAATAGTTCTGGGATAGGAAAACGTTTCTTACAAAACGAAATCCTTAATGAGCGCTGGAGACTGTTTTGGCTGTAGTCTTCTGTAAGTTGGAGGTCTTTTCCCAATCAGGCTTGCTCTCTAGTGGCCACTTACCTTACAAAAAGATATTACTATAATTAAATTTTTGACAGCCAACCCCAAACCGCTAAAATAGTCAGTCTAAAACAAATGACACCCGAAAAATACCACTTAACCAGCAAACCACACAAGTAGATAAAACTTTATTAAATCAGATATTAGTGAGTAATAACTACCGCATAACAAAGCATTGAGCTTGTATTCATCGCGAATGTCCTTTAGTTAATAGTTTAATTGCGTCGGCTAACGTTCGGGGCAAAGATAGGGATTAGTAGCCGAGAGGTCACCTGCTTGCACTGTGTTTTACTGAACTATTCATCAGGCTTGCATAACTTGACGAGTATTTATAGTCACGTCTTTATAGTGTACTAACTATTGCCCGCGGTTCCGCCCGCGTGAATATCGGTTCGCGATAAAAAGCCTATTCGCTATTCCAGACTGTAATCTATCTCTAGGTATGCCAAATTTCATCTAGATCCCTTTTGTATTTTTTATGTGAAAGAGTAACAAACATCCATAAGTAGGATTGAGGATTCTGAGCGTCTCCGTGCTTTGGAGGGCACGTTAAAAGTCGGGACCGATGTTACAATCGTTAGATCACTAGCCAAACGATAAGAATAAGATAGTTTTATCCCCTGGCTTTTTTCTGGTGTATAGTTTTTGTGCTGAAGCAGAAAGCGTGAAGCTGGTGGTCTCCTGTAAGGTGGAGGTTCTTCCACAGTCGGGTGTGCTCGCTAGAATGGTGCCCTATTTTTTTCTAGTTCCAAGGATTAGCGCCTTCAAACAAACAAACAAGCAAACTCGGCTTGTATTATTAGTATAAATTCAAGATGGACTATAAATACGGGCTACATTTAACGTCAGCGGGGTCCGATGAGTTAATAATATAATATAGAATTATCTCGAAACGAGCTTCATAAATAACGTTCTAGTTAATTTTTGTGCGTTGTCTGAGGTTGAGATCAGTCTTAAATGATCGTGCCTGACCAAATAATTGATTGGCTTCGTTCTTTGTTTGTTATACTACTTAGTCTGACTTGTGGTATGTGTAGCTAATAAATAACTTTTTATTTTTCTTTTAATAAAGGTTTTTAAAGGGTCGTCAACGCGCGATACTCTTAGTGTTGCAAGTGTCCATAGCCTACGTAACTACTTACCATCACGCGGGCTGTATGCTTGTTTGCCTCATTGGTAGTATAAAAAAAAGAAAAAAAAGCCAACCCCCGGGAACAATCCATGTGTAAAAAAACATAATATTGTTATTGGTTAGCTCAATGGCTCTAGTGGTTACCTCACCGACTTAGAGTGTAATTTGTGTCAATTAATTGTATGTATGAAAATTGCCTTACAATTTTCAAATATACAATTAATAGCAATTGCAACAATAAGCAGCCCAGTATGTCCCACTGCTTGGCATGTGTCGGCTCCTTACAGGGCAATCAAATATCAAAATCATTCCACCCAGGTTTCTTATTCAGGAACTTAGTACGGTAGTCAGACAACTAATCAAAAGTAGTCCTATAGAATTCTGATTCTTACTAAAATAATTATGATTATTTAAAAAGTCTGCATTAATAACCAGTAGTGCTATGCCGTCCGTGTGGTGACGGATTAAGAATATAAATGTCACCACCCCAGTCCATCCCGAGGGTGTCGTAAGAGTCGACTAAAGAAGTAAGTCAACCAAACAATATCCACTACATGAGAAGGAAATCTTGAAACAAAACCCTATACCAACACGTCTGGCCAGCGTGGTATTATAGGCTAATTAATATCCCTCCAAATTTTAATATATGGAGGAGACCCGTGCCCAGCAGTGGGACGTTTATGGGTTGAGTAGTAGTAGTGCCGTGCCCCTGGGTTCGTTTATTGTAGTATTCGGTTTAAGCAACAAAAAATGTTCAGTCTCAAATTATGCAGCGGCCGACCTTCGTTTGCGCGGTATCAAAGGACATGGAACACGACAGCCACTGGTGGCTGTGGTTGAGGGCCTGTTTGCGCTGAGCCTTCAGGCACGCCTCTTATTAAATGGGATCTGGTAGAACGTCTTTCTATCTATTTCTGTCTATACGGTATGTTAAAAATAAAAATAAAATATTAATTCTTAGGTATCTTTATTTGCACCCAATTTAAATGATCGTCATCATTTGGTTTCGGTACATGTTTTTCTATGTGCACGGCTGAAAATGATAAAAAATATTTAATTAGAAAGCTATAAAAGCTATTCATTGCAGTAATATGTGTCTTTTGTTTTCTTTTATCAAAAACAACTCCCGCACTAAGGACTCAGCCTAGTGTCGCGGGGGACTTTATAAACATACAATTAACGGACACAAAGTACATCCAGACTTGGATCAACCATTTATGGAACACATTAATTTTGTTCCGCGTGGGGATCGAACCTACAGCAGTGGTAAATGGCGAGCTAAATTGCGTCTATAGACTACGGTAATAGTGAATTAACGTAGTAGTATAAAAAATAAGACAAGGACGTGATCCTTATTCTTATTGTACTCTATTAGAACACTACAAGCATTCCTAATTTAAGAGTAATAAAAGTAACTTTTATTACACTAAAAATATTGATTTTCCTTTTATTACTATTTAAATCCATGTTAAAATAAATTGAGTGAATAAATCGTTTTTTTTTATTGTGGTATTCGACTGTTTTTACTGTGCAATAGGGGTTTCGTGTAAATATAGTATCTTGTAAATTTACCTTTTTTCAATATTTCAAGGATGTCATCAATACTTTGTACCTTCAGAGGAGAACTCTGTGGTGCATTATCTTTCTTTTGTTCCTCATTACAAGGTGTTGCGGCTGTAAATATGATAAAGTCTTCAAACCAAACGTTCTATATCGAAAGGTATTCGAAGATCAAAATCCTCTTTTGGAAACTACTTTATAAATATTACGAATAGTAAACATTTCAGGCTACTCCACTTGATAATAAAGTACAATGAAGCTGTAAGGTTTTTGCGAATCCGCAAAGTAAAATTCACATTGGTCCTGGCTAGGACTGAACTCATTCCTTATGAGTTTCTTTTCAGCTACTTCCCACTCGGTTACCATTGCCTTTGATTTCAGCAATACAAAGCAATGCAAGAGAAATAGCCAAGACCGAGTCCACTGTGAAGTCACACAGTCTCTTTTGGACATGTCGTAGCACTCAGGTACTCGAATTCGGGAACCCGATGCATTAATTACATTGTTTTACTCAAATTTAGTCACGCCCAAACGACAAGTAACAAGTGAAAAAAAACATCGTCAGGTAGTTATCCTGATTTGGATGACCATAACGAAAGCTAGACTAGATTATTCGTATTCAACTCCGTTCATTTACACTTAGTCGTTTGTCTGAATTCCATGGATAAACCAATACAAGCTAACGACTAAGTGTGATTGCACCAGTACTTGGGAAAAATAAACGCTGGTAGCGAACCGTGCTGGACGAAATAGATGAGTATGCGTAGGTGAGTTTTGCTGCACTACAAAGCAGGAAAATAATAATATGGTATAGCAGTGATGACCTTACATTAGGAAACGTAAGTAAAATAAATTAAAATTGATTTTTGAAGGTCTTACGTCCTGTTCCCGCCCCCTGCTTCGATTCTATCTTCTTTTCTAAATCATTAATCGCTTTCTGCAAATCTTCCCAGTAAACTGGTTTATTCGAGGGGTCATCGGATGCAGCTGTAAAAAGTTTATAAGTTACTGGCCGTGTGCGCACGACCTTTAATTAACTCCCTTAGTGAATGAATTTAAAAAAAAACCTTTCTGCTCACCTACATTATCTCTACGCGCTACAGGAACTCCTGTGCAAAATTTCATGCTTTTAAACCCACCGGCTTAAGCTGTAAGTCTATCAGTTAAGAATTTTATTAAGTAGAAAGATAAGCCTCGGCTTGTTTGCTTGCGTTGTACGATAAAATGTCTATTAATCTTCTTTCTCTGTCTTTCCAACATTTTGTTTTCTGTATCAGTGTAGGCTAGAGAACATAAACGTATATACATAATTTCCTACACTAAAGTATTATTTTATAAACTAGCCTGCAGGCGGAACGTCAGGAGCGCTAGATGGTGGTGGATCAGGTGGTGGTTCTGTGGTTGTCTCTTCTGGGGTTTCCGGTCCTTGTTTAAGTGCTCCTGAAAGAAAATATAGTGCCAACAAAAATGCAATTATACAACTAACCTATCCTACCGCACCTCTTTAAATATGGCTTTATTAAAAGAGCCTGGTAAAGAAGTAATTTATTTTTAGACAGCAAGGGAGTGGAACAATTCGACAAATTCTGAGTTGGTATCTTCAAGTGGTAAGTAAATGGACCTTATAGGCAAACATACTCCACTGTACGTTACACCATTTGTTTGAAAGAAAATATGAGCGGCATGAAATTTGAAGACTAGGTAGGTATATCGTAGGTAGATTGGTTTGTTCAAGTTGCATTCCCACAAGCCTCCCTGATTTAAACGCAAAAGAGACCACTGCGCATTGATCTTGATGAAACAAGTAGATTTAAGTACTGGATGTAAAGTTTAGTTTAGAATGATATCAATATTTTATAAAATAGGCCATCTTTCGGTGTATTGGATTGTCCATCTCTGAGCAGAGGCAGATTCAGATTTCATGGCAATAAATGTCTCTTATGTCATCCATTGAAGAAACAGGATACCTGCGATTGTAATTACTAAATATTACCCGTGTGTTCTCTAGATCGTGGTTAAATACGAGCTTATCAGCAATAAAAAATACCTTGATATGGCGTACCTGATTGTGGCGTAACATCACTTCTTGCTGAATAAAAAGAAAAATAATTTTATTTTCTTTGTTCGTTAATTCGTATTTGTTTATGATTATAATATTAATATGTATTCGTACTTAATTCTTTTAATCGTATAAAGCGAAATCTAGCCTGGAAATGAAATGGAAAGAATTTAACCTAATTTTTTTGGGTGACGGTTCATAACACGTATTACTCGACGCTGAGGTACCGGTCCTACCGGTGGTGATGCCATCGAAGCTGGATCAACAAATTCTATTTGCATTTCTATGCCCTGATTAGGTATATGCATGGGCAGCTCAACTGTAACAAATACAACAAAAGAGTCAGTGATACAAAGTTTCGTCCGCTACATAAAGTTTTTTATATTAGAAATACTATTAAGAAAGATGCTGGGGTAGACTGGATGTGGAATGCTAAGGACCGTGTTGTAGCGTGAATTAAAAGAAGCCTTTGTCCAGTAATGGACTAAAAGTGGCTGATTGATGTAACACGCAAAATAAACTGCACCGCGAAACCCGGCGGAGCGAAGATTTTATTGTAATATGGGAGTAGTAATTAAAAGGCTTTGTTGGCGTCTTGTTTTGATAAAAGTTCCTATTACCATAT